>CM071942.1:41255000-41982500 GCA_036784905.1 Acrossocheilus fasciatus
AAAAAAGGTACAAAATCTGTCACTGGACCAGTACCCTTTCAAAGATGCATTTTGATACTAATATGTGTACTTTAGATACAAGTATGTATCTTTAAGGTACTAAAATGCACCTTTTAGGGGTAAATAATGTACAAATGTTTACCTTTTGAAAGGGTACCATCCTAGTGACAGCTTTTGTACCTTTTTTTCTGAGAGTGTATATAGAACAATAGAGTTATTTTTGTTGGAAGATCAAATGATTAAAATTAATATGGACAGCAACACATTATGAAACGCTTATTAGTTTTAATATTGTATTTTAATATTTTTATTTTAATGTGTCAAGATATTTATATTTGCATATATCGTATATGATTTATTTTATATAAATTTAAATAAATGTACACTGTATAAGTACACTATTGATCAAAATTTGGAGTCGGTAAGTTTTTTTTGTTTTATTTTGAAAAATTAATTTTGAATAATGAATTTAGCTTTTTACTTTTGTTTAGCAAGGATGCGTTAAAATGACCAAAGTGAGAGTGAAGACATTTATAATGTTACAAAAGATTTATTTGTCAAATAAATGCACTTTCTATTCATCAAAAAATCCTGAAGAAAAATGTATCACAGTTTCTTCAGAAATATTAAGCATCATAACTGTTTTCAACATTGATAATAATCAGAAATGTTTCTTGAGCAGCAAATCAGCATATTAGAATGATTTCTGAAGGATCATGTGACACTGAAGACTGGAGTAATGATGCTGAAAATTCAGCTTTGATCACAGGAATAAATTACATTTTAAAATGATATTAAAATAGCAATAATAATATTTCACAATATTGCTTATTTTACTGTATTTTTGATCAAATAAATACAGCCTTGGCCAGCATAAGAGACAAAAATCTTACCCAGACTTTTGAATGGTAGTGTATTTATATTAATTGATATGTGTTTAATATTATGAAAAAAAATATATATATTTTGAAAATTCTGATTAAATGAGTTCGTTCAGCTGCTGTGAACAGATAAACTATAATCGCATAACGCTGTGATTGCTCTTTCCACAGATACCAGCGAATCTCATGTCGTTTGAGTAAACGGACTTGTGTAACTCTTGCCTGAAGACATTTATAAGGTTCCAAAGGCCTACAGAGATGGAGAAGAATGTGTTTGGTTCAGCAAAAGGATGAAAAAGAGCAAAAATCCTTCATTACTGACGAGTCCAGTGAGTCCGCCGGACACATCTAACATCAAGATGTCTGTTACAGAGCCGGACGTGGAGGTTTGAGCAGTGTATGTGGAGGATGGGAGGTGAATTTGGCCGTTCCAGCTCCATCGTGTCTTTTCTATGGAGACCTTTGGATCTCAAAGTGTTTGTGTGGCTTCAGTGAAGTACATTGTGAGAATTAAATGAAACAGAAGTTCGAGATGGTCATTTTTGCGGTGATATAAGTGAGTTTTAGAGAGAAAGAGAAAACATGTCGCCTGTAGCAGAAGAATAAAAAGCCAAACTAATTTGCTCCTACAAAGAGCCGTAACAAACAAACCACAGCCGGATCAGGAAAAAAGAAGAAAAAAGACCTAAAGCGGCTAATGATACTCACTGGTTAAGAGCGGTTTAGTTACAGACTAATCACATCTCCTTCCAGCAGTGATTTCTATTTCTGGCTAATGTTATGATGTGATGATGCTGGTTGAAGGAGGTTTGTGAGTGTGACTTGTTTACATCAGAGATTCTGAATCCACTTTCTGTTTTAGTCGTTTTATACTCATGAAAGCTTGTTTTAGGCTTTAAGTATTAACTAATTATTACGCCTTTCCTGTCAAATGAAGGTTTTGCTCACAACTTAAACCAGTTGAAATATGTTGTATAGTAAACAAGAAGTGTGTATTTGTTGCATCTGATAGGGTTCCATGTACATTAACTGGAGAATACAATTTTTACAACACGTAACACAATCACTATTATTTTCCATTTAGCACATCTCACAAAAACAAGAACTGCTTCTTTTGATATACGCCATCTAGAAATCCTAAACGTTTGTGCAAACTAACTGGGCAACTCTCACAAAACCTGTCAAAAAATTGTCCACGTCATATCTTACCCCAAAAGTGAATAGAAAGAAATAAGCAGTAATATTTTGCTTAAAGAAAGTTAAGCCTATTTTTAAGGCATTTAAAGCCTATATTTTGTATTTTGACATTATTTTCATGATAATTAAGCATATTTATCCCTCAAATTCTTATTACTGTAATACAAACAAAAACACCTAATTTAAATTTTAAATATTTATACATCACGGTCATATTTATTGTACTGCCTTTAATTTATGTTTATGGATTTTTTTTTTTTGTTATTATTATTGTTATTGCACTTTTTTATATTTTAATACAATTAAACTGTGCTTAAAATGTACTTGAAAATAAAGTCACAAGCTTTTAAAAAAAAATAGATAAGAACAGACCGAATTTTCTTTATGCAAAACATAATTCCTTATATTTATCTTTTGATTTTTGGTGTGAAATGTGATCTGGATGTGTTTTGTGAGATTTATCTTGCTGTCACAAGCATCAACAGGGCAGTTGCATGTCTGCAGCCTGAGCGAGTATTGATTTAGAAGAGATATCTATTCTTTTATGTCTGTTTTTATCAGTTTAGCTGTAGATGTGAAACATCTGAACACAGCGAGCAATGCTGGTTTAGTGGTTATTTGAGATGAGATGCTCATTCAGATTGAGTGCACTGTAGTTTTCTGTCATTTATTCCTCATTAGTTCTGTGCTGGACTGATGATTGTACTGATGTTTGGCGATAATGTGTGTGTTTTAAGCACGTTTGACTCTTATAGAGTGTAAAACTGAACACACAGCATCTCATCCACTCAGATCAGCTTCAGAAACCTGACACCAAGCAGAACCAGAGGAAATCATTCACCCCAGAATTACATTTCTGTCATTATTTACACCCTCTTGTGTTTGAACCAGTTTGAAGATTTATTTTCAAAGGAACACAAAATGAAATATTTGAGAGTATCGTCATGCAACTTTTTCCATAAAAACAGCAGTTAACCCCCCCAAAAAAATCGATTTAAAAACAATACTGTCATCCAAATCATGACTCCAGAAAACAGTTTTGCATATACTTGTACTTGAAATATTACTATTGCTGTTAAACGATTAATCACCATTAATTGCATCTAAAATACAAGTTTTTGTTTACATAATATGTGTGTAGGCCTATTATATATAAACGCGAATACATGCATGTATATATTTTGAAAATATTTACATGTCTATATTTATATTCATATAATTTATATATAAATGTTTAATATATAAACACAACATATTTTTCTGAAATATATACATGCATACATAATAAATATACACAGTACACACATTATGTTAACAAAAATATTTTAGATGCGATCAGTCATGATTAATGAAAATATATAAAAAATACAGGTTTGAAACAACATGAGGGTGAGTAAATAATGATAAAATGTTGATTTTGTGAACTGGCTCCTGATAGTGATCACTAGTTCTGTGTTGAGAGTATTATTTATCTAGCATCAGTTTTGCCTTTCTGTATATGAATTCAGCTTGAAATAGGCCACGGTTTTTGTTGAAGAGAAGCTTTTTCTTTCACTCGAGGATGTCAGAGCGAAACACACATGTACAGCTGCACTGCATGCATGTTATGTTCGTTTCTGCTGGAACTGTGAATGAACTCTCATTGTGTTGACATGTAAATATGTTGCTAAATTATTTCTTGTTTGCCATCGTGGTACATTGCGGTTTATCAGCTAAAAGGCTGATTCTTCTGTACAAACATTAAATGCCAGTGAACATGACTGTCTTGGTGTATGATTTTTCACATTTCATTAGATTTTAGGATATTATTTTATTTTATCCGAGGACATTATCAGTAGTTCATGAGGATGGGAAGGAGCTGTGATTACAGCATCACAGATTCTGGTCTGGAGAAGACTGATGGTATGTTTCTTGTGTCTGTGTGTGTGTGAGATTTTAGCTCAATTTAAATATATTTAACCTTATTTAATCTTATTTTTCTATCACTCTTTCATGCAATCTGTATTCTCTCTTCCAGCTTCTCTTGTGTTTTGCTCTGGACATGAAGCTCAGGTTAGTATCAGTTTTGTGTAACCTGG
Organism: Acrossocheilus fasciatus; assembly: GCA_036784905.1. Classification (NCBI taxonomy): domain Eukaryota; kingdom Metazoa; phylum Chordata; class Actinopteri; order Cypriniformes; family Cyprinidae; genus Acrossocheilus; species Acrossocheilus fasciatus. Next base: position 41,259,157 of record CM071942.1, read on the forward strand.
TTAATGACCAGGTATTTATTATTATTATTATTATTATTATTATTATTATTATTATTATTATTATTATGGTTTTCAGAAACCAGTAGTCAAAATGCTTTATGCTGGAGAGAATTACTTTTCAAGAATTACTAAAAGTATTCATGATGTAAGAAATCATCACTTTACAATGTGGTGACATGTAGATTACTTAATTTCAAGGAATTATTTAACAAAATGCCGTACTACATGCGATAATGCGATACATTCTAATGCATTTACACTTTATGCATTTTGCATGCAGAAAGACATTTTGTGCACAAAATTCTAAACATTTAAGGGTTGCAGAAAATAAAAGTGACAAAAATGCACCCAACATGTCACATGAGACATTTTTGTTGAAAACCTCCTTGGATTATAGACTTACCCTTTTAAATAATGCAAAATGCCTTGAATTTAATGCAAGTCACTTTGAGTGAAAGGGTTTAGCAAGTGCATAGATGAAATTTATAACATCTCCTAAACAAGCATCTTTATATATGGCAATAAGTAGATCAAATAGCATTCATGTATCAATTGCAAATTGAATCACATTTTACAGCTACACATGAGAACTATTCTATTTGAGCACATTTCTATTGCTCCAGCTGCATTCTTGAGTGAAACATCATTGTCAATAGTATAGTAAGATCTAGAATAATGAGGACTATAGTATTTGGTGCAAATAAAAATGAGGAGATGGCATAAATCTTGAGCTGAACTTTGTTGTCATCCTTCTTTTACTTGCATGTTTTCTCACACGTAAATTCAGTCAACATCTCCCGTTACCCAAAATAATTCTTCTACTTTTAGAAACAAGAACTTACTCAAACCCTATTAACAAGTAACCTTTTAACAATAACATAAAAGAAGTACCACTATGTCTACTAATTCACCCCGAGTGTATAACGTTAGCAGTAAAAATGTGGAAACCAGGAAAATATAATGCAAAAATGAAACAAAATGATCTATAATCAAACTCTAAACAGCAGTATTGGAGATGCTCTTAAGCACCCCTCCATAGGGTATCAGCACTCTTCCTTTTCTTCATCATCATCTTCGTCAGTCTCATCTCTGCTCGATGTTGCAACATGCTCTTTTCACCATGTACCTTCTTGTTAAACTTGCTAAACTCAGACATCTAACTTTTACAACTGTTAAGATTTAAGATTTTAGAGGGAATTCGTACAGAATCACTGTTTTACGGCTGATCACTGAGGATCAGCCAGCGATTCATTGAATGAGCAGTATAGCATCAACTCTGCATGGATATTATTATCCAAAAAATAGTGAAAAAGTACTCGGTTACTGTCTTAACCTCGGTTCCCTGAGATACGGAACGAGTATTGCATCTTGTCTAAAGACGCTATGGGAAAAGCCTTTATTCCTTCTGACTGAAGCCTTATTCAATCACGCAGTGAAACTGCACGGCCATTGGTTCGTGCAGTGTGTTAAAAACGCCACTCCTATGGCAACGGAGCCCGCCAGAATGGACGGAGCGATCTGGATATATAAGCGGCCGTTTCGCCGTCTCGCAACTAGTTTCTTATTAGCATGCATATTACTAGAATATTAGCAATTTATTAGTAGTATTAAGCACATATAAATGCCTTATTCTACATGACCTTATTTTACATCTCTAATCCTACCCAATACCTAAATTAACAACTACCTTACTAACTATTAATAAGCAGCAGATTGGGAATTTATTGAGGGAAAAGTCGTAGTTAATAGTGAATAAGTGTTCCCTTTTCTAAAGTGTTACCGACTTTTCATACTTCATCATTTTTAACCAGCAGTATCCAATCAAATTCAGGATCTCTCAATCAGGAGTGGTCCTAAAAAAAAATAGTCACATTGTACTGTTCGGGGTCAAAAATTACCATATTGGAAATGAATGGGAAAAGAATTTGTCTTTGTGTGTCAAGTCTGCTCCAAAGCATTCAAGATATACAGCAGTTTAAGTTGGAAATTTAATTTTCAGGTTTATGATCAAAAAGTGGTGTACAGGTAATAAATGGATCATAACTATTCCATGAATATAACTTAGTACCGTAAAATCCTAAAAATATACATATGAACATACAAAAAAGCATCTAGTGATGCTTTTTTATCATGTGGTGTTCCTCAGGGATCTATTTTGGCTCCCATTCTTTTTTCAATATACATGCTCCCACTTGGTTCTATCTTCAGGAAATACATGCTGTCATTCCATTACTATGCTGATGACACCCAAGTTTATTTGCCCTTAAAACGTAATTCAGATGGTTTGGACACTCTCATGGCTTGCTTGTCAGATGTAAAGTCCTGGTTGTCTCTACACTTTCTGAATTATAATGAAAGCAAAACAGAAATAATAGTTTTTGGTTCTTCAGATTCAATTCATAATCCCAAAACAAATCTTGGTGGGCTGTCTTCTTGTGTGAAGACATCGGTGAAAAACCTGGGTGTTGTCTTTGAGTCTTTGAAATTTGATAAGCAGATCAACTTGGTCATGAAATCATGCTTTTTTCAGTTGCGAATGCTATCAAAAGTTAAGTCATTTCTCTCCTTCAAAAATTTTGAAAAAGTAATCCATGCCTATATATCCTCCTGGCTGAATTTCTGTAATTCTCTATATGTTGGGATTAGCCAATCAGCTCTTTCCCGATTCAAAATGCAGCAGCCAGACTGCTCACAGGTACTCGAAAACGGGACCACATCACTCCAATTTTACCCTCTCTTCACTGGTTGCCTGTGCGCTACAGAATTGATTTTAAAATATTACTCCTAGTGTATAAATCTCTAAATGGTATGGCCCCATCTTACCTTTCTGACCTATTGATTGAACATTTTTCCAGTAAATCACTTTGGTCTTCTAACCAGAGACTGTTGTTCATTCCTAGGTCAAAGTATAAGTGCAGAGGTGACCGTGCGTTTTCTGTAGTTGCCCCCAGACTCTGGAATGTATTACCTTTCACAATCAGACTTGCTCCCTCTGTATCTGCTTTTAAGTCTAGCTTAAAAACGTATCTGTTTGATAAGGCTTTTAATGTGTATTAATACTTTCCTGCATTAAATGTTATTGTTTTTATTGTACGTTGTGTACTACTTTTTTTTTCTTTTCTTTTTTTCTTTTTTTCCTTTGTTGTAATGCACATTGGACAACCATGGGTTGTAATTAATAGTGCTATATAAATAAATTTGCCATTGCCATATACATACAAAACCAGTGCAATTGCTATTCAAAACTAGTCCTTAAACCTAGTCTTTAACCTGCGGATTGGAAACCAGAGGGTTAATAGTCCAATAGTCACCAAAAATTTAATTTGTTAATACAAGAAAGTCAACCAACATTTTAACCTCTTACTAGAACTGAAAATTTGCATAATAGACATAACGTTATGATTTTCTTTAAAGCTGCTTTGAAACCTTGCGTATTGTGAAATGTGCTATACAAAAAAAACTTGACCTTGACTTGACCTGCGTAACATTGTGGTTTGGTGATTTGAACCAACATCTAATCTAGTTCACTGCCACATTTGTGCCAGCACATCCCACAATTCTCCAGGTCATGTGATCTTAACTTTAAAAGTGCAGGACTGTGGTTCTGGGAGTCAGCTTGACTGATTAACACTCCTCTTCTCTACACTGATCATCAGCACACGGCAGAAATGTCAGAACCTGGAGCCTGGAGCGAAGTGCAGCCGGTCACTCTAGAAGTGACCAAGATTTGCATTGAGGTATGAGACACAGAATCACTCCTATATAAAACTCTTGATTAATCCTTTATTAAACTCCAAACTCAACAAAAGTGATGTTCAATATTCAGAATGTCTAAGATTAAAATACAGCATTTATTAATATTAGTTCATATTTACTAATGTTGTGAATTACTGACTTAATAAATGGTACTTATTGTAAGGTGTTACCATAATAATAATAATTTTTGCCTATTTATTCAGGTCAGGCCAATGGTCGAGAAGATGGTTGGAACTGATTTTATGATTTACATTCCTGTGGTCTATCGCTCTCAGGTTGTGGAAGGAGAAAATTACCTGGTCAAGGTAAATTAATGTTTTTGGTTTTTGTTTGTTTGTATTTTCATGGATTTTGAGCTTGTGAAACTCAAGGTAAGACTTGCATGCCAACTAGTCAGCTGCAGGTGTGATGTGTCAGGTCATTTGTCCGTCTTCACTGAAAGTTAAAATGCATCAACTCAAGCTTCTTGCATTTGTATAAGATGAAACTTTTCTTAACATTGTAGCATTGCTGGACATGCCCAAATGTAGTCTAACTTGTAAAGTGTTTGTCTACATTAAACCCTAGTTGATTTTTCTCTCATTCAGGTGTTGGTTGATGAGAACAGAGTGTGTGTTCACCTGAAGATATATCAGAGTCTTCCCTGTGACGGAGGGAAACTGAGTGTGACTGGAGTCCAGTACCCCAAACCCTTTGATGACCAGCTGATCCCCTTCTGAACACTCACAGATGCACACAACAAATAGTCTGTCTTATCTAATAACGGACACATGCAACGAGTTGCCATGCAATATTTATGCTCAGTTATTTCAGTGTAAACCATTTGTGAAGTGAGTTTGATATTGTTCACCCTCCGGTGTCAGTGTGTTTACTGAACAATATCAAACTCACTTCACAAATGGTTTACATTGAAATAACTGAGCATAAATATTCCTCATTATTACAAATGTTTAAATATTCATTTAAAGAAGTCAAATTAAATGATCCAATTTTAAGATTTTATTGACTTCAATGGCTGAATAAGTTTTTTATTTAAATAACTGATAAATACAAAAGCAAAAGGTTAGTGCCTGAAGGTTTTTTGCGTGTTCGGTCTTTTCAGTGGGCAAATTTATTACATTTAGGTTAAATTCAAAATTTTTGTATCTAATCTGACTCCATTTTATTATGGCCAATTGATTAGCCCCCATAGATTTGTACACACTTGAATAAAGCAACATTATTTCTAGTCAGAGGTCACGACCACTACTACAGATATCAGCTGACCAACATTACTTTCCCTGATAGCAGCTTTGGTATGGTCATGCCATGGTTTCTCCATGCACACTTAGCTAGAATAATATTACAATAAACAGAGGTTAGGCTCACTCTATTTAGGTTGGTTGAACAACATCCAGTTGATCTAAACAGAAATTCACCATAAGCCCTTACAATCTAAGTACACTTGAACTAATACCAAGTGTTAGCCGGATCTCTAAAGATACGGTTGGTGTGCCCTATGCTCCATCTCAACTGAATCTGAGTCCGTTACAAACCTGACACAAGAAATGCGGTAACAAGGATACAACGTAATCTACTAGAGTCAATAATTACAGAGTAAATCAGAATTAAAATCAAATGTAACAATTTACTATCAGTCAAGTAAATATGTATTATGCCAATTATACAGCCAATTCAAAGATATCAAATCAAGACAAGACATCAAAATCTCAAAGATGAATCTAAGAGTAAGATGCATACCTGGCTTGAGAAAAATACATAATATGAAGTGTGTGAACACGCTTCATATCACGGGCTCATTCCGGCTACAGAAGACCCTGATCCTTTTGCAACATTTCCTTAAGTACCTCAGACCAAGACCAACATCCCCCCAAGATGGAGACAGGAACTAACAATTGGAATGTGCATTGATCAAGCAGCGTTATCACCTTTTGGGACAGATGGTAATTTGCATGAAAGACACTAGTAACTGACCCGCCCTCTACAGTGTGCAAAATATCTCTAAACTCTTAGGATCTGTATTACCTTTTAGTTTACTTCTTATAAGAATGAGACCATTGTACCAGTCGCCCTGAGGCAATTCAAATGATACCAAACATTACTGTGAATATCACTTGCATTAATGTAGAACATTACAATCTACTGTAATCTGACAATTTTGAGCAGACTGAGTAGAAGGAAGGATGGGTGAAGGGATTTAAGAAGAAACAAATGGAAGTTTCCTGCACCTCCACTCTGTGGGGTGTCTCGAAGATGCCCGTGCATGTTTGTACAGTCTGTTTCTCAGGAGATCAAAGTATCTGAGGTTCTTTCATCCTTACATGTAGTAATATTTTGATTAAAGAAAATGAAACCCATGTTGTAGTGATGGCGAAGTGAAGCGTTCTGAACCAGTGAAGCTTTCAACCCAAATGCATCGGAAAAAGGATCATTACTCAAAGCTTTTTAAAACGGTTCATGCTGTGGCCATCTTGTGGTCATAAAAATGAATAACACCTTCCAAAGCACTCTGTTCATTACAGCTGCTGGTTTCACATCTGCTTCTACAACTGAGTCCTTGATTTAGTTTATTAATGGCCATTGTCAAAGTCATTCATTTGTTGTCGGTGTACTGCCACTAAAATAATTCAAATAAATCATACATAAACTCATTAATTAAATCTGTGATCTCTCAATGTTAACTCTGCCTCATTCCTTAGACTGTTATTTCATGGGAAAAGTTCATTTGACCTTAATATATAAATTACTATGAAAAGGAAACGGCGCTGAGGTTCGCTTCATTTGAACCAGATACTGAAGCAGTCACGTGGTTTTCAGGTGAACGAAGCTTCGGACGTCATAGATCATGTGCTTTTGGCAAAACAAAATCAAGCTCTTTGATGCAAGCTTCGGAGCTGAATGTAACATCACTACCATTTTGGTCCCACTTTATATTACCTGTCTTTAACTACTATGGCCTAATTATGAAAAAAAAAAGAAAAAAGTAATTGTATCATGTTCATGTTAAATTGCAAAACACTTTTGTTGCTTCTGAGATAGAATAAGGTTAAATAAGTTTAATGGGAGAGTTTGAAAATGGATGAAAGGCGCATCATCAGAAACAAAGACGGCAAACTATTCGCCAAGGATATACTTAATAGATGGAGTATGGCAGTAATCTATACAATGTGCACCTATTGAGGCAGATGAGGATTTTCTGGAGCAACTCTGGCCAAACTGCACGAGAGATGTGCATGAACCAGACCTCCTTGAGAGTGAAATTAGAACAGCTTTCTCCAAGATCAAAGCCCAGAAAGCTCCTGGTGTCGATGGCATCGAAGGTGAGCAAAACAAAGGCGGTGATGAAGCCGTAGACCATTTTATGCATATTTTCAATAAAATATGGGTTACTGGTGAGTTTCCTGTGCTATGGACAAAGTCCCTGGTGGTCACCATCCCAAAAAAAGGGGATACAACTAAATGTGAAAATCACCGTACAATTAGCCTCATCTGCCACTCACCATTCTATGATCATCAACAACAAACCGGATTCAGACCAGGTAAAGACACCATCGAACAGATCTTCTCACTCAGATTGATAGTAGAGAAGGACCTCACATTTAGGTGCAGACTGGCCATCGGGAGCACCGGGACGATTGGCCCGCTGCCCTGTGTTCTTTTTTATTTATTTATTTATTATTTATTTTTTGCCTTCCCAATGTACCAATGTGATCTTTTCCGATTTTGTCATTCGCTAATAAATTGATAATAAATCATAAATCGGTTAGCGCATAAATTGCACGACGCATACATCCTACTTCATCTGCCGGAACGGCTTGCACGTATGACAGTCAACGGAAGTGAGAGAAAAGTAGTTATAACACTTTAAATATGGATATGTTTCTATGAAAATGCATCGATTCGCTACAGGCCTTTATTCACCCCCGGAGCCGTGTGATGCATGTTTTATTATGGATGCGTGCTCTTTATTTGACGTCTTTTGGACTGTTGAAAAAAAACAACAACACCCATCTACTCCCATTCTAATGCTTGGAAGAGCCAGGATCATTTTTAATATAACTTCGATTGGATTTGTCTGAAAGAAGAAAGTCATATACACCTAGGATGCTTTAAGGGTGAGTAAAACACAGGCTAATTTTCATTTTTGGGTGAACTAACCCTTTAAGATTATCAGAATTGAATATATCCCTTGTTCAGTAAAAGGGGGAGATAGAGTAAAACAACTTTTACCATGAGAAACGTTCTGGATTTATACGCTTAAGGGGACTAAGCCTCCTGGAGTTAATGAAGAAATTACATTTTTACCCTTTTTTTCTCTTTTTGAATATTGGTGTGTTTTGTACAACAGGAAAGCTCTAGCCACTCCCGTTGATTAACCAGCAGTCTTTGATTGCTTACTAATTGTTTAAGAACACTTGCTTGAACAATTTGTGTATCCTGAAGAAAGCTGCGAATCCGGAAGGAGTAGATCTACATTTTCACTGTTTTAATGACTTAGCCTAGTTAATTAAGGCTTATTATTTTTACTATATGTGTGCCTTGGAGTATTTCATCTTCTCAGTTTTTTATTTCATAATATATTTTAAAATATATATTTAAAGAACCATTAAAAAATATATATTTTGCATTACATATTTCAATCCAAGAAAATACATTCACATTTGAAGAAAAACTTTGTTGTCTATAACATATTTGAAGAAAAATTCAGCGAACAACATACTTTACAATGTTCAGAAAAAAATACAATATAGTTATTATATGAATTATAGTTAATATATAAAAATAAGCATTATTAAATCATTATTAATGTAGTTTTGATCTCTTGGCTATTCCATCCATATTTGCATTTACCGTAAACATAGGCTACTGTAAGACTGGAAATGTATTTTCTTGCCCCTGATATACATTTTGAAATATATTTTGATATATGAGGGTTGAAACTAAATATATTTTCTATTTAAAAAATATATTACATTGAGCTTCACTGTTTAAAACATATATTTGGCATATATTTAAAACACATTTTGGTTGCTATGTTTTATTTATTTATTCATTTATTTTCTGTATGGGCTGACCTCACCATAAAAAGCTTGATAAGAAATTAACTCTGAAATGACCATTATGTGTCAGGGGACATGCGTTTTAGTCAAACGCATGAGGAAGCAGTGGCGTGCACAGACCTCTGGAGGGGCAGGGGCTAAATGGCGTTACAAGGGCACAATCGTGGACCAATATTCACAATATTATCACGATTCTTTGTCATGTTGGAATTTCAAGCCTTTCAAGGTAACAAAATATTAAAAAGTATGGTGGATATTTAGGCCAAAGTGGGTGAAGATAAAAATAGTTGGCATTATTTTATCTTTGTTATTAAAAAATGAGAGCAAAGATACACATTACAAATACACATAATATACAAATAAAATAAACAGTGTTTTATTTTCAGGTAGTCTACAATAGGTGTATTTAGCAGGAGCATTCAAGAAACTGAATGAACAAATATAATAATAAAACGCTATATAGACTGATTCCTATTGAAGCAACTGTATTAAAGTTTTTCAGTCAAGAGTAGTGAGTGATGTTTCTGTTTGTGTTTGGTGTTTTATTAACATTAAAGGAATAATTCACCCCCAAATTAAAATAGACTAGTGTTCTATTTTTATACCTTCATTTACTCACTCAAAAGTTGTTTTAAACCTGAACGAGTTTCTTCTGCTGAAAATAAATGCCATTTTGAAGAAGGTGGAAAACCAAACCGTTTCTGGTCTACAGTGACCTCCATAGTATTTCTTCCCCTACTGTTAATGTCAATGTGGACTGTTTGGTTAGCCACATTCTTCAAAATATCTTCTTTTGTGTTCAGCACAAGACAGAAATTAATACAGATTTGGGAAAACATGTGAGTGAGTAAATAATGACAGAATTAAAATTTTAGGGTGAACTATCCCTTTAATTACAGTCGGCAGCATGTTTAGTACTGCCCCTTTAAGATCTGCACACATCTAATATACAGGCATGCATGCGTTTCTCTCAGCTGTTTACTTTAATTTTAGACATAACCAACTGAGTCTATACATAAACATTGTGTGTTTTGACACTATTAGCACAAAACATAACTTAGTTCAGTAATCAGGCGCTGTTTGACGGGCTTTTTAGAGCACGCGCTTTGGGTGTAACTTATGTGCTCAGAAAAGGCGCTCGTCAGAACAGGACACTAATGAATTGTTTAACCAGTAAGTCTTTGAAGCAGATGTACTTTTGTATTGCGAATAAGTGCAATGTCCCGTGAGAGTAACTCCACCGCTGAGTTAACACTGAATGTATGTGGCATAAACATACGGCGGCGCCAGAACTGCAGCTGATAGAATGCGCGCTGAAGTACGATACTACGAGATTTCTTCAAAAAAGCAGATCGTGGAGACATTTTTATAGTCCACGATAAAAAAAAATCGTCATATCGAACACCCCTATCCACGGCAGAAATCGAAGGGCACTTTACCGTCAGAACTCAAAGGGGCAGGGGCTCGAAGAGTGGATTCCACTCACTGTCCACTCAAGCCAGATAACAGCAACATTTCATGTTTTGCGTTAAAATCAAGGCAGTCTCGTCTTGAAATAACTTCATTCATCTGCATTGTCTCAAATAGGTAATATACAGTGTAGCTGCCTTTTACATTTTAGAATTATCATATTTGGTAGTCTGTGGCATCTGAAAGATTGAAAAACCTTGATTTATCGGACGCTTTTATTCAAAGCAAGGCCAAGTTTCTAGAAAGCAATGCAAGTGAGGAGACTTGATTCAATAAAGTTCAACAGGGATTGTATAAAATGATTGATATGCAGTCACCCATAATGCATAAAACTAATATGTTTATGTACACTGTAAAATATGTCCAGATATATGCACTGGCGCCGCCAGGGGTGGCCGACTCCTGGCCACCCCACTGGCCAGTATAAATTTTAGTAAGCCGCTCTAGACCTTCGATCGCACACAGTAGCCAGCCCTCTCCCCTGAAGGGTGCTCGGCAGGCATATCCGGTGAGGCATGTGCAGGACAGTGTCACAGTGCTGTTTTTTCCCGATTTTAGGAGAAAGAGCTTTAATCCAGTCTTGAAGATGACAGCACTTGGTCTCCAGCCCTTCCTCACCTATCCGGCGGTAATTAAACTACGGCACAAAGGTGAGCAGATGATGTTCGACTCTCCTCAAAAGGCGGAGGATTTTGTTACTTCACTGTCACTGAAGATGTATTCTGCAGTGCTACAAAGCAGCGGGAAGGCGTCGGCTACCGTCTCCATCCTCTCAGCTCAACGAGAGAAAATTAACGATGAGGTCTGTAGTGATCCGAACTGCCCTGAAGAGGACAATAACAAGGTGGCCATGGACACTTGTTAATTTCTTTTTGGAATCTTGCCCCTGCCCTGTACGTTCATCTGCTGATTGGTAAATAATAATGATTTATTTTTTTATATTATTATACTTTGGGCTGATGGAGAGCAGGTTCAATCACTACGCTTTTGGCTCAGTGGGCCTTTGGGGACATGTCTTGCGTTGAAATGAACTGGTCATGCATCAACATTTGTTTCTGTTGTTTATGAGGCCTACACTCTCAGTAATGTGCGGTCTGCTTTGGTTTTTATACACAGTTGTTTGTCGTTCCTCGTTTTGCTTTTTTTCTATGCCCTTCAACAGACATCAATACTTTTATTTATTCTGCTTTTCTTTTTAAAAGGACTATGCATCTAGGTGGATTGGTATCTAGGATACATACTAATGTTCACAAGTCACTGGCAGTATGGCATTACTTTTGTTTCTCTTCACTTAGACAGAATCTTGGAATTGCGAGCACACAATGTATGTTCTGAATATCTTATCATTGAATGTGAATGGCCTAAATTCTCCTATTAAGTGTACCCGGATATTAGAATATTTGCACCGTAAATTTCCTGTGCCCTGATAATAGAGTCTCAGTCAAAACAATGCGATGTGGCACGTTTTCAAAACAAGTATTACAAACTGGCAGCCTTCTCTTGTGCTCCTAATAAAACTAAGGTGGTTCTTATCTTAGTCGATAGGAAGTTACATTTAACTATTGAACATACCGGGAATGATGATGAAGGTGGATTTGTTTTTAAATGTTGTAAAATACGTACATAATGACAGGTTAGCACTGGTCTCCATTTACTGCCCAAATGAGGCATTTTTCACGAATATTTTGAATATATTACTTGAGCAGATTGATGGTCCTTTAGTGACGGGTGGTGATTTTAATGCTGTTGTGGATAAATCTCACCCTGATAATACAGCTAACCCATTATTGAATAAATGTATCACTGAACTTAATGTAATTGAGCTTTGGACAATCCAGAATACTACATCTAAGGACCTTTTTTTTTTTTCTTTTTTTTTTTCTAAAAAGGGTGGAATGTCTGATGGGGGGGACATTGCAAATTTTGTAACAATACACCCTTATGGCACAACTTTAATTTTTTATGTTGAAATCGGCCATTTGTCTACATTGGGCAGAAACACATGCTGTGACTTATATGATAATCAGGGACTCTGCTCACTAAGAACTAAGTTTTGTTTACCAGCATCATCATATTTTGTCTTTTTTCAGTTACTGTCACGAATCCAGTCTGCACTTCCATTCACCCTCCACCAGAGGTCACTCGCTCACCACATGGACTTCACACCATACATAACACTGGACTTCATTTCCCATCATCCAACACTGATCACAGCTGTCACCAATCACTCATTGCACTAATCACACGCACACCTGATCTCACGCACACACTGATCACACACACTATTTCTACCCTGGACATTCTCTCCCTCGTTGCCGAGTATTGTATGCGTTTACCACTCCCCTAGCCGTAGCTACTCTACAAAGCCATTGTTAGTGTTCCTAGTCTTTCTTTACCTGTTCACCTGTGTTTATTTCCCACCCATGTTTCCTGGATTAACCCTTTCTGTGCCATTCCGTGTTTCTTTTCAGTTCCTGTATTGTTCTGCGTTTTTCACTCCCCTAGTGTTAGCTGCGATACGGAACTTTTGTTGTTTTCTAGTCTGTGTTCCTAGTGTTTACCCCTGTCTCCCTGTTCGGACTCTGATTATTTCCCTTGCCTGGATTATAGCTCGTGTACCTGGATTATCTCTCTGCCTTGCCCCATTGGATACTGTTCGCCGATCGTCGACCCACGCTTGCCCTTGGATTGCTCTTTGTCTTGTCCCTGCCATACCTGTTTGCCATTGTTTCGACCCTGCCTGTTTTTATGACCATGCCTTTAAATAAAAGCTTGCACATGGATCCGCACGTCTCACGTCTCGTCAGCCATGTTACAGTTACATTCTGCTCTCAAGTCCTATGGAATTCCCTGGGCATCCCCTATTTCCTCTCATCCTATGTGGGATTGGATCGCACCTTCCTTTGGTCGGCCATCTGTTTCTTTAATATATGGTTAACTTAATGATCACACTGCAAAGTCTCTTTCTATTAAATCTATCTGGAATTGTGAATTAACAGATCTTAATTTATCGGTTGACTGGGAGAGGGTGTGGTCTAATCTAATTTTAACTTCTAAAAACTTGGCTCATCGTCTTATCCATTTCAAAGTCATCCATTGAGCATACATAACTCCTTACAAGGGGTTTACAAACCCCTTTGGAAATTTTCACTTAGGGGTGTACTCACTTTTGTGGCCAGCGGTTTAGACATTAATGGCTGTGTGTTGAGTTATTTTGAGGGGACAGCAAATTTACACTGTTATACAAGCTGTACACTCACTACTTTATATTGTAGCCAAGTGTCATTTCTTCAGTGTTGTCACATGAAAAGATATAATAAAATATTTACAAAAATTTGAGGGGTGTACTCACTTCTGTGAGATACTGTATATACATACAAATTACAAAACCAGTGCAATTGCTATTCAAAACTAGTCCTTAAACCTAGTCTTTCACCTGCGGACTAAATGCCAACCCACATCAACAGTGTAAAAGTAGGCCAATTCCATGGGAAACCAGAGGGTTAATAGCCCAATAGTCACCAAAATGTAATTTGTTGATACAAGAAAACCAACCAATATTTTAATCTCTTACTAGAACTGAAAACTTGCACTAAAGTTTGTTCTTAGGTAAAGCATAATAGACATAACGTTATGATTTTCTTTAAAGCTGCTTTGAAACCATGTGTATTGTGAAACGTGCTATACAAAAAAATGTTTTTATCTTGACTTGACCTTGACTTGACCTGCGTAATATTGTGGTTTGGTGATTTGTGACAGCACATCCCACAATTCTCCACAACCACTCAAAATGCTAAGTAAATGTTGTATTACTCTTAATGCATAGTTTTTATGGAAAATGATGAACAATATTACACATTTAGATTATGAAAGTGAAGCAACTGAGGACTATGTTCAGGTATGATCAGTTTCAAGATGCCTGTTGGGAGAAAAATAAAAATCCCCCAAAATTCTAAATCATTGTTATCAGTATTTGTTTTTGCTACAGTAAATGTCTTTTTAGAGGGAGATGGAGCTTGAAGCTGATGAAAAACATTCATATTTTTGGATGAAGCAGGCTGTACCCTGGCCAAGACATGGAGGAGAGGTTGAGAGCCCAACGGTTGAGAGGGGCCCAGAACGATGTTCACTGCGGGGCCTGACCACCCCCCACTGAATGTGATTTTGAGGAGGCCCCATAGCAAAATCAGTGCAATGGACCCAGAATTCCTAGCGACGGCACTGAGATAAATCATGGTTTCAGGCCCATCCACAGTTTACCACCTTGTATTTACCCCCACACTCCCCTTTCCTTAACCAGACTGAAGAGTTTTTCTCCACATGGAGGTGGAAGGTTCACAATAGGCTCCTCACAAACCAGTCACTCTTCTCCAGGTCATAGATGATGCCTGCAATAACATCACAGGAGGAAACCTATGTCAGGCCTGGATTTTCCAGAAGATCTTCTTTTGCCAGAAGATTTTTTTCAAAGATGTTTAACTAATGATGTGGATGAGAACATGTGGCCAAATCCACAAGACAGGGTTGATAAAAACATAGAAGTGCAGGGAGGAACACTCCAGTTTACATTTTACTGTAGGCCTACTGTAGTGTTTTTTTTTTCTATTACAATGATGTATGAATGTGTAGAACCATAATGAAACCTGCATCACGTGTTTTATACAACTATATTTAATGATTGTACCAACAACTACACAGTGAAACTATGGGTATCTTGTGTGTGGGTGATCTAATGTAATGGTCATATGATATTTCATGATAAATGAGTTATTAGGACCAATGATTCTGCAAATGCAAGGCGGCTCTAAAGAAATGAATGCAACATGCTAGTTTTGAACATTGGACAGCCTGTGTTACAAATAATGACTGTTTTGAGTTTAGAGTTTTGAAAAATGACCTCAAGGTTCTGAAATTGGTGACAAAATGATTGTAAAAAACTAATAATAATAATACATTTTATTTATGGGCGCCTTATACGCGACACTCAAGTACACCTCACATGCAAATAAAACACATAAAACAATTATCAAACAACAATACGATTCAAAGCCCACATTCATAGCTTTACATCCTAATCCATTTACAGCTTTTACTGCCTAAAACGATGCGTTTTCAAACGAGATTTGAAAATAGGAAGAAAGTCACTATTACGAATATCTTGTGGAGTGAATGCGTACGAGGAAGAACTAAAGAGAATGTAGATGATGATCTAAGAGTTCGAGAGGGAGTATATGTTAAAAGTAGGTCAGATAGATAAGAAGGAGCCAGGTTATGTAATGTAATTCCTTATAAACAATTAATTACGCTGTTTAACAGGAAGCCAGTGCAGCTGTTGGAGAACAGGAGATATGTGTTCCATGGCAGAAGTTCTAATGATTACTCGTTCATACTCGTTCTGCACTTACTGTAACTTGTGTAAAAGTTTAACAGGAAGACCATAAAAAAAGAGCATTACAATAGTCAATACGTGAAGTGATAAGAGCATGAACCATAATGGCAGTGCTCCTCGTTGAGAGGACTGGGTGGAGGCAGTTAATATTACGTATATGATAATAAGCCGTCCGAGTAAACTTGTTAACAAGTGCTTAAGCTGTGCTTAAAATATACTTTAATTGTCATGAAAATATCACAAGGATAAAAAATAAAGTATAAGAATACAGTTAATTTTCCTATTCATGCAAATCATGATATTTCTATTTCTTTGTTGTTGTTGTTGTTTTGGTGTGAAATGTAACCTGGACAAGTTTTTGTGAGATTTACAGTGCCCTCCACTAATATTGACACCCTTGGTAAATATGAGCAAAGCTAGCTTTGAAAATAAATCTGCATTGTTTATCTTTTTGATCTTTCATTTAAAAAATTCACAAAATTCTTAACTTTCATTGAAGTATAACAATTGAAAGTGGGGGGAACTCACATTATGAAATAAATGTTTTTCTCCAATGCATGTTGGCTACCATTATTGGCACAGCTAGAAATTCTTATGAGTAAAATATCTCTGAAGTATATTTCTATTCATATTTACATTTTTTAGCACACCAGGGTGACTACGAGCATGAAATTGTTCAGTTATGACTTCTGTTCCACCGGATTATAAATATGAGGAACACAAAGGCCAATTCCCTTAATCATCCATCACAAGGAGTAAAACCTGAGAATATAGTTCTGATGTGCAGAACAAGACTGTTGAGCTTCACAAAATAGAAAGTGGCTTTAAGAAAAGAGTTAAAGCATTGAAAATCCCCATTTCCACCATCAGGACAATAATTAAGAATTTCCAATCAACTAAAGATGTTATGAATCTGCCTGGAAGAGAAAGTGTGTCTATATCGTCCTAATGCACGGTGAGAGGAGAGTTTGAGCAGCTAAAGACTCTCCAAGGAACACAGCTGGAGAATTGCAGAGATTAGTTGAGTCTCGGGGTCAGAAAACCTTAAAAAAAAAAATCAAATATCATATATTTGGATAAAAGCGTCTGCTAAATGATTAAATGTAAATGTAAATGTCAAACATCCCCTACATCAGCACATGTTGTTCGGGAGGGTTTCAAGAAGAATTGTCCTCGCTCATCCAAAAACAAACTCCAGCATATTCAGTTATCAGACACGACTGGAGCTTCAAATGGCACTGGCTTCTATGGTCAGATGAAACTAAAAAATGAGCTTTTTAGCAGCAAACACTCAGGATGAGTTTAGTACAAACAGGGGAAAAAAGTACTCCTTGTCCACAGTTAAATATACTGCTGGATCTTTAATGTTGTGGGCCTGTTTTTCTGCCAGAGGTCCTGAACATCTTGATTCTATCAAATACCAACAGATAAAAAAACTAAACCTGACTGCCTCTGTAAGAAATATTATAATGGACCATGTCTGGATCTTCCATCAGGAGAGTATTCGAAAACAAACATTAAAATTTACACAAAAATCGGTCACTGAGCACAAAATGAAACTTCTGCCATGGCTGTCCCAGTCCTCTGACCTGAACCCTGTAGAAAATGAGTGGGTGAACTGAAGAGAAGAAGCACTAACATGGAGCTGTGAACCTGAAGGATCTGGAGAGGTTCTGTATGAAGGAATGGTCTCTGATCTCTTATCAGTGTTCTCCAAACTCTTCAGGTATTATAGAAGAAAACTCAGAGTTGTTATCTTGGGAAAAGGACATTGCAATAATTTGGTGCCAATAATTGTGGCCAACATGATGTAGAGAGAGCATTTATTTCACAATGAGACCCCCCCACACGCACACACTTTCAATTGTTTTACTTCAATGATAGGTTGGAATTTTTTTTTTAATGAAAGATCAAAAGGATAAACAATGCAGATTTATTTTCACAACTGCCTTTGCTCATATTTACCAAGGGTGCCAATATTAGTAGAGGGCACTGTATCTGCATGTAATTAGTATATGTACTTTATTTCTATAGCACCTTTCAAGCATCACAAAGTGCTTTACATCCAAGATAGAGAACAGTACAAAAACATGCAACAATTACGATAACAATTTAGAACACACACACACACACACACACACACACAAAATAAAATAAAAAAAACACAATTTAAAAAAAGGCAAGTTTAAACAAGTAGGTTTTTAACTGCTTTTTAAAAATGTCCACAAAGTCCACAAACCTGAGATTCAAGGGAAGAGTATTTCACAACTTGGGAGCAACTACCTCAAAGGCACGTGTAATATATAATACTACAATAATTTAAAACATTCAATGACATGCAAACATGACAGCAATAAAAGAGAACTGATCTGAAAAGAGTGTTGATTTTGAAGAACGATCAATTCTTTTAGTCTCAGATTTCAGATCTGACACTAATCTGAAACTCAAGCAGCAGTTTCTGGACTGGAAAAGTTGATGGTATTTTTATTTTTTGTATTTTTTTATTTATTTATTTGCTCAATTTAAATTTATGTATCCTTAATTAATTATATTTTCTTCTCACTCTTTCATGCAGTATACATTTATTTTCTCTTCCATAATATATATAATTTATTTTCTCTCATGATTTTGTTTGGACTTGAAGGTCAGGAAAATATTAGTCATGCAATTTTGCCCACTTTATCTGTGAATAAGCAATTTTCCGTATTGATTTTTCACAGGAGTTTTTCCCCATGTTTTGAATTATGTATTGAATTGTTTTGTGTTTTAAGATTAAAGCGGTTTCTTACTTTTGACTCTCAGAATAAAGTCTTGCCCACTTTGCAGTATATTCCAACCAAGAACTACAACTATAATACAGGAATAAAACATCTGACTAACATGTAAAGCCACCAATATTTTTATACCTTTTATTTTGTGTGCAGCTAAAGTGACAGAGAAGAACATCATAACCAGCCACCTGACATAATTATAAACTGTTTTTACATAAACTATAACCTACACACAATGGATCGGATGATAACAATAACAAATATCTGATCCGTCCTTTACAGTGTCAAAGGCATTGAGAAAGTCGAATGTTTTACATGTTTTTTAGTGTAAAATGGCCTCCTAACTTATATAATATAAGCACAGTGACAAATTATGGCCTCACCTTTTATGGTGAGGTCAACACACATTTCTTCTGATGAAATTGCATAATGTTTTATGAAACAAATGATCAAACTGAAGTTAAACATAAGTCAGTGTGTTCATACACTGCAGTGCATTGTAAGATTACATGGAAGTGTAAAGCTGAAATTCCTGATAAGACTGAACACAGTCATTTTCACATTAAAACAATAAACCCACTAATCTTTGAAGTTAAGAAAGAGCATAAAACACTGTCTTATCATGATTACAGAAGAATACAAATATAACATTTTATTTGCCAGGTAGAAATAGATTACATTCTGGTTTGTATAAATGGGTGAGAAAATATGATCTTAAAAATATCAAGTCATGTCATCCTGCAGTTATAAACTATTTTTTTATTTTGATGTACCACTTAATAGTTTCTAAATAATGTATTTGCCATAACAGAAAAATAAAATAAGTTTGAAGTTAAGCTGAAGTAGTCGGTGGTGTAGATATTTTTCTCTTAAATAAAGAACACAGTCTTTTGAGGTTTTATTCTTGCAAGAAGGTCACACATATTGCAGAGCTACATCAAAACATCAGCAAATAGACATCTTAATATATTATAAATATTACATTTTACTTAGTTTTAGATTCAAGTTTTTGTCTTCTGCGCAAAAATAACTTTCCTTGGTATATATTTTTGTAATAAAAATAAGCTTCTGTTTCATAAGCTGATAACAGCTTAACATTATTTACCTTAGCCTACATTTTGGGTCTTTGCTATTATATTCCAATTTCATTATGCCTCAATTAGCTAGATATAGATTAAGAGTTGTTTTATGTGTACAGATGCTCTCTGCTGTGTTTAATATTTATTAAAAAAAAATATGACTTGTAATAAAAGTACAACTTCGATTAATATTTATGTTGTTAAAATAACATTCTGTTCTGTAAATGCATTGTCTGCTGGTTTATTTAGCTACTTTTCAACACACCACATTAAGTATGCCATTTAATACTTCAAGACTTTAATGAATCTTAAAGTGCAAATTAAATACAACTCCAGTCTCTTCCCGAAGATCCCGAAAATGCCCATTTGCGCCTCAGTTCACTCAGAGAAGCTGTCAGTCTCAGCTGCCAATCATGACGTCACACTCCTGTTTTTATAGCGTCACATAACTAACTAAAACCAAACTTATTTAAAAGACGAACACTTGAACTTACGTCAGCATGAGAAAATCTACATCAAATGACAAAAATCATGTTTGAAAACAAAATATTTGAAGTGAAATTTAGTTATTTAGTTTGTCTCACATTCCATTAGATTACATGGAGAGGGCGGGGTTTATGACCTATACTGGGACCAGCCACCTGGGGGCGATCGAAGCAGGATGGCTTCAGCCTTTAGCCTCCTGGTTAGTGCGTCCACCTCCCACGACGGAGACCCGGGTCCGAGACCAGCTCGGAGCAAGACGAGTTACCTGTTACAATGGTGCCAGCCAGGAGGCTAAAGGCTGCAGCCACTAGCGTCAGTCGCTAGTGCGTCTCTTGAGATCAGGGGAGTGAGGTTTACCTGCACAGCACCTACTAGCTGGCCTCCGTTACATGATACATTTCTGTAATACTAAAGAGGTTAACTACCAATTTGAAGAGGAAAAAAATATTATGTTATAATAAAAGGATGGGTGAAGTACACTTTTCTGCAAACTGAGCCCAAAAATTTTTTTTGGTAATATTTGGGTGATTGGGACAGCACATTTTTTCATTTTGATTTAGGGTAATGTACGATTAGTTACTGTATCATACAAGATAGTTCATACTTTGATACAATTTTATATGCAATATTTCATTTTCTGTTCATCATCATTAAGAGTTCATGTTTATTTCTGTTCATCTTAATTTCTCAGTTCATAAATCCATCCACACTTCATACAATACAACACGTAACTGATGTAAAAGAAGGCTTGAAGTCCAAAAGTCATTAAAAACATTTAATAATTAAATAGATAAGTAAAAAGTAAATGCTTTAGGTCGAATAAAAAAATAAATAAATAAATAAATAAATAAATATGTTGGGTGCCCCATCACCAGTGAACTGTTTGAAACACATTTAACCTGCACAAACGTTTAAATTTCACATGAATATTGTTTATTACTGCAACACAATCAGTAAAAAAAATAAAATAAAATAATGTTTATCTATAATGCTTCTATTTTCAGAATTTTTATTTTGGCAAAATCTAGCTAGTTCATGAATATTTTTGTGGTTGATTAGGGCTTGCACAAATAAAAAGGTTGGAAACCACTGATTTAGGGCATACAGAGCACATACAATGGTTCTCTATTGAAAGGTCAATCATTTTCTTAATTAGCAAAGCCTTAAAACACTGTCCCAATCACCCAAAATTATGCTGCCCCATCCACCCAAATTGTGTTTGGGTGGATGGGACAAAATAAAACAACCTAATTCTGAAAATAGAAACATGATATTATTAACACATTTTTACTGATTTTGTAGAAGTAGTGTATCATATTTATGTTTCCATCAAAAGTTTGTATAATATGGTAGCTATGACAATTTTAGGACCTTATTATGAAAACTAGCAAAAGCTTATGTCATTTTCCTCAATTCATGCATTTCATGGTCAACTTCCGGTTTGATGCCTGCCCCGCCCACAAACATGATGCCACATCAATGAGGGTATCCCAATTTAATTTAATCTGTGACATCGGATCATATTTAAAAAAAAATATATTTTTGAGAATTGTTTACTCTTAATAAGAACAAAACATTTAAATCTCTAACTAGAACAAAACCAACCCGACATTTAAACCTATTACTAGAACAAAACCAACCAACATTCAAACCTCTTAAAAAAGTAATACTGAAAACTTTCCCTTTGAAACCATGAGTATTGTGTTATATGTGCTAGCACCTCCCACAATTCTCCAGGTCATGTGATCTTAACTTTAAAAGTGCAGGACTGTGGTTCTGGGAGTCAGCTTGACTGATTAACACTCCTCTTCTCTACACTGATCATCAGCACACGGCAGTAATGTCAGAACTTGGAGCCTGGAGCGAAGTGAAGCCGGTCACTCTAGAAGTGATCAAGATTTGCCTTGAGGTATGAGACACAGAATCACTCCTAGAGTAAACACACTGTCTGTTACTAGTGAGCTGTTTTGGTGCCGTAATATTGTTTGTACGAAATTAATTTTTTTGTTTTTGGGTTGTTTAGTTTTCACTTAAACTCACAATTTGTTTTTATATCCATGTTCCATTGTATGAATGATATATATGTAACTGCCTTTTACAATAAATTCAGCTTTAATAACATATAGATAAATAATCATTCTGGATTAATCCTTTATTGAAAACTCTGAACTCATCAAAACTGATACAATATTCAAAACATGTCTAAATAAATAGATTAACTCGTTTACTAACTACATTAAGTTTTAATAAATGTCCCTTATTGTAATGTGTTACTATAATAATAATCATAATGTTTATCTGTTTATTCAGATGAGGAAACCGATTGAGGACAATGTTGAAAATGAAAAAAATTCAAAGGTTTACATTCCCTTGGTCTATGCTTCTCAGGTTGTGAATGGAACAAACTATGTGGTCAAAGTAAGCAAGTGTTTTTGTTTGTTTGTATTTTTTTATGAGCTTGTGAATTCATCACTGAAAATTAAAGGTATAACTTGCATGCTGCCCAATATCAGCTAGCCAACTGTGACAGGGTGTCCTATCCAGATGTGATGTAAAGTAATTTGTCCGTCCTCACTGAAAATGTAATTTGCATTTCATTTTCTCAATTTTGAGAACTTTTTACTAAATAATTCTCAATTTTGTAGCATTGCTGGACATGCCTAAATGTAGTCGACAACTGTCACTGTCGAGCTTGTAAAGTGTTAAAGTTGATATCTCTCTCTCTGTCAGGTGTTTCTTGGTGGAAGGGACGATGGAGTGTGTATTCATGCGAAGATACATCAGGCTCTTGCCTGTCATGAAGGAAAACTGACACTGTCTGGATTCCAGTTCCCTAAAACCTTCGATGAACCTCTGAAACCCTTCTGAACACGTCTAACCAGATACAGAAACAGTCTTATCAAATAACAGACACATTCAATGAGCTGCCGTACTGTATAGAGGAGCTGTTGAAATCATTTCATTCTTCAATATTAAACTCTGTATTCAAACACTCCAGTGTCAGTGTGTTTACTGAATAATATCAAACTCACTTCACAAATGTTTTACACTGAAATAAATGAACATAAATATTCCTCATTATTACAAATCGTGAAATTTCAATTTCAAAAATCGAATTTTACGATTTTATCGACTTCAGTAACTGAATTAGTTTTTTTTAATGAAATGTCATACAAAAGCAAGAGGTTTGTGTTTGTCACATTTGTTTTTCTTCTAAAGCGTTCCTTGTACATCAATAGGACAATTTTTATAACACAATCTCTCTATAAACACGAGAGGGTAACACACTTCTTTTCTGTTTAGCCCGTTTCACAACCATTATAACTGCTCTTTTGAATTGTGAGATGATGTACGTTTTCTTTAAAATCTTTAAAACATATGTCATATCACAAAATGAAAAGAAATAAATGGGTTTATATAAGGTAACCATACTTTTTACATCAAAAATGTAATTGTTAGGCATAATGTATTTATCATGTTCATGTTGAACTGCATGTTGAAATCATTTGTTCATTGAACTAAAATCAGTGGTTCAAAATGACACAACTTAACATCAAAGTATTACTATTTCAAAATGCAACTCACACATTACATCTGAGTTGAGTGTCTATCCATTTCATTACAATGATCTAACAATCAACTGATCATACAACCGCTCAAAATGCTAAGTAACTGTTGTATTACTCTTAATGCATAGTTTTTATGGAAAATGATGAACAATATTACACATTTAGATTATGAAAGTGAAGCAACTGAGGACTATGTTCAGGTATGATCAGTTTCAAGATGCCTGTTGGGAGAAAAAACAAAATCCCCTAAAATTCTAAATCATTGTTATCAGTATTTGTTTTTGCTACAGTAAATGTCTTTTTAGAGGGAGATGGAGCTTGAAGCTGATGAAAACCATTCATATTTTTGGACGAGGTAGGCTTTACCCTGGCCAAGACATGGAGGAGAGGGTGAGCCCAGCGGTTGAGAGGGACCAAGAACATTATTCTCTGGGGGGCCTGACCACCCTCCAGGCTTGGATTTCCATGCCAGAAGATTTTTTCCAAGATGTTTAACTAATGAAAACATCCATTATGATGTGGATGAGGACATGTGGCCAAATCCACAAGACAGGGTTGATAAAAACATAGAAGTGCAGGGAGGAACACTCCAGTTTACATTTTACTGTAGGCCTACTGTAGTTTTTTTTCTATTACAATGATGTATGAATGTGTAGAACCATATTGAAACCTGCATCACGTGTTTTAGATAACTATATTTAATGATTGTACCAACAGCTACACAGTGAAACTATGGGTATCTTGTGTGTGGGTGATCTAATGTAATGTTCATATGATATTTCATGATAAATGAGTTATTATTCATGTCAAGTCAAGTCATCTTTATTTATACAGTGCTTTTAACAATACAGATTGTGTCAAAACACTTAACAGTATCAAATTGGAGGATAGAGTGTCACAACTAGGGATGTGCCCGAAGCCGAATACCTTATTCGGAAAGGCACAGATAATGGCTTCAAAACGAATAACGAATTTATCCGAATAACAGAAAAAATATTCAGCAGACACAATCACATGTTGCTGGACAAGCAGTACATTAGTGAGGTCTGCGCTTGTTAAGATTTGTGCAGTAATAATAGCTAGTACTGCTCTGATAGCGTTTAACAGTTTCGTACAGATAATATCATGGTAATCATTGTGTTTGTCTAACGAATGTGGTCTCAGTAGTGTCGTCCTCTGCAGCTCAAAGAACGAAACGCAGACTTGGAGTTTTGATACCAGAAGAATAGATTTTATTCAACAGGAATAAAACCAAAGCTCTCTCTGCAGAAAAAGCCTCCTGAATGTCCTTTGTCTCTGGTATATATACAAGATTTTAAGGCGGGTTCTATACATGAAGCCATATGTATACAATTCTACATTTCACTTGCGTATGTAATTCTATCTGTCCCAGAGGAGAAGAGACCATCTAGACTTTGTTATGGTAAGGGGGAGAAAGCCCCCTCCTCCTTTTTTCCAGATGTGTCTGCCACGTAGGCACCTTAGCACAAAAGGCCTTCAGAATATATTGGAAGATTAAACAGATACATTATAGGCAAAATTCACCTTGATTATGTCTGATTAATTCTGATTAATAACAATAAAAATCTTCTACATTCCTCCCTTTGAGACTTCATTAAGTCTCACAATTAGTTTATGTCTACCCAGAGTGTTACTTCATAATTCAGTCCTTTCAGCTAACACTATCTAGTGACAAAAATAAGTCACACAGGCTTACCATCAACGACTAGATGATGCGGCAGCACTCTGGAGGAGAATCAGAACCAAACGTCACTCTCCACCCTTGACTAAGAGAGAGTAAAAGATTCTGTCTCCTTTCCTCCTTTATAGTAAAATACAATGTTATAAGCATGAGCGTGCAATTGGTTCAGCACTTGCCTGTCGTTGTCACAGTTATGTATATCAAAAACATAAAAACACATTCAAAATATAATATATTGAATATTCCAAGAAACAATAGTTCAGATCCGTTGATCTTCAGCCCAGATCCTTTGCGCATGTAGAAGGCCATCCATGGGCAGAGGTTAGGCCAGCACTTATACCCAGGATGTGGCTCATCCTTACATCTCTTTTTCATAGTCATCAGAGTCGCTGGATCCATCATCCGAAGTTTGCTCATTTAAGATCAGCTTGTTTAGCAATCCTTCATAATACTCATCCAAGTTTCTTTCTGTGATTACTCGTCGATTGTTTGGGACTTTTATCATCTCCATTTATTTCACAGTAGCATTGATGACCAATGTTCTTAGTATAGTTAATACAAAACAAAATAATAAACCTCCTATTAATATGGCAACTCCTAAAAACATTCCCAGTTTAGCAAACCAAGCTCCCCAAGCGCCTAATTTTAAATCAAACCAATCCCACATTTTACCATCTGTCCCAGCATTGGTTTTAAGTTCAACCCTTAAGTTTTTCAATTTGGTCATTACTTCAGTGAATGCTCCTTCTGGAGCAGTATTATTTGGTATAAAAGTACAGCATTGATCCCAAAACATAACACAGACTCCTCCCTTTTCAGATAACAAATAGTCCAAAGCTATTCTGTTTTGCCATGTCATTCGGCTTGTTGCATCCAATTGCTCTCCTAAAAGTGATAAGGCATCATCAGTGTAAGTAATAAATCTTTGCTGGTTGTAATATATATAATTGATCCATTCTGTATTTTTATTTTGCACAATCCAAATGAATATAGATTCAAATCCTGATTTAACTTCATCTCTTGCTTTAAATTCATAAGGTATACCTCTCGGTTGGCCAATTGCATCTATATAAACTGCAGGGTCTTTATCATAGGCTCTTCTCGATCTAGATTTCTCTTCCTTTGTTTCTCCTTCTTCTATTCTTCCTTTGTTTCTCCTTCTAGATGTGACTCATTTTATGTGTCAACATAACCCTAGTACATAATCCTGACCATTTTTCTGGTAATGTTGTCAAAAGGCCATATTCTAATCCACACATCCACCATATGTCTGCCAATGGAACATCAATGTCATCAAATATAGGTGGTGGACCTTCTTTTATCACTAAATAGTCAACTGTACATCGCGGTATTTGCCATATTTTGCTACACTTTCCTTTAAACCTTCCTACGTCAACATTTCCCTTTTTCTCATAACATTCAAATTCCTGATCTGCCATTAATTGTATTCTTCCTTGTGGCTTTTGTATTTTTGTCTTTTTTATTATAGGCCATTTACGGGTACGTTCACACTGCAACTCAGTAGCTTCTCTATAGATCGTTGTAGATTGGAGAAACTGGCACCAATATGGGCAAAATGCCATTTTTTGGGTACAGTTTCTAAAGACATTTATTGCTTTGCCTCTTTCAATAAAACGTTTACTTCCCATTTTTAATACATCTAACCCCATTGCGTTAGACAGTCCTGGACATATCTTAAACCATTCATCATGAAATATTTTGCAACTACAACTGTGTATAGGTATTGGTACAATATATAAAATTGGTCTCGCTTCAAAACAAACTATGCAGTTTTCCCATTCCTCTTTTTCTGCTGTGTAATTTACCCATTTGTACCAACTATTATCTTCTGCCTTTTCCCATAATATATCTGAATTGCCTTTGATAGTGATGTTATAATTGTCATCTACAATGTGTCTATTTTGTCTAGATATTTTTTCCTCCTCAACTGGTGCTTGTTCATTTTGGATTAAGTTAAAGTCAGTGCTGGATTCATTTGAGGGCTGAAAAGTCAATTCTTGGGAAGTCTGGTTGCTGTTGGTTATCACTTGTGTTTGCGATTGAAGGGAAGTCTGGTTGTTTTCTATTAGTGGAGCTTGGAGTTGTATTTGAAGAGAAGTCTGGTTGTTTTCTATGGGTTGAGTTTGGAGTTGCATTATTAGTAGTGCTGTCAAAGTTAACGCGTTAATAACGCGTTAACGCAAAATCATATTAACGGCACTAATTTTTTTAACGTGCGATTAACGCAGTGCGTATTTTCGGCCCAACCCCTAGTTGGAGAAATGGAGATACACAGTGTTGCCAACTTAGCGACATCACAGGCCCCTTTAGCGATTTTTTTTTTCCCTTCAAAAAAGCGCCCAAACCTTATTTAGTTTCTGAGAATCGCCGGTACTGCTCTCCCAGCACTTGCGCGAGCCTTTCTCTCCTTCTCTCTCTGTCTCGCGCGGCAGAGAGGAGCAGCGCTTTAATTCAGTTAAACTCAGATATTATGTTGCTTCTCTAATTTTACATGCAAGTATAGCCGAAATCACAGCACAGATATGTCTTATGTGTCTTTATCTTATGTGTATTTGATTTCATCAGACAACAGCTCGATTATCAGGATTTTTGTGCAGATTAACATCTTGGAAGGGAGAGCTGGTTATGTCTTAATGGGTCGCGTTTCAGTCACTATTTCATATTCATTGTTGTTTGACACCAGAAACAGTAAAATATACCAATGAAAACAGTTTTATTGAGAATTTAGCTTCATCAAAATGGGCACAGAGAGAGACAAACTAATGTAATAATAAATAATAAATGTACATTTAGCATTTTCAGAAGAGCTGCCATGTCATGCAAAAATGTAAACATGTTTGTGTTTGTAAATTGCTCAGTGCAAAGAAAGAGAAGTAATGGGAACCTAGTATTTCTTTGTTCTTTCTTCATGTGTCTAATAGACATGAACAAGTTCTTTGAAAAACATCTATGACCTTTGAAACATGTCTGGTCTTCATGCTCTATGCTGACTATGGTTTCAATAATAAACATACATTTGCATAAAGCATCCATATTTATCCATGCCCATGTTGATTAGAGTATTACAAACTTGAAAAGTATTAATTTAAGGTAAATTTAGAACAAATTAAAAATTTGCAATTAATTGCGATTAATCGCGAGTTAACTCATGGCAATCATGCGATTAATCGCGATTAATTTTTTTAATCGATTGACAGCCCTAATTATTAGATACATTAAGCATAAGAGGATTTCCAGACACATTGTCAGATTCGTTCTCTTCCCTCTCCTGTTCCTCTGACAGGACGACTGGAGCTCCTTGTGAAACCTTTTCTGTGCTGTCGTTTGTTTGTTTGCTTTTCATCCTGTGTTTCAGGTTCCTCCTTGTTACTCTCTGCCACATTATCTGCCTGTCTGTTTTCCTCCCTTTCTGTCTTTTTCTTGGGAACTCTCGTGCAGTGGTTTAGATGATACCAAGTTGTGCTTCCCTCCACTTGGACTGCTGTCGGAGTTGCTCTCACCTCTGTGTACAGTCCCTCTCTCCTCGGCTCATTCCATTTTCTCCGGAACACCCTCAGATATATTGGTCACCTGGAACAACTGGACAGGTTGCCTCCGTTTCCTCTCTGGACTCTTTTCTTTTTTCCTGTAAATAGATAGCTTTATGTACGGCAGTTAGTTTCTTCATATATGAACGAAGTTCCATTTGTAACTGCTCTAGAGGCGGTCCTTTGTAGGGACCTCTACAATGTGGCGCTGGCATGGGACGACCCGTAAGCATTTCATGAGGTGTTAAATGCGTGGTGCGGTTAGTTTGCATGCGATAGCTCATTAGTGCTAGAGGCAAAGCATCAATCCAATTAAGTTTAGTACTTTCACATATTTTGTTTATTTTGGCCTTGATAATTCCATTCAATTTCTCTACCTGACCTTGACTTTGAGGATGGTAAATGCAACCTAGTCTTTGTTTTATTCTTAATTGTTGTAACACTTGTTTTACAGTTTTTTGTATGAATGCCAAACCATTATCTGAACTTATTTCTGATGGTATCCCAAATCTAGGAATTACTTCTCTTGTTAGAAATTTGATTACTGTCCCTGCTCCTAGATCTGCTGAAGGTACTGCCTCCACCCATTTGCTAAATCTGTCAACAATCACCAGCATGTATCTTTTACCTTGTATTCACTTTATCATGCCCACGTAGTCCATGACCAGATGTTTAAAAGGCCCTTCAGGTACTGGTATATGCCCTATTGGTGTCGTTATCCCTTTTCTCACATTGTACTTTGCACAAATTTCACATGTAGACAAGAATTCATCTACCGTTGCATACAAATAAGGAGACCAATATCCTTGCTTTATAATTTTTCTTACCACTTCCCCCCTTGTGCAATGGTCAAAACAATGCGCATCTGCAATAAGAATATTTAAAAGCGAAATTGGCGCAACCATGTGTCCTTCATGTGTGCACCAAATCTCTTGTGAGTCTTTTTTGGCCCCCCTCTGGTGCCACATTGATTGCTCGTAGGGGCCTGCTTGTTGCTGAATTCGAATTATATCATCCAATTGAAGTTGAGGTTCTATAAGTACTACAGGCGTTGATACTGCTATTTGGCATCCGGAAGCCTTTTTAGCCTGTAAATCTGCTGCATTGTTTCCTTTAATGACATAATCATTTCCTTTTTTGTGTGCTTGACATTTGATTATTGCTAATCTTTTTGGTAGCATCATAGCAGAAATTAATTGCCCTATTTGATCACCATGTTGGATGGGAGTCCCATCACTTTTTTTGAAACCTCTTTGTTTCACCAAACAGGTGACATACACCATGAGCATATGCTGAATCAGTGAAAATGTTAGCAATTTGTCCTTGTGCTAACTGACATGCAGCTGTAAGAGCTTTCAATTCAGATAATTGAGCAGAACAAGGTTGTACACAATGCTGTGATATCACAGGTACAAATTCTTTCTTGTCTCTCTTTACTACTGAATATCCTGTATGATTTCCTTCATGGTCTCTAAAGCTAGATCCATCTACAAAGTAAGTGACTTCCACTTCAGTAATGGGTGTCGACTCAAGATCTGGTCGTAATCTAGTAAATGCCAATGACTCATTCACACAATCATGAGGTTTTCCTTCAAAAGACAAAGGGATCAAGTCAGCTGGATTGACTGTATGACATCGTTTAATAGTTACGTCTGGATACGTAAGTAATGAGGAGTAGGCCAAAATTCGAGCCTGAGTTAGAACGAATTTTCCTTGCTCCAATAATTCCACAGTTTTATGATGAGTGTAAATAGTTCCTGGGTAAACCACAGTTATTGTGGATGCTTTTTCATAAGCATAATATACTGCCGCCAGGCCCTATTGGTAACATGGAGGGTATCCCTGTGCTACGTTATCCAGCTTTGTGCTGTAATAAGCTATAGGCTGCTTTTTTTCTCCCACTGCAAGTCTCCTGCATCAGTACAGCTGATGCATAACCATCAGCTCTATTAGCCACATAGAGATGAAACATTTTATTATAGTTTGCTGTTCCTAGAGCAGGTGCCTGTTGTAATTCTTTTTTCATCATTTCAAATGCCAGTATTGCATCTGTGTTCCATATTAATGGATTGCTTAGATGCTGAATTCCTGCTTGTTTCATCATTTCTCTCAATGGTCCTGTTTTTACTGCATAGTCTTCTATCCAGTCTGAACTAAAGCCAGTCATCCCTAGAAAAGTCATCATTTGTCCTACTGTTTGAGGCATCAGCATTTTACTTATACCTTCTAATTGAGTAGGAGCTATAACTCGTGTGCCAAATGCAATCAATCTGCCCAAGTATTCAACTTGAGGCTGACAATACTGTATTTTGTTTTTGGACACTTTGTGTCCTCCTTGAGCCAATTTTGTTAAGACTTTGATTGAGTCTTTGTGACATTGTTCTAACGAAGAACAACAAATGAGTAAATCATCCATGTACTGTATTAGCGTACTGTCTATTTCAAGATCTTATAAATCGGCCTTTAGCACTTGATTGAATAGGCGAGCCGAATGTTTGAATCCCTGAGGAATTATTTTATATGTATATTGTTTTCCTGCATAGGTAAACGCAAACAGGTATCTACTCTCCTCTGCTAATGGCACGCTGAAGTGTGGAGCAGAGATCAATTACGGTAAAGTATTTGGCATCAGGAAGTTCGTTAGTAACGTGTGTGGATTTGGCACATCAGCTGGCAAATCTTCAACTATTTCATTGATTGCTCGTAAATCATGAACAAGACGCCATCGGTTTTTGTCTGCTTTTAGTATAGGCACAATTGGAGTATTACAGTAACTAGACGTTTCTATTAAAACTCCTGCCTTCACTAAACCTTCAATATTGCCTTTTATGCCTGCCTCAGCCTCTGGTTTCAAAGGATATTGTGCTTTTCTGGGCAGACGTGCATCTGGTTTAAGTTCTCTTACTGGATTAGCTGATTTTATTAATCCTACATCAGTACCATGTTGTGACCACAATTCAGTTGGTACCTGTCTCTCCATTTCCCTAAACAATTCTGTCACGAATCTGGTCTGCACTTCCATTCATTCACCACCAGAGGTCACTCGCTCACCACATTGACTTTCACACCACACATCACAATGGATTGCGTTTCCCATCAGCCATCTCACCAATCACACGCTCACCTGATCACATGCACACAGCTGTAACCAATCACACTCTCTATTTAAGCCATGGACTTTCTCTGCCTCAGGGCCGAGTATTGTATGCATTATCGCTGCCCTACAGAGCCCCGTTAGTTTGCCTTGCCTTGCCTTGCCTTGCCTTGCCTTGCCTTGCCTTGCCTTGCCTTGCCTTGCCTTGCCTTGCCTTGCCTTGCCTTGCCTTTGTCGGATTGTGTTTTCCCCTGCCTGGGCTATCGCTGACATTTTGGACTACCTCTCCTGTTTCGCCCCTTTGAATACTGTTCGCCGATCATCGACCCACGCTTGTCTTGGTTTACTCTTTGTCTCGCCCATGTTATACCTGTCTGCCATTGTTCAACCCTGCCTGTTATGACCACGTCTCTCTTCAATAAAAGCTTGCAGATGGATCCGCACGTCTCTCGTCTCCTCAGCCCTGTTACAAATTCAGTCTCAGTATTGTCTAGTAATTCAGATGTTGTGGTCATCACTGTTAAATTCTCTTGACTGATTTCTACTTCCTGAGGTATTCCCAGCAAACTGGTTGCACACAAAATTTTGATGTAATTTTTGTCAGCTGAATGAAAAATCATGTTGCTTTGCAACCACCATTTGTGTTTCTTTTCCTATTGCATCGATAAATATTCCTTCTGGAGAACACCAAATTTGTAACCCCAATTTGCATAATGCATCTCTTCCTAACAAGTTGATAGGAGTTTGATTTGATACAAGAATGGGCATTGTTATGCTTTGATTTTTTTGTTTGTAGACACACTGGAGCTGTCATCGGAATTAATTGCATTTGTCCCGAGAATCCTACTGTCTTTGTGAATTTTCCAGACAAGGGGAGATGTGAAGCATATTTTGAATTTAAACAAGTAAAAATTGCTCCTGTGTCTAACATCATGGGTGTGTCTTTACCTTCTATTTTAATTTGCATAATAGGATCTTGATCTGCTTTAGTTGTTAACATTGGTAACTGGTTCTCCCCTGTAGAATTCTCTGGGCACCCCTAGTATCCCTGATTCGGTCCCCTCCACGGATTAACAGGGCCTTCTCCTGCACCTCGATCGGACTGCTGCCAACTTTCCCCCCTTCCTCCCTGAGGGTACTGTTGGTATGAAAAGGTGGGACAATTATATCTGATATGTCCGGGCTGATTGCATACCCAGCACACATCTGGAGGACCAGTCTAAGGTCTGCCCCTTCCTCTCTGTCCTCTCTGCATTGGTCTTTTTCTCTATCCCATTGGAGCTGGCTGTTGAGGGTAAACATTAATTATGGGCACAGGCAGCTGGTGTGTGTTCGGGGGGCCTGCTGTAGATGGACTTGGCTGAATAGTTGGTTGCGGAACGCTTACTGGAGACATAACTGTCATTTGTTCCTCTCCTTCTTTCATCATCGGAGCTTGAATTTTTATTTTATTTTTCTTTGTCAGGTCTTCAAGTTGTAATTGAGTTAGCTTTCGCTGTAGCTCTTTCTCTTGGGTCTTGAGCTTTAGTTCATTTTTTCTGTGTTGCTCTACTGCATGTGTCACATGATCACAAAATTCTTTGAGATTTTGAGTTCAAGCCAACAACATCATCTAGCCTGCTTTTTACGGCTGGAGGCATAGCATCAATCACAGCTTGTCTGAATAACGTGGCCATCAGAGGATCCCCCTCGGGATTTATTTCAGTCTCTTGTTTCCAGTTTTTCAACTGTCTCTGGATATACGTGGCTGGATTTTCGGTATCTCCCAGCTCGGATCCCTTAAGTGTCTTGGGATCCAGCCTGTTCGGATACTCAAGTCGCAATGCTTGCCATACTGCTGGACGAAATGCATCAAAAACAATCCCATCCATATTGTGAGAGTTCACTGCTCTGTCTAGAGCGGCTGCTTGCAAAATTTCATCCATCCATTTTTGCCCCTCCTATAATTTTTGCTAGCAATGCTTTAATGTCTCCCACAGCCAAAAGTTTTCCCATCGTTTCTTTCAAACACCTTAATCCATTTACTGGCACCCTCGTTTATTTCCGGGAGGCGTGTCACCAGTCCCTCGAGATCTTGAGAAGCCCAAGGGACATATTGTCCCTGCGCACCTTTAATTAAAATTGGATGTTGTGCAGCCAGTGGTCTAAGCATTCCTTTTTCTCTTACCTGTTCCCACTTTCTTGTATCAAATATCTCCTCTTCCACATTCATTTCCTCATTGCTGTCAAACAGCTTACTTCTCCGTCTCTCCAACTCATTTTATTTCTGAATTTTTTTGCCTGATTCTCAAATTTTTTGACCCATCTCTTGTTCAATCATTTCTACTTGTGCTTTAATTTCACAATCTTTTCTCCTTAATCTTTCTAACACTTCCTCATATCGTGTTTTGTCTTCCTGGTTTGATTTCATCGTTTCTAAGGCTATTTGGGCTTGCTTGTAACAATCCATAGCCAGATGTTTTTCACTCTCCTTTTTCTGTTCTCTACTCTCTGTTTTTACATTTGGTTCAATTTCAACTTGACCTGCCATCTCCATTTCCCCCATCACCTCTATTTTTCCCTTGAGAATCGGTAACTGTTTTTCTCCTGACGGATAAGGAGGGGGTTGAGAAAATAGCATCTCTTTTTTGTAAGTTTCTCTGTCTGCCTCCTTCAAAATCTTCCTGGCCTGCTTTATATTTTTTAAGGTATTTTCTCCTTCTTTTTTAAACATTGCCAACACTTCTTGTTCTTTCTCTCTTTTACTCTCTCTTTTTTCACGCTTTTTACTGATACTTTTAGTTTTGTAATTCTTTATCAGAGTTTTCATTTCCTCACACAACGCCACATCAAACATCCTTTGGCCATTTTGTCATTTTATTCTTTGTTCTCTTTTGCCATTTGTCTGAGATTTTGTTTATCATGTCTTTACACAGAGGATATTTTAATCCTAATATCTCTACCAAAGTGGCTGCCATATTTTCTCTTCCAATCTTTTTAGTTTTATTTATTTCCTCTATTTATTTTATATAAAAAATGTTGCCACTACTTTTCAATTAATTTTATTCTTTATTTGATGACTTTCCTCTTTTAGCCTAGTTTTTTTTTTATTCTCTCTTGATTCATGTACACGTTCTATGTTTTTTTCTTTATTTTATGATCCTAAAGTATTAATAAAATCTTTAATAATTATTTTTTATTTATTTATTTTTCAATTAGCTATGGTCTCTTCGGTTTTATTTAGTGCACACTTATTATTATTTTTAATTTACTCTATTTAGCTTCCTATCACCTCTTGTCCACAGCCTGCGCTCAGAAAATTTTCTCTCCCTCTTGCTCTCTCTCACACAGACACCCAACATAAGATCTCATAATACATCTGGATTCAATCTTTATTGGCCCTATTTCCTAAAAACATTCACACTGCTAAGTCCCTTTAATTTTGTTTACTATTTATTTATTATAGGGCTCATTGATTCACACTGTATCCCTTTATTTATAAGGCTTATCAATCATACTGCACCCCTTTAATTTTTATAGGGTTTATTCTTTGATTCACTCCTCTTGGGTGTAACAAGATCCGCGGCCGTTCTCTACTTAGAGAACGGCACACTTCTCTCCTCCAACCCAATCGGAATTTATTTGTTTTCTCTTTCACTCTTAGTCTTTCACACCCCCACGCATTCAGACACGGACACAGTTTCAAACATTCTTCAAAACAAAACAAAGCTTTTCTCTCAAATCACCTGCTCCAGGACGCTGGTTCTGTCACTTTAACCCCTTTTTCTCTCTTTTTAAGTAAAAGAACAAGATCCTGCCAGGAATTTTTTCTTTGCCCTACCAATACTGACCTCTGTAACCTTTACAACTTTTTGTTTGTCTTTTTTAATTTAATCAGGGCCGTATCCGTAGGTCTCGCGCGCTCACTCCCTCACATCTGTTTCACGTTTATTTCTGTCCCTTCAGGCCCAGACTAAATAAACACAGACCATTGCTAGCAATGTACTTTTGCCTACACCATCTAATTTCAGTTTAAGTTACTTATCAAAGCCATAAACAATAAACCAGATAATGCATGCAGTTATTTCTTCTGGAATAAAAACTCCTCTTTTTTCTGTTCTTTTCTTTTCTTCAAATTTGGAATTTTGGAAGAGCAAAATTTAAGTGACCTTACCACTAAGAACAGATTTTGCAAACAACACAAAATTATATAAGCAAAAATGCTTACCTCATTAAAAAAAGGTGGCCACCTTTCACGTGTTGTTTGAAATCTGCTCAAAGCAGCGGTTCACTCTGTGACTCTTTTCCAGATCCTGTTCGTGACGCCAAATGTAGTGTCATCCTCCGCAGCTCAAAGAACGAAACGCAGACTTGGAGTTTTGATACCAGAAGAATAGATTTTATTCAACAGGAATAAAACCGAAGCTCTTTCTGCAGAAAAAGCCTCCTGAATGTCCTTTGTCTCTGGTATATATACAAGATTTTAAGGCGGGTTCTATACATTAAGCCATATGTATACAATTCTACATTTCACTTGCGTATGTAATTCTATCTGTCCCAGAGGAGAAGAGACCATCTAGACTTTGTTATGGTAAGGAGGAGAAAGCCCCCTCCTCCTTTTTTCCAGATGTGTCTGCCACGTAAGCAGCTAAGCACAAAAGGCCTTCAGAATATATTGGAAGATTAAATAGATACATTATAGGCAAAATTCATCTTGATTATGTCTGATTAATTCTGATTAATAACAATAAAAACCTTCTACATCTCCTCCGCAATAAACTATCCATGCGCTCCTTTTTTGATTGCTGCCTGTCAGTGCCGGCAAAGCAGTGTTGCCAGATATTGCTACAAAAACAAACAAAACCAAGCCCCTGAATAAATCCAATAGCATCCAGCTGCAGCCCCGCAGACTCACCTCCGGCTAGACACCAGTGGCTGGACACCAGTGGATAGACAGCCTACGTCATTTCCATTTTCTCCGTCATTTCCGTTTCGCCGCTAATTTCCGTTTTCACCGCTGGATGGACAGCAATTTTATTTCCTATTTTCACCTTTGGATTGACATATATTTATTTTATATTTTCACCTCTGGATTGACATATATTTATTTTATATTTTCACCTATGGATAGACAGCATATTTATTTTCGGTTTTCACCAGTGGATAGCCAGCATTCTATAAAAGCTGTGTGCAAATTGAAATATGATCTTTATCATATCTCTTTACTTAAAACAATTCTCAATAATATACTTAATATTATAACATCAATAATTCATGCAAACTGCATTCACAAGAACCACCTTAAAAATATATATTGTTCAGATCATATCACTATTTTTTGTGACTTAAATTCAGCCTAGATCAATGGACTATAACGTTTTGTCAATACAACAGACTTGTACATGTTAATTGCCCACAGTTTTTTGCCTTGCCCATTTGGATATTCAATTCAGATTTTTTTTTTTGTAAATGTAACTACTTCTGTTTTTAAAATATACGTAGATTCACATGATCAGACAATTTACCAAACAATCCAGATCAAATTAACACTTCATGGTTTTGCAATATTTATTGGAAATTACACAATCTAATTAGTAAAATTAGACCATCAGAATGAAGATGCCACAGTCAGGCCCGTAAGGTTGTGGGGGAAGTCTCTATTTCAAGAGAAAATAAACAGTTGACAAAAAAAAATGGCAAAAAAAAAAAAAAAAAAATGAACAGTTCCAAATAAACTATTGCACACTGTGCACACCACACCTCATTCCTGCCCCCTAAAACTGGCAGTCTGGGCAATGCTCAGGAAATTCAGGCTCTGTATAAAACCCACGCAGGTCTCCACGTCTTCCGTTTCCACAGTACCCCACCCAGTCTTTGAAAAAACATCTGCAATTTCTGCATTGCACAATTTTAAAAGGGACACACATGTCTCTTACAGCCTGGGGCAGTTTTTTGACATTCACCACACCTAAAGCAAGAACATATGTACAATATGATTAGAATGAGCATGTTTATATTTAACTATATTAGAGTACAAGTGTTGATTCAAGGCCAATACAGAAATGAACTTTCCAAAAAAAAAAAAGGAATTGAACAATGAAGGTGAAAAGTTGTGTGTGGTAGATGGACTGTAAAAAATAGTGTGGTAACAAAAACAAAAGCTTTATACAACTTATATAAATGTTAACATTCTCCTATACAAAATATGTAAAATGGTAAATGGACTGCATTTAGGCTATATAGCGCTATCAACAGACCCATGGCCACCAAAGCGCTTTAAACATCATCATAAACACATTAAACATCAGGCATTTATACGTGCATAGGGAAAAGTACTACTTCAACAAAAAAACATAGCTAACTATAGCTAGAAAACTCTTGTGTGCATAGACAACCTAGCATTTTAGACTATTCTCTGCCAAGACTGTTCTGAGATCTCGTTAACTGGGTACAATCTTCACACATCCAAGTTAAAAAAAAACGTATTTACAATATTAAATCATACCACTCAAAGAACGATTTAATTGGAAAATCTATTGTAGCAACCTAACGTTAACTGTTAGCTCTGGAATTGAGGCACACCAGAGTTCACTAATACCTTTTTATTAAACATGACACAGTACCTTGAAAACAAGACGATTTTTTTTACTAGCTAGTTTGTGCATTTGAATTCTGTCATGACCTATAAATCATTGACAGTTTATTATTTTTTCTTACCGCTGACATCTGCATGGCGCGTCAAATTTGAAAAGTGAATGACGATACGGAAATGACGTCAATTTGAAAAGTGAATGACGATACGGAAATGACGTCTGCTGTGCATCCACTGGTGTCCTGCCACTGGTGTCTAGCAAGAAGTGAGTCTGCGGGGCTGCAGCTGGATGCCTCTCAAAAAATCCACCAAAGTAAGTTTAAATCTTGTGTTTTGCAAATAGGATACAGAATCTCTAAATTACCACATTGGAAACGATTGGGAAAAGAATTTGTGTTTGTGTTTCAAGTTTGTGCTCCAAAGCATTCAAGATTTACAGCAGTTTAAGTTGTAAATGTCATTTTCCAGTCTATGATCAAAAAGTGTTGAGGTAATAAATGGATCATAATAACTATTCCATAAATATAATTTAGAACCATAAAATCCTCTAAAAATAAAAAGTATTAAATTAAAACTTAGCATTATATATTAGTACATTCATTTCATTGAAAACAAATTGGTCATTTTTGACTGCCATGCAGGGATGGCAGGTCTGTGAAACAAAACCAATCCAATTGCTATTCAAAACTAATCCAAAACTAGCGTAATCGCATTTTTTCCATCGAAATTGTGTTCCGGGGGGAAATTGCTTTATCCCGCGGACTAAAACCCAACTCACGGCAACAGTGTGAAAGTAGCCCAGAGACTTTGTTGCATAACAGTGACCAAAATTTTTATTTGTTAATACAAGGAAACCAACCAACATTTTAACCTCTTACTAGAACCAAACTGACCCACGTTTAAACATCTTAATAAAACAAGACTGAAAACTTGCCCTACAATTTGTTCTTAGGTAAAGGATTATAGACATAATGTTATGATTTTCTTTAAAGCTGCTTTGAAACCATGAATGAATGAGGCATTTATATAGCGCTTTATTGTGTATTGCTGTACACCCAAAGCGCTTTACAATCATATAAGGGGTCTCTCCTCAACCACCACCAGTGTGCAGCATCCACCTGGATGATGGCGCAAGGCGGAGAGGAGAGAGTGTCATAGAGCCAATTCAATAGATAGGGATTATTAGGAGGCCATGATTGACAAGGGCCAGTGGAGGGAATTTGGCCAGGACACCGGGGTTACACCCCTACTCTTTTAAAAATGTGCCATGGGATTTTTAATCCGAAAGACGGTGTTTGTTGACCGTATAGAGTGCCCGTCACTATACTGGGGCATTAGGACCCACACAGACTGCAGGGTGAGCACCCCCTGCTGGTCTCACTAACACCTCTTCCAACAGCAACCTAGTTTTCCCAGGAGGTCTCCCATCCAGGTACTGACCAGGCTCAACCCTGCTTAGCTTCAGTGGGTAACCGGTCTTGGGCTGCAGGCTGATATGGCTGTGAAACGTGCTATACAAATACATTTTATCTTGACTTGACCTGACATTATAACTTTTGCCTAACATTGTGGTTAGGTGATTTAAACAAACATCTAATCTAGTTCACTGCCACATTTGCGCTAGCGCCTCCCACAATTCTCCAGGTCATGTGATCTTAACTTTAAAAGTGCAGGACTGTGGTTCTGGGAGTCAGCTTGACTGATTAACACTCCTCTTCTCTACACTGATCATCAGCACACGGCAGTAATGTCAGAACTTGGAGCCTGGAGCGAAGTGAAGCCGGTCACTCTAGACGTGATCAAGATTTGCCTTGAGGTATAAGACACAGAATCACTCCTAGAGTAAACACACTGTCTGTTACTAGTGAGCTGTGCCGTAATATTTTTGGTGCCGTAATATTGTTTGTACAAAATTAATTATTGCTTGGTTTTGTTTTAGTTTTCACTTAAATTCACATTTTTTTATGTTCATGTAGCACTATATGAATGTGCTACATGAAGTGCCTACTTTATGCAATAAATTCAGACTTAATAACATACATACACACACACTCTCTTATACTGTGTATATATATATATATATATATATATATATATATATATATATATATATATCATGTATAATCACTCTTGATTAATCCTTTATTAAACTCTAAACTCAACAAAAGTTAAGTTGTGACATATTGTCAAGTATGGTGACCCATACTCGAAATGGTGCTCAGCATTTAACCCATCCAAGTGCACACACACACACACACACACACACACACACACACACACACATACACTATTGTAATGTGTTACCATAATAATGTTTGCCTATTTATTCAGGTCAGGCCAATGGTCGAGAAGATGGTTGGAACTGATTTTAAGATTTATATTCCTGTGGTCTATCGCTCTCAGGTTGTGAAAGGAGAAAATTACCTGATCAAGGTAAATTAATGTTTTTGTTCATTTGTACTTTTATGGATTTTGAGCTTGTGAAACTCAAGGTATGACTTGCATGCCACCCAATATCAACTAGTCAACTGCAGGTGTGATGTGTCAAGTTATTTGTCCGTCAGAAAGTTAAAACAGAAAGTTAAAATGCATCAAGTCAAGCTTCTTGGATTTGCATTAGATAAAACTTTTATTTTTTATTTTTTTTATTGAAGCTTTTTGACATTTACAGGGTTTAAACATAGTTGACACATCCGAGCTAATAAAAATTGCCCAGGTGGCCATTCGTTTGAATTCTCTACAAAATACACATTAACATACATTATTACCAAATACATCATTACAGAAAGAGAGAAAAACATAAATAAAAACATAAATTAAAAAACTACAAAAAAAAAAAAAAATTACATCACCATTGGGTTGTTATTCAGTCCTTCCACGCCAGGTTCCGCATTCCCAACGTTAATAGATGACTCTCTCCAGCCCCAAGATAAGTAAAGAAGGGGTCCCATACTTTATAGAATTTAAAAGGTTTGTCTTTTAATGCTGTTGAAAAAGCTTCAAGTGGAATAAGACCTTTGATTGTGTTAATCCACTGTGCTATTGAAGGGACTTGGTCTGTTATCCAGCATACACGTATGCATTTCCGGCCACAGTGGAGTAAGATTTGAAGAAGGTGGGTCCCTTGGAATCTGGATGGGAGTTCCTGGCTCATGCAAAGCAAACAATTCATTGTTCCTATTTGTAATGAGCAGCAAAAAATGTTCTCTAGTTCCTTTAGGACGCCCGTCCAGAATTGTTGTATTTTTGAGCAGCTCCAGAAACAGTAGATGAGGGTTCCTTCTTGACTTTTACATTTATTGCAGAGGTTTTAGAATTTTGGGTTTACTTTATGTCTTTGTGCAGGAGTCACATGCAGACGATGAACAATTTTTAACTGCATTTCCTAGGCAGAGTTATTGGCAAGATAGGAAGGCATCTCACATATGGTTTCCCAGTCAGTTATCTGAATTTCTTCCCCAAAGTCCTTTTCCCATAACACCCTAGTTTTGTCTGAGCTATCTGTATTTGCCCTTATCAAAATACTATAGAAGATTTTGGATGCAGATCGAGATGAAGAAATTGAATAGACTCTGAGATTTTTTTGTTATGAGGCCGCATATCTGCTGGTATATCAAGAAACACTTATTGAGATCATATTTTGCAGTGAATTGTTCAAAGGTCATTAACTGTTTATTCTCCATCAAATCTCCTATGACATGTATTCCTTTGTCTCTCAAATGTATTAGGTCGTCATTCATCCCCGGGGGGGGGGGGGGGGGGGGGTAATCTGGGTTGTTTTGTAAGGGTGTGAGAAGTGAAAGGTGGGAGTCGAGCCCTTCTATTTTGCGAACTAATCTCCATATTTTAATCATATTCTTAAGAATAAAATTATCTTTAATTAGAATTCACTGTTTTTTGGGTGAAAGAGGAACTGACCTGAGAGTTATGGCTTCTGCACTGATCCAAGTTGAGTTTGGATCATTTAAGTGCCATTCCAGTATAAAACGAAGATGGGCAGAAAGCTGATACAGTTTAATGTCTGGTGGAAAAGTTACGTGGCCTTTACCTGACCAGACCAAGACTAAGATATAACTTCTCAACATTATCGAGCAGATGCTCGATAATGTTGAGAAGTTATATCTCAGTCTTGGTCTTTTTTTCCCACCAGATAAAGGAAATAATGAAGCCACGTAACTGTTTTAGTGCTTTGTTAGGAATGAGAACTGGTAGCATTTGAAATGGGTATAGAAGGTGGGGTAGAATTTTCATTTTAACGAGGTGAACACACCCTAATAGAGATAAGGGAAGATTACACCATCTATCTAGGTCTGATCTAATTTTCTTAAAGATAGGTGCAAAATTGCTTTTATACAGACTTTCCAAGTTCAGCGTAACCTTTATACCCAAATAGACAAAGCCCGCCAGAGACCATTTACATGGGTGAGAAATTGTGGGGTCGTGGGAATGTGATTTACTTAACGGCATTGCTTCTCATTTTAAAATATTTATTTTATACCCTGAGAAGGAGCCAAAATTGGAAATCGTATCAATCAGATATGGAATTGACTGTTGAGGAGAATTGAGGTAAATTAAGATGTCATCAGAATAAAGTGAAATTTTATATATTTTCTTTTCTAGTCTAAGCCCTTCAGTGGATGGGTCGTCTCTTATGGCCGCAGCCAGCGATTCAATAGCCAGCGCAAACAGCAGCGGCAACATTGGGCATCCTTGCCTGGTACCACGCGTTAACGTAAATTCATGGGATTTAAGACCATTAATAATAACTCTCGCAGTGGGAGAGGAGTAAAGAATCCTTACCCATTTACATACATACATCACCCAAGTTAAATTTAGAGAGCACTTCACGTGCACTTCAAATGCCTTCTCAGCATCTAATGAAATGA
Organism: Acrossocheilus fasciatus; assembly: GCA_036784905.1. NCBI lineage: Eukaryota > Metazoa > Chordata > Actinopteri > Cypriniformes > Cyprinidae > Acrossocheilus > Acrossocheilus fasciatus. The sequence goes on from CM071942.1 coordinate 41,302,538, forward strand.
CTAACCCAGAATTTTTGTGCTGATTTGAATAGTGAATTATATTAATATCTAATTAATAATATCTTCGCTAAAATTTTTGTATCCACATTAAGCAAAGAGACTGGACGATATGATCCACATTCCTCAGGGCATTTGCCTTTTTTTTAGAAAAACACAAATGTTGGCTTCTGTCATGGAGCCAGGAAGCTTATTAGAATCAAATGAAAACTGTATCATTTCATGCATTAAGTTAGCTAATTCCATTTTAAATTTCTAAAAGAATTCCACTGTAAACCCATCGGGCCCTGGTGCTTTTCCTTTGGGGAGACTATTGATACAATTCAAAAGTTCAATTGGTTTGTTTAACGTCAGTTTTTGCTCCTCATTTAATTCCTGTAGATTTAAGTTTGCAAGGAATTTATTCATATTATCACCAAAAGAAAAGCCCAATTGGGACATGTAAAGCCTCTTATAAAATGCCCTAAAGATTTTGTTAATTGCTGTGTTATCGTGATGGCACCTGCCTTCTTTATCTTTGATACTGGATATGACCTGCGCTTGAGACCGGCTCCGCAATAAGTTTGCTAGATATTTGTTAGGTTTGTTAGCGAATTCGTACATCCGCTGTCTAGCAAAAAATACAGATTTTCAGCTTTATTAGTGAGAATTGCTTCGAGAGAGGTTTTTACTGTCTCTATCTCTGCCAGGAGTTCATCTAAGGGGCGCGTATTAGAATCAGAATCAGAATCAGAATGATCTTTATTGGCAGTTATGTTTACACATACAAGGAATTTGTTTTTGTGACAGAAGCTGACAGCGACAGAACAAAAAACACAGATAAAAATTAAATAAATAAATAAAGAAGAATTAAAAAATAGAACAAGTAAATAAGGAATAAAAATATAGAAATTGACAATTGTATGTACAGGTATATTATGTGCAAATTGAAATGTAGTCTAAGTATGTGTGTTGGATAAATAAGTGTATAAATGTATAAATAGTGTGTGTTCCACAGTTGTTGTCAGGTGTTCATGAGATGGATTGCCTGAGGGAAGAAACTGTTCCTGTGCTGGCCATTCTGGTGCTCAGAGCTCTGTAGCGTCGACCAGACGGCAGCAGTTCAAAGAGGGAGCGTGCTGGATGTGAGGGGTCCAGAGTGATTTTGCCAGCCCTTTTGCTCACTCTGGATAAGTACGGTTCTTGGAAAGTGGGGAGGGTTGTACCAATGATTCGCTCAGCAGTCAGGATTACCCTCTGTAGTCTCCTGAGGTCAGATTTGGTAGCTGAGCTGAACCAGACAGTTATTGAAGTGCAGAGGACGGATTCAATTGATGGCATAGTAGAACTGTTTCAGCAGCTCCTGTGGAAGGTTGAATTTTCTCAGCTGGCAAAGGAAGTACAACAGGTCCTGGGAGACGGTGGTGCCCAGGAACCTGAATGACTCCACTGTCGTTACAGTGCTGTTCATGATAGTGAGTGAGGGGAGAGCAGGGGGGTTTCTCCTGAAGTCCACTATCATCTCCACTGTTTTGAGTGTGTTCAGCTCCAGGTTGTTAAGACTGCACCAGACAGCCAGCTCTTTAACCTCCTGTCTGTAAGCAGACTCGTCACCGTCCTGAATGAGGCCGATGAGTGTGGTGTCATCTGCAAACTTCAGGAGCTTGACAGAGGGGTCTTTAGATGTGCAGTCATTGGTGTAGAGGGAGAATAGCAGTGGGGAGAGGACGTAACCCTGGGGGGCACCAGTGCTGATCGTATGGGTGTTGGATGTGTATTTTCCCAGCCTCACTAGCTGCTGCCTGTCTGTCAGGAAGCTGGTGATCCACTGACAGACTGAGGTGGGCACGGAGAGCTGAGTTAGTCTGGGCAGGAGGAGGTTTGGAATGATAGAAGTCCACAAACAGGATCCTCACATAAGTCCCTGGTCTGTCTAGATGTCGCAGAACATAATGCAGTCCCATGTTGACTACATCGTCCACAGACCTGTTTGCTCTGTAGGCAAACTGAAGAGGATCCAGTAAGGGTCCAGTAATGTCCTTCAGGTGGGCCAGCACCAGTTTTTCAAAAGACTTCATGACCACAGACGTTACAGCCACAGGCCTGTAGTCATTTAGTCCTGTAATTTTGGTTTTCTTTGGGATGGGGATGATGGTGGAGCGTTTGAAGCATGAAGGGACTTCGCACAGCTCCAGTGATCTGTTTAAGATCTGTGTGAAGATGGAGCCAGCTGGTCAGCACAGGATTTCAGACAGACTGATGTAACACAATCTGGGCCTGGTGCTTTTTTTCCTTTTCTGCTTCAGGAAGGCCTGGCGCACCTCATCTTCACTGATCTGAAGTGTAGGTGTGGGGGAGAGGGGGGTTGCTGGAGGTGTTGCTGGATGGTTGTGTGGAGAGGTGTTCAGGGCGGGTGTGGGGTGTTTTTTTCAAACCTGCAGTAGAACTCATTCGGATCGTCTGCCAGTTGTTGATTCTCCACAGTGCTGGGGGATGGTGTCTTGTAGTTGATGGTCTCTTTCAGACCTTTCCACACTGATGCTGAATTGAATCCTTATTTTTTCAGAATAATTCCTCTTTGCCACTCTGATCTCCTTTTCCATTGAGTATTTGGCCTGTTTATACAAGACTTTGTCCCCTTTCCTGTAAGCATCTTCTTTGGCCTGACGGAGCTGTCTGAGTTTTGCAGTGAACCACAGTTTGTCGTAGTTGTAAGTTAAATGAGTCCTGGAAGGAATGCACATATCCTCACAGAAACTGATATAAGATGTTACAGTCTCTGTGAGCTCATCCAGATCGGTGGCAGCAGCTTCAAAAACAGTCTAATCAATGAGGTGGAAACAGGCTTGTAAATCCTGCTCTGCTTTTAACAGTCTAGTGAGGGAGATTTTTGAAGGCTTTGCCGGAGCTTGTAGTCAACACTGCTACTCCATTAGATGCATCACGTGACCCCCCTAAAACTTTTCTTAACATTGTAGCATTGCTGGACATGCCCATATGTAGTCAAACTTGTAAAGTGTTTGTCTATATTAAACCCTAGTTGATTTTTCTCTCTATCAGGTGTTGGTTGATGAAGATGGAGTGTGTGTTCACCCGAAGATATATCAGACTCTTCCCTGTGACGGAGGGAAACTGAGTGTGACTGGAATCCAGTACCCCAAACCCTTTGATGACCCGCTGATCCCTTTCTGAACACTCACAGATGCACACAACAAATAGTCTGTCTTATCTAATAACGGACACATGCAATGAGTTGCCATACTGTATAGAGGAACTGTTGAAATCCTTTTACTCCTCAATATTAAACTCCATAACCAAACCCTCCAGTGTCAGTGTGCTTACTGAACAATGTCAAACTCACTTCACAAATGGGTTTACACTGAAATAACTCAGCATAAAGATTCCTTGTTATTGTAAATGTTTAAATATGAATTTAAAGAAGTTAAATTAAATGATCCAATTTTAAGATTTTTTTTACTTCAATGACTGAATGTTTTTTTTTAAATAACTTAAACTGAAATATACAAAAGCAAAAGGTTAGTGTTTGTCTCGTTTTTTTTTTCCAAAAGGTATCTTTGTACATCAATGTGACAATTGTTTTTTTTTTGTTTTTTTAATAACACCATCACTCTGAAAACACAAAAGGATAACACACATATTTTCTGTTTAGCCCATTAGTCAGCTGCAAACATGGCTTGACCCCAAAAAAATTCTAACAAAAGGTTTCTCAGTGGTTTACAGTAGTATCAGATGTACTTAAAAACATACTAAAAGTTTACCAAAGTTTGACTCCAAGAAAGGCCCCATTTTCAAAATGGCGGCCGTCAGGTCCTTAAAATGACCATTACTCCTTTGTATTCCTCCTAGACCAGGAATACTGGTGCCTGATACATGTTTTGGCCATGTAATATTCTAATTAGCATATTTGCATGATATATAAGTGATTACAAGTACAATTAATTATAATTATATATTAAAGCAATTGGTTACAGGCATATTTATGCAAAAAAATAAGTACAATTTCCCTTAAGTAATTGCATATTTCTCCTTTCTCATATTGTTTTGCCTAGTGTTGGTGGTTTCTGTGGTTAGTAACCATTCTTTTGATTACAATAAAGAATAAATTCATTAGAACTGTGTGGTACTGTAAAATTAGTCAAAACAGGGCTGCCACGTGAAGGCTCAGTACCACTAACCCCTTTTTTGTGTGTGTTTTTATTTTTATAAATGGTATACACTGTGCTGCCAACAACATTTCAAAATTTCAATGAGGCAAGCAATATCAAATGTCAATATTCTGTTCCACCATCTTCTGAAAATTGTGAATTTAGTTTTGTTGGGTTTAGTATAATGCCACCTTTAAACTCAAAAACATCTATAGAGGATGCATTGCATGTGTATTACCTCTGTTTGGGCTAATTCAGAGTTGTTTATGATCAAAGTTATACAACTCCAATTTAAGATAATTTTGGGTGCAATAACTTTTACATTGAATGTCAAGTCTGTGTTTTAGCAAAAAAAAAGGGTATGTGTCCAAAAACACACACTGACTAGGAGTTACATGACATATGCTAAATCATTTACATCTCTGGTTCACCCCAAACAATGATAAAACCTTACAGTAATCTCACAAAATCATGTATTCCATAAGTACACTACATTGCCAAAAGTGTTGGGTCACCCCCTTCTAATGAACAGGTTTGACTACTTTAGTAATTTCCATGAGTGCAAATCTTAATGTTTAAGCATATAATGATATTCTAGGGAATTGTGTGCTTCTAATTTTAAAGCAACAGTTTGGACAGGACCCTTTTCTATTCTAACATGACAATGCCTCTGTGCATAAGGCAAGGTTCAAAAAGAAATGATTGGTTTAGTCATTGTGGAAGAACTTGACTGGTCTGCAGAAAGCCAAGTCCTAATCCAAGCTGAACATCTCTGGTGTGACTTTAAATGCAGATCTTGAGCCAAAAACTCAATATACAGGTGCATCGCAATAAATTAGAATGTCGTGGAAAAGTTCATTTATTTCAGTAATTCAACTCAAATTGTGAAACTCGTGTATTAAATAAATTCAGTGCACACAGACTGAAGTAGTTTAAGTCTTTGGTTCTTTTAATTGTGATGATTTTGGCTCACATTTAACAAAACCCCACCAATTCACTCTCAACAAATTACAATACTTCATAAGACCAATACAAAAAACATTTTTAGTGAATTGTTGGCCTTCTGGAAAGTATGTTCATTTACTGTATATGTACTCAATACTCCTTTTGCTTTAATTACTGCCTCAATTCTGCGTGGCATGGAGGTGATCAGTTTGTGGCACTGCTGAGGTGGTATGGAAGCCCAGGTTTCTTTGACAGTGGATTGTATTGTACATAGATTCTCTCTGGGGTTCAGGTCTGGTGAGTTTGCTGGCCAGTCAAGCACACCAACACCATGGTCATTTAACCAACTTTTGGTGCTTTTGGCAGTGTGGGCAGGTGCCAGATCCTGCTGGGAAATGAAATCAGCATCTTCAAAAAGCTGGTCAGCAGAAGGAAGCATGAAGTGCTCAAATTTCTTGGTAAACGGGTGCAGTGACTTTGGTTTTCAAAAAACACAATAGGGGATGGGGGCGTGACGTCACTGCTCTAGCGCCGCGGTGGCTGATGGGAAAAATCGCCATTTTGTGAGGCCACTTGTTGCGATGTGCCAAGGAAGTTTTAGAGGAAAGATTATGGGAAGAACCTGTTGTGTTGTTGGATGTAATGTCCGTGCACACGATCGACGGGGCGAAAAAATAGACAACGGAGTTTCTATTTGTTTTCCGGCCTGGAAACAGAATGAAGGGAGTCATGTGTCTGATGTAACCAAGCGGAGACGGATGGCCTGGATTTCCGCCATAAGACGCATGGACGTACACTTCGCAGACATCCCAAGATCATTGAAAGTGTGTTCCAGGCATTTTCATTCAGTTAAGTGTATAAACTTCACTTAGCAAATTATGATTTTGTGTTCTCATTTTGTTCTGTTCCCAAGAGGTGTAGTCATAGGTTCCTCTGCATTTTGTAAATTGGCACTAATTCCGATAGCACGTGAATGCAGCATAAGTTAGGCTAGTTCAAGTAAAAATAGAGAGCTATTTTTGATCACTGTGACTGAAGCACGAGAAATTATCTTAACACTTGCAAGTATGTTTTCCACCTGTGAGTATTGTTTGCCACATGAGTTCAGTTGGAACTGAAGCGTAAAGTGTGTGTGTATATATATATATATATATATAAGAACATAGTATTCCCACTGTTGATTGCAATAATTTGTTTCAGTGTGGATACTTTTGTCTCCCCAAAGGTAAACCAGCATATGAGATGGACAAGTCTCATCCAGACTGGGCTCCAACCCTGCACCTGGGTCACTCTGAAGTCACAGCCACAGAGTCAGACCGGCATGCCCGCAGACAACTTAGACATCATTTGAGAGAATCTGAGGGAGGAGGCCAAAATGAACAAAACAACATGAACGAAGATGAGAGAGATGGATTGCAAGAAGATGCAGAAGAAGAGGGATATGGGGATCAAGCAGAGGCAGGGGCTGCAGAAGAAGAAGAGGAGCATGGGGAACAAGCAGAGGCAGAAGCTGCGGAAGAGGAAGAATATAGAGAACAGACAGAAACAGACAAACCAGCTGCTAAGAGACTGAGAGCAGAATGCCAGTCCCGAGAGCAAAGCAGTGCAGAACTAACCCGTCTTTTGCAGGAAAATAGGGAGCTTCGGTCTGAGTTAAACAAGATGAAGATGGATGAAGAGTTTTTCAAAGATAACACAGAGAAGGTACGATATTATACAGGACTTCCATGTTTTGCGATTTTGTTGTCGTTGTTTACTACTGTTAAGCCCTTCCTGCCAGCTGCAAAGAAGCTGTCACAGTTTCAAATGGTTTTACTGACACTCATTCGTCTAAGGTTTGATCTTCCAATTCAGCATCTTTCACACATTTTTAATGTGTCACGTAGAACTCTTTCTGCTATCTTTGCCGACACCATAGATGTGCTATATGCACGCCTTAGTCCATTGTTGTACTGGCCTGAGGGACACTGTTTACAAGCCACAATGCCACATCAATTTTTGGAAGCTTTTGGAAAGCGTGTTGCGATTATTGTTGACTGTTTTGAAATACAAACAGAGAGGCCGTCCAATTTAATGGCGCACGCACAATCCTTTTCCCACTACAAAGGTACACACACAATGAAATACTTGATAGGAATTACACCCCAAGGCCAAATTTCATTTATTTCAAAGGGATGGGGGGGGCGAGCATCTGACAAGCACATAACCGAGAATTGTGGGCTTCTTAACAAACTGTTGCCTGGCGATTTAGTTTTAGCGGACCGAGGCTTTGATATTAAAGACAGTGTGGGAATGATGTGCGCAGATGTTACTTGATGCTAAGGATGTGGAAGACACACGTACTATAGCACACCTTAGGATACATGTAGAAAGGGTAATAGGTAGCTTGCGCAATGAGTACACACTAATACATAACACAATACCAATCAGTTTGTTGCTTCCCTGTAAGGATGAAGAATTTACCCTTCTTGATAAGATAGTTAATGTTTGCTGTATTCTAGTTAACATGTGTCCAAGTGTTGTTGTAAGGCCAGATGAAACAGAAAAGTGTGCATGTTGAATGGTAAAAAAAATCTGTTTGGTGTGCGCGAAGTGTGTGTGGTACCCTCCTGAGATTGAACATGTTTGTGTTTATGTTTATGTTTGTGTGTTTGTGTGTGTTTCCTTCCTTAGAATGAACATGGTATGCTATTTGTACATTTAAATGCTTCAAATGAAAATGGATGACACTTTGATCATTAAAAACTTTTTTTTTTAATAAAAAAATCTCTTGCAAAGTGCAATGTTTCTTGTGCTTCTTGCGTTGAACTACTTTGAAACACTTAATTTCAAGTAACAGGCTAATACTCTCTCTCTCTCTCTCTCTTTATATATAAATATATAATATATGAACAAATTTCAAGTAACAGGCTAATACTCCGCCAAGTAAAACACTTAAAAAAAAAAAAAAAAAAAAAAATCTCCTGCAATGTTTAGTTTCTTGTGTTGAACTACTTTGGAACACTGAATTTCAAGTAACATATTTCAAGTAACAGGCTAATACTCTTTGAGTCAAGTAAAACAAAAAAACTCTTAACTGAGTAGGCCTAAGTGCAATTCTTTCTTAAACAGCCACTTCTTTACTACTTCTCTCTTTCATTTGGAACATGAGGCTGCATGTCCTTTGAGTAGTATTTTGCCACAAGTTCCGGGAGGCACACTTTCTTGAAGAATTCTTGTGCTTTCTGTAGACGAGGTTCCCAGAACTCCTGGTCTGGAAAGACACGCACCACAGTGAAATCGTTTTCAGTCCAAACAACAAGATCACAGTGATTTGATTGGGTGACAAAAATCTGTGTTTGGATCTGTGTGTAGAAGCGGTGGTCTCTTTTCAGCTGAAGGTTGTTTGAGGACAATTGGAGACAAAAGTCTTTGTCCTTCATGTCCAATGCCTGCTGGATGCTGCAGGACCGATACTTGAAAGGACATTTCACCTCCAGGCAGCCCTTCCCACAGCATTCACACATAGTCAGGCCATCCTGTGACGCTCCGATTTCAGGGAAGCTGCCGCTAATTATGAAGCCACACAGTTCGATTTTGAAGTTTGTGTGAGATGCAGCTCTGGATTCAGTGTAGGCCTTTCTAGCATCCCCCTCATGACTGATACCCCATCTGGTTTGGACAGTTAATACTGTGTGCTGTGTGTGTGGGTAACACACCTGCTTCAAAACTGTGTGGGATGGCCTCTCCAGAGAGGTGGCATATACAGCATGCATTTTTGACGCTGTAATTCTTCCGCTTCTGTAATCATACCATGCAGACGACAGATGTTGTTGCCTGGTGTACTCTTCTACAGCTGCTGCTGGCTCGTTAGTCACACTTACAGCAATCACGTGCTTCTCACAGGCCAGCAGGACAATAGACAGGTCACTGGCATCTATGCTGCATCATACAGAGATTTGGCCAGGCATGGAGGTAATGCAGAGGATGGTGCAGCAGCAGCTGTGTGTTGTGTGTATTGTGCATAGTACTTCTCCATCCCTGACAAACCAACGGCCTTGCTATGGTGCAGTAACGTATCAAGTAGCGGTGATAAATCTTCAAGATTACCTGGAGGAGTTTTCCGTTTCTGTACCCGACTCCTTATGGCTGGTGCTATGGACTGCGTATTCATTTGCTGGTCTAATGTCTTCCTTTGTGCAACTGAGGTGTAGTTTATCTTGTACCCCACTTCTGGGTGAATCTTTGTGCCACGAATTCAAACCGTTGCCTCCAACTTAAACAAGAGAGCACCTACATGAGTACAGGTCTCAGCTATCCCTGCCATGCAGGTACAGAGGGCACACTCCACCTTCCCAGCGCTGCTCACAATGACCCAGGGCTTTAGAGGAGGCTCATTCAATCTCTGTGAGTGCATAACCTGTGTATACAGAACAATAGTAAATGAAAAGAGCAGTGGGCACAAGTATAATATACATATATACGCACATACATACATACATATATATATATATATATATATATATATATATATATATATATATATATATATATATTTTTTTTTTTTTTTTTTTTTTATTATTATTATTTTTTTTTTTTCTGATTAAATATTGTGTAAAGATGTGTTTCACTAATCACAGGTAGGCACTAGCGTAGCCAGAAATGTTTAAGTGGGTGGGCCTACATAAAACTGGGTGGGCCAGGTGTGTAGCATATGAAAACTGCATGTCAAATTGCCAACAAAAAATAGAGCACCAAGGTTCATTACACAGTATTTCTAAAGCATGCATTAACATTAGTAATTTGTTATATTAATGTTCATTTCAAAATTTACTAATAGGAAATTATTCAAATTAAAAGTTGTATCTATTAACATTTGCCTGAGCTGGTTAACAAAGATGAATAAACATGATAACAAACGTATTGCTAATGTTAGTTAATGCATTAACTAACGTTAACTAAAGGAAGTTTATTAAAAAGCATTACCTCAGTGTGAAACAACGGGGCTTCGCTGATGATTTCATAACAAGCGTCTCTGTCAGTTCACGCACATCGAGGACCGCAGAAATGTGCGCAGCTGCAAATTATTCAGTTTTTTGTGGCAACCAGGATCTAGCACAATGTTTATGTGTCTCTTTCCACAAAGGACGCATCTGTTTAGCGGATCAAACACTGTACCTATGCTGATATGATGCTTCAAACACGCTTGGTTCAGAGGTTTCCGATAAATCCAGGACCCTCAGGTGGTCTGTCGGGTTTCATTTGTAGACGGTCCGGATTTATTGCTAAGACTTTTTCTTTTTTAAATAATTGATCTGATTTATGTTTGCTTCACTAGGCTATTTTCAAATTTAACTTCACAAACGCGCACATTTTACTATTATATCCGTACGTCGTAAACATAACAGTGTGGGTGGGACTAACAGAAACGGACGAATCATCATTTTGACAACCATATGATGCACCTATAGAGCTTGGCAAACTACGTCACGCCGCGTCGGATTCCGCCATGTTTTAGGTCACGCGCAGGAGCACACAGCGTGAACAAATGCAAATCGCCACAGAAAAAGCCGACCGTTTTACATTCATATTTTTTGAAAAACATCTTACATACGCTTAGAATAAAACGGACTAATATGTAAATCTCTTTAAATAATAAAAAAATCGCTCTGTTGTTTGTCTGAGAGGCTGCAAATATTCATTACTAATCAGTCTCCTTCACTACAGTGGTACTGATATATGCTAACTGCTAAAACACTTACGACAATTGACCATGGTTTTACTATAGTAAACGTGTAGCTCGTGTTTTTGGTGTATGTATTACCATTCCTATAACCACAATCTTATTAAATACCATGGATAAACTATGGTTAGAGTAGCAAAACCATGGCTAATTTTGTAAGGGGAGAATACACTACAGCTAGATCTCAAACAGTGGATCATTTTATATCATCATATCGTCCGGTAAAACTGCTCAGTGTTAAGAGTTAAGCCATTATAGAGGTAACAGAACTTACTAGAAGCTGCTTTGAAATGATGTGTATTGTGGATGCTATGCAAATAAATACATTGACTTGACCAAACCAAGTTGAAGATTCCTACTAGGATGCCGAACAACGATGTGAGTGATCAAATGAATGAAGGAAACTTAATCCATACAAAAAGTCGCCAGGTATTAACGAGCTGCCGCAAATAACATTTCCATATATGATTTCCTTAGTGGTGCGAGGATTTACAGTTTAATGCAAATCACTGTATCTATAATATATTAAATCTACAGAGATGAATTATAAAGCCACATTTTATTTTAGATATTTACCATACCGATTTTCAGTTTAATTTTCATCTGAGTTCCGTAGTGAATGTAGACATATTTAATGTATGATTTAACTTAGATCGCGTTGTAATGATCCATTACCACAGCCTTTATCATCAATGTCTGCAGGTAAAACCTCTGCATTTTCGGCTTTCTAACGCAGAGAAAGCACGTTTTTCACACCGGCTGTGCAAAGGGATATGACAATTGATGATACAGTAAGCCTTAACCACTGCAACGCGATCTTAAGTAGAATAATATAAACATTAAATAATATAAAACGTCTACATTCACTACCACTCAGTCTCCGCTGTAGCTCCCGTGACCTAAATTCCCAGAATGCATTGCCGCTGTGACGACACATTCCCAGACTCCATAGGAAGAGTGAAAACGACCTGTAATTGACCATGATGAAAGTGGGTGGGCCCAGGACCCGTAGCTACGCGACTGCAGGTAGTTAAGCAAGATGATACACACCTTTGTACGAACGACGGTGTTTTCACCGTCCGATGTGGCCTCACAATATGGCGGCGCCCTCTTGTTTACGTCCCAGTATGCGCTGTGCAGTGACGTCGGTTGCCAAGCTCTATGGACCAACACCAGCAGATGACATTGCACCCCAAATCATCACAGACTGTGGAAACTTAACACTGCACTTCAAGCAACTTGGGCTATGAGCTTCTTCACCCTTCCTCCAGACTCTAGGACCTTGGTTTCCAAATGAAATGCAAAACTTGATCTCATCTGAAAAGAGGACTTTGGACCACTGGGCAACAGTCCAGTTCTTCTTCTCCTTAGCCCAGGTAAGACGCCTCTGACGTTGTCTGTGGTTCAGGAGTGGCTTAACAAGAGGAATACGACTGTAGCCAAATTTCTTGACACGTCTGTGTGTGGTGGCTCTTGATGCCTTGACCCCAGCCTCAGTCCATTCCTTGTGAAGTTCACCCAAAGTCTTGAATCGATTTTGCTTCACAATCCTCATAAGGCTGCGGTTCTCTCTGTTGGTTGTGCATCTTTTTCTTCCACACTTTTTCCTTCCACTCAACTTTCTGTTAACATGCTTGGATACAGCACTCTGTGAACAGCCAGCTTCTTTGGCAATGAATGTTTGTGGCTTACCCTCCTTGTGAAGGGTGTCAATGATTGTCTTCTGGACAACTGTCAGATCAACAGTCTTCCCCATGATTGTGTAGCCTAGTGAACCAAACTGAGAGACCATTTTGAAGGCTCAGGAAACCTTTGCAGGTGTTTTGAGTTGATTAGCTGATTGGCATGTCACCATATTCTAATTTGTTGAGATAGTGAATTGGTGGGTTTTTGTTAAATGTGAGCCAAAATCATCACAATTAAAAGAACCAAAGACTTAAACTACTTCAGTCTGTGTGCATTGAATTTATTTAATACACGAGTTTCACAATTTGAGTTGAATTACTGAAATAAATGAACTTTTCCATGACATTCTAATTTATTGAGATGCACCTGTAGTGTACAGTCGTGGCCAAAAGTTTTGAGAATGTCATAAATATTAATTTTCACAAAGTCTGCTGCTTCAGTGTTTTTAGATCTTTTTGTCAGATGTTACTATGGTATACTGAAGTAAAATTACAAGCATTTCATAAGTGCCAATGGCTTTCATTGACAATTACATTAAGTTTAAGCAAAGACTCAATATTTGCAGTGTTGACCCTTCTTTTTCAAGACCTCTGCAATTCGTCCTGGCATGCTGTCAATCAGATTCTGGGCTACATCCTGACTGATGGCAGCCCATTCTTACATAATCAATGCTGGGAGTTTGTCAGAATTTGTGGGTTTTTGTTTGTCCACCCGCCTCTTGAGGATTGACTGCAAGTTCTCAATGGGATTAAGTTCTGGGGAGTTTCCTGGTCATAGACCCAAAATTTCAATGTTTTGTTCCCCAGGCCACTTACTTATCACTTTTGCCTTATGGCAAGGTGCTCCATCATGCTGGAAAAGGCATTGTTTGTCACCAAACTGTTCTTGGATGGTTGGGAGAAGTTGCTCTCGGAGGATGTTTTTGTGTCATTCTCAAAACTTTGGTCTCCTAAAGTTGATTCAGCTGTGGGATCAGGGCACCACCAGTGCAGAGCTTGCTCAGGAATGGCAGCGGGCAGGTGTGAGTGCATCTGCACGCACAGTGAGGCCAAGACTTTTGGAGGATGGCCTGGTGTCAAGAAGGCCAGCAAAGAAGCCACTTCTCTCCAAAAAAAACATCAGGGACAGATTGATCTTCTGCAGAAAGTATCGTGAATGGACTGCTGAGGACTGGGGCAAAGTCATATTCTCCGATGAAGCCCCTTTCCGATTGTTTGGGGCATCTGGAAAAAGGCTTGTCAGGAGAAGAAAAGGTGAGCGCTACCATCAGTCCTGTGTCATGCCAACAGTAAAGCATCCTGAGACCATTCATGTGTGGGGTTGCTTCTCATCCAAGGGAGTGGGCTCACTCACAATTCTGCCCAAAAACACAGCCATGAATAAAGAATGGTACCAAAACACCCTCCAAAAGCAACTTCTTCCAACAATCCAACAACAGTTTGGTGAAGAACAATGCATTTTCCAGCACGATGGAGCACCGTGCCATAAGGCAAAAGTGATAACTAAGTGGCTCGGGGACCAGAACGTTGAAATTTTGGGTCCATGGCCTGGAAACTCCCCAGATCTTAATCCCATTGAGAACTTGCAGTCAATCCTCAAGAGGCGGGTGGACAAACAAAAACCCACTAATTCTGACAAACTCCAAGAAGTGATTATGAAAGAATGGGTTGCTATCAGTCAGGATTTGGCCCAGAAGTTGATTGAGAGCATACCCAGTCGAATTGCAGAGGTCCTGAAAAAGAACGGCCAACACTGCAAATACTGACTCTTTGTATAAATGTCATGTAATTGTCGATAAAAGCCTTTGAAACGTATGAAGTGCTTGTAATTATATTTCAGTACATCACAGAAACAACTGAAACCAATATCTAAAAGCAGTTTAGCAGCAAACTTTGTGAAAACTAATATTTATGTTATTCTCAAAACTTTTGGCCACGACTGTATGTAATCATGTCAGTGCAATTTAGACAAGTCCAATGGATTCATAGACCCAGAAATCATGGGGTTAGACACCAAGATTACTTGGCTAGGTCAAATAACGAAGGAGTTAGGATATTTTAAGGGCTTCCTGCCCATCTTGGACACCATCTTGAAAATTACACCTTTCTAGTGGTCAAACTTTGGTAAACTTTTAGTATGTTATTAAGGACACCTAATACTACAAAAAACAGCTGAGAAACCTTTTGTTAGAATTTTTTTAGGGTTATGTGGTTTTTTTTCATATATGCAGCCACCTAATAAAAAGAAAACAATGCTAACGCATTATAATGTAAAGGAAACGGCGCTGAGGTTTGTGTCGTTTGAACCAGATACTGAAGCAGTCACGTGGTTTTCATGCGAACGAAGCTTCAAACATCATAGATCACGTGCTTTTGGCAAAAAGGATCAAGCTCCGATACAGCATTTCAAGGTGAAATGTGTTGTTTTTTTTTTTATACAAGCTTTGGAGCTTCGATATTGAACATAACATCACTATTTTTTTTATATTTGGCATGTTTGTGTGCTGATGCGTGTCCCTGTGTGTAATAAGCAAAGTGAACATGAGTTGTGGACCCGCCCAGAGTCGCATTTTCTACTAACACACTCTTTAAGTACAAATATTTATTCAGTGCCACAATTGACCTATCAGTAAGCCCCTCCCCTCAAACGCAGACTAGCCAATGGCAGTCGAGTATCAGTTGCACAGGGAGCAGAACTCGAACATCTTTAGGTTTCAGTAGCCTGACTACGTCAGACTTCGTACTTCCGCTCAATTTCATTTCGCTTCTGTACTCAGTCTGATATAGCAAACCATCTCCCAGTTTACAGTGGGGCAAAAAATTATTTAGTCAGCCACCAATTGTGCAAGTTCTCCCACTTAAAAAGATGAGAGAGGCCTGCAATTTTCATCATAGCTATACCTCAACTATGAGAGACAAAATGAGAAAAAAAAAATCCAGAAAATCACATTGTAGGATTTTTAAAGAATGTATTTGCAAATTATGGTGGAAAATAAGTATTTGGTCAATAACAAATTTTCATCTCAATACTTTGTTATATACCCTTTGTTGGCAATGACAGAGGTCAAACATTTTCTGTAAGTCTTCACAAGGTTTTCACACACTGTTGCTGGTATTTTGGCCCATTCCTCCATGCAGATCTCCTCTAGAGCAGTAATGTTTTGGGGCTGTCGCTGGGCAACACGGACTTTCAACTTTTCGATGGGGTTGAGATCTGGAGACTGGCTAGGCCACTCCAGGACCTTGAAATGCTTCTTGCGAAGCCACTCCTTCGTTGCCCGGGCGGTGTGTTTGGGATCATTGTCATGCTGAAAGACCCAGCCACATTTCATCTTCAATGCCCTTGCTGATGGAAGGAGGTTTTCACTCAAAATCTCACGATACATGGCCCCATTCATTCTTTCGTTTACACAGATCAGTCGTCCTGGTCCCTTTGCAGAAAAACAGCCCCAAAGCATGATGTTTCCACCCCCATGCTTCACAGTAGGTATGGTGTTCTTTGGATGCAACTCAGCATTCTTTCTCCTCCAAACACGACAAGTTGAGTTTTTAGCAAAAAGTAAAAACTCAACTTGCAATCCTCTTCTGGATCATCCAAATGCTCTCTAGCAAACTTCAGATGGGCCCGGACATGTACTAGCTTAAGCAGGGGGACACGTCTGGCACTGCAGGATTTGAGTCCCTGGCGGCGTGTTACTGTGTTACTGATGGTAGCATTTGTTACTTTGGTCCCAGCTCTCTGCAGGTCATTCACTAGGTCCCCCCGTGTGGTTCTGGGATTTTTGCTCACAGTTCTTGTGATCATTTTGACCCCACGGGATGAGATCTTGCGTGGAACCCCAGATCGAGGGAGATTATCAGTGGTCTTGTATGTCTTCCATTTTCTAATAATTGCTCCCACAGTTGATTTCTTCACACCAAGCTGCTTACCTATTGCAGATTCAGTCTTCCCAGCCTGGTGCAGGTCTACAATTTTGTTTCTGGTGTCCTTTGACAGCTCTTTGGTCTTGGCCATGGTGGAGTTTGGAGTTGGACTGTTTGAGGTTGTGGACAGGTGTCTTTTATACTGATAACGAGTTCAAACAGATGCCATTAATACAGGTAATGAGTGGAGGACAGAGAAGCCTCTTAAAGAAGAAGTTACAGGTCTGTGAGAGCCAGAAATCTTGCTTGTTTGTAGGTGACCAAATACTTATTTTAGAGAGGAATTTACCAATTAATTCTTTAAAAATCCTACAATGTGATTTTCTGGATTTTTTTTTCTCATTTTGTCTCTCATAGTTGAGGTATACCTATGATGAAAATTACAGGCCTGTCTCATCTTTTTAAGTGGGAGAACTTGCACAATTGGTGGCTGACTAAATAGTTTTTTGCCCCCCCTGTATCTCTGGCTCCGCAGCAGCCGGCCAACCAGCGAACAGAGGGCGGGCTGAGAGCCGTGACGTAGACACTAAGCGCCGAATTTGAGATTGTAGTTTATGTTTAGGTGAGGGAAATCTAAAACGACAGCGGACATGGAGACACGGGATGCTATTCACTCTGTTGTGGACAATATTTCCAGCACTTGCCAACTGAAGCCCGAACAAGAAGCGTTTTTGGTTCACATTTTCAATGGAGGTGATGTTGTGGCCCTACTCCCGACAGGTTTTGGGAAAAGTTTCATTTATCAACTGTTACCGATCATCAGCGAGAAACTGGGGAGGCCAAAGTCCGGCTAGGCGATAATTGTGGATGCGTAGATTTACTTCACATAATCTGCAAAAGTCGTTCACAGCCATCTTCACTCCGGTATTTCGCTCAATGGTTTTGTATTTGCCGCATACCTGTGTTTACAGCGGAAGTTCAAGGCGGCTGAGCCGGCACGTAACATACGTCATAACCAAACTTTATGTGATTGGCTTACGGTACACCAATGATTTTAAACTTCAGATAAGCGCCCGCCCACGAGAAAGTAAACGCTTGTCAATTATGCCCTTCCAGACTCTGTCTACGAAGCAAAGCGAAGTAGCAGAATTTGGTATTACCAGGCTAAGGTTTCAGCGCCATAGAGAAACATTGGAAGATCCGAAGCTCGCATCGGTTTAATGGGGTTTATGCTTCAAAAATGGAAAAACGATGTGCCTGGGGTACTTGTAACACGGATTCCAGGTATCCTGAGAGATGGGCAATATCATTTATTTTATTACATTTCCTGAATCCAAACAAAACAGAGCAAGAGGTCCCTAAGTATTCACCCCAATACAAATGAAGACAAAAACGTTCATTTTCTGGTTGTCATACACTCATTAAGTTACAGTTTTCATCTGCTCAAGCAGAACGTTAATGTTATCTTGTGCTTTAGCAAGGTATCTCTGGCTAAAACTAGCTAACGTTAAAGTTAGTGAATCCATCCCTGCTGAAAAAAACAATAGAACCCTGCCCAAAACACAATAGAACATGTAATGATTTTAATGGTTATAATGGGAATTGTATTGGTTTTAATGGAAACTGTAATGGTGTCTACTGGTATGTGATGGATTCTATTGGTGGGATGTTAAATCCTATTGGAAAACTGCCCAAAACACACTACAAAAAGGAATTTTGTAATGGTTTTACTGGAAAAAGCTAATGGTTTATAATTGTATTTTAATGGAAGCCATTGGAATTTCTGTGATGGTTTCTATTGGGTGTAACGGGGCTGACGAGACATGAGACGTGCGGATCCATGTGCAAGCTTTTATTTAAAGGCATGGTCATAAATACAGGCAGGATTGAAACAATGGCAAACAGGTATGGCAGGGACAAGACAAAGAGTAATCCTAGGGCAAGCGTGGGTCGACGATCGGCGAACAGTATCCAATGGGGCAAGGCAGAGAGATAATCCAGGTACACGAGCTAGAATCCAAGAGAGGTGCAAACAGTGTCCAAACGGCAAGGCAAGGGTTAATCCAGGGAACACGGAATAGAAACAAACACGGAAAGGCAATACAGGAAAGGCAAGACTAAGTCAATAAACTGGGCTCCGTAGAGTAGCTATCGCTGGGAGAGTGATAAACGCTATATAATACTCGGCAGTGAGGGAAACAAAGTCCAGGGTTTAAATAGAGTGTGTGATAGTGTGGATTACTTTTGGTAGTGCTTTTGACATTTTTGCAATAAATAAATGATTGTAATATTGCATTTGTCTGTCATGCTTTTCTTATACTGTACAGAAATGTTTCGGTTTATAGGTAGGAGTGAGATTAGCGACTATAAAAATATTTTAATGCTATATTGTTACTAAAATTGTTATTTTCCTGCATATTTCGGTCAATTGTGTTTTTTATCCTTTTATATTCCCTATAAAAAAGGTAGGTTAAAGTTTGGGGTAGGTTAAGGGGTCTAAAAATCTAAATCGCTTATTGATAAAATGATAAAAATGCATTGATATGAATATCCCAATGATGTAAAAGATACGTTTTTTAGCTAAAAATACGTATTGATTTGTAAGTTTTAAACATTGAAATATGTCTAAATTGTACATTTTAGCATCAATAAAAAAGTACAAAAATGTATATTCTGTGCTTAATGTTACATATTAAAGGGATACTCCACCCCAAAATAAAAATTTTGTCATTAATCACTTACCCCCATGTCGTTCCAAACCTGTAAATGCTTCGTTCGTCCTCGGAACACACTTTAAGATATTTTGGATGACAACCGGGAGGCTTGTGGCTGTCCCATTGACTGCCAAACAATTAACACTGTAAAGGCACAGAAAAGTATGAAAGACATCATCAAAATAGTCCGCCATCAATGGTTCAATCTGAATTTTATGAAGCGACGAGAATACTTATTTTATGTAAAGAAAATAAAAATAATGACATTTATTCAACAATTCGTCTCCTCTCTGTCTCTCTGTGTAAGCGTAGTTCCATTTTAGAGAGCATCCAATGGACGCAAAGTGCGTACGCTATTCTCTGTCATCATTAAGGCATTGATACTTATTGTACATTTATTTATGCTCTGATTTGAACGGAAACAGTGTATCCATGCATTACTGATGAATGGAAATGAGTTTCAGATTAATATTGCATCATCCATGTCATCCTGCAATCACAAACTATTTTTGATGTACCACTTAATAGTTTCTAAATAATTGGCATAATAAATAAAAATAAAATAATGTTGAAGTTGAAGTAGTTGATACATTTTTGGGGAAAAACTGTTTGCACAACAACAACTTGATAAACAACTCTGTTTGCCTTTTCAGAATCAGAATCTGAATCAGAATCAGAATTAGCTTTATTCACCAGGTGTGCGAAAATACACGAGGAATTTGTTGTGGTTTTAGGGTGCTCCTGGTACATACATACATACATACATACATACACATCTGACATGAGAGCAGAAAAAACATTTAAATAGTAAGACTTAACAATGGATAATAATAATAATAATAATAAGTATGAATCTGGAACAGTAGATTTATGTACAGATTTGTGGATTATTTACTCTGTATACAGCTGTATAAATAAACAGATATGTATGTGTATTTACATAATACTTGAGAAAGAGGCAATAATTAAAGATGGATAATGAGTTACAGAACACAGGTAATGATCCATGTGTTAGCTATTTAAGCTGGAGATGGCATGGGGGAAAAAACTGTTTTTATGCCTAGATGTTCTAGTGCACAGTGATCTGTAGCGTCTGCCTGAAGGGAGAAGTGCAAACAGGTTGTGTCCGGGGTGAGAGGGGTCTGTGATGATGTTACCTGCCCGTTTCTTCACTCTGGAGTTGTACAAGTCCTGAAGGCTGGGCAGGTGCACACCAATGATCTTTTCTGCTGTCCTAACAGTCCGTTGAAGTCCTTCTTATATCTGATTTGCTGGCTGACCCAAACCAGACAGTTATGGAGGAGCACAGAACCGACTCAATAACAGCTGAATAAAACTGTTTCAGCAGCTCCTGTGGCAGGTTGAACTTTTTCAGCTGACGAAGGAAGTACAACCTCTGCTGGGCCTTTTTCACAATGGAGTCAATGTGAATGTCCCACTTCAGGTCCTGGGAGATGGTTGTGCCCAGGAACCTGAATGACTCCACTGCAGTCACAGTGCTGTTCATGATGGTGAGTGGGGGGAGAGGAGGGGGGTTTCTCCTGAAGTCCACTATCATCTCCACAGTTTTGAGCGTGTTCAGCTCCAGGTTGTTGTGACTGCACCAGACAGCCAGCTGCTCAACCTCCTGTCTGTAAGCAGACTCGTCGCCGTCCTGGATGAGGCCGATGACTGTAGTGTCATCTGCAAACTTCAGGAGTTTGACAGAGGGGTCTTTAGAGGTGCAGTCGTTGGTGTAGAGGGAGAATAGCAGTGGGGAGAGAACGCAGCCCTGAGGAGCTCCAGTGCTGATGGTGCAGGTGTTGGATGTGAGTTTTCCCAGCCTCACAAGCTGCTGCCTGTCTGTCAGGAAGCTGGTGATCCACTGACAGATGGAGGTGGGTACAGAGAGCTTTGTCAGTTTGTTCTGAAGGGTGTCCGGGAAGATGGTGTTGAAAGCGGAGCTGAAGTCCACAAACAAGATCCTTGCATAAGTCCCTGGTTTGTCCAGATGCTGCAGGATGTAGTGCAGTCCCATATTAACTGCATCATCCACAGATCTGTTTGCTCGGTAAGCAAACTGTAGAGGGTCCAGCAAGGGTCCAGTAATGTCCTTCAGGTGGGCCAACACCAGTCTCTCAAATGACTTCATGACCACTGATGTTAAAGCAACAGGTCTGTAGTCATTAAGTCCTGTGATTTTTGGTTTCTTGGGTACAGGGATGATGGTGGAACATTTGAAGCAGGAGGGGACTTCACACAGCTCTAGAGATCTGTTGAAGATCAATGTGAAGATGGATGATAGCTGGACAGCACAGGCTTTGAGGCAGGCTGGAGAGACACCGTCTGGGCCTTTGGCTTTCCTTATCTTCTGCTTTCTGAAGACTTTGCATACATCATCTTCACAGATCTTGAGTACAGGCTGAGAAACAGTAGGGGGGAGGGAGGGCGAGGGTGTGAGACGGTCGGAGCGGGTGTGGGGTGTCAGACCAGTCTTTTCAAACCTACAGTAGAACTCGTTCAGGTCTTCAGCCAGTTGTTGATTGGCCTCAGTGCTGGGGGATGGGGTCTTGTAGCTGGTGATGGCTTTCAGGCCTTTCCACACTGATGTAGAGTCATTGCTTGAAAGCTGTTTTTTTAGCTTTCCAGAGTAGTTTAATTTTGCCACTCTTATCTCCCTATTCAGTGTGTATTTGGCCTGTTTGTACAAGACTTTGTCCCCACTCCTATAGGCGTCCTCTTTGGCCTGGCGAAGCTGTCTGAGTTTTGCACCAGTTTGTTCTGATCAGTTCAACCAGCAGGCTGTTCCAAAGCAGTGTACCTTGAACTGAAAATGTAGTTTGTGCAATTTTAGTTTTTCTCTTTGGTTCTGATTGGTTGTACCTCTTGTAGTGATCCCTTTACTACTCTGTTTTGTTATTAATTTGCATATAATTTCTGGAGCAAGATTATTTACTCATTTAAAAACCATTTTAATAAGAGACACATTTATAAAAAATAAAAAAAAAATACATTTTTGTAAAATATTGCAATGATGCCATCTATTTGGTTTCTTGTCCAAAACTTTTAGTGTTTGTTTATATAGAGATAACAGTTTTGGTAATCAGTTGAGAAACCTGACTCCAGACAATCACACAATAAGATAAGTGTGAAAAGACCATTGCATGCATGAATAACTTACAGAGATATATACGGTTTAATCATATAAAAACAATTCAAGTTTGTTCTGATTATTCTACACAGACTCTTTACATGCACATCAAATTTTAATTGAGAATCTAAAATAACACCTAAATATTTCAAATTATTAACTGTCTCTATTGCTTTTTGATTGATCTTAATTATAAAACCATTCATTTTCTCCTCCTAACTGAAAAACACCGTCTCGGTTTTTGAACAATTCAAGGTCAAACAGTTATTTAGCAGCAGCTGTGACACTCCAGTCATTTCGTTTGTTAATATATCTGCAACTAATCGTGGAGTTTGTGCAGATACATGCATGACTGTGTCATCTGCATATAAATGACATTTAGTTTCCTTACAACAATTTGGTAAATCATTGACATATAAAGTAAAGAACAGTGGACCTAAAATTGACCCTTGAGGGAGACCCATCTCATTGTTTCGTAAAAATGATCTTGAGTTATTTATTTTAACACTGATCTCGTGATTCTAAATATGATCTAAACCAATTTATTGCCTGCTGAGAGAAACTAAACAGCTTTCATTTATGTAGGAGTATTTTGTGATTCACAGTATCAGATGCCTTGCTGAGATCTAAAAAATACCGTGCCTACATTGACATTATCTAAAGCTCCCTTAATAAATTCAGTGAGACAGCAGTTTGCCATTTCTGTTGAATATTTAGGCCTAAAACCAAACTGTTTAGAGAGAAGTAGATAAAAAAAAATCTAAATAGTTGTTCAGCTACCAATTTTTCCAAAATTTTAGAAATTACAGGGAGTATAGAAATTGGTCTATAATTCTGGACCTCATCAGCTAATCCTTCCTAAAAAATTGGGGTTATAATAGACGTTTTCCAATTTGAGGGGAATTTACTTTCTCTGATAGATAGATTTATCAAATTTACCAAGGGCTTTAGCAAACAAGCAGTATGTTTTTTAATGAACTCGGCATCCATTCCAAATATATCCTTAGCCCTTGAATTATTCAACTGAATAATAGTTTGATATATCTTATCTTCATCAACCTCAGAAATATAACAGGATGAAGGTGTATCTTTTATTACATATTAACCAAATCATAAAGCAAGATCTTCTACAGACTGGATAAAATATCTATTAAATATATTAGCAATTTCAATGCTATCAGTACTAATTCTTCCATTTATGTACAGCTCCAACAGTGGTTTTCTTTGTATACCTTCTCGTTTAGAAAGTTAATGCACTTCCAAAGAGATGATCCATTTCATCCTGATTCTGCAATCAATTGCTCAAAATATGCAGTTTTCGCCTTTCTCATTTCACTAACTACTTTATTTCTTAATGATTTAAAGCTTAGTATATCTGCTGATTAATATCACTCAGTACTTAAATGTATAAAAACTCTGTAACAAGGACACCTTATAATAAAGTAACCAAAGCAACAGCAATTTTTTTTTTTTAATATATTTGAAAATATACAAACATGTGTGCTAAAATATGCAGCAAAATATATTTGCATTAATATATTTTCTACCAATATATTTTTTGGTAATTGTTTGTATATTTTTGAAAATATATTTTATAATATATTTAAAAATATATTAAAAACATTAATATATATATATATATATATATATATTGCATTATATATTTCAATTCAAGAAAATGCATTCACGTATGTCACATTTGAAGAAAAACTTTATTTGTTATCTTTGTAACACATTTTAATAAAATTCAGCAAAGAACATACTGTACAGTGTTAAAAAAAATACTATATAGGTATATATAACAATTAGCATTATGAAATCATTATTAATGTAGTTTTGATCTCTTGGCTATTCCATCCACATTTGCATTTACCCTAAATGTATAGGCTACTGTTATTGGAAATGTATTTTCTTGCCTCTCAAATACATTTTGAAACATATTTTGGTTTATAAGGGTTGAAACTAAATTTTTTATTTCAAAAATATATTTCAATGAGCTTCACTGTTTACAACATATATTTGACATATATCTAAAATATATTTTGGGCACAATTTTATTTTATTTGTTTTATTTTAAATTTTTGTCATATGGGCTGACCTCATCATAAAAAGCCTGATAAGAAATTAACTATGAAATGACCATAATGTGTCATAACCGTAATGTGTCGGGGGATGTATGTTCTAGTGAAACGCACAAGGAAGTACTAATTCAAAGTCTTTAATAAGTAACCAAAATGCAGGACTTTAAGATAAATATTTTTGCTCTACAAAACTGCGAATGAAAACACCCAACTGAAATTAACCTGCATCATCCTAAAACAGGTAGTTCACCTTGTTTAAATGGACACTGCATACAGCACATATCTTACGATGGTAAACATACTGTCTATCATGCACGTTATTGTATGCATCTTTACTGTAGATTTACAGGCGAGTTCAGTCATTACAGGACCACATGTACTCTATGTTGATGAAGTCATGACGATGTCACAGCTAATCTGAAAATCTACTGCCTCTACCTCTAAAGTGTTAAACTATGATCATTTCATTTCACATTTTACACATGGAGTGCATGAAAACGTATATTTACAGATGTGACAAATAACTTTCTTTTAGTTGCATGGGTCAATCACTTCTTATCATTTATTCGTGATGATCAAATTCCAGTAAGAAGCAGAGTATGTTGGGCGTTCCTCAAGTTAAATAAAAGCTCAATGAGAAATGAATTGTGAAATAATCATTCCTGTGGTTTAGTGTAATAGTTCCGTGGAAAAACTTATTTTGGCACCTTTGGTGTGATTTCGTGGTGTTCCAATGACAGCTCAGGTCATGTGATCTTGGTAACATCAGTAGTGAATCAGAATCAGTCAGAGAGTCAGATAACATTTATATTCCATCCAGTTTAATCATTAGCATGCTGCACTGGTGACAGAGATTGCTCTGTTTTGCTTTTCAGTTAAAGTCACAATTCATTGTATATTGTTTTAATACAATAATATCTGAATTTTAGGCTTGAAGTCATAAGTTGAGAGCGTGGCAGCGATTTTGCGGTTTACATTCCAGTAGACTTTACTTTTATGAGGGTGCAACAAACTACAAGCCTGTGTGGTAAAGGTGATTGTGTGTTTTTATGATGATTTTATGATTTTGAGCTTGTGAATTATTCCAAGACATTTTGATTTGATAATTTAATGTGTCAAGTGATTTGCATCTTGACTGTGAAGAAGCACAAGTCACTTTATAAAATTTCTATGCATTTGCATGAAACATTTTGTTGCAGCTTTGTAGTATTGCTGGAAAATTCTCTAATGTTGCCTTCCATGGAAAAAGACTGATTTTAAGTTATACTGGTGCTATAAATGAGGTGAAGAGATCACGTTTATCACTTGCTGCTTCAGTGTATCACATCATCTGGAATCTGCTTCCCAAAATCCCACAGTGACCCTCTGATCCCCTTTTGAACACTTCTAACCGCATACAGAAATAGTCTGTCTTATCAAGTAACATACACATACTGTAGGGGAATTGTTCAAAACTATTACATTCCTCAATATATAAAATCATACTCATTTCACATCACTAAAAATCTAACCTTCAGGAACAGGAACTTGCTAAATAAAGCTAAATATTAAGTCGATAAATACTGGTCATGGTGCTATTGCATTGGTAGTTAAACACAATAATGGTCATTTGCTACAATGTATTGCAAATGTATATGTAAAATATGTATATATTTAAATAGAGCATAGAAAAACACAGAGAACCATGCTAACACTCTTTGATTAAAATATGGATCTTTATTCTGGAATATTTCCTGCTGGAGTTTTAGATTAGATATTGGAGTTTAGAGCATAAATGATGTACCACTTAATAGTTTTAAAGTATTTATATGTAAAAAATAAAAAACAAAAGAAAACTTAAATAATTTATAAGGTGAAGTAGTAGATGCATTAAAAAAGGAAAAACACAAACATGTACAAATTTGAAATATATATATATATATATATATATATATATATATATATATATATATATATATATATATATATATATATATATATATGATTTACCTTAAAATTATATATATATATATATATATATATATATATATATATATATATATATATATATATATATATATATATATATATATATATATGATTTACCTTAAAATTACCAACATTCTTTTATTTTCAAAATGAAGAAAAATAACTGACATAATTGTTCTTGCATAATAATAATGACTGTCCCAGTAAAGTCTTAAAATCTTTGAAGAAAAAATGACAAATTGCATATATAAATCCCAAATGAATCATATTTTTAATACTTATATTTTTTGGAAAAATTGCAAAGTAAAATGTGTATGATTTGATCGCTTTCTATACATTTACTATAAAGAGGAATTTTAAAGTGTATAGGGGACAATGAAAATAATAATAATTAGACATTTTAGCAATTTTAGTCTTTCGAGACAAACATTAGAGGAAAAAAGTTTTTTTTTTTTTTTAAATCATTATCTTGTCAGTTTCTGAAGGCTTTTTTTTCAGGTTTATTTTTGGTGTTTCACCTTTATTATGATTAAAATTAATATTTTTTATATTAATATTTATTGTTTAGTGTGAAATATGCAATGTAGTCATGAAATATTTGCATGGATAAGTTCCCTTGAATTTTCTCTGCATGACTTTTGCTTGAAGTGATTTTTTTTTAATTATTTATTTATTTATTTATCTATCTATTTTTTGAAAGTCTGAAACCACAGGCTTTTGTTTCATAAATTAAAATAGTGTGTTGTCAATAGAGAATGTGCTGTAAGTAGTCAATATAAAAACTCCTTTAATATAGCACCATCTTGTGGCTCAATTCTCACAAAATTTCATACATATAATTTTGCACATTTATCCCAATTTATTGAAGTTACAGGCTGGTGATTTTTAATTGGTTGTAGGAAACCAAATTTGTTCATGATGTGCTTGCAAGCTGTTGTTACAGAAGAATTGTGTGAATTTCATTTTAGAAATCCCTGTTATTATACTTTTTACTTATTTACTTCCATCATCAGTTTGGTCAGTACTTGATTATGACTTCAAAGTTTTAATATTTTGAATTAGTTTTTATTTTTGTATTTTCCATTTTTATTTTAGGGTTTAGCAAATATGTTGTGTGCTTTGTGTTAATATACATCAAGTTAAACTAAATGAAAGTGAGAAATGTTGTTTTACTGTTTTAACGTTGTTTGAGCAACTATCTGAAATAAAATGTTAAAGTTTTATTTTAGTTCAAGTAATAAACATGTTTTTTATGATTTTAGTTTTAGATAAATATAATAACTTTTTTAATAGTGTTTGTTTGAGCTACTTGGAAAAACATAAATGTACCACAAATAGCTTTACATATTTTTTAGCTGGGTCTATTGCTGAGAAGCTTGTGCTGACAAAATCATTTCAAAATCATATTATGGCATAAAAACAACCAAACTATCATAAATATTTGTAATGCAATATTTATTTATTTATTTATTTTTTTTTTACCAAAAATATATAGACACATCTGAGATATTATGAATAATACATTTTTGGTCTGTGTTGTCATTTTAACAGTCAAGTGCTGTATACATTTCAGTCATCATCTTCACAGTCCTTCACAGAGCGGAAATAAGCTTCGTTTACTGCGGTTCCAGCTGAATCCATTCACTGTATCCTCCAGCATAATGACGGGCCCTGAGAGACAAACACTGATGATGAGTTCTGTTCAGAGGTGTAAACAGAACCTGAAAACCATACTTGAGTAAAAGTACAGATACCTCACAGGGAAAGTCACTCCACTACAAGTTACTAGTCACCAATTCCAAAACAACTTGAGTAAAAGTCTGATTTTAAGAGTACTTAAGTATTTTACTTATACTAAATATAGGCTCAAAGATACACTCGTCAAAGAGACATGCCAGTCAAAAACTGTAATGTTGTGGAGAAGCTGGAGAAAACAGGCAGAGGCAAGGGTCTATGAGCAGGTATTTCGTGGAAAAACTAGAACGAAACAAAAACCAAAGGGAACAAAGAACAGAATGACGGGCAAACAGACAACCATTACATTCAACAACTCACAAGAACTAAAGAAACACTAGGGCTATATATATATATATATATAGAGATAGATAGATAGATAGATAGATAGATAGATAGATAGATAGATAGATAGATAGATAGATAGATAGATAGATAGATAGATAGATAGATAGATAGATAGATAGATAGATAGATAGATAGATAGATAGATAGATAGATAGATAGATAGATAGGAGGATAACAAGCTGAACAAGATTTGATTCAAACTGGAGACAGAAAGTGACATAAAAGTCCAAGACAAGGCACAGAGAACATGTAACACAAACAAGAAAGAGCTGATTTGTGAGGAGAACAATCACATTTATTTTCTAAAACCAAAATAAAACTGAACACCTCAAAATTTCAAAATAAATAAATAATAATAATAATAATAATAATAATAATAAATTAAATCAAATTAATCAAATCAAAGTCTTCTTGCACTGGATGTGCTAGTTTTGGCCTTATTGCCAGCTGCAGGTGTTTTATATTTATTATATATAAAACACCTGTGATTCACAACTACTTGCTAAGACGCTCGCATTCATGTAAAGTAGCCTTTTTGACAAGTTTGGGTGAGTAAGGACAAACCTCACTAGATGTAGTACTTTTAGTGCTCTGTATTGGTGATATCACATCTTTTGTAGCAGAAATAAACTGCTGCAGAAAAGCTTTTTACCATGTAAAATGTAATGTGTAACTCAAATGTAGTGAGTAAAGAGTACAGATACTCATTCAAAAATGTAGTGAAGTAGAGAGTAAAAGAAGCTAATATCTGGGTAACACTTTATTTTGATGGTCCCTTTTGAACATTCTGTTGACACTAAGTAATGTTGCAACTACATGTCAACAAACTCTCATAAAAGTATTAGTAGACTGTCTACTTCATATCTACTCACTCCTTATTGTGTTGATCTCCCAACAGATATTCTACTGACTATAAGTAACTTTGCAAGAACGTGTCAACTTAATCTAACCCTAACCCTACCAGTCAACTAATACACTACTAACACTCTAATGAGAGTCAGTAGAAATGTAGGTGCAACATTACTTATAGTCAACAGAATGTGTTAAAGGGACCATCAAAATAAAGTGAAACCAATATCTGTGATACTAGTACAACTACAAAGTATCCCAAAAGATACTCAAGTACAGTAATTAGTTACATTTACTCCAATACTTTAAACCTCTGGTTTTGTTGTTTGTGAGCATAAATAAGAATGAATTCTCACGAGGTTTTTGTGATTTACGGATGAGGATTTTTTTTAAAAAACACACACACACACACATATTTAATTGCAATATTTTGCTAGAGCTTTTTCTAGCCAATATAATAATTTAGAGCAAATGACTATAACCATTACAGTGATTTGTGATTTTATTCATTTTCTTTCTTTCCCTCTCTTATATAGCTTGTGTAAACCATGAGGTTTTGCCAACTGTGTAGAGATGCAATGTATGTAAATGTCCCCAGAAGAAAAGAAAACATAAATCATAATTTTTCTGCTTAGGACACAAAGCTTGCAACAACCACTGTGGAAAAAAGCAGTAATATAACTGATGCCACTACCCATTAAAAAAAAATTATATATATATATAGAAAAACACTTTTAAAAAGGTTTTTTTAAAGTTATAAAAAGACTCTTCTAGCAAAAGAGAGAAAAAAAAAAACTAAAACCATTAAAATATATATATGACCTATATATAAACTTAATATAGATATTATATAAATAACTTTATTATACTTAAACTTATTTTATTTCAGCTAGTTGCAAAGGCAACATTTCTCAGTTTAACTGTGAAATGTGCTAAAATAAGTCAATATATTTACACAGAGCAAAGTTATAAAGCAACACTTTTGTTTTTGCCCCCCCATTTTTCATGAGCTGAACTCAAAGATCTAAGACTTTTTCTTTGTACACAAAAGGCCCATTTCTCTCAAATATTGTTCACAAATGTCTAAATCTGTGTTAGTGTCACGGTGCACACAGCAGGGAGGAACGAGGAACATGCAGACGAGGAGATAACTCAAAATAATAGTCTTTAATTAATCCAAACAAGGCAGGGCAAGACAAGGCTAGGCTGAGACAGACAGGAACACCGGGGAATAAGGAGTAGACCAGACGAACAGGCAGGAACTAAATACACATGACAATTACTGATAATGACTAAAACACAGCTGGACAAGACTTAAATAAAAATCACACTTAACAAGGACAGGAACATGACCAAATATGGAAACAAGAGGCGGGAACACATGACACACGACAGAGGACTGACATAACTCCCCCCTCCCGGAAGGCGCGACCGTAACAGTTCCACCGGGGAGGGGCACTCCGGAGGCCCCTCAGGACAGACATGGACCGGGACACAGGATGGGGACCTCCAGAGCGGAACAGACAGACGGAGGCCCTGGCAGGGCTGGGAGCTCAGGAGGCCATGGCAGATGGCCTTCGTGGCCGTGGCCACATTCCTCGGCCCGCCCACCCCACCCCACCCCACCCCACCCAACCCCGAGCTCTACTACCCCCCCTCAATTTCCTTGGGGAATCTAGGGGGTATCAGGAGCCCTCCGGGGGTTAACGAAGAGGACAGGACAGTACACTGGCTAAACACACTGGACAGGACAGGATAGCCCTCCAGGGCTAAACAGACAGGAACAGGAACGGCCAAACACACAGACAGGACAGCCCACAGGAACAGGAAGCCCTCCTGGGCTAGCTCGGAAGCTGAGGCTTCTTTTGGGCATGACAAGGAGTCAGGGGCCCTCACAAGGTCCCTCAGCAACCGCCTCCACTTCCACGACAGGAGGGGCAGCCTGGAGGAGCCGCCTGCCCTCGACGAGTCTCCATGGACAAGACAAGACTGGATTGGCGATCCCGCCGAACTCCCACACCCCCTTGCTGTGGGCTATGGCGGGATGACGAGCAGCAACTTCCATGCCGCAGGACAAACAGACAGGAACAAAAAAAAAAAAAAAAAAAAAACTTTAAAAAAACAGAAAAAAAAAACGTGGTGAAGGGGCGCCGCTTACTGTTTAGGTCTGGTCTTCTGTCACGGTGCACACAGCAGGGAGGAACGAGGAACACGCAGACGAGGAGATAACTCAAAATAATAGTCTTTAATTAATCCAAACAAGGCAGGGCAAGACAAGGCTAGGCTGAGACAGACAGGAACACCGGGGAATAATGAGTGGACCAGACGAACAGGCAGGAACTAAATACACATGACAATTACTGATAATGACTAAAACACAGCTGGACAAGACTGACAGTTAGTGAGCACTTCTCCTTTGCCGAGATACTCCATCCACCTCACAGGTATGGCATATCAAGATGCTGATTAGACAGCATGATTATTGCACAGGTGTGCCTTAGCTGGCCACAATAAAAGGCCACTCTGAAATGTGCAATTTACTTTTTTCACAGAATTGCGTGATATAAACTAGGGGTGAACGATTAATTGCATTTGCGATAATATCGTGACATGAAAAAACTAAATTTTTCAACCGCAGAGGCTGCGATTACACTCTGTCACATGACACGCGAGAGTAAAGAGGTGTGTTCGACTTAAAGATCGATCAGTGTATGACATAAAAAGTACGGCGAGAGAAAGCATAAGGAGACGTCCGCTCTCGCAGTACTTTGATGACAAACGCCGATCGGTCCAGCAGCACTGCTTCAAGTCGAACACATCTAAGCAGTTTTCAGGGGAAGCATCAAGTTGGCACGCTACAGTGTTGCCAGGTCAGCGGTTTGCCTCCAAAAACGTGATTTTTAGTCCCTGGAGTGCGAATCTTACCAGGAGAAATCCTCCAAAAAACGTATATGTTACCCCCCGGAATGTGATTTTTAACGGGGGACCCCCCTCAAAACGTTTAGAGTAGCAATTGGGCGGGTTTTGTTGTGAAAACCTGACATCCCTGGACGCTACACGTAGAGTAACAGTGTTACGGCACATTTCATTACTGAAGACATCGACCTGAAGATAATATATATATATATATATATATATATATATATATATATATATATATATATATATATATATATTCTTATTTATTTATTTAAAGTCTGTCTAAAGTTAACAGACAGTGTTTAAAAAGTGCAATCCACATGTTTACATGTTTATTACAGTGACTTTGAATTAATTACCTAAATACTGAGTGTGGTAAAGCAACAGATTTGTTTTTATATTTCTGCAATCTACTTTAGTTTGTGTGATTTGTTACTGACTTTCATAATAATGTTTACACCAGGCTTATTTGTCAGTGCTTTGTGTTGTCATAATTATTACATGCTTACAAGGCTAGAAGTTCAACAAATCAGTCAATATATTACTGTGATTGTAGTTGTTAAATAAAAATGTCATTCATATCAATTCATGCATCACCTAATTTCATCATTACATATAGGCATAGCCTACAGAAAAAAAAACATTTATGTTTAATCTATCTAATATTCTGTTGGTCATACTATATATACAATGATTTATTGCTTGTCTTTGTTGAATAATACAGAACATAAAGAGCTTTAAAAAATAATTGCATATTAAATCGCAATCTCAATATTGGTAAAAAAAATCACAATTAGATTATTTTCCAAAATCGTTCAGCCCTAATATAAACTCACAGTTCTGACTTTATTTCTCAGAATTGCGAGTTTATATCACACAATTCTAAGAAAAAAAGTCAGAATTGTGAGATAAAAAGTCGCAATTACCTTTTTATTTTATTTTTTCAGTGGCAGAAACGGGCTTCCATAAATACCAGTAAATTTTGACCATGTGGGGACATTTTTTTGTCCTCATGAGGAAACAAGCTTATGAATAATACAGAAATAATACAGTTTTTTTTTTAACTATAATAGCAGATAGTTTACTGTGAGAGGTAAGTTTAGGTGTAGGGTTTGGGTAAGGGGATAGAAAATACAGTTTGTACAGTAGAAAAAACATTACATCTATGGAGTGTCCCCATAATGATAGGAGTACCTCTGTGTGTGTGTGTGTGTGTGTGTGTGTGTGTGTGTGTGTGTGTGTGTGTGTGTGTGTGTGTGTGTGTGTGTGTGTGTGTGTGTGTGTGTGTGTGTGTGTGTGTGTGTGTGTGTGTTCATATACCTGCTGTATCCTCTAAACCAGTCTGAGTCCTCTAAACCAGGCTTTGGGACGCCGTAGAGCTCTCTAAACTGATCTGGGTTCAGTCTGAGGGCCTGCTCCACGTCTCCCCCTGCATGACCAAAAACACCGTAACTCATCATGTCTGAGTGTGTTTGTGCAGATCTTTGTGTTCGGGTGACTTACAGGGAATGTTAGTGGCTTCTGGAATAAATCCTGCTTCCAGCTCGTTTGGTTCACGAACATCGAAGAGCTGCACGCTTCCGGTGGACATCATGTCCTTCAGCTGCTCGTACGTCACAACATCTGAAACACACGAGTCACACTTATCATTTATTATGTGATCTTGTTTATGGATAAGTATAGATCTATGGAACTGCAGAAATAAAAATAAAAATATTGTTTTAGTATTTTAAACCTAACAAAGGTTTAGGTTTGGTAAGTTTTTAATGTTTATGAAGTCTCTTCTGCTCACCATGCCCACATTTATTTGATCAAAAATACAGTAAAATAGTAATGCTGTTTTCTATGTGAATATTTATTCTTGTGATGCAAAGCTGGATTTTCAGCATCATTACTCCAGTCTTCAGTGTCATGTGATCCTTCAGAAAAGAATGATAATTTACATAAAAAATATAGTAAAGTATTATTACATAATAAAGTTACATAAAGATGAAATTACATGTATATAGAAATATTACTTTAAACTATGTATTTAATTTACAGGTGCATCTCAATAAATTAGAATAAATTGAACAGCCAGATAGTGAATTGGTGGGTTTTTGTTAAATGTGAGCCAAAATCATCACAATTAAAAGAACCAAAGACTTAATCTACTTCAGTCTGTGTGCACTGAATTTATTTGATACACGAGTTTCACAATTTGAGTTGAATTACTGAAATAAATGAACTTTTCCACTACATTCTCATTTATTGAGATGCACCTGTATATATTTTGTTACATTTAAATATATATTTTATTGGAAGATTCTTTATTTTGCCCTCCAAACTTGATTAACAGTGGAAACAGTGCAATGTCACAAAAAAAGCGTCTATTACTTAATAACATAATTACTTAATTAGTCATAGTCTAGAATCTTGTGGGAATGTAGACTCCCACCCAAACACAAATGCTGATTCAGCGATCCGTATGTACAATAACTGACGAAAACGTACTGTTATTTTCATCACAAACAAAATTTGCACCGCAAAAAGCAGCAATACCTTCTAATGCTATCAACCATGTTATTAGCTTGTCATGTGGTGGGAAAAAAGTTTGCACATTAGTGGTCCAATAAGCCACTTTGAAACTTTCCTGTTATTTTATTTTATTTTATTTATTTTATTTTTTAATATAGCCTATGTTATGAACAGAACTGTGATATTTCAAACATACTGAAATACTTCAAATCAAATGCGGAGTGAAGGTGGAGCGGTGTTTCTGATATCAGTGAGCGAGGAGAGGAGCGAGAGCGGAGTGATTATTAAATGCTTGGAGCGCGGTTGACGCTCCACTCCACTCATATACTCTACCGGACCTACACTACAGGATTTAACACAGAGTAAGCTTACTACCAGTTACAAAAGACACTGTAATAGTCTGTCACATGCAATTCTAGTTGCATTTTTCATCAATTAATTTCTTAAATTATCCCTTGACTATGTTTTGGCCCACCATCTAGTGGTGAAATGTTTTTTGGCCCAATGCCAAACTTTCTTGCCGACCCCTGGTCTATACTTTCTGTAACAACTATAATCAGAAACATCAGTCATACAATGTTGGTATATTGATAGACAATCAGGTTTCACTCAATGCTAAAAAAAAATCCAAATTTGAGTTCATAAGCAGATGCTCAACTTGATCCCTCTTCAATATAATACTTCGGATATTATATGTTTGTTACATTTGTTTTTCTTCGAAAGGGTTCCTTGTACATCAAAGTGACAATTTTTTATATCACGATCACTCTATAAACACAAAAGGATAACACACATATTTTCTGTTTAGCATCTCACAAGTACGAGAACTACTTCTTTTGAATTGTGAGATGATGTACATAATCTTTAAAATCCTGAGCATTCACAAAACCTGTCAAAAACATACCCACATCAAATAGAAATAAATGTGTAATAATATTTTAATTAAAGAAAATTAAACCCATTTTGGTCCCACTTTATATTAGGTGTCTTTTATATGACAAAAAAATATAATTCTCAGGTACAATGTACTTCTCATGTTCAAGATGCAAAATTGCAAAATATTTTTGTTGCTGCTAAGGAAGAATAATGTTAATGACAGGTTTGGTGATATGGGTAAGTTTAAGCGGCAAGGTCACAAGTGTAAATATAGAAGCAATAATTTTTTAAAATAATTTTTAATAATATTTTGTCTAATTGAAATTTAAGCACAATGTAAAAACATGTATGTACACAATAATTTTTAGGAAACTAATGGAAAAGCTAATAGTTATAGAAATAGTAATAGAGCTAATAGTTTTCATCCACCTTAGCTGATTGAGAATATTCCACATGGTCAGTTCCAAAGATTGAATCGTATTTCAACTCAACTCAACTCACTTTTATTGTCACTACAAGTAAATGATGTGTGAAAAGCTTAGGTGCGTGTTCCAAACATTGCACATATAAGAATAATACAATGTACAATTGCCAATGGTATACAATATACATATATACAGTGTACACATATGCACAGTGTTGTATATAAACAGATAAATAGGTATACACAGACGATACTGACATTAGCATCGACAATACAATACGTAAACATAATATACATTTCATAGGAAATTGACTTATGGCAGGCATATACATTGTATGTATAATGTGGGTATGTGTGTTGTATTGTTATATTATTTCATTTCATTTTCATTTTACATTTATCAGACGCTTTTATCCAAAGCGACTTACATTGCATCCAAGTTACAGTTTTTACATTTTATCAGCTCTTGCTTTCCCTGGGAATCGAACCCATGATCTTGGCGTTGCTAGCGCCATGCTCTACTATTTGAGCTACAGGAAAGTATTTCAACTACAACAGTGCAACAGTGTAGTGCATCAGTTGTAGTTTAGCAGTCTGATGGCCTGAGAGAAGAAGCTTTTTATTTGTGACTCAGAAAATGATTGTGAAATTAAATTACAGGATATGACTAGAAGATTTCGACAGAGAGGCTATGATCCGAAAGAGCCAAGATCCTAAAAAGAGCCACAGAGAGAGTTAAATCTATGGGTAGGAAACAATTACTGAGTAAGAAGAATAAAGTGCAACTAACGGAGTGACAGAGGTGTGAGGCATGCGGATCTATATGCAAGATTTTTATTAAAAGACGTGGTCAAAAACACAGGCAGGGTCGAAACACCAGCAAACAGGTATGGCACGGGCAAAACACAAGAGTAGTCCAAGGACAGACGTGATCAGTTTCCGGCGAACAATATCCAACAGTGCAAGGCAAAGAGAGATAATCCAGGTACATAGCAATAGTCCAGGCAGGGGTAAACAGAGTCCGAAAGGCAAGGCGAAAGGGGTAAACCAAAATACACAGGCGAGAATCAGAACACTGGAAAAACATTTACATTTACATTTATGCATTTAGCAGACGCTTTTATCCAAAGCAACTTACATTGCATTCAAGTTACAGTTTTTTTACATATTATCAGCTCAAGCAAGGCAAAGCAAGGCAAGACTATGACTAAACTGGGAAAGCTAGGGCAGGCTCTGTAAAGTAGCTATCAACTAAACAGTGATAAATGCTAAACAATACTCTGCAGTTTGAGAAGGATCTGAGTGGGCGTAATAAAGTGTGTGTGTGTGTGATTGGTTACAGCTGTGTGTAATCAGTCCAATTAATGGTAAACGCAGTCCAGAGTGACATGCAACATTCTGTGTAATGTGAAAGTCAATATGATGGGAGAGCGACCTCTGGTGACAATCGGACGGAAAGCCACGGACCGCATTCGTGACAGCAACAACGTTCTAACACTAATAGTAATCAGGTCTTTTTTTCTTTGGCAACTTATAGCCGTGAGGCTACACAAATTAAACATATTATAAATTCTAATTGGGACATCATAGAAAAAGTGATAGTACAGCAACAGGGCGTGCAGGCTTTGGCTACTTCCCGGTTATGAGAGTTGATCATGCTCAAGGTAAAGAACGTTAACATCTTGTTCAAGAGGAAGTGCGGGCGGGCGTGGAGGAAATAAGGGCTGGCAGGATGGTGGGAATGGGACTGCAAGGAGCTTGGACTAAACGGAATAACGTTCAGCAATGTGAGATCACCAAAACAGTTTACGATGTCTTACCAAGTCTAGCAAACCTCCACGTCTGGGGTAAAAGTGAGACACCCTCCTGCCCCCTTTGTTCAGGAAGGGGATCACTAGAACATCTCCTTAGCAGCTGCCCAAAATCCCTTGGAGAAGGGTGCTATCGCTGGTGCCATGACCAGGTGCTTAAGGCAGTTACTGAGAGCATAGACACAGCCATCAAGACCCACCACCATAAGCCAAAGACATCATGTCTCATTGCATCTGTATCTTTCACCTTAAATTCATGAATGTTTCGCCAATCCTGATTACATAGACCAATACCTATATATTCAGAACGGGTGAATTTCTAACTGCTGCAGTAGCGAAAAATTCTCTTGATATTGTAAGAACAATTACAGAAGAATAAAATAAAGCATATTTCGTTACCTTTTGAAACTTGGAAGGGTTCAGTTTGAGCAGATGATTTTGCCATCGCTGTCATCATCAGAGCGCACTTCCACAGTACCTCGAGCATCTGGCTCATATTCACGATCTCAAATATATTCTCAAGCCTATCGTTTTCAATGGCTTCAAAATCAATATTTTGATCACTGGCAGCTTATTCACCACATCCACCATCAAATGACAGTAACATTTATATTTCACTGCGTACAGTATTTCCTCTGCGGTAAAGCCATTTAGCACCTAGGCTATATTTTTATAGCTTCACTGGAAACCATTTAAAATAAGGTTAATAAATGTCAATAAGTAACACTAACAAAAATAATAAATACTGTTACAAATTTATTGTTCATTGTTAGTTGGTTAGTTAATATTCACTAATGTTAATGTGAGGCAAGGGGCACCAGGGTAAAATCTTGCCTAGGGCAGCAAATTGGCAAGGGGCCTGCCCTGTGCCCCTGATACACATTTTGAAATATATTTTGTTATATGAGGGTTGAAACTAAATATATTTTCTATTTCAAAAATATATTACAATGAGCTTCTATTTACAACATATATTTGCTATATATTTAAAACACATTTTGGTGGCTATGTTTTATTTATATTTATTTATTTATTTATTTTCTGTATGGGCTGACCTCACCATAAAAAGCCTGATAAGAAATTAACTCTGAAATGACCATTATGTGTCAGGGGACATGCGTTTTAGTCAAACGCATGAGGACATACTAATTCAAAGTCTTTAATAAGTAACCAAAACACAGGACCTTAATCATGTGTCACCGGTGCTTGGACCTTTATGATTACTGCTTGGGGCTATATTTAATTTTGATGCTGTCTATTTCGTATTATTGTATGCATCTTTACTGTAGATTTACAGGTGAGTAATTACAGGATCACAGGTACTCTATGTTGATGACGCCATGAAGTCATGATGATAACACAGTTAATCTGAACATCTACTGCCTCTGTAAGTGTTAAAAGTTACAGAATGATCATTTCATTTCACATTTTACACATGGAGTGCATGAAAACCTATATTTACAGATGTGACAAAATAACTTTCCTCTAGTTGGGGAATTTGCTTCTTATCATTTATTTGTGATGATAAAATACCAGTGAGAAGCAGAGTATGCTGAGTGTTCCTCAAATTGAACAAAACCTCAGTGGGAAAGCATCTGTGAAATAATCATTAATAGTTCAATGTAATTCTCCACTGTAATATATAACTTATTTTGGCACCTTTGGTGTGATCACATGGTGTTCCAATGACGGCTCAAGTCATATGAAATTGGGAACATAAATAGTGGATCAGAATCAAACTGAGAGTCAGACTGCCTGATAACATTTATATTTCATCCAGACTTTAATCATCAGCGCTGCAGCAATGTCTGACTGGAGTCCGGTGAAGCCTGTCACCTCAAAGGTGGAGAACATCTGCTCTAAGGTATGAGACACAAAATCACTCGTGCTGTGAATGCATTTATTTGTCATAGCTTAGTAAGATTATGTATTTTGTTGCTGTGAATGGAAATATTTCTAGTTATTTTTAAGAGATTGCTCTGTTTTGCTTTTCAATTAAAATCATAATTCGTGTTTTATTATTTTCTAAATTTTAAACGTAACTCCAGAGACTAATAAATTAAATCTTCTGTTTATTTAGATAAAGTCACAAGTACAGGAGAAGGTTAAAGCCCAATTTGATGTTTACATTCCTGTAGACTTTATTTCTACAAATGAACATGGAGTAAACTACACATATGTGGTAAAGGTAATTGGGTTTTTGTGTTTGTTTTGTTTAATGTTAATTTTATGTATTTTTTTATTTAATGTCTCAAGTGATTTGCATCTTCACTGTCTGATTATGTTATGAAGCACAAGTCACTGTATAAAATTTTTTAAATATAACATTTTGTAGCAGCTTTGTAGCATTGCTGGAAACATCTAGTCCAAATCTAGTCTACTATCTTCAATTTCTCTTTCTTTTAGGTGGATGTTGGAGGAGATAAGTGTGTTCATGCAAAGATATTTGAAGCTGGTGGAGGAGAACTGATTTTGCAAGATGCCCTCTACCCAAAAACCCTTAACGAGACTCTGAACCCCTTCTGAACACTTCTAACCACATACAGAAATAGTCTGTCTTATCAGATCACAGACACACACAAACTGTATAGAGGAATTGTTCAAAACTATTACTTTCCTATATTACAGTCGATATCCAAACCCTACTGTGTCAGTGTGTTTATGTGTGGATGCAAACAAAATCACTCATTTCACATTACTACAAATGTTTCATGCTGTAAAAACTGTAATATTGCTAAATATTCTATTGTATAACTTTTTCCTGTGATGCAAAGCTGAATTTTCAACAGCCATTACTCTTTATTACTGTTAAACCTTCAGGAACAGGAACTTGCTAAATAAAGTTAAATATTAAGTAGGCTAGATAAATACTGTACATGTAACTATTGCACTGGTCATTAAACACAAAAAAAGGTCATTTAAAAGTTAATTTCTCAAGCTTTTGTTTGATTTTGAGGTGAACTGGACCCAACTGAAGTTCAAGTGTTCCGTTATTATGAGTCACATCTGTAAGCATAAGTCTGTATATTCATTCTCTGCAATTTATTGCAAGACTGCGTGGATGGCTGAGAGAATATGATATTTAAAAAATGCATATATTTAAAATAAATAAATAAAACTTAAAACGCAACACCAGCATGATTTTTTACTCTGGAAATGTCTGAAATGATTAGTCAAGTTTATTTGCATAATGCTGTAGGCCTACAGAAAATCATGATGTTGATGCTTGTAATATAAGATATATATTATAATATTTGTTCATATCTTAATACCTTGCATTGCATTTAGCAGATTAGAGCTGGAGTCTATTTAAGTTGTTAAGTTTTGTCGTTTATATTGGTGCAGCAGCAGTCGTTCGTGAGGGGCTGCCGCTGTACTTTCGTTGTTGTTTATTTTATTATTAAATTTATGTTACGTTTGCCGGTTCCCGCCTCCTTCTTCCCCGAACTACAAACTTTGTTACAATAAATAACAAAAGAACATAAGAAGATAAGTTTAAGTAGATGATGCATTAAAAAATGTCTGTATAATTTCTTATCTTAAAATTACAGACTTTTTATTTTCAAACTCTGTACAGGTCACTGCTTATTTACACATGCCTTTAGCCAATATAAACATTTTGGGGGGATAAAATTGTTCTTGGATAATAATAATAATGACTGTCCCATTAAAATCTTAAAATCAAGACAATTATTGAATATATACAGTGGTGCTCATAAGTTTACATATCCCTTGCAGAATATGGAAAATGTTAGGCCTAATCATTTTAACAAAATAAGAGGGATCATGAAAATTGCATGTTATTTTATATTTAATACTGTCCAGAATAAGCTAGCTATGTCACATAACAGATGTCTATATATTCTCCTCAAGACAAAATAATAACTGCAATTAAAGTCATGAATTTAAAAAATGACCCCGTTCAAAAGTTTACATACCCTTGAATCTTAATACTGTGTGTCATTCCCTGGATGATCCACAGCTGTCTTTCTGTGTTGTGATATTTGTTCATGAGTCAACTGCCTGCTGTTCTTCAGAAAAAAAAATCCTCCAGCTCCTGCACATTCTTTGGTTTACCAGCATCTTCTGCATATTTGAACCCTTTCCAACAGTGACTGTGTGATTTTGAGATCCATATTTTCACATGGAGGACAATTGGGGGATTCATACACTATCATATAAGGTGAAAACATTTACTGATGCTCAAGAAGGCAACACAATGCATTAAGAGCTGAGGGGGTGTAAACTTTTTGAATTGGATGATCAGGGTAAATTGTACTTATTTTGGCTTCTGAGAAACATTTAAGTATTTATGTAGCTTCTTAAGTGCAGTACCAAATGAAAAAAATATGATCATCATCATCCTGTTCAAAAGTTTACACCCTTTGGCTCTTAATGCATGTGTTGTCTTCTTGAGCATCAGTAAATGAACAACTCACAAAATATAAAAACAGTTGTGGATCATCCAGGAAATGACACATAGTATTAAGATTCAAGGGTATGTTTTTTTTAAAGGTATATTTTTAATGGGGTCATTTTTATAAATTCAGTTATGTTTTTGTCTTACGGAGTATGTAAATGTCTGTTATGTTAAACAGTTTATTCAGGAAATAAAAAATAACATGCAATTTTCATGATCCCTCTTATTTTGCTTCAATTATTAACATTTTGCACATTCTGCAAGGGGTATGTAAACTTAGGAGCACAACTGTAAATCCCAAATGAATCATTTTTAATACTTACATTTAGGAGAAATTGCAAAGTAAAATGTGCATGATTTGATCACTTTTTATACATCTACTATAAAGAGGAAGTTAAAAGTGTCTGGGTATCGAAATGAAAATAATAAGAATTAGACATATTTTAGACATATTTTAGCAATTTTAGTCTTTCAAAACTCATAAACTTTAGAAATAAGCATTTAAAAAATAATCTGGTTCGTTTTTGAAGGCATTGGTATTTTTCTTTGCTTTTGCTATTCCAGAATCATGTGCATGTGGTTGGTTAAAATAAATATTTTAAATTAATATTCATTTTATAGTGTGAAATATGCAATGTAGTCATGCAATATATGCATGGTTATGACTAAAGTTCTCTTGAATTTGCTCTGCATTATTAAGTTAGTGAGAATTTTAATTGGTTTTAGGAAACCAAATTTGTTCATGAAGTGCATGCAAGTTGTTGTTGCAAAGAAATCCTTGTTATTATACTTTTTACTTATTTATTCTTCCATCATCAGTTTGGTCAGTGCTTGTGTTTTAAATATATAGTTTCAGTTATTTCACAGAATCAAGTTAGACTAAATGAAAGTGAGAAATGTTGTTTTGGCAACTAGCTGAAATAAAATAAGTTTTGATTGTTTTATTTTATTTCAAGTAACAAAACTGTTTTTTTATTATTTTAGACAACTATAATAACTATAGTGTTTGTTTTAGCTATTTGGTAAAACATAAATGGACCACAAAACCAGTTATAAGGGTCCATTTTTCAAAATTGAGATTTATACATCATCTGAAAGCTGAATAAATAATCTTTCCATTGATGTATGGTTTGTTAGGATCGGACAGTATTTGGCTGAGATACAACTATTTGAAAATCTGGAATCTGAGGGTGCAAAAAAATCAAAATATTGAGAAAATCGCCTTTAAAGTTGTCCAAATGAAGTTCTTAGCAATGCATATTACTAATCAAAAATTAAGTTTTGATATATTTACAGCAGGAAATTTACAAAATATCTTCATGGAACATGATCTTTACTTAATATCCTAATGATTTTTGGCATAAAAGAAAAATAGATAATTTTGACCCATACAATGTATTTTTGGCTATTGCAGCAAATATACCCCAGCGACTTAAGACTGGTTTTGTGGTCCAGGGTCA
The DNA here is from genome assembly GCA_036784905.1 of Acrossocheilus fasciatus. NCBI lineage: Eukaryota > Metazoa > Chordata > Actinopteri > Cypriniformes > Cyprinidae > Acrossocheilus > Acrossocheilus fasciatus. Next base: position 41,346,147 of record CM071942.1, read on the forward strand.
CATATGTACAGCAAATAGCGTTACATATTTTTGCTGGGTCTGTTGCTGACTAGATCATATCAAAATTATATTATATTATATTATATAAAAACAACCAAACTACCATAAACATTTGCAAAGCAATATTCATTATTTATTTATTAATTTAATTTATTTTTTTACCAAAAATATATAGACACATCTGAGATATTACGAATAATACATTTTTGGTCTGTGTTGTCATTTTAACAGTCAAGTGCTGTATACATTTCAGTCATCATCTTCACAGTCCTTCACAGAGCGGAAATAAGCTTCGTTTACTGCGGTTCCAGCTGAATCCATTCACTGTATCCTCCAGCATAATGACGGGCCCTGAGAGACAAACACTGATGATGAGTTCTGTTGTTTGTGAGTATAATCTAATGAATTATCATGAGGATTTTGTGATTTCCGGATGAGGATTAAAAAAACACACATAATTTTAATTGCAATATTTGTAGAACTTTTTCTAGCCAATACAATATTTTAGAGCAAATGACTATAGCTATTACAATGATTTGTGATTTTATTCATTTTCAGGCCTGTATGTATGCATTTATCTATCCATCCATCCATCCCGGATAGCCAGGTTTTTAATGACTTGTGGAAACCCTGAGGTGTTGCCGGCTTTGTAGAGATGTGATGTAAATGTCCCCACAAGAAAAGAAAAAAAATCATAAATCATAACTGTTATACTTATGAAACAATGCATTACATTCCTACAACCACTGGAAACAAAGCAGTTAAATAACTAATGCCACCTATTAAATAAACCACTTTTAAAAAACACTTTTAAAATTGTGTTTTTAAAAAAAGTGTTTTTTAACCTTTAAAAACAAGATCAAACATGTAATAATAAAATAAGAATTACCTGAAAAAAAAAAAAAAAGAACTTAAACATTTTATTTCAGAGAGTTGCAAAGGCAACATTTCTCATTTTCATTTAGTTTAACCTGATGTGCCAAAATAATTAAAAAACGGAAATAAATGTCAATAAAGCTATATAGATATATTTAAAAAGGCTAATAAAAAAGACAAACACTAACTTAACTACTAAAAATTCTGCTAAAATTAAAATGAAAACAGAAGTATAGTAATACCAGTAGATTTTGACCTTGTGGGGACATTCTTTGGTCCCTATGAGAAAACAAGCTTACAAATCATACAGAATGAATTGTTCTGAAAATCCAGCGTGAGTTTAGGTGTAGGGTTTGGGTAAGGGGATAGAAAATACAGTTTGTACAGTAGAAAAAACATTACATCTATGGAGTGTCCCCATAATGATAGGAGTACCTCTGTGTGTGTGTGTGTGTGTGTGTGTGTGTGTGTGTGTGTGTGTGTGTGTGCGTGCGTGCGTGCGTGCGCGTGCGCGTGTCTGTCTGTCTGTCTGTCTGTCTGTCTGTGTCTGTGTCTGTGTCTGTGTCTGTGTCTGTGTCTGTGTCTCTGTGTCTCTGTGTGTGTGTGTGTGTGTGTGTGTGTGTGTTCATATACCTGCTGTATCCCAGATCTCTAGCGATCTCCAGCGCGGCGAGGCTGCGGATGCCCCTCAGGCAGTACAGCACAAAGTCTGAGTCCTCTAAACCAGGCTTTGGGACGCCGTAGAGCTCTCTAAACTGATCTGGGTTCAGTCTGAGGGCCTGCTCCACGTCTCCCCCTGCATGACCAAAAACACCGTCACTCATCATGTCTGAGAGTGTTTGTGCAGATCTTTGTGTTCGGGTGACTTACAGGGAATGTTAGTGGCTTCTGGAATAAATCCTGCTTCCAGCTCGTTTGGTTCACGAACATCGAAGAGCTGCACGCTTCCGGCGGACATCATGTCCTTCAGCTGCTCGTACGTCACAACATCTGAAACACACGAGTCACACTTATCATTTATTATGTGATGTGGTCTGTGTGCACTGAATTTATTTAATACACGAGTTTCACAATTTGAGCTGAATAACTGAAATAAATGAACTTTTCCACGACATTCTAATTTATTGAGATGCACCTGTATATATTTTGTTACATTTAAATATATATTTTGTTAGAAGATTCTTTATTTTGCCCTCCAAACTTGATTAACAGTGGAAACAAAAAAAAAAGCGTCTATTACTTAATAACATAATTACTTAATGTGTCATAGTCTAGAATCTTGTGGGAATGTAGACTCCCACCCAAACACAAATGCTGATTCAGCATCCTGAACAGATTAATAATCTTCACATGGGTGTGTCAAACTAAACAAATGTACTCTTGTGAAAGTTGGTTTTTACTAATTTGTTTTAACAAAAAAAAAAAATGCAACATAAGAATAAGATATGCTAAATATCACAAGCCAGACAAGAACATGTCTGGATGAAAATAATAATAAAAAGTAAATTATATTTTTATGAAAATTAGGAACATTTAAAACCATATTAAGATAATATTTTCATGAGAAACAGATTTGCATTAAATATGAAATTTGCATATTTTAATTGGCTGAGTATTAAATATCAAGGTAAATTCTGAAAGCTTCTTGCAGTCTTTCATGAGTATCTGCCTGCTGACCGTGTACCAGTTTAAGTGTTTGTATAAAGCTCAGAGTCATTCTTTACATCCCATCTTCAGGTCCACACAGAAGAGGATGAATTCTGTAGAAAAGCTACAACAGCTACTGAACTTCTAAAGCTCATCAGGAGCCTGTTGAATACTTCAAAACAAACACTGATGAATTCCAAAACAACAAAATCTGGTACTGCAACCAGAGGCGTAATGCCCATTCAAAGTGAAGGGGCACAGATTTTTGAGCCAAGTGGATTTTGAATGCAGCTTCCACAAGACAAAAAATAGCCGATTAATATTTTTTTATATATTTAATACAATCACACCGGCGTGATTAGAACGTTCAGTGCATCATATCATCAGCTGCTAAATTCAAATCTGTGTTCGCTGGCGCTGAGAGGCGTTTTTACAGCGCTGCACTATAACCAATCACACGCGATGCTGTTGAGCTTATGAATGCAATGACCAATCAGAGGCGTTCAGATGAATCACCGCTAAAATACCGGTGTTTTCTTCACTTGCTCTCTGACTGAATACCTCTTTCTGGCGAATACCTCTCTCTGGTCAGAAACAACAAAGTACAAATGTGTGGACGAATCTGTAAGATATTGATTTCATAGTGTAAACAGCTTCAGTGATTTTAATGGGAGTTTTTGAGAGTGCTTGAACTCTAGACTGTCAGTGAAAATGTCCTTTGCTCTCTTTCTGTACAATGAAAGTGTTATGATTAGCAGCCTAACTTGCAATGTTTTTATTCACATTAACTTTCAATGTTAAATTCACATTAAATATAAAGTCAGTCGTATTAAAAATATGTTATGGCACGACACCCATAAACAGAGAGGTTTTTATGCATATAGTTAATAGATTACATTATTAGGTCACTTTGACCATCGCCCACTATCAACATAATCTATAAAGGTGAGAATCAAGATATTTCATGATATAGTTAATGCGTTTGTGAATGTTTCGAATAAAAAGGAAAAAATAAATAAAACTTAAGTGCTGTTGTGGCTGCTGTGTGTCACATGACGACCCCCCCCCCCAACTCATGCCCCCTCAAAAATAATGAGTGCATGACACCGCAACTATCTGGATAATATATATTTATTGTAAAATGATATAATCACTGATCTTATAAAGATATCTATGATGGAAGTCACACAAGGGGGAAATCATGTTTTGGAAAATCATAATTATGAGATAAAAATTCTGGGATAAAAAGTAATTATGAAAGTCACATTTTTTAATGTTATATTTGGCTTTTTAATATCATAATTATGACATGCTATCTCATAATTCCAACTTTCCATATCATAATCATGACTTCATAATAGTGACTTTTATTACTTTCACTCATATCTCCAACTTTTTGCCATTTTCAACTTCGATCTCATAATTATTTCATAGTTAAATTCTTCATACATAATAACTTTTATCTCATATCATTTTCACTTTTCTTTTCTTCATTTTGATACGTCATAATTGACTTTTTATCTGATAATTTATATCAGTTTCTACTTTTTATGACAGCATCTCATAATTTCAACTTTGACTTTTAATGGGATACTTTTTATCCCATCATGACTTAATTTTTACTTTTATGTCATCATTTCTCATCATGACTATAATAGTTTTGACTTTATATAATAATTATGTAATGACTGTTTATAAGGACTGTAATGAAATTATATAATGACTTTATCTTGTTTTACTTTTATGTTTTTACGTTTTATCTCATTATGACTCAATGTGTAATAATTTCGAATTTTTTTCATGTCATAATTATGGCTTTTTATCTAATATTTTTTTTTACACATCTTAATTTTTACTTTTTATCTATATATCTATAATTTCTACTTTTTGATCTCATAATTATACCTTGGTATCTCATAATGTCAACTTGTCTGTCATAGTTACAACATTTTATCTCCTAATTACGCTTCACCAAAACCAAGTTTTTTCTTTGTGGGAGGAAAGAGCTTTCATCAGCCGGATTTTGGCAAAGGAAGCTCTTACTGTTCATCAGATGATGCAACTTCAAACTTTCTCTGACCCAGACACTGACCATACGTGCAAACTCCCATGTTTACTATGACAGATGACCTCCTCCAACGTTCGTTAAAAGCACAAAATTGTTTTGTTTCGCATATAAGCCAGTGGAATACACATATATTACATCTTAAACTAGATTTGTAAAACTTTTCTCTGACATTTTCATAATTTAGCGCATTACTATTTTGTCATTTAATCAGAGACAGTAAGAACTAAATGTTTTACCTGTATTTTGAGGTCGATTGTGAGATGTTTCAGTCCATTTATTGCAGTTGTCAGCTACTCCATTGTCACACTAATCGGCACTGTCTGCTAACACAGACAGAAGCAGGAGCAGCACTAGAGCGCACACACTTGACCTCAGGTGCAGCACTGTGCTCATCTCTGTCGAATTCAGGATAAGATACGTGCGCTTTTAAGTACTGCTAGAAGTCTAAAAAGTGCAGCTACGACTGATCTAAGCAGCGTATTTGCTTTGGCTATGTATCTATGATTCGGACGATTACACGGAGTGTAGCCGATAGCGTTTATCTTGAGACATGAAGCATATTTTCCTCCAGGCGGCGCTCAGAGGCTCAAAAGCCCATTACTGTATTCGTCCGCTTGTATATATGTAGGCGTTTTATTGGAGATGTTTCACTATAATCGTTTGAATCTGTTCATTTAAATGAGCAGTGTCTGATATAGACATGCAACTTGTTCCCAATTATTCCTTTAAATGTAATTAAAACAATTTTTTAATCTAGTAATCACAATCGATTGTGAATGGTTTGTTCAGATCAGCGCTGAGAAAAGTAACATATACCACGTGACTGAGTCGTTTATGTTTGCGCTTCTGCAGCTGCCTGGACAATAGTATACTCTTTAATAACTTCAAAAAGTAATTTTAAAACCATTTAGTCAAAGATATACCGTGTTTAAAATAGGAAAAGTTTTTATTTATACCATCGGAGTTCACCAATCAGAGAGAACGCCCGGGCTATCAAGCCACGCCCACAACTGCCTTTCTACTCACTTTTGTGTTGGTCCCGCCTCAGACTAAACCAAAATATAAGAGAAAGTATCCATGATACATCAGATGTCACTATACACAAATGTGTTCAGCTTTAAACACCGACCTTAATAATTATTTGCTTTATTTAATTATACGTCATTACCGTTATAGCCTAACTCTATGATTTTTTTATTTTATTTTTTTTTGTAAAGTTTTTTTTTTTTTTTTTTATCAACCCCCGCCTCTTCCGAACACATGTTACATTCCAGTGATGGCTCATAGTCATATGCATAGGCATAATAGAGTGGGGGAACTATGATGTCACTTTGTAGGCGAAAACCCGGAAGCGAGTTAGCATTTTAGCGCTTCCGGTTCCATCGTCTCAGAGTCAATTTAGTCCCAGTTAACATAAGACCAGCGGGCCACAAAGGTCAAAGGCCTGGTAATTGCTGCTGTTACACTTACAGGACGATCAAATCTTTAATTTTTGGCCACCTTTTTGCGATAGATGACACAGCCTCTATAATTTCTTCAACAAAAACATGTGGACATCACAACCCTTACAAAAATTAACCATGGTTTTATCATCGTAAAACTGCTTAATTTTCTTTTGCGTGATTTCTGAATGCTTGAGACCATAAAATCAATCAGACAACTGTAAATTGTAGTAGGTAACTGTCTAGAGCTAAAATTGTAATTTGTAAATAATATAATTTAATTACAATTTATTTATTTACTTTTATATTTTATTAAAGTTCTATTTTGATCCCTATATGATCCGTTAAAGGGCTGAATATCGTCCACAACTGTGAGTAAGACTGGGTGGATAATAATAATAGCTGCGGGGCTAATAAAGTGACTTTGTGAACAACGCCACTACCAGCCATAACAGCTGGCAAAGACGTCTGTGTTGTTCGCGGACGAGTCGATTCTTTTGAATGATTCTTTTGAATGAGTCCTTTTGCTAAAAGGTGATTTTAGTGATTCTGTTCACCGGAAAAAGTAAAAGAAAAAGAAGGAAAAATGGCAGATGATAAACCAGATATAGAGAGTTTAAAGCAGAAACGCTCAAATGTGCAACGAAAATTTACAACACGAATAAACCGCCTTGATGTAAGTGCTGGCTGTTTACGTGAAGTTGAGTTGTCAGAAGATTTAGTGAGATTGAAGGATGATTATGACAAACTCCTCGATGTCAGTAATGATAGACCCTATGGGTGACAACAGTGAGTCGCAGGACGCCCTGGCGAGGAGAGATGCCAGTGAGCAAAGGTTGCTTGAAGCTGAGAGTAAGATCATGGAATTGCTGTGGTCCAGGTTTGCAGCGCCGGACATAGACGCTCTTGTAACACAGTTCAAGTCTGCTTTTGCTCGGGCTGAGGTGCTCAGGGAAAGTAAAGTAGTGCCATGGACGCAGCAAGGGGTCGAAAGTGGTAAACTAGATAGGAAACTCCATGAACTCAGGGAGGCTGTGTACTCTTGGAGAGACTATCGGCCACATGGAAAGGACAAATGGATGCTCTTTTCATCATTGAGGGAGGACAAGGAGCAACTGATGGATGGATGGATGGACATACCGACATGAAAATGAGGTCATGAAGAGGAACAGTACAGAACTAAAAGATGATGGTGACGGTGACAGAGGTGAGGAAGAAGAGGATGAAGATGTGGGAGGCGATGACGCGGTCGGTGAGCATGTCACAACAGCTATCGACAGCCTTACAGCTGCAGATAACATCACCTTTACCCAACCAGTAACCCTTGCTATTGCTACTCCACCTGTTAACAACCGACCTGCTGTTGTCAATCCATCTATTAATGGGCAGGGAAAAGTATATGTCACAAGCTCTCATTCATTCATGGCCACAGGCAAATGCTGCTCAAGGTGCTACAGTCACTAGTCGACCTCAGAGCGGGTATGTAACAGCTACCACACACAGTACCCCCCAACAGATGTTACAGCCCACCCTTCCGTCAAGACGGTCTGATGGTGGACTTGGTGTCAGTTTCGCCCTACCTCCAATCCTTGCCAGCACGCCACAACTGTTGAGTGTTCGTTCTGCTCCGCCCGTCGATCTCAGCATGGGACAAGGTAGTAGCATGCCATATAGCAGCCCTGTTCATATGCCGGTGGGGATAACAGCTCTCAGTGGGTTGACCAAAAATAAGGCTCACACCCATAAATTTGCCTAAGTTCTCTGGGGACAGGAGGGACTATTGGCGCTGGAAGGCTGAATGGGAGAGTATCCAGGTGCAAGCAGAATCTACGGGGTCAAGGGAATGCAAGAAACTTCACTTGCTAGACAGTATAGGTGAGTCTGTGAAAAGTGAACTCAGACTGTTGCGTTGCAGAGATGCAAACGATATCTTCAGGGAATTAGAGAACCGTTATGGTGACAAAGCACAAACGGCAGAAGAGATTGTGTTGGAGCTTCAATCACGACCTGCTGTAAAGAACCACCAGCCACGAGAGACATTGGAGTTGATTCTAGCAGTGGAGAGGGCTGCATTGGACCTCACAGACCTGGGGTGCGCAGACGCTGTACAGAATCAGCTGGTGATTCGGTATTTGGAGAGTAAACTCCCTGATGTTATGAAAAGAGAGTGGCTCATGTGCATGTGCAAACCCTGTTAATCATGTCCACCCAGGAAACCGTTTCGACAGACTCTTGCTGTTCCTGGAAGACCAAAAATCGTTGCTCGTGAGGTTGGAGCAGTTGCTGCCCAGCAAGCCATGGCCTGCTAATGCTCCTGAGAGACCAAGCTACCGGGAGAAACCAGGTGACAGATGGAGGGAGAATAAGTCGTTCACTTAGACTACAGCAAGTGAAGTCAAAAGAGACTCCAAGCAGTTACCATGTGCTATGTGTGGTGACAAAGAACATGGAGGTAAACTGTTTCGCTGTAAAACTTTCAGGAAGGCCAGTCTGTCGGAGAAGAAAGCTCAGGTGAAAAAGGTAAAAACATGTTCAAAGTGCCTGGATGTTCACGTGGTCGATAATGGCTGCACTCCAAAGTTCCTCTGTCATAAAAAGGAGTGTAAGAAAGGCGACACTCCAACAGATGACCACTATTTCCTCTGCCCTAAGGCATCAACAAGGAAGGACGCTGCTAAGAGGGAAAACAAAGCAGAGGAAAAGAGTGGACCTCGTGGTCCGACAGAAGAGCAAGAGGCTGTGTTCGTTGAGTTGGGACTGACTCCCCACCAGTTGGAGGCTGTCCACAGAGCCTGTACTAACAAGGCATCGTTGACAGTGTGTTCTGGCAAGGGTCTGATAGAACAGAGTGGCTTGAAAGAACATCCAGTCCTCATGATGCTCGTACCTGTCACGACAAAGAGAGGAGACAGCCGATCTCGCTTCTGACACGAATTACATTACACACCAAGCTGCGGAAAGGCTCGGACTGACCGGTGAACCAATCACCCTTTTCGTGTATGGAGTAGGCACGATGAAGGTGAAAGTTGATACAAAAATGTATCTCGTGACAATAAAAGTGTGGACCTCACGAGGAACCCTTAAGTTCCACGAGATGATCTGCTATGGGATGGAAGACATTGCCAAAGTGGATTGTGTGGTGAGATCGAAGCGGCTAGAGAAGTTTTTCCCTGAAGCTAAGCTGGGTGAACTGGTCCGCCCAAAGAAGATCGATCTACTGATCAGCACTCGAGAAGGCCGTTTAGCTCCGCAAAGACTGCAAAAGGTTGGCGACCTGGTGTTGTGGGATTGTCCTCTGGGCAAGATCGTGAGTGATGTGCATCCAAACCTCTTCAAAGAAGTGTAGGTGACCACATGGCAGTCGGAGACCCACTTCGCTCACTCAATGAGGACGGTAGACGTCAAAGTTGAACACTTTGTGGGAAGGCCAGGAAGCCATTTGGAGCAAGAAAACAGTGTAGAAGTTCGAACGACAGCAGCATGCAATAAAGAGGTCCTTGAGTGGCTAAAATGGGATGCGAAGTACCCCTGGAAGGAAAACCCAGCCTCTCTTCCCAACAACTGAAAAGCTGTGGAAGCAACATTCCTGAGGGCTGAGAAGCGGCTCGTGAAAGACCCCCTGTGGAAAGAGGCTTACATGAAGCAAGTCCACAAGATGGTGGGGAGGGGAGCTACTGTTAAGCTCACTAAGGACGTGATGGGCAGCTGGAATGGTGCTGTGTGGTGGGTGAGCCACCTAACCGCTCCAAATCCCCACTCAGTGACTACGCCAGTGTGCCTTGTCTGGAATAGCAGCCAGGAGTTTGGAGGGGTGAGCATGAATTTTTTTTCTTCAAAGGCCCAGATGTCCTAAATCCCATCAGAGCGGTGCTCCTCAGATTGCGGCAAGGAGAACGTGCAGCCATCGGAGACATCACCAAGATGTACAATTCGATATGGCTGGAAGAACAAGAGGTCCATGTACATCGATTCCTATGGAGAGACTCACCGGAGGATGAGATTAAGGATTATGCTGTCGTGAGGGTGAACATGGGGGACAAACCGGCTGGGTGCATTGCACAAGTTGCCATGCAAGAGACTGCGAAGTTGCCCCAGTTCTCTGATATGAAGGAGGAATGATGGTAAAGCTGGTAAGCTTACTAAAGACACCTGGGATGAACCTCTGTCTGACGAGCTCAGAGGAAAGGCAATTGAACTGTTCAAGGAGTACGCTCGTCTAAGTAGAATCACGTTCTGCAGAAGCCTCACACCCTCTGACTGGAAGGGTAAACCCTGGGGAATCACGTTTTCTGATGGGAGCTGTGAGTCCTATGGCGACGTCAGATGGTGTGGTCACCCGCCTGGTAGAGTCAAAGGCCAAGTTAACCCCCCTCAACCAGAAAGGTGACGCAGTCAAGGCTGAGGTATGCAGGGCTGTCTTTGCCACACGTCTGAAGGGATGCGTATTGAAGCATGGATGACTGGACGTGGAGAAGTGGTTCCACTTCATTGACAGTCAGATGGTGCTGGGAGCCATCCAGAAAGAGAGCTACGGATTCCAGACATTCTTTGCGAACTGAGTCGGAGAGATTTAGAAGGCTGGACCTGTAACTGACTGCTGGTGGATGCCAGGCAAGGTCAACTTCGCTGATCTGGTCATGGGGTGCTCTCCTGAACTGCTGGGTGAGAACTCTGTGTGGCAGAAAGGTCCCAAGTTCCTGTCTACTGCAGTCGAGGATTGGCCCATAAAGTCCGCTTCAGAAGTGGCAGCTGATGCTAGGGAGGTGGTGAGTAGACTCCAGAGAAAGGCCTTTTCAGCAGTCCTCACCAGAGCTCAAGTCAAGAAGTTGTTAAACCCTGACAGTCCTGGTGGTGAAGATCCAATAGTCACAGGTGGAGTTAGTGGGGCTCCAGCGTCCTCAGAAAATGGGATGAAATTGACCTTATCTGAGACCAAGGAAACGGAAACACTCTGGGGAGCCACACTCATAGATCAAGTGGATCCAACAAGGTGCAGTTCTCTAACTAAACTATGTGGAGTAGTCGGTTATGTCCGCAGAGCTGTAAAGAAGTGGTTGGCCCGTGTAGGCAGGGCCCCTATGCCAGCAAAGTGGGAGGCAGTATTGACAGTAAAGGAATGCAAGGCTACATTCCAAGACCTGTGCCTAGCCGCCCAGAAGGGAGTTACGTTTCCTGTGATGACGCTAAACAAACTCGTTGTCAGCAAAGATGAGGCTTCAGGGCTTCTGATATGCCATGGTAGAGTTCAGGCCATTACCCAGGGAGAGACCGGTGTGCCTCTGATCCCCTACAATGTGTGGATCAGCACCCTTCTTACGCGAGAGGCTCATAAAGCTAACCACCGTGTGAGGTCTAAGGCATGGGTGGTGCTGGGACCAAGGATTGCCAGAAATGTCATTGACTCTTGTATGCACTGTCGAAAGACCAAAGCGAGGATGTGCAAACAGGTGATGAGTGAGTTCCCCCTCGAACAAACTGAACCAGCCGCACCCTTCGAGTTTACGTCATTGGACCTTTTCGGTCCCTATGTTGTTAAAGATACTATAAGACGCAGAACAAAGATGAAAATCTGGGGTGTGGTGTTCATTTGTATGGCTTCGAGAGCAGTACATGCTGACATTGTGGAAGATCTATCGACGGAAGGATTCCTGAATGCATACCAACGCTTCACAGCTCTCAGGGGTCACCCAAGAAAGCTCTGGTCGGATCAAGGGACCAACTTTGTGGGCGCCAGGCCAGTATTACAGGAGCTTTATGAGTTCCTAAGTAGCATCGACAAGGATCAGGTCCAGAAGAAGGCAGTAGCTGTAGGAACCGACTGGATGTAGGTGTTGCACCTGGCGGACTCTCCCCACAGAAATGGGGCAGCTGAGGCAGCAGTTTGCGTACTCAAGAGAGCGTTAAGCAGTGTTGGCAAAGAAACATTGCGGCAGGGGACCTAGTGTGGTTAGCTGACCAGAACGCACTGAGGGGCCAGTTCAGGCTGGGTCAAGTCGTGGAGGTGTGTCCTGATGTGAAGGGCGTAGTACGAGATGTGAGGGTAAGAACATGTCGAAGCTGTCCAGTTTTCGGCGGACAGCCCAAGAGAAACCGAGGTATGGAGAACTATCCCTCCACCATCCTCCACAGGGATGTTAGAAGGTTGGTGGTTCTGCTTCCAGTGGAGGAGGTGTGTTTCGGTTGGTGAAGGACAGTAAAGGATCCCCACCATGGTGTCTTCAACTACCTTGAAGATATAGTTATTCATGTTGTGACATAGTACGTTCATATCTATGCATGCAACGTTGTTTGCATGGTCACAGGGAGAATTTCATATCTAGAAGTTTAACTGTTTGGTTATGGTGGCCTACTTGGATTCTAGAATCAGTAGACCAAGTGGGAGGTGTAGAACTTTCCAGTAGGTGTAACTATTGTTTATATATATATATATATATATATAGTGACGGGAGGAGCCAACGACAGACACAGTGGGTGTGGCGTCAGGCCTCGGAGATGTTTTTATTAAACAAAAATAAGAAAATAAAGTGTTCAGGGGGAATAAGTGTTCACAAAACAGGGGGGATCTGGTGTCCTCGATGTGCTGCGGGGCTCGTGAAGGAGGGCAGTGTTCCAAAAGGGAAGGGTCCAGGCAAGGGGCGGAGTCAGGTGGCCGCACACGCTCCCGCGGTCCTGGGCACGAGGGGCGGCGGCTTCTCTGGAGCGGCGGCACTTCCTCTTCTGCCTCTTACGGGCATTGGCGGGATGGACGGCCCGGCATCCTGGCCCGACGGCCGTTATACGGGTGCGGCTTGCACGATGACCCTGGAGGTTCCGCGGCTCACATCCTCGGCGGCGCGATGTCCCTCGACGCACCCTTCCTGGACCCACGAGGACACCAGTGTGCATGCACGGGGGAAGAGACCGGTCTCCCGAGGACAGGCGCGCTCGGCATTTAACGGCGGCGGTGATGAGGCTTAATTCAGTCCAGCTGTGCCTCATCACACGCCGCCAGCCCACGTTGGTCCCACGCCCCTCCTCTCATCCACCCACTCCAGTCGGGAGCCTGGTGAAGGGCGGCGAATAAGGGACGGGGTGGTGATGATGATGAGGGGGAGGGCCACCGATCCGTCACATTATATATATATATATATATATAAGTGATGGATGTTATTATTATGTTCTGGCCTGGGGTATAATTGTGTACATTTACCGCCTTATTCCAAAAGCAGGCATATTTATGTTATATTTCATATATGTTATAATCTTACTAGGTTATAGGTTTGTTTTATTATTATTCCTGATCCCCACACTGCGTGTTTGTATATGCTTAATTAGACACAGTGTGCTGGCGCGTCGCCTTTAAGTTTCATTTTCATTCAATTGATGGTCAGGACTGGTATGCCTTGCCAGTTAGTGACTATAAACTGGCATTAGTAGTAATTCAGATCGAAAAGATTGATATCACATGATTGTGTAACTTCATTAGTTAATTCTGGTGATTTTTTGTGTTTATGTTTTCATTGCAGGTTTACAACCTAACCCAACTAACCTAACAGCTAGCTAACAGGCTAGCATAGCGGTAGCATTAGGCTATCTAGTTTGTGGATGATTATTGTGTATGTGTGCACAATAAAAGCTTATAAAGCGACTCAAGTTGTATCCGCCGTGCTTGTCCTGAAACCCTTCCAGTGGGGAGTTTATTGAGCTATATATAGCAGGTAGCTTAGTAGAAAACTGGACAGTTGGGCTAGAGTACTGTCATTCTGACTATGCCTGTATGCATTGGACCAGAGCACTGTCAATTGCTGCCTGTGATTGTTGCATGCAGAGTTTGCATTTGGAGCGCTCAACAATGCCAATAGATCAATGGGTTCTGTCAGTGCTTTGGCAAGGTGAGGCTTTTTTTGCCATGCAATAAAGATGTTCTAAGTTCAAAGACCAGTTTAAAATATTGGTACAGTAAAAAGTGGACAAAATCAGTATTTTGTATTTGTGGCAGTCGAGAAATCATGTTGAAATTGGTCCAAAAGGTGTGCTAATAGGGATTTTGCCTAGGGCGCCAAAATGGCTAGAAACAGTCCCGGGGCACAACAATACAATTCTGCTTAGGGCACCTTTTTGGCCAGCAGCGGCTCTGTGTTTCAGTCCAATTATTGCAGTTGTCAGCTACTCCATTGTCACACTAATCGGCACTGTCTGCTAACACAGACAGAAGCAGGAGCAGCACTAGAGCGCACACACTTGACCTCAGGTGCAGCACTGTGCTCATCTCTGTCGAATTCAGGATAAGATACGTGCGCTTTTAAGTACTGCTAGAAGTCTAAAAAGTGCAGCTACGACTGATCTAAAGCAGAGTATTTGGTTTGGCTATGTATCTATTTTTCGGGCAATTACACGGAGTGTAGCTGATAGCGTTTATCGTGAGACATGAAGCATATTTTCCTCCAGGCGGCGGTTAGAGGCTCAAAAGCCCATTACTGTATTCGTCCGCTTGTATATATGTAGTCGTTTTATTGGAGATGTTTCACTATAATCGTTTAAATCTGTTCATTTAAATGAGCAATGTCTGATATAGACATCCAACTTGTTCCCAATTATTCCTTTAAATGTAATTAAAACTATTTTTTTTTATCTAGTAATCACAATCGATTGTGAATGGTTTGTTCAGATCAGCGCAGAGAAAAGTAACATATACCACGTGACTGAGTCGTTTATGTTTGTGCTTCTGCAGCTGCCTGGACAATAGTATACTCTTTAATAACTTCATAAAGTAATTTTAAAGCCATTTAGTCGAAAATATACCGTGTTTAATGAAAATAGGAAAACTTTTTTATTTATATAATCGGAGTTCACCAATCAGAGAGAACGCCCGGTCTATTAAGCCACGCCCACAACTGTCTTTCTACTCACTTTTGTGTTGGTCCCGCCTCAGACTAAACCAAAATATAAGAGAAAGTATCCATGATACATCAGATGTCACGATACACAAATGTGTTCAGCTTTAAACACCAACCTTAATAATTACTTGCTTTATTTAATTATACATCATTACCGTTATAGCCTAACTCTATGATTTTTTTTGTAAAGTTGTTTTTTTAATCAACCCCCGCTTCTTCCGAACACATGGTACATCCAGTGATGGCTCATAGTCATATGATCTAGATTCTAGACAACATAAATAGGAGTCTGCAGCAGGGACATTTCTGTGAATTGGACTGTACGATCACCGATCAACTGCACATTACAGCAATGGCGACAATGGTTGGAGGTCCATCCGCGGTGAAGCAAGCCACGGCCGAGGTGCAGAAGATCTGCGATGAGGTGAGACTGAGCTTCTGCTTTTGTTTTGATGGTGTAAGTCAGCTGATATGGGGATGCACGTGATGTGTATTTATTAATATTTAGAATTTACTATGCTATGTGTCAATGAAATGATGAATAAAAATTAATGAATGCATGAAAACTACGTTCAGCTTCCTAAATGATTTAAAGTCATAACGCATGTCAAAAGTATAACAAATGCATGCACCAGAGATTGCAGGCAATGAATGGTATTTATGCAAGGTCATAAAGTAAACAAAAAATCAATAAATGAACAAATGCTTATACATAACTTGAATGAACTTGTAATCTTCACATGTTGTTGAGGAAGTCTTCGGGTGTGTCAGAGTAATTTGTCTAACTTGACAAATCACATACTTTTTGCAAAACAGGCTTTTTCAGTCTGGATCAAAGGAGGAAATTGTGTTTCATGAAAAACAAGCATTTTTAGGACCAAGTTAAGATTTCATTGTGATATTATTTTAATGACAACTAAACACGTTTGCGTTAAATATGAAATCTGTGAAATCTTTTGATTCAGGTCAAACATTATGCCGAAGAGAAGGCAGGGAAGAATTTTGCCACTTTCATTGCCAAATCTTTCACCACTCAGGTCGTGGCCGGAACCAACTACTTTATCAAGGTAAACTTTGAAGACCAGGATGTGAGGCAACAGATCACTCAAAAATGAAAATTTGTTTGTTTCTTCATCAGATTTGTAGAAATGTAGCATTGCATCATTCTCTCAGCAATGGATGCTCTGCAGTGAATGGGTGCCGTCAGAATGAGAGTCCAAACAGCTGATAAAAACATCACAATAATCCACACCACTCCAGTCCATCAGTTAACATCTTGAGAAGACAAAAGCTGCCTGTTTGTAGGAAACAAATCCATCGTTATGGCAGCTTTTGTCTTTACCTGATGGACTGGAGTGGTGTGGATTATTGTGATGTTTTTAATCAGCTGTTTGGACTGTCATGTTACAGCTTGCATATCGCCATCAATCTCTACCTTCTAACAGTTCAAAGCATGTGTAAACTGAGTATTCTCACGCTCCATATCTCCCTCTTCAGGTAGACGTAGGAGGCGATGAATTCGTTCATCTGAGGGTTCACAAGTCGCTTCCTCACAGTGGAGAAAAACTCCAGCTGCACAGCATCCAGACGATGAAAACTCAACAGGATCTTCTTGAATACTTCTAATGCATGCACACAGATAATAAAATGCCATACTGTATTCAAAATAAGTTGATGCGTGTGACGTATTCAAATAATGCTGTTACAAAAGCTTTATTCACTTCTACACCATCAGTCCAGTGCCTAATGTACGTACAGGAGTTTTGTAAGACCAACACATCTTTGCTTACTTTGACAAACATTTTTTCTTTGTTTTATAAGTACTTTGTAAATCAGCATTCCAAATCTGTTTTTTAGACAATGGAACTTCTAAAATAAAGGGAAATATATTTCAAATGGCAAGTCTTTGTTTTATTTACACCCTCTAAAAGATTGTTGTTTATGGTCATTTCATTCAGATATTTTTGTGTCTTGTTGTTCTTACAGTTTTTCTCGATTGCTAACACACTATAACTGATTCATTTGGCCCATTTTTCCAAACCATTCATACAGTTCTCAAAACAAAGACATGTTTCTCAAAACTTTTAACACATTTCACCTGTTTTCACACACTTTCCAATTTGCTCAGTGTTTTCTGCAAAACTCTACACAAAAATGCCATCTTTTTGCACGGGTTTAACCATGTTCTCATTTAGAAAACTCAAACACACAATATAATTAACTCAAGAATCAAAAAATGAACACAAACAGTGCACATTTATCCCTGTGTGAACATTCAGTGGCAGAACTGATGACACACAGGTCAGAATCTCAGGATGATATGCACAGGAGCACAAGTGATTATGTGTTTTGGAAAATGAATACTGGTAGTGGGAGACAAAGAGGAATAGGAGGAGAAAAGAAAAAATTAAGGGGACGAGGTCAAAGGTCGTTTGTTCCTGATGAAATGCAAAGCACTATAGTTGACCATGTTCTTCTGCATGGACTGACCGTGAGGGAACCTGGCCTACAGGCTCATCTACAAGGTTTCAATACTACTGACACATACAATATAATTACAGTACATAGCACCAGTACTTCAGATGAGACAACTTTCATTATTCTATGTACAATAAATACTGTAGCACATGTTGTACACCCTCAAACACATTACTGTTGAAATGATATGTAGCCAAGTAGTCCTTACATCTACTCTATTTTTGCAAAAAACGAGAAATGACTGTCCAGGATAGGCAGATAAGTCTTTTTTCAAAAGACTAAGAAACTGCTATAACAAATAAGGATACTACCAATACTGTAATGCAGTTTGGCTGAGGATGCTGAATGAATGAATTTATTTATTTATTTATTCATTCACAGTAAACTGACAGTATAGTCCAGTGTGTGTTTATATTCAGTTGTTTGGTCTTTGAACTTTTCTCTTCTAGTGCTTTTCATCTACTGTAAGATATCTTTACAGTCGTGTAATGAAAGTAAACTTTTCTTAAAGTTTATTGCTGAATGTTACTGTATCTGCACCTCTTTATTTATGCTGTATACTGTAACAGACATTGAGTAGCAAAAGGATTCCTTCCCAAAAGGAGGTTTTTGTAACAGTGTTTTGAACTGATCTCACTAGTGTTCTCGAGACAGGAACGCAGTCTGAGTATTTGACAGGTTTGTGTATCATCTGAGGCCAAAGTTTGAGTCTGACGAAAGAGAATATGTTTTTGACTAAACTATTTGATTTTGACCTGGAAGTCTGAAGTTTGCACAAGTTGGTGTGTAATTTTGAGATTGTGTTTATAGTTGTGAGAAAATGGTGAATTGTTTCATGAATTGTGTGTTAGCAATCGAGAAAAACTGTAAAAAAAAAAACAAAAAAAAACGGATGGTGCATTTTAACACACTCAAAGTCAGATGAATCAAAAGCCTTTCGCTTTGAATGGGCTGAAAAACAGAAAGAAATAAACACCTTCAGACAAAACATGAAGCACGGGACGTTCTTTTTCATTATTGCAGCCAAGAAAATATTGATTTTTTTTTTTTTTTCCTCCACCAATTTTCAACATTTTCCATCAGCTCACACCAGTGTTATTTTAGTATCAGAGAGATACTATTATAGTTTTAATGCAGTTTTATTTTTAGATTTTTCATTTTAAAGATTTTATCATTTTTGTCTTATATTTTTTTCAGTTCAGTTTTAGTTATTTTAATACAAAGAAGTTGAAGGTTAAATTTATGGGATTGATTTTAATAAGAAAATATAAAATTTTAAGATATGTTTTTAGAAAAGACATTTCTGATTTTTATTTTTATTTGGTCACTACATTATTTCTTTAGTATTTTATAAAACTTTATTGTAGTAATACTTATACTAGTAGTAATAGTAATACTTAACAATAAAAAATAATAAACAAAAATAAAAAGTTTGACTGGTAGTGTATATACTACTAAACACGTATGACAAACAGAAGTCTTGTGATGTTTTTCTGCTTACAAAGGTTTCAGACTGAGGAGGATTTGAGCAAGTCATGACACTTTTTTTCCACCACAAAACCACAAATCCTGTATCTTTCTCAACTATATAGTCAAATTCACCATTGCGTTACATGCCAACTTGCTATATAAAACACTCTTTGATCGCACTGGTCTCGTGATGATCTGACTCAGATCAGATGAGAAGTGTAGGATGAGTTTAACTCTGCATTCGACAAAATCTGAGTCTAGAAACTCATTTTTAATCATATATATTTTAATACATCTTTATTTGAGTTCGAGTGAGAACATTGCATGGCAAGAGTTTGCATTCAGCTACAGAAACCATAAAATGCTTATTAAGCATATAAGAGGAACATTATCACGGGAGGTGCCATATGTCCACACGAAACATGATTCATCACATGAGAAGCATTGCTGCCCTGTACAGTCACACACCACGCTAAACCACATCTACATCTGTGAAAACCTGTTTTACCAGCGCTACTTTAGTAAAAACACATACACACTCACACACACTATACACACTACATATAATATTTTGAATTAAAGTTTATGTTTATTTAGATTTAGTTATATTATTACTTCAAGTTAAACTAAATAAAAATGAGGAGCTAAATAAAAATCTGGCATCTATTAAATTAAATAAGTTTAGGGTTTTTTTATATTTTATTTTATTTCAGCTAATGTTCATTTCAAGAAAAATAAATTCTTAATGGTTTTAGTTTTATCTTTAGTTAACTATAATAACCCTTGCTTACCCAGTTTTAGAATGTTTTTGATCGTTTTATGTTTTTAATCCTTTTATTAAAGCCAAAAGCATTTCATTATTTATGCTATAAGCAACTAAAATGTAATGAGGTCAAAGGACAACAAACAGATTGGCTGACATTCAGATTAATGTTGTTTTATTTCAAATAAATAGATTGAAATAACATCACATTTCAGAGTTAGAAATAAAACTATATAGAGTTTGCTTTACTTTAGGTCTAAACTAAAAACAATTCTCAGCTTAAGAAAAAAGTCTCAGTTTAAGAAAAAAGTCTCAGCTTAAGAAAAAAGATGTTTGCATTGTAGTTGCTTTATAGTTGTTTTACCAACATACCAGATGGTAAAAATCTAGCATGCAGCTAGAAACCATTAAATGCTTATTAAGCATTAACAAAAAGGAACATTATCACGGGAGCTGCCATGTGTCTAAAAGAAACCTGATTAATCACACTTGATATATGAACTGTCTGTGTCTGTGTGTGTGTGTGAGTGTGTGAGTGTGTGTGTGTGTGTGTGTGTGTGTGTGTGTGTGTGTGTGTGTGTGTGTGTGTGTGTGTGTGTGTGTGTGTGTGTGTGTGTGTGTGTGTGTGTGTGTGTGTGTGTGTGTGTGTGTGTGTGTGTGTGTGTGTGTGTGTGTGTGTGTGTGTGTGTGTGTGCGTGTATACATGTAAACCTGTAAAGGATAACTTAAATTCATAGTGTAAAATGCAAAATGCAGTCATTTAGTTTAGTTGTTTAGTGTAACATTTATTTGCAAATGTTTTAACTAAACAACAACAACAATAATACAGTTTTTCTCGATTGCTAACACACTGTAACTGATTCATTTGGCCCAATTTTCCGAACCATTCATACAGTTCTCGAAACAAAGACACATTTCTCAAAACTTTTAACACATTTCACCTGTTTGCACACACGTTCCACTTTGCTCAATGTTTTCTGCAAAACTCTACACAAAAACACCCTCATTTTGCACAGGTTTAACCATGTTCTCATTCAGAAAACACAAACACACAATATAATTAACTCAAGCATCACAAAATGAACTCAAACAGCACACATTTATCCATGTGTGAACATTAAGTAGCAAAAGGAGGTTTTTGTAACAGTGTTTTGAATTGATCTCACTAGTGTTGTCTAGTCAGGAAAATAGTCTGTGTATTTGACAGCTTTGTATATCAACTGAGGCCAAAGTTTGAGTCTGACAAAAGAGAGCATGTTTTTGACTAAACTATTTGATTTTGACCTGGAAGTTTGAAGTTGGTGTGTAGTTTTGAGATTGTGTTTATAGTTGTGAGAAAATGGTGAATTGTTTCATGAATTGTGTGTTAGCAATCGGGAAAAACTGTAATAATTATTTTCTTGTAAATATTATTTTAAATGATAGACAGAGGTTTCTTCTTATAAAAATCTCTTTAACACAAACAAATAAACAGTTCCTCAATGAACTCATCGTCCAGGAAGTGACATCATTTTGGAGGGAAAACACCAGCACAAGCATCAGTGAATCGGATTGATTTTGTGGTGTTTTGAGGTAGTTGGTTTGTATCCGAGGCGGGCAGTAGTGAAGTATTTTTACTGTACTCAAGTAAATTTAAAATGTTTAAAGTGTTTTTGTTTGGAAAACTTTACTTCACTACATCCCGAAGCATAATGTCATACTTTTTACTGCACTAGATTTTATAAATAAAAGTTGTTTGTTTTACCTTTAATACTTAAGAACATTAAAAATGTAGTGCTTTCTTGTACTCAAGTAAATCTTTTAATTAATTTGGACAGCTCACTCCTAAATGTTTTGATATTCTTCATATTCTGTGTGGTCAGTTCACAGCAGTGATAGAAATTAATCTTTTCCAATAAGTTTAAATAGATTTTTATCTTTTATGGGCATTTTTTTTTTTTTCTGAAAGTTGCATCACATCACAAAGTTGCAAACAGTGCTGTGGCTGCACTTGGAATGAAACCGGTATAACAATATGACAATATGCTTAAATGCAAGTTAAAAATGCAAGTTGATGTCCTCATATAAGCAAATAAATAACATTAGTTTTTCCCATTCTGTTACTTTTGAATGAGTGAATGAATGAAGTTTGACCACAGCA
Source organism: Acrossocheilus fasciatus (assembly GCA_036784905.1). Taxonomy (NCBI): domain Eukaryota; kingdom Metazoa; phylum Chordata; class Actinopteri; order Cypriniformes; family Cyprinidae; genus Acrossocheilus; species Acrossocheilus fasciatus. Next base: position 41,367,907 of record CM071942.1, read on the forward strand.
TATTTGTGAAAGTCTGCAGTACCATTTTATACCAATAACTAATAAAAACATTTAAAAGTTACAAAGGGTTGAAAAAGTCCCGAAGAGCAGGAATGACCCCTACAGGAGAGCTGAGCACATGACTCGTCTTTGACAATATTGTGCTGAATCTGTCTGCCACTTTGACTATTTCATCCAGTTTGATTTGATTAAATAGACTTGACCTCAATCTATTCTCTTGCTCGGAAGTGCTAATTATGATTTATCCACACATTTGTAGAAACAAGCCCGCTGGATCTGACCGATAGTCAAGGTGTCGCTCTACAGTCACGGGCTTTATACAGTCTGTTTGATCAGGAGTTGCATGGGTTGTTTACACTGCTTTGAAAATGTCAAACTGTTAAGATGTCAACATTTTATTATTTAATAATGTTTTAAAAAATATTTATAATTATAAAATATTATACAAGAAACTTGTAACACATGGCGCTACATAAAAAAATGGTCTGCTGTAATGTTTTTGAAACATATCAGGGACACATCTGGTGTGTTGTTTCTTCTCTTTAGATGGTCTGGGATGCTAACAAACATCTAAACGTTGTAAAAGTCCTGGGGTTGTGGGAAGTGAGTTCTGTGGCTTTTATTGTGTGTCTGGACTGTGATATATGTGCATGCAGGCAGTCAGAGGCCAGTCTCATGTAAACGTCCCACTGGCTTTCCTTTTAGTAATCTGGAGGCAACAGCAAGATTCAAAAGACTAGCTCATTTAGCTGGAAGCAACTCAGCTGAGGGCCCCATGTACAACAACATTTGTGTGCTAATATTATGAGACTAAAGTTGTAATATTTTGAGAGTAAAGTCAAAATTCCGAAAATAAAGTTGTAGAATTGTTAGATTAATATCTGCATATTTTGATAATAAAGTCAGAATTATGAGAATAAATCATATCAACACAAGAGTAAAGTCTTATTTTAAACTTGTAAACATCTCAAAAGTCAAAATTGTGAGAATAAAGTCGTAGCAGTTTAAAGTAATATTTTGATAATAAAGTAAAAATTTAAATAATAAGATCGCATCAGTACAAGAATAAAGTCTTGCACAAGATTAAATTTGTAGCATTTTGAGAAAAAAAGTCATAGCATTGTGAGATTACGACACTAAAACTGTATCAATTCAAGAATAAAGTCCTGTACAAAATTAAACTTGTAATAATCTGAGAATATAGTCAGATTTATTAGAATAAAGTCATAACATTGTGAGATCATAATATTTTGATGATAAAGTAAAAATTATGAGAATAAAGTCAAAGTATCAATACTAGAATAAAGTCTTACAGCAACAGGAGAATAAACGTAATATATTTTGAGAATTATGAGTTATTGAGTCATAATATTTAGAGAGTAAAGTAATTTTGACTTTAAGTATTAAGATTTTAATCTCGTAATTCTATTCTCATAATATTATGACTTTATTAAGGCACTGAAAATACTGTCACACTTATTAATCATGCTTCACCAGTACAGAATGTTTTAATTTATTTATTATTATTATTATTTTATGTTTTATTACTATTTTTATAGTGCATTGCATCAATATGCTGCCTTTAACTAAAATATAATTCCAGAGCTCTGTGATTAGATTTATATCTTAGCTTTCTGTACCTGCTGAAACAGTTCAGGTATTTGTGAATTAGATTATCAGCTCAGACGGCGAGTTTTCACCTGCAAAACACCCATAAATACCTGGTTTACCTGTATCATATGTGTCAGTCTATGAGAGACATGCAGACAATTTGACAGAGACACGCACTCGGTTTTGTTTGGAAAAAAACAGTTTCTTAAAAAATGCTGTGATTGTAGGCGTTTGCGTCTCTTATAGGCTGAACGTATAGGCGTATCTCACGTCTATAACAGGAAACAGATGTAAAGAGCAAATTCCTCAGGTAGCTTTATATGGGGTAAAACTATAAACGTGTTCTGCAGTGATTTTCATAGATATGGATGAAAATAGCATTAATTTAAAGCTCACTATAATTGCACTAATAACTTCGTAATTACTGCACAAATAAAGTCTTACAGTCCGAATGCATTTGCAGCTGATGTAGAGTGTGTTTAACTGTGTGTTTGTTGTGCATGCGAGTGACTGCGGGGTTTTCACTGTAAACATTGTGTTTTCAATGTGAAATGCTGACATTGTTCTCTGTTCCAGGTTCCAGAACGGCCCAGAGAGAGAGAGAGAGAGATACAGCAGCTCTTTGTGCTTTATCAACCTGTTTGTGTGTTTGCTGTGACTTGTTTTTGTTTTGTTTTTTGGCTATAATTATTTATGGCTCTTTTCCAATCTTAAACCACAGATGGAACGCATTTAAAGACACTTACACAGACATATGCTACCACTCGAATGTTTGGGATCACTGGTATTTATTTATTTATTTTATATTCAGCAAGGGTGCATTAAATTGATCAAAGGTGACAGTAAATACATTAATAATTTATAAAATATTCTATTTAAAATAAATGCTCTCATTTTGATTCTATTCATCAGAGAATTATGAAATCCTGGTGGTTTCCACAAAAAAAAAAAAAAAATAATAATAATAATAATAATAAGCAGCACAACTGTGTTCAATATTGATAATAATCAGAAATGTTTCTTGAGCATCAAATCAGTATATTAGAATGCTTTCTGAAGATCATGTGACACTGAAGACTGGAGGAATGATGCTGAAAATTCAGCTTTGATTACAGGAATAAATTACATTTCACAATGTATTCACACAGAAAACAGCTATTTTAAATTGTGAAATGCAAAAGAAGATCATTTTTAGTAGTGATCTCTAACTTTTGAACCCCACTGTATGTATGAAACCCCTTTGACCCAGATAAACCGATCCTGTCTTAACATGTAGTTTTAGGGGACAGGGCTGTGTGTGTATGTGTGTGTGTGTGTGTGTGTGTGTGTGTAGCCTCTAGTTAGGAAGGAAACACACCCCCTCACAAACCTCTGTGCCAACTGTTGTATAACAAAGCTGTTAAATGAGAGGGCCCCTAAAACCCTACATTATTTATGCCCCTGTGTGTGTGTGTGTGTGTGTGTGTGCGTGTGTGTGTGCGTGTGTGCGTGTGTGTGTGTGTGTGTGTGTGTGTGTGTGTGTGTGTGTGTGTGTGTGTGTGTGTGTGTGTGTGTGTGTGTGTGTGTGTGTGTGTGCGTGCAATGAAAAGTGAGAACTGAATGGATGACATTGAGATTTAGATGTGTGTGCTGAGCATCCGGCACAGACGGACAAGTGTATTGGAGTTTTGTGTGTGTGGTGTGTGTGTGTTTGGTGTGTGGGTTTACATACAGTAGATGTAATTTGGAGACAAAACTGAAAAAATAAACAATCAGAAAAAAATCTGAAACCTGAAAAAAAAAAAAGAGTAAAATGATGAATTAATGCAAAACTTTAAAAAAAAAAAAGAAAAAAAAGAAAGGTTTTCTTGTAGGGTTTGTGTTAGATTTAATGATTGTAATGAACTGCTGGAATGTGCTCCTGTAGATGTGTGTGTGTGTGTGTGTAAGGGGCGTGTGTTTATGTAACGGGCTTGGGCTCTATATAAGCTCCTGCAGCGGGACACTGCGCTCAGAATTCAGCTCTTGAGGCCCTGATTCCCACACACTCCAGACCGAGCTCTGCAGTAGCCATGGCAACCGCCCTGCTGGGATTGCTGGGAGTTTTGCTCTGTGCCCTTGCCGTCAGTTCTGAGGTCACGCCGCCGGCCGACTTCAACCTCAAGGGGGTAAGACTGCAAGACCAGGATTCAAATTTAGGTTACAATTAAATTTAAGAGATATATATATATTTTTTGACCTTTTTATTTGTTACAGTTTCTTAATTTGTTACTATATATGTGTGCATATATATATATATATATATATATATATATATATATATATATATATATATATATATATATATATATATTAGTGCTGTCAAACGATTAATCGCATCCAAAATAAAAGTTTTTGTTTACATAATATATGTATGTGTTATTATTATTATTATATATGTTATTATTCTGAATATATAAATACACACTCATACAGTATATATTTATATTCTTGTATTTTATATTATATATATTTAATATATAAACATAACATTTTCTTAAATATATACATGCATTTGTATTTATATATACATTATAAAAATATACAGCACACACATATGTATTATGTTAACAAAAACTTTGAATGTGATATGTATGTATATATATATATATATGTGTGTGTGTGTGTGTGTGTGTGTGTGTGTGTGTATATGTATGTATGTACATATGTATTTCATGCAAAAATAAATTTTAAAAAATTGTATTACATTTTTTCTTTTTATATTTCAGAACTTGCATCAAACATTAAATGCATAATTCTGAAATGATCAAAAATGATAGAACTTTGAAATATATTTTTTGTATCTATCTGAGTAGTTAAAATAAATGTATTTTTTTTACTTCTAGATTTTAGGTTCAACAGAAAATGTATATTTTAGGTGCTTTAGTGTCAGGGCATCTACCCATTTATTCATACATACATAATTCTTTTTCATTTTTGTTGCACAAAAACTCATTCAATTTATAATTTAGAAATGCTTACAATGCTGATCTTAAAATTACTGTAATTCCTGTGTCTATTGGAGTAGTTAAAATGTTTGTATTTTTCAGCGTGTATATTTTGGGTGCTTTAGTGTCAGCAACACATTTATTTCAAGCAAAAATAAATAAATCTTTTATAAAAATTTTTGCATGACTTTTTATATTACGAAATGCATATCAAACATTAAATTCATAATTTAGAAATGCTCAAAAAATATTATGGCACTTTTTTTGTGTCAACAGTAGGTGTATGTTTTGGTCATGGCTTCTACTATCATGCAAAAAAATTATAATAATAAATGTTTTGCATAATATATATAGTTTTATGTTATAAAACTTGTATCAAACATTATGAATAAATGAATAATTTAGAACTTTTTTGTAAAGTGTATGTTTTGGGTGTTTAGTGTTGACGTGTGTTCTTCACACAGGTGTCTGGGAAATGGTATCTGATTGGTTTCGCCACCAATGCCGAGTGGTTTGTCGCTCGTAAGGCGAACATGAAGATGGGCATCGCCATGCTGACACCGACTGATGGAGGAGATCTGGAGATGGCATATTCCAGTCTCAAGTAAGACAAACTGATCTCTAAAAAAAGAAGAAACTATTAATAAGATCTTCTCATGTGGTATGATTTGAACCCTTAACCCATCCTGTTTTTCCAGTCCTGATGGCACATGCTGGAGAATGAACCATCTGGCTCAAAAGACAGATATTCCAGGGAAATTCAGCTTCCGCAGTGAACGTAAGGAAGATAAGCGTTCATCTAGACATGAAAGACGGTAGTGATTTATTCAGGATTCAGATGGGAAATGATGTGTTTCCTCAGGCTGGGAGACTGACAACGACATGCGTGTTGCTGATGTGAAGTACGATGAATATGCTTTGATCCACACCATCAAGACCAAAGCCGACTCCACCACGCTTCTCAACAAACTCTACGGTAACTAACTCGCTTTCAAATCTAGCAGGTTTTGAATTTAGAATTTTACTAGAGATTAAAACTAGATTAATAATAATTCATTAATGCTTTATATATATATATATATATATATATATATATATATATATATATTCTAAAAAATTCAAATGTGTTATATGCTCACACATTATAGACAACAGAAACATTCTCTTCAAATGTAAAAGTATTCTATTGGATTGAAAATATATGGAGGGAAAAAATATATTTTCAAAAAGATAAAAAAAAATGGCAAAAATGTAAATATATTTTGAAACAATATGTAGTAGTAGTATATTTCTTGCCACTGAAATACATTTTTAATTTTGGTATATGAGGGTTGAAACTAAATATATTTTCAATTTCAACATTTTATTTATTTAGCTTGTATTTAAAACATATTTTGGTCAGAAAAATGATATTTTCTTGCTGTATTGGAGCGCAGGTCCATTAAATAATATTACCAGATACAACTCCTTTAGTTAGCATGAATTAACAATGTAAAGATACTTCTAAAGCATTTATTAATCTCAGTTAATGTTCACAAATGAACCTTATTGTAATGTTCAGCTGACTGAATCTCTCTTACCTTTCAATCACCTCGATACATTTTAATATAAAACACCCAATTTGGTGGATAAAATGAGGTACATCACCAAAACTCTCTGAAATATTACAAAGGTTACCAGGCTTGTGATGCCGTTTCTAATGAGCTTAGATCTCACGTTCCTCAGCCTGTGATGTGTGCTGTAAAAACGTTGTGAAAAGCATCGGCTCAGATAATGAAAACACTTACTAAAGCTTGCGCTGATTCTGAATTGTTCTGGTGACGTTTGTGAAGGCCGAAGCCCAGACCTGAGCCAGGACGTCCTGGACAAGTTCACCGAGTTTTCACTGGAGCAAGGCATTCTGCCCGAGAACATCGCCATCCTGCCTAAAAATGGTAAACCACTGTTAAAAACACTCTTATAAACACTAAATATGAGTGCATCCAGGCCTGACGCGAGCATCTTTTCTCTCCAGACGAGTGCCCTTGATGTGCTGATGTGAAGCTCTTCTCTGAATCCTGACTGATTTATTATGACTGTAGTGAACCATTTAAAGTGCCTCTAGTGTTTTCTGCTCTCACTATCAGTCCTTTTACCCTCTAAGTTCTTTCCATCATTTCTTCTTATTTCTTCATGAGTTTGGACCAATAAAATCTTTTGTGAATCTGTTTTGAAGCATGTGTGTTGTGATTTTTATGTATTTAGCTTGTTAACCGTCTGTCATAGAAAATGACATTGTTGTAAATATTGAATGCTTTGGAGCATTTGGTCTCTTTTTAAAGCTAGAAAAGCTAGAAAAGTGAAAATGTAAAAAAAAAAAACGTTTTAAGTTTACGAAAGCATCAAATGTAAAAATGCAAGTCTTCATAAAATGAGTTTCAAGCATGTAGGGATATAATAGTTAACTAAAACTAAACTTTAAAAAAATAAAATAAACATTAACTGAAATAAAGTATGAAATATAAATAAATAAATGTTTAATCTTGCTGCCAGGGCTTTACTTAACCAAAATAAATAAATAGATAATAGATAAAATACTATAAAAATAAGTATAAAAACTATAGTTTATAAAAACGATAAAAATTATTATTTTTTAAATAATGTCATATAATATACAAATGAATAAAACAATTTTTTTAAAAATAAGAATTTTATAGAATATTTTAAAACCACAATAAAAATGATAAAAATGACAAAATTAAAAACTAATAAAAAAATAACAAAAACACAACAAAAATACTGAAACTAAAATTATAACTAAAACAACATTAAAATGAATCTTTAAAACTTTAAATAAATTTTAACTGAAATAAAGTAAAATACACATTTAAAAAAAAAAAAAAAAAACTTATTTCAGCTAGTTGCCAACATTTCTCATTTTAGTTTACCATGATGTACTAAAATAACTAAAAAAATAAAAACTGTAGACATTTATATAGACATACACAACTAACAATGACAAAAACATAACATTACTAAAACTTAAAAAAAAATTAAAGATCTTAATGAAAACTAATATCTGTAACATCCCAATGATACCACAATAACTCACAAATTACACTGTAAATACACAACTTCTAAAGAGACTGAGAAACAATTTCCTGAATAAATAATAAACCTGATGAACTTGCTCATAAACTGTATACCTTGAATTCAAGGTAAATAGCTTTAGACAAAAGCATCTACCGCACGAGTAAATTTACATCCCATATAAAAAGACCTCTAAAAAGTTACAGAAAACTGCATTTCCATAATGAAGAACAGAGGATGCAGGAAAATACTTTGCCTTTTATTTCCTTTTTTATCATTTTTTTAAACAAATGTGAAGATACATCCATGACAACACAAAGTTCTGAAGTCCTCTTTCCGAAGTGTTTACATCTACACTCTCTCTTTACAGATCTGTGTACAAAACAATAAGTTATAGTCCCATAGATTCCTACTTACATTTAACTATACAACAAAGTTTAAACGGTGACCAAATAAATATCTGCAGTATAAAAATGATCACAGAGGGAGAGAGAGAGAGAGAGAGAGAGAGAGAGAGAGAGAGAGAGAGAGAGAGAGAGAGAGAGAGAGAGAGAGAGAGAGAGAGAGAGAGAGAGAGAGAGAGAGAGAGAGAGAGAGAGAGAGAGAGAGAGAGAGAGAGAGAGAGAGAGAGAGAGAGAGAGAGAGAGAGAGAGGAAGGCCCGGGAGCGTCAGGAGGAAGTGCTTCCCTTCCCAACCGATGGCATTGTTTTTGCTATTCATTGCTAATGGTTCTGTTCGGACACAAAGAGAGGCTGTTTCAGTGCTTCGAGGTCGAGTTCCTCTGGAAACCTCTGGCCAATCACATGCAAAGCTGGTTATGACATCATCCATCACAGGTTAGTGGAATTGTGACCCGAAAAAGCGTAATTTGAAACACAAAACAGCGCATTTCCAACATGACTCGCCTTGTGGATTCCAGCTTTCTGTCACGTTTTGGTAACGAGTAAAGGATGCCAGCCTCGTACACGCTTTCAGTGACTGTTAAGACAATTAGTGGGTATTAGTGTGTATTTGCATTGACCGTATGTGAACAGTACCGTCACTATGAAGTCGCCAAGACGAGAGAGTCACCTGGTGAAAAGGTTATTGGCAACGGCAAACATATCTGATGCATTGCTTTGAGTATAAACCAGAAAAATCATCAACCATAATCATACACACACACACATACAGATCATTTGTAATCTCCTCGCAGTTGTCCTTTTTAAACTAAACTCATACTGCATGTTGTGGATACTGACGAGAGATAAAATTGGCCTGATAACTTATCAAAAATGATTTTGGTACACATAATTGGCATACTGAATCTAATATAGTGTATGTTTAGAATTCATATGGCTGAGTCTCCAAGAAAAGACACGTGCTCCGGTCAAATTTCACCCCAAAATGAAAGAAATTAAAATAATTAATATTTTGAACCTATTTAGAACATTGAGTGGCACTGACTTATGTATTTGACATTTATTTTATACAACTGCAGTTGCAGTTAAATGCAAATTGTGTTGCAATAAATATTTTTTTTGGTGATTTTATACTATGAATACACTGATTAGAAAAACGGTGTAGGAGTAATTTTCACTAGTGAATTCCACATATATTTACAAGAAATAAGAAAATAACACATTGAATTAAGTAAGTATCAAAAGGCAGAAATACACTGGAATTTTTTTTTTCTTCAAACGATAAAACTATTGGAGTAGGTTTTGCAAGAAAATACTATTTAAGTCTTCATACTTAAAAATGTACATTTAATTCATTGTGTGACTCGCTATTTCTTTGGAATTAAATGCGAAACTTAACGAGTGAGGAATTGTTTCTACACCATTTTATTTTTATTTATTTTTTTCAATGTAGGTGCTATTTTTAGTTCCAATAATTCCTAATCATTTCCGATGGTTATACACATTACTGTAACATAAAAACCATATTTACTGCAATACTATGATTTGTATTTAAATTTTGTGTTGTTTTTCCTTTGATTTTGGGGTTAGATTTGACCCAGACAGGCTCTTTACATGAGATTTACCCATTTACTTCACATCTCTGTGGTCCCACACATCCAAGTGAAATGCATTTAAGTCAACTTACAACATGAGAAAACATTTACCTTTGCATGATTAAAAATGAGTCCTATTAGCGCAGAATTCAATCTTTCTTATAATTACACAGACTAAAGGGGTTATCTGGTCTCACAGACGCTTTATAAAACAACTTTGTTCATAAGCTGCACAGACTCGATCCAGGAAGTTAAAAAAAAAATCAAAACGAAATTTAGTTCTGAATAAATAAAAAAAAAAAAAAAAAAAAAAGACACGAATGGCTTTTTTTTTTTTTTATACATGGTGAACCATTCCTTTTAAACATATTGGTCATTACAGATGATGCTGCATCTGTTTTTCCCTCATCATCGTCATTAGATCAGATCATGTGCACTTTTTGCAATCATTAAAGGTTTGAGAGACCAGATATTCCCTATAACCTTGACCTGATCACACACACATTGCAAAATATGGCAATGTCCTCGGTGCCAATGGAAAACAGCCTGATACCTTTCCGACGTGTTTCTGAACATTAAAATCATTTCCTGATGTCCATGTTTTCAAACAGCTATCTATCAGACGGACATGCTAGTAAAGTGTAAGACTGATATCAATCACATTGTCCTATATTCATAAAGCATTTCAGAGAGGTTATGTTATCTACTCGATGCCAGACTGAATGCAATGCTCTGAAACGCTTCAGGAATATGATCCCAGAGGCTGGATGCACGTTAGTTTCATCTATTAAGAGGACAAAACCAAACTGAAATGCATTGAAAAACATAAAACATCTACAGTTAAAGGATTAGTCCGGCCAAAATGAAAAATGTCATTATTTACTCACCCTCTAGTCGTATGCTTTTATTAATATAATTAATAATAAAGTGTAGGGGAAGATTTTCAATGAACGATAACATAAATTTGGGTCTGTTCTCACACAAATATATCATACGACTTCAGAAGACCTGGAATATAATCCACAAACATTATTTTAATATTTATATAATATAGTATTATAATGATATTATAATATAAAGAAAATTAGTTAAATAAAATAATTTTTTTTTTTTTTTTCAAATAATTTGTTTTTTACGTTGCTTGGCAAAAAGTCACTCAAGCTCATTTTAAACAACATGAGGGTGAGTAAATTATTTTCACATTTTAAATTTTAGAGTGAACTGTTCCTTTAAAGGGATATTTCACCCAAAAAACTATTTTCTGTCATCATTTACAATGTTCCAAATGTGTATGACTTTCTTTCTATTGTGGAACACACAAGAAGATATTTTGAAGAACGCCAGTAACTAAACAGTTTCTGGTCCTATTGACTTCAACTGTATGAACAAAAGATAGAGTGGACGTCTATGGCTACCCAAATTCTTCAAAATATCTTTTTTTGTGTTACAGTGGATGTCAATGGGAACCAAAACGGTTTAGTTATTTCCATTGGAAGTCAACGGGAACTGAAACTGTTTAGTTCCCAACATTCTTCAATATATATATATATATATATTTTTTTTTTTTTTTTTTTGTGTGTGTGTGTGTGTGTGTGTTCAAAAGAAGAAAGCCATAAAAAGAAAAAGAAAAGGTTGAGATTCCCATTGTACTGTATTTTTTGTCAGTACAATAGAATTCTAGCATTCTATAAAATACCTTCTTTTTTGTTACAGTGGAATAGAACCCAATGGGAACCAAATCTGTTTGGAAATGCATACAAGGGTGAATAAATGACGACAGAATTGTTGTTTTTGGCTGAACTGTTCCTTTAAGACTGGAGACCATGTGACCATAAACAACTTGAAAGCACTTCCAGCCTATGTCACTAAACACTTTTCTCTCGCATACAAACACAACACACACACTGCTATGCATGAGGGGTCTTGGTAAGAAGCCCAATACAGAGGTTGCCAACATGAGGGATGGTGATTTCCAATCACTGGCTGTTTTAGTGTGTTTACGGAAGTGAGCGGAAAAAGAGGAGGAGCTCATTCTGCCGGCACCATGTCTTTATGGTGCCTCATAATGTGCTGGTTTTTCTCCGAAGGTCTCCGGAAGCCCTTCGAACAGTACTGACAGCGATGCGGATAGTCCTTAGTATGGATGGAAATAACGTGTCTTTTGAACCCGGACGCATCCCCTGTGCTGTAGTCGCAATACTGACACTGATACACCCTCCGTTCTCGCGGACCCTTCGAGCCGCCGGCTTTCTTTACAGCGGGCGCTGCTAACTGCGCCGCACCTATAGTCCTCTTGGGGGCGGGCTTTTCTGTGGGCGGGGCTTGCGGCGGCGACGCCTGCGTGGGCGGAGTCGGCGACTGCGCCGGCTGCTGCTGCTGTTCCTTAGTGTGAACGGACAAGATATGGCGGCTGAGAATAAACGGGTCTGCGATCTTGAAGTTGCAGTGGCGGCACTGGTGCAGTTTCTTGGCTTTATGCGACGCCGAGTGTTTCTTAAGCTCGGACGGCCGGTGGAAGCCTTTCCCGCAGACGGCGCATTTATGCGGGTAGTCTTTCGTGTGCACGGAAATGACGTGCCGCTTAAGGTCGCTGGAGTTGGAGCTGCGATGGTCGCAGTGGCTGCACTGGTGTCCCCGAGCGTCCTCGTGCGTAGCCGCATGCTGCGTCAGCTCGTCTTCCTCACTGAAGGTCTGGCCGCAGCGCTCGCAGCGAAACGGCAGTTCGCGACTGTGCTTCGTCTTCACGTGCGTCTTCAGATTGGACGAGTCGGCCGATTTGTAATCGCAGTAAATGCACGAGTACGGCTTCTCGCCGGTGTGCGTGCGCATGTGTTTCTTTAGCTCCGACGGGTGGCGGAAACCCTTGCCGCATTCCACGCATATGTGTGGGAAGCTCTTACTGTGCACCGCCAGCAGGTGGCGATTGAGCAGCCCTTGCTCGGCAGTCTCATAATCGCAAAACTTGCATTTGTGTGTCTTGGTCGCGGCGGCGGGAGGAAGTGGCGACGCGATGGCCGTGGGCGATTTCTGCTCCTGGTGGTGGTGCTGGAGACGGTGCGAGAACAGCGCCGCCTGCTGGTGGAACTCTTTACCGCAGGTCTCGCATTCAAACGGTGCTTTGTTGCTGAGCGCATGCACCTCCATGTGGTTGTGCAGACTGACTTTTTTGTTGGTGGTGAAGTCGCAGTCCGTGCACTGGTACTTTTTGCGACTCAACACGTCCTGGTGGTGGTTGCGAGTGTGGCGCTTGAGGAAGCCACGGGATTTGAATTTCTTACCGCACAGCATGCAGGGGTAGACGGTCAGAGGCTGTCCATACGGACCGATGATGATCGCTGGAGAGAAATGAGAAGAGACAAAAAAGGATAGTAAGAGGATAAAAGAGAATCTGTTTTGTAGCCAATAGCTGATTTAATACAATATGCAACTAGGGACATTAAATAACTATTAACTCTTTCCCTGCCAGAGTTTTTGAAAAAAAGTTGACAGTCAATGCCAGTGTTTTTGATGATTTTCACTAAAATTTCAAGGTGCCCAGAATATTTTGTTGTATGAATATCTGAACGTGCAATACATCAAAATAGAGAACAGAGCCTGTACTTAAAAAAAGCAACATTTTGAGCAAAATCGCATTTTTATCAATCTGCATCATATTCAGTACAATGATCAAAGAAAATATGCCGTAGATCACTTCCATCAGCATCCCCAAAGCTTGCACAGTCCTTTGCCACTTCCTGGATCGACATTTCACTCTGTAACATTAGGGAGGTTTCATTTATATGCGGTTAGTGTTGATGATCGCATTATTTTTTGTATGCATACATAGGAGATTGTTTTGCGTCTTCCTCGCCTGTGTTTTTGATCAGCACTTTCTAGACTCATTCAGGAGATGTGTAATAGCGTCCCGGAGTGTATAACAGAAAACCCGGAAAATAAAATATTTGGCAGGGAAGCGTTGCCTCATGAATAACACAAAATTCTGTGTTTGGTGGGGAAAGAGTTAAAAACGTTGTTAATTGGCAAGGCAACATTTCTAACTTTCGCTTAGTTTAAGATGAAGCACTAAAATTGGTAAATTCATTAAAATTACTAACTGGAAATAAATGAAAACTGAACTAAAACAAAAACTAAGTAAAATCATATATAAAAAAATTCAAACTGAAATTGAAAAACAAACGGTCTTTTAAAAAAACAACAACATTACAAAACAACAAAAATAGTAAAACTAAAATCAAAACTGATAATATAAAAATGCAGCTGATATAATACAGATACTAACAGGTTTATTGTCGTTAACTAGAACTAAAACTATTAAAACATTTTTGTTCACTGGAATAAAGATGAAGTACAATAAAATATAACAGTAGATGAAAATATCACTAAAAATTAAACAATTTAAAAATTAAAGTATAAAAAATAAATAATACCGGATACAACAAACAATTTGAGGCAAATGAGACACTCAAAACTGCTGAAATAGCACAATTTAACATTTACAATTTATAAAATTCATTGTAAAATATTTGAAAACAAAACAAAAAATGTTTATTTTTGTGTTAAACAAGGTAAAAATGTATATATATTTGTATATTGGCAAAAATGTATATTTCTGCTTTTTTCACCACTTTTAATCATCATTTTATTTGAGCAGTTCTGTGTGACATAATATACCTCTGTAAATAAATATAATTTAAATTCATGTCTTGCACACTTCTATGCCCTTTGAATGGAACAAATACGTTCGCTTCGAACTGGAATCATGGTGGAATATCCTGTGATGTCCACTTACAGACGAATAGAACAAACGTCTGAAGCGACAAGAGAAACATACAAAATATGCAGAGCGGGGTACGCGAGGACTGGAATTGAGAACTGCTGCTTTAGTTCATTTGAAATGGTCCTGCAGCGTGATGCAAAACGCTACAAACATCCCATGTAATCTGCAATTTTCTGTAAAGCTTCGCACTTTCAAAGCAATTCTACAAAACCTAAGATTTATTAATAAGTTAGTGAGAGGTGAGCGTGCTGATACCTGTTTGGACCTGTCGGGGTTCAGCTCGTCTCTTGTTCTTGCCGTGTTGCCGGTTGAGTTTGTCCAGTGCATCCGACTCGTCAATGTGCAGTAATGCGCTCGCTGCTCCGTTCCGGTTCTCACAGCCCTCATCCGCACCTGCTTACCAAACACACATGAGCATATTCAAAATCATTTATCATTAGAAGAAACATCCTAATAAATGCAAAACCACCACTTTATCGTAGCTCAAAATACTCATTTGTGACCCTGGAGCACAAAACCAGTCATAAGCAGCACAACTATATTTGTAGCAATAGCCAACAATACATTGTATGGGTCAAAATTATCGATTTTTATTTTATGCCAAAATCATTAGGATAATTAAGTAAAAATCATGTTCCATTAAGTTATTTTGTAAATTTTCTACCATAAATATATCAAAACATTTTTGATTAGTAATATGCATTGCTAAGAACTTCATTTGATCAACTTTAAAGGTGATTTTATAAAAAATTTTGCACCCTCAGATATTCATATAGTTGTATCTCAACCAAATACTGTCCTATCATAACAAACCATACATCAATGGAAAGCATATTTATTATAAATCTCAATTCAAAAAAATTTACCCTTATGACTGGTTTTGTGGTCCAGGGTCACATATCAGTCAACCACTATTAAAGATGACATTAAAGTACAGTAAGTCAGAAACAGACCTATGTTACTGCAATCCAGTGTTTCTAGATAGATTTAGTTTAACTTCACATACTAAAATAACTTATAAAAACCGTATGGACAAAAACACAAAACTACTAAAAATGACTAAAAACAAACAAAAAAATTACTAAAACTTTAAATAAAAGTAAAATGAAAACAGAAAATGTGAAAATAAAAACTACATCAAAACATCAATAAAAATTATTATACAAATATTGCTTCATGGATGCTACAATAACACTGATTTTGAGTCAAATCGAGATCAGAATTAGGGCTGCACGATATAATGCATGCGATCGTCACGCGCATCTCGTCAGTAAAGCCGGTTCTGTGATTATTAATAAATCTCCATCGCCTGTTTCCAAATAGAGCGGCATTTAACACACAGAGCCGTAGTTCACCGACGAGATGCGCACGACAGTCACATGCATTAAATCATGCAGCCCTAATCAGAACAGACTCAAAAGCTTGTGAATCAAAATCGAATCGTGAAAATTGTGTCAATTTCCAGGCCAACATTTCATAATGCCATATGCATGCAGTGGTTGTTTGTAGTTAATAGACTCCATTTAGGAGGGCTGCGATGACAAATCGATGCAGAATCGATTCTGAGATCTTCCAAATGCATCGCAATTCTCTCTGGAATCGATTCTGAGCTTAGATTTTAATGGCGCTCTAATCTATTTTTTATCCACACATTCAAATGCTCAAGAAGAGCGCTGAAGAGCGCTTGTACGTTCGGCTGAGTCTGTAATCTCACCTCGGCTAAGATTAATGTAAACACAGCCCACTGTGAACACCCTTGTAATTTGCTTCAACCTTCTCCAATTTTATGAATTTAATCATTTTAGGTTCAAGTGTGTGTAAGGATTTGGAAACTAGCAGAGTATGGCTGTATGCAGTGTCATCTACTGTTCAAAACCAAGCTCAGAATCGACTCGAGAAAGTCCCAGCCCAACCATTTAGGTTGCAGTTATACTACAGGATCTGGATTTGTAGGGTCAGTGAAATGCGGACTCCTGACCGTATGCAGCGGCCCACGCGACGGGCATGAAGTCCTTGCTGAGGGCAGTGCTGTCATACGGCCGGTCGTGAGGAACCGGCTCCTCTCCTCCAACCACCACCTCCATGTACACCTCGTCCGAGAGCTTAGATCCTCCTGCACACAAAACACCGCAAACAGAGGATAAACACACAGTAACAGCGTCTAAAATTACAACGTCACATTACCGATGACATCCACATGCCGTTTCAATGCTTCAAATCACAGAGTTTCATCTTTGAAAACACGTTACTGCATTTTGCAGCTTAGGAGTACATTTGGGACAATAATAACTACATTTTCAAAACTGGAACCAAAGGAATCAGACATTCAGAAACACGTCCTCCTCAATGTCCACAGTGGTTACGGTGCTGGTTTGACATGTTCCCATAAAGTTACATAATTTGACATTTGTAGCACAAGCGCTTTGAGCAAAAACTAAATGTCTATTTGAGCTTTTGCAGCCAATTTCAAGCAAACATGTTATTGTACGGTTATATCAGCGTGAATCACTTTATAGATCACATTAACGCTATACATTTACAATATAGATATTTCTGATGGAAAAAAAAAACATAAAATACTAAATAAAACATATTAAAGAATTACATATTAAATAAAATATATTACGTATTAAGTAATCATGTAATAAACAATTATATATTAAACAAAGATCATGCTATATTTGGATAATCCAGTGAATTAAATACTTTTTAATATTTTAATATTTTTTGTACTTGGAACTTATTAGACACAAAGCAAAAGATCAGATGATTCATATTAAACGACTGACACCAGTGTAAAAAAAATGGTGCTATTTTAATATCATTAATATACTAGTATAGTATTTATTAACATTTTTAAATTTATATTTTTTGTTTTAATTTTAGTAATTTTGTTTTTAATATTTTTATTAGTTTTTAAATGCCCACTTATTCCTTATTACTTTTTATTTCAGTTTTAATTTGTGCAATTTTAGCATTTCAGCTTAAACTAAACAGAAATAAGTAAGTTTTTTCATATTTTATTTTAGTTAACATTTTTCTTATATATATATATATATTTTTTTTTTTTTTTAGTGTTACTTAATAACCACACTCATAAAACAGCTTCACATTATAAAACACGACTTCAAAAAGGACTCAAAACTAATTTTATAAAACAGACGGTTGTTTTATAATATTTAAATATCATTACAATTTAAAATAACTGTTTTCTATGTGAATATGTTACAATATAATTTAATCCTGTGATCGAAGCTGAATTTCCAGTCTTCAGTGTCACATGATCCTTCAGAAATCATTCTAAGATGCTGATTTGCTGCTCAAGAAGCATTTCTGATTATTGTCAATGTTGAAAACAGTTGTGCTGTGTCATATTTCGAAGTGTTTTCAGAGTTTCTCACCATCAGTCTGTGTGTGATGAGCGTCTCCCACAGACATGTAGACCATCTTCTCTCTCAGCGGCCGGACCACAGGCTCAGCCAGAGCGACCGCCTCGTTCTCACCGAGATCCACCGTCTCTCCTACACACAGATACAGCGGTAAACAACCGGCACTATTACTGCACTACGCCCTCATCTCATGCTATTAAAATAACGGACAGCATCAACAAACAAAAAAAAGATTTTTTTTTTGTTTGTTTGTTTTTTAGATTTTTTAACTTGCCAACATTTTCACTCACCCTGAAGTAAAATGTAAAAAATGTTTTAGCCTGGCTGAGAACCAGCAACTACCTCTAAATATGATGCACATTGGGATACAAATCTCCACAATCATGATGCATCATAACTGGATCAGAACTGAAGATGTGGCAAACGCCCAAGAAAGACCCGGGAGAGCTTGTGAATCTGCAGTCTGAGTTTCAGTTTCTTTGAAATCATTGAACTGAAGGTTTCGTCAATGGGCCCAAAACAGTGCTGCTACTGTTAACTAAAACTATTATAAATCATAAAAAATTAAATAAATAATAGATTTAAATGAAATGAGAGCTAAAAGCTAAATACTGTAAAAAATTGGAATATTACAGAATATTAAAAATACCGAATAATAAATAAGATATTAAAAAAAGACCCAATTAAAAAAGACAAAAGCTCATAAATAAACTAAAATCAATTATTTAAAAAAAAAAAAATTAAAGTGAAATACAAACTTCAGATGACAAACTAATGAGAAATTAGAAATGTAGCCTTGGCAACGAAGTGAAATAATTTAAGCTGGAGTATTAAAATTTCTAAAACTAAAACCAAAATAATAAATTACAGTTACATAGAAATATTTAAAAAATAATAATATTATAAAATATTATTATATAACACTACAAAAACTAATAACAATGACAAATTAATGATCTTTTTAAACTACAAACTGAAGCTAAAATAAAACAAACGTTACATTAAAAAAAGAATTTGCAACAAACTGAAATACAATTACACTGAAATGCTAAAATTACTAAAACTGAAATAAAATAAAAGCTAAATAGAAATATAAAAAAACCCGAATATTATAAAATATATTATACAATATTCTAAAATCTAGTAACTGACAAAAGCACAACTAAAATGATTTTTAATGTAAAAAAGAAAAACTAAAAATATAACAATAAAAGTTAATTCAAAATACTCTAAATACTTTAATTGTATAGAAATAATACTAAAGTAGCACTGGCTCAAATCTCTCGTTTACTCACCAAGGTCATCTTCTCCAGAGTCTGCTTTAAAGATGTAAACTTTAATGACTTCCTGTCCGTCCTCATCCTTCTCCACCTCCTGGTCATCTATCGCTCCCTCGACCGTCACCTCCTCTCCGTCTCCAGACACCATCTTACCTGCGTCATCCACTACAGGAGGAAGAACAGACACCATCATCATGAACAGATGATGCTTTGATCACAATCCTTTGTATGAGGGTGATAAAGAGAAAGGAGACAAAACTTTGGAACTGTAACATTAAATAAAATACTACTTATTAAATATTATATATTAAAAAAAATCATGTGTTAATGTCTATTTTTGGCTAATCCAAATTATTCGGATAGAAACAAATGAACAAATAACAATGAATAAACAAACAAATAACTGATTTAATAAATAAACAACTTTAACGAATGAACAAACTGACAAAACCACATAACTGAACTAAAAAAATTTTTTTTTTTTAAATTAAAAACTGAAGTTATAAAATTTTACAACTAAAATGAAAAAAAACAGATGACAAACATAAAAAAACTTAAATGAAACAAAACTTAAAGCTAAAAGCAGACTTCAAAAACAAATATTATAACTTATATTACATTTAAAAACTACTAACAATGACGAAAGCACATAAGTAAACAAAATGTAATTATTTTTTAAATGCAAAACTGAAGACAATTAAAAAACAGCTTTACTAAAATTACAAAAGAATAAAAAAATTAAGAAATATAAAAAAAAACGAATAATATTATAAAAACTAATAACGGAAAAAGCACAACTTTATAAAATGTTTTTTTTGTTTGTTTTGTTTTTTTAAACTGAAGATATATATATATATATATATATATATATATATATATATATATATATATATAAAAAATGCAGCCTTGGCATCTAACTGGAATGAGTTTAAGTTTAAAAACCCAAATAATATTATAAAATATTATATTGCATAATACTGTAAAAAGTAATAGGAATTAATTGTTATATGAGAAAAATTAAAAATTTAAGGTGCTTATAAACAAACAAATATTAGATGAAAAATTAAAAAAAGAAAATATAGCCTTGGCAACTAACTGGAATGAGTTTAAGCTGAATTACTAAAATAACTAGAACTACGTTTGAACCAAACGACGCATGAGCGAATCAAGCGACAGAATGACAGAATGATTCGGTGAATTACAGGAGATCATGAGGTAATCTCCGCAGCCGTCCGAGTCGTGCTCAGGGTCCCTCCCCTCCGTCACCAGAACATCCTCCGTCATCTCTGCCATGGCAACGCCATCCTCCTCTTCCTCCTCGCCCTCCAGTGACATCACGCAGGTCTCCACAGCAACGCCCTCGTCGTCGTCGCAGTGCACGTACTCGGCGACCACATCCTCCACAGCGTCCTGGATGACGAGCTCGTCGGAGGAGAAGCCCTGGACAGACGCGGCCTCACCCTCCACCTCTGACACCAGCACCGTCTCCTGCAGCTCCACCACATACTCCTCCTCCTCCTCCCCCGCACCTCCCTCATCTGCAACAACACACACACAACTACTGCTCAGAACTACTGTGTGCACTCCATAACCATCACTGGTTACTACAGCTCAACTACATGTGTGACCCTGGACCACAAAGTGTCAATTTTGTGAAATTAAGATTTATACATCACCTGAAAGCTGAATAAATACACTTTCCATTGATGTATGGTTTGTTAGGATCGGACAGTATTTGGTTGAGATACAACTATTTGAAAATCTGGAATCTGAGGGTGCGAAAAAAAATCAAAATATTGAGAAAATCGCCTTTAAAGTTGTCCAAATGAAGTTCTTAGCAATGCATATTACTAATCAAAAATTACGTTTTGATACATTTACGGTAAGAAATTTACAAAATATCTTTACTTAATATCCTAATGATTTTTGGCATAAAAGAAAAGTCTATCATTTTGACCCATACAATATATTGTTGGCTATTGCTACAAATATACCTTTGCTACTCATGGGGAGGGGGGGGGGGGACTGACAACAACAGAAGCACACATCATGATTATTATTATTATTATTATTATTATTATTATTATTATATAATTAAATATAAATACATTTATATGTATTACTTAACATAATTACATACTTTTTATTATAATTATGTACATTTTAAAATGCAATTATATTAAAATATTCATTATAAGTCATTATATTTATAATTCATTACAGTAATATATTCTAAAAACATTTTCCAATGTAATCATTTTAAATATATTTTGATGCCCATAGAGTCTCTTAATATATTAATAATAATTAAAACTCTTAATAATTTCTCATAATGAAATATACACCAAATATAAATAAGTAATGCATATGAATGTACATCTACAATTATACTTTTAATTATACTAGAATTAAATTATAAAAACAAAAATACTTTTATATATTTTATTTCGCATTATGCCATTTAGTACATCTCTGTGTGTGTATATGAATATTTATGTATGTATGTGTATATATATATATATATATATATATATATATATATTTATTTATTTCTTAGTGCTGGGCAACGATTAATCTAGATTAATCTCATCCAAAATAAAAGTTTTTGTTTATATAATATATCTGTGTGTACTGTGAATATTTATTATGTGTATATAAAGACACACACATACAGTATATATTTTGAAAATATTTACATGTATATATTTATATTAATATAATTTATATGATGTATAAATATATTTAATATATAAACATAACACATTTTTCTTAAATATATACATACATGGGTGTGTATTCATATATGCATAATAAATATACACAATACACACATATATTATGCAAACAAAAACTTTTATTTTGAATGAGATTAATCGTTGCCCAGCACTAATATATATATTATAGATAGATAGATAGATAGATAGATAGATAGATAGATAGATAGATAGATAGATAGATAGATAGATAGATAGAGAGACAGAGGGGGAAAAAAATAGTTTGATCTTCTGCTGATTTTATACGTTTGCCCACTGACGAAGAAATGATCAGTCTCTAATTTTAATGGTAGGTTTATTTGAACAGTGAGAGACAGAATAACAACAAAAAAACCCAGAAAAATACATTTAAAAAAAAAAAAAGTTATAAATTGATTTGCATTTTAATGAGTCAAATAAGTATTTGATCCCCTATCAATCAGCAAGATTTCTGGCTCCCAGGTGTCTTTTATACAGGTGACGAGCTGAGATTAGGACTCTCTTAAAGGGAGTGTATAACCTGTAGAAAAGACACCTGTCCACAGAAGCAATCAATCAATCAGATTCCAGACTCTCCTCCATGGCCGAGACCAAAGAGCTGTCCAAGGATGTCAGAGACAAGACTGTAGACCTACACGAGGCTGGAATGGGCTACAAGACCATCGCCAAGCAGCTCGGTGAGAAGGTGACAACAGTTGGTGCGATTATTCGCAAAGAAACACAAAATAACTGTCAATCTCCCTCAGACTGGGGCTCCATGCAAGATCTCACGTCGTGGAGTTTCAGTGATCACGAGAACGATGAGGAATCAGCCCAGAACTACACGGGAGGATCTTGTCAATGATCTCAAGGCAGCTGGGACCGTAGTCACCAAGAAAACAACTGGTAACACACTACGCCGTGAAGGACTGAAATCCTGCAGCACCACAAGCTCCCCTGCTCAAGAAAGCACATGTACAGCCCGTCTGAAGTTTGCCAGTGATTCAGAGGAGAACTGTGTGAAAGTGTTGTGGTCAGATGAGACCAAAATCCAGCTCTTTGGCATCAACTCAACTCGCCGTGTTTGGAGGAGGAGGAATGCTGCCTATGACCCCAAGAACACCATCCCCACGTCAAATATGGAGGTGGAAACATTATACTGTGGGGGTGTTTTTCTGCTAAGAGGACAGGACAACTGCACCACATCAAAGGGACGATGGACGGGGCCATGTACTGTCAGGGGCAGGGCATTGAGAATGGGTCGTGGACGGGTATTCCAGCATGACAATGACCCAAAACACACGGCCAAGGCAACAAAGGAGTGGCTCAAGAAGAACATTAAGTTCCTGGAGTGGCCGAGGCGGTCTCCAGACATTAATCCCATAGAAAATCTGGGGAGGGAGCTGAAGGTTCGAGTTGCCAAACATCAGCCTCGAAACCTTAATGACTTGGAGAAGATCTGCAAAGAGGAGTGGGACAAAATCCCTCCTGAGATGTGTGCAAACCTGGTGGCCAACTACAAGAAATGTCTGACCTCTGTGATTGCCAACAAGGGTTTTGCCACCAAGTACTAAGTCATGTTTTACGAAGGGGTCAAATACTTATTTCACTCATTAAAATGCAAATCAATTTATAACTTTTTTGAAATGTGTTTTTCTGGATTTTTTTTTGTTGTTATTCTGTCTCTCACTGTTCAAATAAACCTACCATTAAAATTATAGACTGATCATTTCTTTGTCAGCAGGCAAACGTATAAAATCAGCAGAAGATCAAATCATTCTTTCCCCCACTGTATATGTATATATGTGTGTGTGTGTGTGTAAAATTATGTTTTTAATCAAACAGATTTATTTCAATTGTTTATTTTAATTATGTATATATTTGTGTTCCCTTTTAATATATCTGTAATTTTAATAATTGTTAGTAATTTTTAGGGGTGTAACGGTACACGTATTCGTACCGAACCGTTTCGGTACGGGTCTTTTGCTTCGGTACGCATGTGTACCGAACAAATACAGTATTTATTTATTTTTTTCAGGAAATTCAAATAATAAATGGCGTTCTGACAGTCTCTGATGTGGCATGACAGATCGCTGTATAAGCGCCTTGGAGAGCTGCTTCTGGGACGGTTCAGAGACGTGCTGGTATAAACCCAACACAAGCATTGACTCGAGCGCCGTGATCAGCTCCGGCTCCGTGTCTGAGCCGTGACGCGCCGCAAACTCGTGACTGAACGCCATCATTCCTTCCTCTGTAGCTACTACTAGTTTTAACGTGAATAAACATGAATGAACAGCTCATGCTTTATTAGCTCAATCAGTGTTTCAACCGCGGAAAGACATCAACAAAACAGCGTGGAAATAAAATGTCACGCAGCATTTAATTCACCTCAGCAAGTCATCAGTGTCCACAGCTCGTTAGTTCAATTAAGCCTAGAGAGGAACATTTCACCAAATATTACACTATATACTCATTATATTTTACCAAACCTGTTAGTCTTAATTATTTAATGTATGTAAAATGTAAATGTTTCATGTAAAATTAATCTGTTATGAAACATGCTATAACAGTCAGTGTGTAATTCAATATATTTTAACAAATAGCCTAGAAATTGTATTATTTATAAGTTAATTTAAAAACTGCATTATGTGCAATTTACATGTTTGCATACATTTTTTATTTAAGTTGAGTGTTGATCATCTATTTAAAAATAAACAGTAATTAAATTTAAGTTTGGGTTAAGTTGTTAGGCCTAATTGTAACCTTATAATGTAAAAGGGCTCCCTATAGTTTTAAGCATAAGCTGAGGTAGATTTTTAGCACTAAGAAAATTTAACAATAACTGAATGTATTTAAAGAAAGAGCAACTTGTTCAGTAAACCACTGTTTATTTGAAAAATAATAATAATAATAATAATAATAAGTTTAGTTTTTCCTTCTTCTGTACTGAAATCATACCGAACCGTGATGTTAAAACCGAGGTACATAACGAGTTGTCATATTTGTGCACCGTTACACCCCTAGTAATTATTAATAATAATGCAATAAAAGTGTAAGAATTATTATTCATTATTAATTTATAATTAAACATAATATAAATTAAATATCCACACACACACACACACACACACACACACACGTGTGTAATCATAATTATAATTCTACATTATTAAAGAAATTTATTTGTATTTAAATGATTATTTATTCATATTCACATTCCTGAAAATTTACAAAATGTTTCATTATAAAAATATAAATTCAAACATTCTCATCTGTAATCAAAAATACCGTTTTATCCAATCAAATGCTCTCTAGAATGAGAATAACACAACATTGGCATTAAGTGTTCCATGCATACAAAAGAGTGAGCAAACATCCCAGTTTCTTTATTACCTGAGCCATGCAGTATAATCTTTGGCTCTTGGGAACGGAGAGCAAGCCTTGTCACCTCCTCATCCATCGTCTTTATTCTTCATTGGCCACGGCACAACTAACACAACAACACACATACAATTCAATGTCTGATAGAGACCACTTATGATAAAAAGAGAATGAAAGAGTTAATCATTTGTAGCAGAATTACTCTCTCATAGAAAGTAAACACAGAATGGAGCCTTTAGCAAAAGAACTGGGAGGATCATAACAATGTGACAGGCTTCAAGAACTAGCTGCCATAATGTAAACATGCAATAGGTTTGAACAGACAGACAGAGAGACATGCGTGCATGCACACAGACAGATAAATACGGAGGCAGACAGACAGACTTATGAATATGACACTAATAAATATGAACAGATTATTGACGAACGTGCATGTCCCTTTAATTTGCAAATGACTGCGACAAGAAGAGCGACTGGAAATTAAACATGAGCACCAATAAACGGTTGTGCATTTAATACAATGATGCAACACGTCTTTAAACGCAACGTAAAATGCATTAAACGCTTCGTGCATATCAGGAAACACTCGAAGCTTCATGCATTTGAGAAGAATGTGTGCAGCAGCGCGCGTCGAAGCTTCCCACCCCCCGCGCGCTGAAGGTTTCCTCGTATTTCAGCACCTGAAACCGGACATAATCATGGCGTCTTGTGACCATAATTTCCCCCCTTTCACTGAAAACAAAACCTGCCTGCCCTGCGCGCGCCATTTTGAGCCATAACACATCGCGCGTTTGATTCCCACGCATGCATACGCGCGAGCTTTGCTTTAAAAACAAAGGGGCGTTTGGCGTCGCGTGCATGTAGGAGCATTTATAAACAATAACCCACCCCCAGCGCTTCAGGCCCGAGTGCGGCCTGCGTAAGGCCCGGGGCCCGGCGGCCAATCCGAGGCCTCGCGTCTCCAGCCGCGACGCGCAACATAATGCAACAAAACATGCAATAACCGCGCATAACCCTGACGCTCGTGTGCAACGAGCGGGCGGGATGAAACCCGCGCGGTCCGGTTCGTCGGTATCGGCGCACTTACCGTAGATCGACGCGCGGGGCGGCCTCCAGATTTTCCCCAGGCAGGCAGGC
Source organism: Acrossocheilus fasciatus (assembly GCA_036784905.1). Taxonomy (NCBI): domain Eukaryota; kingdom Metazoa; phylum Chordata; class Actinopteri; order Cypriniformes; family Cyprinidae; genus Acrossocheilus; species Acrossocheilus fasciatus. The sequence goes on from CM071942.1 coordinate 41,394,245, forward strand.
AGGCCGTCGGATTCCCCCAGACTCGGGCAGGGCTGGAGCGGGAGTTAGCGGGCGCTGGGCGGGCCGCGGAGTGCGCAGGGAGGGCGGAGCTCCGCAGACAGACGCGCTGCAGCCCGCTGCTCCGCCACAGCGCGAGCCGCCGTCAGCGCAACACGTCACTGCGCAGAGCCGCAGGAAAACGCGGAAGGCCGGTGACCGACATTTACCCGGAGAAAGCGAAGCTAACAGCGAGCGACAGCGAAAATGATCGTGCCAAATGCATACGCATGCTTTTAACGTACTGTTTAAACATCACCTGCCTAATTTTTCATATAAAGTTTGTATGTTTTCATTGTTTGGCCCTTAAAAGCAGCTACTGGTTGGCACAGCATTTTCATGCCCACATCACCGATCATAGATAAAATATTGTGTGCTCAAATTTTAGCGATGGCATTCAGTTCTGTTCATCTGTCACAATATCAAATTATATATCAAAAGACTGGCAATTTATGAAACATGCCAGGTGTTGTTTTTTTAGAATTTTTTAAATCTCTAAACCCAAATCAAAATGTGATTCTGGACCACAAAACCAGTCATAAGGGTCAGTTTTGTGAAATATAGGCTACAACATATGAAAGCTGAGTAAATAAGCTTTCCATTGATGGTTTGTTATGATAGGACATTTTTGGCCGAGATACAACTATTTGAAAATCTGGAATCTGAGGGTGCAAAAAAAAAAAAAAAAAAATATTGAGAAAATCACCTTTAAAGTTGTCCTCATGAAGTTCTTAGCAATGCATATTACTAATCAAAAATTAGGTTTTGTATATTTACGGTAGGAAATTCACTACATATCTTAATGGAACATGATCTTTACTTAATATCCTAATGATTTTTGGCATAAAAGAAAAATCATTTTGCCCTATACAATATATTGTGGACTATTGCTACAAATATACCTGTGTGACTTAAGACAGTCCAGGGTCACATATTGTTTAAAATATAATACTTTTTTGTCCATGCAAGAGGCTTTTTGTTTCATTTTCAATTGTTTTTTTTGATCATGCATGCATGCATGGTGTATTTTCTAATTAGAAATTCCAACTGCATAAGCATTTTTTTTTCTTCTCACTGTTTAAACCTTATTTACTGAAGCATTAACATTAAAGATGTATGTTTTGATTGTTTTTTTCCCCTTAAAAGTCCACACTTGTTGGGTCGTCCCATGCACAGCACTTTTCATGCCCACATCACATGTCTAAATATATGAGATCATACAAATTTTAAAGATGGAAATCATATCAATTCAGCTTTCATAATATCAAAACCAAGAGACTGGCAATTTATTATGAAATATCCCAGGTGTTTTTTGATTTTCAGACATTTTTTCCATTCTCTAATCCCAGATATTTAGTGAGATTATTTTAAATAAAAATAGTGGTATTATTTTAAATAAACAACTTTTTTGTCCTTGCATGAGGCTTTTTTGTCTCATTAGAATTACAAAGTGAGTGAGTTGTTGAACACATTTCTTATTGCAACTGCATTTACTGAAGTATTAACATTAAAAATGTATGTTTTCATTTTTTTTAACCCTTAAAAGTGCCCACTGGTGCATGTTTTCATGCACACAAAGTATTAGATAAAGTATTAAACTCTCAAAAATTTTTAACATGAGCATCACAGTAGTTCGTTTAATACATTATCACATCTGAAAAACTGACATTTTTTAGTTTTATCCCATATTTAGTGAAAAAAAGGTTCATTATTTTATTATAAAAAAATTTCCTTGCATGAGGATTTTTGCTTCATGTTTAGTAGTTTTCTTGTTCCATGCATACATACAGGTGTGCATGCATGCAAACAGATAAATATGGAGGCAGAAAGACTTACGAATATGACACCAAATATGAACAGATTATGGACGGACGGACGTGTTCCTTTAATTTGCAAATGACTGCGACAAGATGAGAGCCTGGAAATTAAGGCAACACACATAAACATTTGTGTGTAAGGTTTTATGATCTTCTGATCATATGCTTGGATGCAACTCATTGGCATGTGGTGTATATTTTTCATGAGAATTAAAAATTAGCAGCAAATTAGTACTGTAAAGTTCAGTCTCTGGAATGGATGTCTTGAGAGAGTGCATGCATGAGAAGTGGGATAAAGCAAGAGCCCAAATGTTCAAATACTGTCATCATATGTTGACATTAATCCGGACCTCTACAACTATAAAACATTGTTTCTCCATTCACATGAACTCAGGTGTTTCAACAGCATCGATATGGTTTTGACCAGTTGCACAGGTAACATATTAATTTTAAATGAAAGCAGCTCAGAATAATGCACTGGGTTGCAGTATTTACATGCATGGAAAATCAAACCTAAATCAGTGCATCTACTAGTGTAACATGTTATTTCTCCATCTAAATGAATTTGGGTGTTTCTAAAGCATCTATGTTCAGTTGTTTTGACCAGCTGCACAGTTTCTCAGCCTCTTCCTCCCATTCAGACTCGGATGAGTTGTAGTCTTCCGTCTCGACTGATGGCAGAACTATCGTGATGTCCAGTTTCTCAGTCGTCTCATTCTGTTTCTTCATGTCATGGGTGTTAATGTGCTTCTGTTCATCTAATATCTGGAATTGGAGAGCAAACCATATTTGGTCCCACAGCAAAGTCAAATAAATCATAATCTCAATCATTTCTTCAACATGTCATTTTTCTAATCTATTTTTTCTCCATTTCTGTCACCTATGAGTTTGTTTCCTCTCAACTGTCACCTTTGTATATTTTAAGTATTAGTTGTTGTTTTTTTTGGTAACACTTTACATTAAGGTCCCATATGTTAACATTAAATGGATTAACTAACACTAACTAACAATGAACAAATCATTTATTATAATGTCTTTTTTAATGTTAACAAAGATACAACTGTTGGTTCTTGTTAGCTCAAGTCTATTAAGTAATACTATAATATATTTCAACTTTTACATTTTTAAATATATTAGTTAATGTTGAAATGAACAAAGATTAATAAATGCATTAGGAGTAATGTTAACAAATGGAACCTTATTGTAAAGTGTAACTTTTTTTATTTATTTTTTTTTTATCTTTTGGTCTATTTGGCCTAGTACTGAGTATACTTTTACATTAAAAGTGATGGGAAACCATACTGTAGACTACATCTTAAAAGTATATTATAAAAATGAAACATACTCTTTGAGCCTCACTCAGGCTGTAGACGAGTCTCTTGCGAGCCGCGGTGTTTTGAGCACGGGCAGATTGTCGTGTAGAGACCTGGGAACCTCTGTAATGTGAGAAAGACACATCAGAATAATATTAAAGGAATAGTTCACCAGAAATGTGCCCATCCAACATGTAGATGACTTTATTTCTTTATTTATAGAAATGTAGCATCACTTGTTCACCAGTGGATGCTCTGCAGTGAATGGGTGCCGTCAGAATGAGAGTCCAAACAGCTGATAAAAACATCACAATAATCCACACCACTCCAGTCCATCAGTTAATGTCTTCAGAAGCCAAAGGCAGCATGTTTGTAAAAATCAAATCCTTCAAGACGTTTTAACTTCAAACCATTGCTTCTGGTCAAAATATGAGTCCATGATCCATAATAGCACATCCTCCAGTGAAAAAGTCCATCACCGGTTGTCCTGTCACATCAAAATTTACAGACAAATTTGTTTACAGTGTTTTCATTGGTGCTTGATCTGTGGATATTTCTCTCCTGATGACTTTTTCACTGGAAGAAGCAGTATTATGAGGACTTACATTTTAGACAGAAGCAACGGTTAGAAGTTAAAAACATCTTGATGCATTTGTTTCTTACAAACGTGCCGATTTTCTCTTCTCCAGATGTTAACTGATGGACTGGAGTGGTGTGGATTATTGTGATGTTTTTATCAGCTGTTTGAACTCTCATTCTGACGGCACCCATTCACTGCAGAGCATCCATTGCTGACCAAGTGATGGAATGCTACATTTCTCCAAATCTGTTTTGATGAAGAAACAATCTCATCTACATCTTGAAAGGAGGATGAGTAAATTGTCATTTTTGGGTCAACTATTCCTTTAAGCACATTTTTTATTTATATTATTATTTAACTTTGGCATGTGGTTTGTTTCTAGGGTCTGAGAGTGAGACTTTTATTAGAGGCTATAATACAAGATGAAACTGAATACCTGTGTGAGAGCTGCTGTCCAGCAAAATGAGAGCGGGTGAGATGTCTAAACGGCAGAACCGTCTTCAACCTGCCTCTTGTTCCTGGCTTCACGCCCTCTCTGAGCATGACGTCCCGGGGCAGCACCTTCAGAGACAGGAACCTCCATCCGTTCTCCCTTCCTCCTACACATGCTGGAAGCTCATCCAGGTGGCTGGAATACTGAGTGAGAGAAAAGGGTGAACGAGCAACACAGCAGCATGACTGCGTCACAGAATTGGGCTGTGAATATAGCCTGAAGGGTGTTTTTCATCCACCTGCATATAGTCTCTCATGCAAATCACATCTTGCGGTTCAACGGCGGCTCTGTGAAACTCATCCATTGAAATGAGATCCATAAATGCTCTGTTTCCCATCATTCTGCAGGTGTCTGCTGTGGCCTGTTGATGCAGACATACATAGTGCAGTCATTAAAATGCATGCAATTTTTGCTCTCATAGTAAACCGTTCTTTATTTCTGCAAAACTAGGATGTATAAAAATAAACCGATCTGATCTGAGACCAGCACATGATTACAGATTATACAAAACGTTATTATAGATTAAAAATATAGGATTATAGACTATACAAAAAAAAAAAAAAATTACTTGAAATAAAATAAATGGTAAAAAAAAGAATGGTGAAATAATGGTTTCAGATCATAAAAAAAATAATGATAAAAATTGTAAAAAAAATTTTTTTAAATATTTAAATATAACTATTTTAAGTTAACTAATTTAGTTAAATTGATAAATAACTAAAACTAAAACTGAAACTAGGATCCATCAGAATCCAAGACCAGTACAGGATTATATAGTTAAAACTAAAACAAAATAATATAATAAAATAAATTAAATGTTACTTGAAATAAAATAACGATAACAGAAAAATATATATATATACTTTTTTTTTTTTTTTATTCTAAAATTTTTAACTCACTCAAAATGAAAATGTAAAATCACAAAATAAAAACTATTTCAAAATATTAATAAAAACTAGTATTGCAGTGATTCATGACCTGGTTGGAGGGAGAAAAGACTTTTTTGCCAGACAGATAGTGTCCTCCTCCTCCAATGTGGAAAATCTTGAAGACAAGTGAAGGTGGAAACCGAGGACCTGCAAACCTGAACGGAAGATAAATATATCAGGGAGACCGGGGCTAGTTGTCACATGTTTTGTTCCAGTAAATCTTTTTCAGAGTGGGTTAAGAAGCAGGGCTGTTATTGTATAAGACAGCTTCTGGTCCACCTTATAATGCTGCTTGATGATGTTTTTTTCTTTGAAGTTCATACCTGAATCTGATCTTGCACTTCAGACTGGGGTCTTTCAGCAGTTCAGCTTCTCTGGGACTGAGCTGACGCAGAACTGCTGATGCCAGACACTGTTCCTGTGACACACACACACACACACACACACACACACACACACACACACACTTGATCAAATTTAGTGCAATGAAAGTGCTGACAGGAATGTTACAGAACAATCAACCTCATATATAATAAATAAACTGTATTGATTTACAGTAAAACAGATGAAGTTGGGGTCAAAGTAAGTTGTGCTTTCTGGTGAAAACGACCAACATTACGAGGTTATGAAGTTGTAAATATAACAAAGATCATTCCCATACAGCAATGAACAAATATATAAATGGCCAAAATATATTTTAAATATGCTAAATATATGTTCCAAACAGTGAAGCTCAATGAAATATATTTTTGAAAATGAATATATATATATATTTAGTTTTAACTTTCATATTTTCAAAATATATTTCAGGGGCAAGAAATAATAATAATAATAAATATTATTATTATTCATTTATTATTAATATAATATTGTAATTTTCTTATTTAAATGTGTGTGTTATATGTTCACACATAAAGAGCTTTATTTGTTGTCTAGATGTGATTGCATTTTCTTGGGTTGAAATAGATTTTTATAAATATAAAATATATAATATATAAAATATATAAATATAATATATAAAATATATATATATGTAAATATATGTTGAAATATATTTTATCTATATAGCCAATTTGTAGCCTATATATATATATATATATATATATATATATATATATATATATATATATATATATATATATATATATATATATATATATATATATATTCGTTACATTTTTAAATATATTTAATCATATTAAAAGAAAATTATATTTTTGCCTTTTGGTTTGGAGAACATTTCATTCACAAAATTTCATTTTTTTCTACTTTTAAATGTTGTGTTCAATTCAATGTGTTACTTTTTCTCTTTTTTAAATTATTTGTGAAATATAATAGGCTAATGTGATAACATTGTAATAATTCAGCAGGAGAGACATTGTTATGAACCTACAGCTGAGCGCACGGCGTTCATCATGAGTCTGAAGAGCCGTCTGTCCCTAAAACATCTCCAGAAGGCCTGAATTCTTCTGGCACAGTTCTCATAATTCTCCATTCTGAATCAGAAACAATCATTCTGAACATTAGAAATGGTTTTCTCAATTGCAAAGTGTATAAAGTATCAGACGGCACTCACCTCCAGAGCTATGCTGAGGTTTGTTGTCAGACCAGTGCGCGCGTCTGAAGCGGTTGCTAGGAAACCAGTGAAAGTTTCAGCCACGAGACGATGATAAAAAACTACATTTCCAGCCGAAAGTGTTCCTTCTCACAAACAAAGTAGCATATAACAAATAATGGCCAACATATCAGTTAGTAATTTGCGTGTATGATATGATTAAAACAGTCGTTTCGTTTAAAAACGTTTCGACTGCAATATGCTTCATAAACACTAGATGGCGGGAAAAAACACTGCATGACTAAATTTGACTGCATTTTATATTCTACTAAAACAAAATTTGATTCTAATGTAAGCTGCGATGTTGATTTGTGACTGGTCTATGTATTTATTCAATGTATTTTTTTACTGTTAGACAAAACATGATTTAACAACTTTAGAACAAGCTTATAACAAGTGATATTTCATTATTAGAATTATTTTAGTATTATTGGTATTAGTATTATTATTATTAAGGATCATTATAATTATCCCTTTTAATATAAATTTTAGTTGAAATTTTAGTAATTTTGTTGTGTTTTGACATTTTTAAAAAATATGTCTCTATTGTTTTTATTAACATTTATTTTAGTTATGTTACTACGAGTCAAATCAAATTAAAAAGAGTAATTTTGCCTTGGCCGCTAGCTGAAATAAACGTTAAAAAATCTAAAATGCAAAACAAAATATTTTTATTTTATTTCAGGTGACAATTTTTTGTAATGGATTTCATTCTATTCAACTTTAATAACCCTGTTTTGAATAGAATAAATTGCATAAAATGTTAAGTAAATAAATAACTATCCATTTCTATCCTATTTCTAAATTATTATTCGAAATTAATATAAATTTTAATTATTGTAATGTTTATGCATTATGCCCTAGCACTCTAGAACTGTAATATATAAAGAATAAATATTAACAACCTGTAAAAATGAATAAAGTTGAAGGGAGCGCAGTGAGCCTGATGAACTCTAGATGGCGCTCAGCGGATGAAAGTCTGACCGCAGCACGACAGGAAAGATGAAGAAGAAGGAGAAGAAGAAGAAGACCGGATCATGTACAAGGTGAGAATGAAAACTTCAGTCGAGTCGTTCAGTTTGTGTTCTTCGCTGTGTTTTTGTCTCGCTGACACACTTATAACGCGTGCAGTCCCGCGATAATCCGTCTCAAATACACATGTACAAGGATTTCAGTTCAGCTGATTTTATTATAAAGATTACTATATGTTTTTGAGCTTTAAAGAGGCAGGAAATACAAGGACACCGCAGAAGATATAAAATCTAATAAACTATTTTACTTGTTTAAATAAACCTAATACTCTATTTACTATTTTAGGCTGCTCTAATTCAATAGACTGAGTTCAGTATATATAAATCTAAATATATTTGTGATGTTAGATCATTATACCAGTAGTAAAAGTCAAAGTGTGTTTTGGCTTTATTGACTTTGCCACTTTTTATGCTCAAAGTATAAGATGAAGGTTTATAAATCGACTGTTACCAACCTTACATTTTATATTAGTTCGGCGATTTTATTATTAAAGTGTGTTATCCCGTATGATAACAGTGAGCTGTGCGGGTCCACGTCTGGCCACTAGATGGCGACTAAACACCGTTAAATCATAAAGAGAAACTGAAACCAATGTTTTGTTTTAATGCTGATTCAAAACTATAATGAAGCTCGTTTAAAAATAAAAATAGAAATATTTTTTGAAGGAACATAAATGAACTAAATTAATATCTTATTATATCTTTTTTTTAATAAATATTATCATCTTTCCTGGTGGCAGCACTTGTGCAGCGATGAAAAAAATAATATATATATGTATATATATAAATATAAAATGTATATAAAATGCCCAAACGTAAAATGCACATGATGATTAGAATACTGAAAATGTTAAAACAGCAAAGAAAAATGGCATTAAACAATTTTATTACACTTGGTGCTCTTTATTATTATTATTTATATACATTAATGTATATTATGTGTCATTATTGTGTATTATCATACACATATCATTTATATAATGTTAGCTTTTATTTTTATATTTTACATTTTTATTTTAGTTTTAGAAATGTTGTATTCTTTTGTCATTTTAAACTTTTCAGTTAGTTGCAACATTTCTAATTTATTTTTTATTTTTAGATTTTCATCTAATATTTATATTTTATCTTAACTAATACAATTATCAAAAACTATATTTAATAGACACTAATTGTTACATGACTAAATCTTACAGAATTACCTAGCTTAACTTTATACTTAAAGGCCCGTTTCACAGACAGGGCTTAGACTAAACCAGGATTACTGGAGTGCATCTTGAGACAAAACAAAGGCACTGATATATTTTAAGATCAGTCAGTGCAATTTTCTTTCAGTTAAAACAGCTTTGAATTACATTTTAGTCTGGGACTAGGTTTGTGAAACCGGGGGAAAATGTGTAAACTCAAATGTTATCAATTTCTCATATGTCATATGAAAAGCATGCAATCTTCAACCCTTGACCTCCAGTTTCTGATATTGTGTTACTGTTACTCATTAAATCCTCTCAGTTAAACTCTACGAGAAAGCGAAGGACCTTGAATGTCCTCAAAACCGCTGTGTGTGGGCAGCTTGAGTAAAAACGCTGCGTGTTATTCTTGCTTAAACTAGAAACATTCAGCATGTGTTGACAGTGAGCACAAACCGGCGCGTCTGTCTTCAGATATTCTGCGGTGTTTTGTGCTTGAGGTCAGGAAATTCTGTCTGACCGGTTCATCCATGCTCCGTGTTTCCGTGACTCTGATAGGTTGGAGGGGTTGCAGGAGTCTCTGGAACTCTGGGATTGATTTCTGCCTCTGTGCTGGCGGCCGCCGCCTCCGCTGATGATGCCAAACCCGGCACAACTCTGAGTGTAGATGAGGTAACCTCACATCACAGACACATTCTGACCCTAACATCAACCGGAAAACTAAACAAGGCATTTTACATAAATATAAAAATAATCTAATCTAATCTAGTGAGACTGAGAATCACCATTGAGAATAACGATTATATTATTTGATGATAATTGATGCAGATTTAACACTCTATTATGAAAGTCATTTAAAAGATTACAATATCTGAAAAAAAAATCAGTATTTTAAAAATGGATTCATTTTTCTGGGACAATATGAACCTTAATATAACTTTTTAATATTAGAAATAATATAATCTTACCTGGTGGCAATGCCATGTAAATATCAAATATACATGCAAAACAAAGAATAATGACATTAAAAAAAATGTTTACAGTCATTGCTATTTTAGTATTATTTATATACTATTATTAGCTTTTATTTTTATATTTTCAGTTTTAATTTTAGTTTGAGAAATTTTGTGTTTGTCTCTTTCAATAGTTTTAGATTTTTTTAAACAAATTCTATATATTTTTCTGTGTTAGTAATTTTAGTACTTAAATTTAAACTTATTTTCATTTAGTTACCAAGACAACATTTCAATTTTTTTTTTCTTTTTTTTTTTTTAAATTTTAAGCCTCAAAACCATTGAGAATAATGGCAAATTGGCAAAAAAAGAAAAAGAACTCTGAATGCATTATGGTAATGAGAAATTGGTGTGGAAAAAAAAACTGGATGCATTACAGTAAACAGACAAAAGATGCTTATTTGTATTGAAAAATGAACAAGTCATAATAATCCTCAAGTAGGTGTAGTTTTTTTTTGTTTTTGTTTTTTTGTGCAAAATATAATTTCTTATATTTTGCAAAAAAAAAAAAAAACATTTTTTTCTTTGGACTTCAGGGTGAAATGTGTTTCATCGAGCCTGAGTTTAATTTAGAATTCATCAGTTTAAGGACTCTTTGACCCCTATGTGTTCAACAGAACCTGAATGATGTGTATTACCAGCAAGAGTTTAACGTTAAGGAAAGGATGGTCATTTTAACTCTTGCTGGTAATACACATTAAAATGTTAAAACGACCATCCTTTTAACTTTGACTCTGTAACACCATTGCTTTGGTAGCTGTCTCTCTACACGACACCGCAGCAGAAGTTCCAGCATGTGGAGGCTGACAGAGGACAGGTGGAGGAGAGCGTGGCCAAACTGAGGAGACTGGCAGAGCCGTACACCACCTGGTGCCAGGTAAACACTCAGTCACGGCAAACACACAGCTGGTTTGTGCACAGATTCACTTTTAACAAGCTTGACTGGTTCAGGATGCTCGCTCACACAGTCTTTGGGCTGGTTCTTAAAAGAAAACAGAGGGTTTTAAACATTGTTAATTTGGGAACCAAACTGGCCAAAAATGTTGTAAACTCATTCATCAGCGGCATGAGCATGCAGTAGATGGTAGATGCAGCTTGTTGGCTTATTTGCTCAGCATGGCTTTTCTATCTCTCCATCTCTTCATTTTAGGACAGAATATGATCTCAATTATTATTTACACTCTACAGTCATGTACAACTAACTTTAGTTCACTAGAATAATTCAATCAGTTACAACAGCTGGAAACCAGCAATCAGCCAGGATCTCTCACAAAATCATCAGGAAAAAAAATTATATAATCATTATCATAGTTTTTTAATTCCTTTCTTTTAATGTTTTATTTTTTTTTTTTTCATTTTAATATTATAATATTTTATTATAATACTTTTGAAGGAATATGTAGAGGCACAATGCAAAAAAATAAATATATACTGATATATATATATATATATATATATATATATATATATATATATATATATATATATGTAGAAATTGAAATTTTATTTTTCCATACAATTTCTATATTATTTCTTCTTTTGCTTTTTGGATAAAATGTGATGCAGATATGTTTTGTGAGATTGTCCCATCTAAAAAAACCCAATGGATTTTAATATTAGTTGAAAATTAAATTAAATTAAATTAAATTAAATTAAATTAAATTAAATTAAATTAAATTAAATTAAATTAAATTAAATTAAATTAAATTAAATTAAATTAAATTAAATTAAATTAAATTAAATTAAATTTTAATTTTAATTTTAATTTTAATTTTAATTTAAACTAAACTGAAAACACAGAATTTAATCTAAATGACTAATAATTCTGTCCAGCCTAGTACTTTCATATTTCCAATCACTTTAATTATTTATTTATTTTTTTTTGTTATCTGGATTAGAGCTGCATTCTATAAGATTTGATTGTTTTCCTGCATTTAAAGAGTTTTATTAAGTTAATTAAAAAAAAGGAAAAAAGGAACACCAGCATCTGTTCAGCACATGCTGTTGATCACCACAGAAAGAATAACAAATAGTCTTTCAGTCTGTAAAAACAAGCAGAACTCATGTGTACAGTAATGAACAGTAACAAATCCAATAACTTTCGCCTTATACAAGAAAAAGAAGTCTTTACATGAAGAAAAAGGTTTTTAACAACAATAGAAGCTGGTCTTGTATTAAGCCCACTACTCTAAACATGATTTATGTTCATTTTTACAAATTGAACATTTTCAGTAACACTTCACTCAAAGCCTTTAAATACAAAATGCATTATAAAAGTAGTTTTAATGCATTAATTGTGCCTTGTAATGCACCTTATAAGAGTGGTTACAAGTGTTCATGAGATCATAATGCATTATATTACTTCTCTTCGTTGTTACACCTTTAGAAAGTATAATGCATTAAAAGACATGAAAAGAAACCTTCAAATAATGCATTTTAACTTTCATTTATGAAAAGATATAATGCATTACAATGTATTTGATGAATACCTTTATAATGCATTATGCATTAAGGCTTTACCTTGTTTTCTTTGCTAATCAACATGTCACAGATGTTGTCAGTAGGTTAATAAGTTGAGCAAACAAGCTTTATAAAGTTTAGAGAGGAACTGTTTATGGAATGCAGCTCTTTCCTGTAATCTGTGACTCTTTTCATTGTGATTTCTAATCGTTTGACCTTCTCTGATGATGTTGTGATGATCCTCTTCATCTAAATGTGCCGTCTGGTCCTGGTTGCTGGTGGTCTGATCCGGTCCAGCAAACGGCCAGCTCGGCCAAACAGACAGCGCAGGTACCCACGAGCACACGCACACACACACACACACACACACACACACACACATCATTACCCACCCTGCTCTCTGCCGCCCTCGCACATCTGGCCATGTTTGGAACAACATACTGCACACAAAACAACCCATCATGCTGTGTGATCAGGTCATGTGACATGTATGAAGCGCAATACTGATTGAAATGTTTGTTGTGGGATAATGCATACTGTTTCACATACTAGATTCAGTGTGTACTTTGCAGTATGCTAGTATTCCGTTCCGAACATTCAGTATTTATTGTGTTTGCTTGTGTATAGAACAGAGTTCTGCTCCGTGTGGCCCAGATGCCTTACTATGTCACTACTACACATTTGGGGACATTTCTAGCGATTATCGCCGATTTGATTGCACAGATACTATTTAAACTAAACTGAGCTAGACAATGTCATCTCTGAATTCAATAATGAAATGCCTTTAACTGAAAATTGAGTGTTTAATCTTATCATTATACATTACTGACACTCTGTCCTCCAATTTGATACTGTTAAGTGCTTTGACACAATCTGTATTGTTAAAAGCGCTATATAAATAAAGGTGACTTGACATTTGCACTACCAAACTGAATTGCAACCACGACTGTTCAAACAGGTTTGCCAAATGTTTTTGCTTTAGCCACTGGTCGGACAGAGTCTCGCTTCAGTCAGTGCTGCTGTGTCGAGATGATTTCATGGCAGATGAAATCGTGCATTTACAAAATATTCAGTTTTTCTCCTTGGCATATAATGCCATGTTAATCATTTTGTATATTGTTTGTGCAGTTCAATTTAATAGTTGATGATAATTCATTTTAAACATTTTCAGTGTTGATTTTAGGGACAATGTTCATTTGATTTTGTACAGAAAACAATCTTGAGTTGTCACAACATGTGCAATGTATAATCTGGGTCTGAAATAAGAATCACTGAGGCAAAGAATCCATAGTTTCATTGTGTTTTTTTAATCTAGATCTTATTTTTTGTTTTATTTTAGTATTATTTATATAATTTTATAGTAATTAATAATATTTTAAATTAGTTTTATACAGTATCTCACAGAAGTGAGTACACCCCTCACATTTTTGTAAATATTTTATTATATCTTTTCATGTGACAACACTGAAGAAATGACACTTTGCTACAATGTAAAGTAGTGAGTGGCCAGCGGTTTAGACATTAATGGCTGTGTGTTGAGTTATTTTGAGGGGACAGCAAATTTACACTGTTATACAAGCTGTACACTCACTACTTTATATTGTAGCAAAGTGTCATTTCTTCAGTGTTGTCACAGGAAAAGATATAAAATATTTACAAAAATGTGAGGGGTGTACTCACTTCTGAGAGATCTTGTATTTTCAGTTTATTTTAATTTGTTTTAGTAATTTCTTTCTTTCCTTCTTTTTTACTTCTTTCTTTTATTTGAATATTTCTATTTAACTGTAATTTATTCTTATTTCAGTTTTAGTTTTGGTAATTCTAGTACAACTTGTTTTATTTCAGCAACATTTATAATTTTCTTTATTTTTTAAGATGATCTAATATTTATATTTCATTATATTTAAGGTCTGAAATAAGAACCACTTGTTTTTTTTCCCCAAGCTATTTTCTAATTTTAGTATTGTTTATGTACTATTATAGTAATAGTTTTAAATTAGTTTTATATTTATGTATTTTCAGTGTTCACTTGAATTTGCGTTTTAAAAATGTAATTTGTGTTTTGATTAGTCATTTTATTAGCTTGTGCGTTCTTCAGTCATTTCTGACCGGAGAATTTTACATTTTGAATTTTTAAAAATCGTAGCTTCACCAGAATGGTACGAAACTCTGTGACTTTTATGGCACCTGGTATGTGAACACACAAAAAAATTGAGGGCATGATTCGAAAAAGTTAAGTGGTCGTAAAAAAAAATAGTCACACTCATGGTCTTCGGTCAAAAATGACCTACCATAGGAAATGAATGGGAAACAGGAAAAAAATATATATTTTTTATTTTTTTTTTCAATTTGATGTATTTTTAAGAAATTAATTTTTTGTAGTTTTAGCTTTAATAGTTTTAGTTAACTGAGGTTTTACTGATTTGTTGAAGGAAAACGCTGCTGTGATAATGTTCTCTTGAGAAGTTCTGCTTTTAACACACAGCATGAATCTGTCTGATGGTGCAGGGTATCTGAACAAAGTGTAAAAATGATCTCATGCAATATCATAGCGATGAAGCGCTGCAGACACAACACTTTACAGCAGCTGTTAAAGT
Organism: Acrossocheilus fasciatus; assembly: GCA_036784905.1. Classification (NCBI taxonomy): domain Eukaryota; kingdom Metazoa; phylum Chordata; class Actinopteri; order Cypriniformes; family Cyprinidae; genus Acrossocheilus; species Acrossocheilus fasciatus. The sequence continues at coordinate 41,409,313 of CM071942.1, forward strand.
GTTTGACACACTGCCAGTCTCTCTGTCCTTGCATACGTACCTGGCATAACCCACATGAGGCAGGACACACTGACCCACATCTGAAAGCAGAAAAGCCTTCAAAATAAAAGCCAAGAAGCGAAATTCTGCAGAATTTTATGAGATATGTCAACACGTTAACCTCTGCCCCGTACAGTGGTGTGAGTTTGGGGCGGGACTTTGTCTGTCCGACCAACTGCATAAAGGAGGAGTGTTTGGACCTGTTTGGAAACAGTCAATATTCTTGCAATCCCATTTGGTGACGCTAAAGCCACAGAAATCACACATTTACATGGTGATGTGGGAGAAATGCAGGTGCAACAGGTTATGTTATTTGCATTAAAAGATAATGCAATTAGATCATATTTAATAAACGAGCACAGCGTTATTTTAATATTATGTCCAAACTATTATAGTGTTAGTTATTATTTTGAATCAATTATTTTCTGTTTTCGCTTTAATTTTAGGTTGTTGTGCTTTTGTCATTTTTGTATTATTTTATTCATTTTATTAGTTTAGGTTTAATATTTTTCATAATTAATTTGAAAGCTATACTTCTAATATATATATATATGAGGGCTGTCAAACGATTAATCGTGATTACTTGCATCCGAAATAAAAGTTTTTGTTTACATAATATATGTATGTGTACTGTATTTATTATGTATATATAAATACACACACATGCATGTATATATTTCAGAAAAATATGTTATGTATTAAATATATAAACTATATGAATATAAATATAGACATGTAAATATTTTATTGTATGTGTTTGTATTTATATATACATTATAAATATACTCAAAACACACATGTATTATGCAAACAAAAACTTATTTTGGATGTGATTAAACGTTTGACAGCACTCATATATGTGTGTGTGTGTGTGTGTGTGTGTGTGTGTGTGTGTGTGTGTGTGTGTGTGTGTGTGTGTGTGTGTGTGTGTGTGTGTGTGTGTGTGTGTGTGTGTGTGTGTATGGCGTTTTGCTGGTGCAGATTTACATTTTTCACGTATTTTTATAATATTATTGATAATGATAATTTCAAATAAAATTGTCTTATATAATAATTTGTTTTTTTCCACTAGCTGTCCTTGCTTGGTTTGCTGAAGTTCTTCACTTTTTGCATATTCTTCAGATTCTGCTCTATATCAGATATAATCTATTCTACCTTAGGTCACATACAGCAGACTATCTGATTGCCAAGATAAAGACTGTTATATCTCTGTCAGTCATGCATTGTGGGTTTATGGCCACTGATAAAGATTTGCCAAGGAGGTGCATTTATCAAATATCGAAATATAACCTAGATGCTATAAAGTACACTAAGAAACCTTTGGTCTCTGCAGAAGTTCACAAAGGGTTCAGAGAAATGGTTCAGCCAAAAATTATATTTTCTGATCCTCATGTCAATCTAGACCCTTTTGAAACTAAATCAGATCTATGGTCTGGATAAAATCATTCCTTTTACTTCCTTAAAGAAATGAAACTTGCAGCTTTGGGACAAGAAAGCGTATTGTTTTCCCGTGTTCTACACTGAATCTGTAATTTTGACAGTGATTCTATAAAGTTAAACTAGCGATGCTTATTTCTAGATTCTGAAAGTAACATTCTTTTGTACTGACTCTCAGGGCGTCTATGGGACGGTGAAGCCCAAGGTCGACAGCACTGTACAGTTCGGGCAGAGTAAGCAAGCACTCGCTGACACAGACACGAATAAAACATGCTTACTGGACTTTTTCAATAAAATGTCATAAAGTGAATCTTTGCACCGTCATCTAGACAGTTATGTCTACTTGAAGAATCCTCCCCCTGAGTTTTACCCCAGAGCCGGAGTCATCGGATTTGCCGGGATTCTGGGCCTTTTCCTTGGAAGAGGTAGTGAAAGTTTTAATGATTCCTTTTGGAGCCTGCTTTTACAAAAAAAAAAAAAGATTTTCATCCCCAGTTTTTTTGTCTTGTTCTCCATTACAAATATCTAAACATCAAATATCTAAGAGATATTTACTCAAGATGCAGAGTGACTTGAGATATTAGGTCTTGTTTTGTGAAAAATTGAATAATTAAGGGAATTCATGCTTAAAATAAGAAAAAAAAATGAATTCAAGGGGAAAATTTATTTTTAACAAGATTATTTAACAGGAACTTATTGGCAGATTTCTTTTCTTGTTTTAAGCAAAAACAATTCATTTTGATAGGATTTCAGAAAACAAGGCTTAATATCGTAAGTCTTTCCCTTAAATGCAAATGTGCCTTAATTTAAGAATTTTTCAGTATTTGTTGTGGAAAATAAGAAAACAAATACTAAGTCTCTCCCAAAACTTGAATACTGTTTATTTGCTTTATTGCACTCACTGATATTTCAGATACAAAAGCATTGAGGTCAGTAAGTACAGTACTTATTTTATTATTTTTAAAGTCTCTTCTGCACACTAAGGCTGCATTTATTTCATCAAACATACAGTAAAATTGTGAAATTATATTTTAAAATGTAAATTATTCCTGTGGTGAAAAACTGAATTTTCCACATCATTACTCCAGTCTTCAGATTTGCTGCTCAAGAAACCTTCGTATTTTAGTGAAAACACTGATACATTTTGATTTTCAGGAATCTTTGGTGAATGGAAAGTTCAAAAGAACAGTGTGTGTTTGAAATAAAACTATTTCTAACATTATAAGCATCTTTACTGTCACTTTTAATCAATTTAATGTGTCCTATTGAAAACAAACCTTTGAACAGTGGTGTAATTTTTAGTGTTATTTTGTCATTTCAAGGCTCCAGGCTGAAGAAACTGATCTACCCGACTGGTCTGATGGCTGTGTCTGCGTCCATGTATTATCCTCAAGAGGCCGTGACCGTCGCAAAGGTAGGAGAGTCTGTGTCTCTCTGTGTATGTTATTGGCTCAAGGGTTGAGAGGTGTTATCGGGCCTGGAAACGAGAGGAGGAAAAGGCGAGGTGAGGTTACGATCTGTAACTTTCCACCAGTTAAAAACAGCAGATGAAACACATTCCTAACAACTCCCAAGGACACAGAGCGAAGCTGCATCAACACTGTGTCTAATATCAGTCGTTTGTCTGTTTTGATTGTAACCGATATAGACTTTGCAGTGGAAAGCGGTCTGAATCTCTCTATCTCTCGCCTCGCACGCGTCCTGCTGAAACGCTGTCAGCACGCAATCTGATCAAAATCTCTCTGAAGGGCCGTTTCAGCGCTGCGTGTCCCCATCCTGTCAGATATGCTGATGGAAATGTCCTGAAAGGCCAGCAGGAGCACTGATTAAAAAATAAAACAGCCCAAAATTAGGTTGTTTTCACACTTGGTTTGAACCAAAGCTCAAATTCAAGGTGTCAAGGTTAGGTTGGGTGGTGTAGGACAGTTTGGCCCTGCTGGTAGACACGGGTAACTACACCATATGGCCCCGAAATTAAACTCCTTCATTTTGAGTGACAATGTCAATTGTCAATGCTATATGGGTGTTATTATATTAGGCAGAGATAAGTCAACAGTGAAATCACTCACTACTTTCTGCATTTTGTCTACACACAAGTACAGTATCTCATACACTGCAAAAAGTGATTTTCTTTCACCATATCTTTGTCATTTTCCAACAGAAATATAAAAAAAAATAACAAGAAGGTGGCTAGCCGCAAACTGAATTCAGTACAGACTGGAAAAGTCTACAAAAACATTTATTTATATATATATATATATATATATATATATATATATATATATATATATATATACACATATATACATATATATACATACATACATACATATATATATATATATATATATATATATATATATATATGTATGTATGTATGTATATATATGTATATATGTGTATATATATATATATATATATATATAATATCATGTATTATGTGCTGCTGAAAAGCATAAAGCAAATAATTTATTTGTTTTTTAACTTTAACATTATTTTTACTGGCAGTGCATCGTATCTAAGACTAGATTTCCAAACGCTATAAGCAGTTATGTAGCCCACCAATAACACAAGGGCATTCAGCCTTAGAAACACACACTGTGACAAATACATGTACTTCCAGCAATAAAATCTCAGTATGTGTGTGTGAACGTCACGTTTCACTGAAGTGACCCTTTCTAATCTCTCCACGCCACAGAACACAGGAGACGCCGTATACGACTGGGCGCTTCAGGCTTATGTTACTGTGGAGAAACTCATCAAGGACAAACCTGCCTCAAAGAAAGTGAGTCTGGCTCTTCTCACACAGACTTTTACATTCATGCATTTGCCAGATGCTTTTATACAAAGCCATTTACACCGCATTCAAGGTTTGCATTTTTTGCATTTCCTAGGAATCAAACCCACAGCCTCTGCAAATATTGTGTTTGGAAACTGTCTGAGCACTTCTTGTTTTGTGTTTTAATAGGATCAAGCAGAAAAGAGTTCCAGTGGGGAGACCAAAGCTTAGGTACAAAATGTCAAACATCATAAACAGCAGGGAAACACAACACAGGTGCACAAACAACACTATAACAAACGCTTTTCCCAACTGTACTGCACTAAGATTTTTTTTCACATATAAAACCTGTTAGATTGCAGTAAAATCTTTTTGTGAATAAAAGGAGGAGCACATTAACTAGCAACATCATCCAATTACAAGCAAACACAATTGTTAAATGTTTTGCTTTAGTTGTTTTGTTGAAATATTTATTTAAAATAAATGCTACTTGGTTGATTATTTTGTTATCTAATGCAATGACATTCAGACATTTTAATATTGTGCATTAAGCACTGCTGAAAAGCAATGCAATTTAAACAGAACGAAATGTGTTTTTACCGTCAATGCATAAACAAAACTTTTTTTTTTAAATATTTTGCTTTAATTGTTTTATGTTGGAAATCTTTATTTGCATTAGATTGTAAAACATTAAACCAAGTGGCATCTTTAATAAAAATATATTTAAAATGATATATGTAATATATAATTTACAATATATTTTATTTAAAATGCCACTTGGCTCAGTATTTTGCAGTCTAATGCAAAGACAGTAAGACATGTTTAAATGCGTGTTGTTGTTGTTTTACAGATTAAATGTCCTGTTCACAGCACTCATTGTTTTTCTCAGATGTCCTCATGACTGTGGTTTGCTGTGTTTGTTTACAGGTGCATCATCGCCTCTAAGACGGTTTCTCAGACTGTGAGGTTGTGACGCGGGATCACCATCCTTCTCTCACGCTCATGATCTGCTTTTGCACTAGCCACTTCCTCTTTCATCTGTCAGGCATCAGACGGGAGTTAGTGGCCTGACCGGAAAGTTCTGAACTTTAACTACTGGGATTGTATTAAAAACACTTTGGTGTACCAAAAATAAATGTGACTGAAATTGCATATATTTGTATACACATAAATAACTGCGTATAGGTATGTGCATATACTGTGTAAGGTTAGGAGGAAACGTTAACATGTTACTGTCAGATGTTTCTTAGTCTGAACTTCCTCTTCCTGTGCAAACACGAAAAAAAAAAAAAAAAAGCTGCAACTGCAACAGTTAACTAACCTCTGAACTAGTTTGAGTTAGACGTCTGGTTGTTTCCAGACAGCAGCAAGCAATTAAAACACTTCCTGAATGAGGTTACCGTCTCACCTTATCTGTTAGAAGGAGCTCAAAAGAAGTTTAAAGTCAACATGCAAAAATTTAAATATTTTAAAGTGAATATCGTGAGGTAATGAACCAAAACACATGTTTTTGTTTTAGAGAGGACAACGGGTTAACATACGGATCCAACAGAACTTTCACTCAGTCTGTTTCTCAGAGTATAATCTTTATTTATTGACTGATACATTGCAGGTGTGATCAACAATAGCTGTAGTCATGATCCTCCTCTGTGGAACGTTTCCTCCCGCACTGGCGTCTACTTGGATGACATCTTGAGTAGGTTGCACTTGTCAATCTCGTACAGACGCCATCCCTCCTCGTGCGAGAGATCAGACGCTCCGCGCCGCTTGTAGAACTCGATGGACGACGTGTTCCACTCGGCTACGATGAAGTGCATGCCGCTGCATCGAGTCTTCACTGCCGTCTGCAGAGAGAGAAAAAAAAAAATCAAGTATTTGATAAATTAGTTTTAAATAAAAGTAAATTGCTTTCATTGATCTACACATGAGAAGCCACACCTAGAATAGAATAATTATAAAACTTCTCTAAATTATTTTAAATCTCTTTTATTTTATTTTTAGGCTGTAAAGAATTATAAATACCTCACTCAGCATCTTCAGGATTTCAGAGCCCATCCCATAACCTGAAAAGAAGCAGCAAAAAATAAATAAAATACAAACAAATATTCTTCTTATTAAAATAATCCAAATTATTATTATTTATTTTTAATTAGAATAAATTCTTATGACAAATACATACACATAAAATTATATAATATTTATTATTTGTATAACAAATAATAAAAAGTTAGTTGTATGATAAGAATTATACGAGTATTAAAACGGTAATTATTAATATTGCTATTCCTATAAATAAAAGTGTGTGTGTGTGTGTGTGTGTGTGTTAGAATTAACATATAATTCTTAATAGTAACATACATATATAATTGTTACTAAAAAAAAAAAAAACATATACAGAGTGGAAACAGGTGGCATGGCTTCACACCTCTGAACTCCTTCATCACATAGAAGTCCTCCAGATAAAGCAGCTTCCCAATCCAGGGGTCATAGGTGAAGTAGTACATGGCAAAGCCAACTACTGTATAACCTGATGAGGAAATCATACACGAGGATGGTCAGTACACCAGCAGGGTTCAAGCGGTTAGAAAGAGAAGAGAAAGACGAGAAAGGGAAGAGAAAGAGGAAAATTACAGGATTCTGATTCAGCGGCTTTGACGTCACAACTAACGCATGACGCAGAAAGATAAACTGTATACATTTCAATCATAAACACAGCATTAACTGTAACGATCCTGTATCCATGATATAAATAGGGTTTTTTGTAACCAAGTTAACACTGATGTTTTTGACTTGCCTTCAACGGACTGTTTATCTTTCGGTACTTCAGCGACGACGCAGTGATAAAACGGATGATCTCCGAAACCGTCCTCGAGCAGCTCTGAAAAATAAATAAACAAACAAACAACCGTCATATAATCATATACACATTAATATATTACACACGGAAAGCATTCGAAGACCGAATAACCGAATAACAGGTACCTTTCTCGGTCAGGACGACCTGTTCCTCCATTTCCTCGAACTTCGCAAGTTCCTAGAATTAATTAAATACGTTAGCGTAAATTATTTCGCAAACGTTGTCAACGAATTATTGTTTTAAAACACCGTCTTACGCATGCGCCGTAGTCGTGTTTTTACCTTTATGAGTCGCAGTATGTCAGACACGTCCTTGGACTCGGCTTTCCGTAATATAAAATTGGCCATTTTCTTCTTTTACTCTTCTTCCCTTTTCTTACTAGTCCACGGTATGTGAAAAGTAGTAAGATTTGTTTCTTCATTCGGTTCCAAGGGGGCTACCCTCAGCAGAAAGTCTGGGTTTCTCACCCTGTCAGTGAGGAATTACATCAAGTCTAAAGTCGCTGGACGCGCTTTGTCTGAGAACTGAGCTCCAGCGCTATTTATAGGCGAGGCGCTGACGTCAGCAACCGGAAGTGCTGCTGAGTAGATCTGACTCACATCAGTAGTACAGCAGGATAACCAGTACGAACCGGAACAAAGAAGAAGAGCTGCCAACCAATGAAATACGAGACGCGGATTCTATCCTTTTATAAATATTTCAGACTTGCCACTAGTTTTTGTTATCCCTCGTGAGAACACAAACCACTGCTAACAAAATATTCTGATTGATTCACTTAATAATTGTTAATAGTCAAATAAATTAATTAATTAAGTTCACTGTTAGCACAACAACGAGTGAAGAATTAAATGTATCTGCTAACAAAATTATTATAATTGATTGTATTAATAAATCAATACATTTTAAATAATAACAAATAAATAGATAAATAAAAATAGTAAATAAATCAATACAAGTAAAATAAATACTAATTGTTATATTTACAATATAATTTATTAACAATCAGTTACAGTATTTATTATAGTATTTTCAATAGATAGTTGAATTTTAAGTTAAGCATACATTTGAATTATAATATAATTATTATTTTTTTTTTTTTCTTTACCTGTTGTTTTAAATGTTTCAAAATTGGTTTAATTTGGAGTTTAATCCCAGATTTTCAGTGTGGTTTTAGACTTTTGGACCATATCAAAGTGCAGTAGCATTGTCACATACTAGGTGTGCCCCAGTTTGCATACTTATGCACTATTCTATCCTGTTTTTTAGTATAAATAATGTATCCGTGTGCCCAGATGATGCACATAAATAACTGGAAAAAGCTATCAGACTCCGATGTTGACAACATGTTTATATTGATGAAAATGATGATAACATTACCTTATTCATACACTAGACAGTTGAGCACATAGAATAAGTGCATAGTGCGTAATTTGGGACACAACTACTATCATTATACCACTATAATACTTTTTTTTTATATAGGGACCTAAACACTGGAAGTTGTTTTTAGACAAAAACAAGAATGTTATTTGACTGCACCACAAAGAGAAATGAAGTCTCCTCTGGGTTACAGCTCGCCCTTAGGGTGTCATAATATCAAGCCAAGACAGGAACAACATATTTCACAGTTTGCACACAAGCCTGTTGCCAAACACAACTGCTAGCTTGTACTTGTGAATGCAATCATCTGTATGATTGCAGGCCTGCGTTCTGTAATTTATGATGTTTTCATGCTTTGCTCATTAAGGTTGATGACAGATGGTTAGCTCTGCAGTGTAATCTATAGAAAACTCACCCAAATCACAGATTTTTACCTCTAACTTAATTTTTAGTTGCATGTGATTTTATAATTGGCAGCTAAGCTAGGTTTCAAATGAACAGTTCACTCAAACATTAAAAAAAAATCTTCTATGATTTACTCACATACTTAGTGTGCAAACTTACATGTGTTTATGCAGAAACAGCCACGGATGTGCAAGATCAAACGCTGTTGGTTCATTCACAGGAATAGAGCAGGAGGAAATTGTTATATAGCGTAAATATTGTAGACTTCAAAGGCTAATGCATTGTTGGGGGGAAACAGGATATATTAAAATAATTTTCCCATATTTATCATTTACGTTGAAACAAAGGTGACAATGAGGCTTTGTTTTAGATTTGGAGATGCTGTCAGTGTTACTGAATGGTGCTGGTGCTATTTTTGTCTGTGTGTCTCCTTAGAAATGTGAAACAGATCTTTGGATGAGCAACTATTGATAAACACAGCATAATGGAGATTGATGCCACTATTAGATATTGATGTACAGAAGCAGCAATATAATGTTTCATTGCTGTCTGTGCAATTATAGACATTTCAAAGGCAGAGTAACCTTAAATAGCTTAAGGATATTATTCACCTTGCATTAAAAAGCTGTGATCAGTCTAAGAAATTGAATAGAATTTTATGCACCGTAAATAGAGAATAGATGTGAAATTGCATGCATTGTTTAAAGTGCCAAGGCTAGTGGATGTGTGTGATGTTTACTCCAAGAGTAGTCAAGTTAGATTTGCCTTTGCAATGCAAAATACATATTTTATACAGTGCAATATGTATGCAGTGCAGGCTTAAAGCACAAAACTTGGCAAATGCTTTGTTGATATGTTTTTAACCCCATAAAGCTGTATGATATTTGATGCACAAATCTAAGGCCTCTAAATTATTAATTTTAAGTAAGTATAATTGTACAAGCATCCACATTCAGCTCATGGTTCCTGTGTGTTTTTGCTATGAAATCTTTACTAACTGAAATATAAGAATAACCTTGATATTGTTAGTAATATATCAAAATTAGGGGCAGTCGTGGCCTAATGGTTAGAGAGTTGGACTTGTAGCCCGAAGGTTACCCACTGCTCTCTCTCTCTCTCTCTCTCTGTGTGTGTGTGTTAAATTCCAAGTATAGGAAATTCCACACATCACATCCTTTCCTTTAAAATGAACATTTACTGGACTGCAGCAACTTAGATTTACTTGATTATCCAGAAGTGTGAGTAACATCAGGTTTTTGAGGAATGTTTAATTGTTCATCTCTCAGTCGTCACTGGATTGCATGCTGATGACATGTTTTGATCATCAAAACTAAGCATTTAAATATCATTGTACTAAGACATATGTGAGCCTGGAGCACAAAACCAGTCATAAGTCGCTGGGGTATATTTGTAGCAATAGCAAAAAATACATTGTATGGGTCAAAATTATCAATTTTTCTTTTATGCCAAAAATCATTAGGATATTAAGTAAAGATCAAGTTCCATAAAGATATTTTGTAAATTTCAAAAACTTAATTTTTGATTAGTAATATGCATTGCTAAGAATTCATTTGGACAACTTTAAAGGCCATTTTCTCAGTATTTTCATTTTTTTGCACCCTCAGATTCCAGATTTTCAAATAGTTGTATCTCAGCTATATATTGTCCGATCCTAACAAACCATACATCAATGGAAAGATTATTTATTCAGCTAAATCTCAATTTCGAAAAATTGACACTCAAGACTGGTTTTGTCATCAGGGTCACATTTTAGGGTTATAGAGTGAATTTATCTAAGTATCTGTTAATGTTGTTTTTGGGCATTTAATTTTTTTTTTCTTATTTATTTGTTTTCACTATAACAGTCTAATATCAATTATGATATAAAACATAAAACACATATGTAAACTTTCTAAAAGATTTAAAAAATATATATTTTAAATGAATTATATTTTTTCCAGACTACTATTTCATGTCAGGCTTCACAGGTTTAAGAAACTACAAACTACAATCTCTGAACATGTACAGCAGCGTGTATCTCAGCACAAGCATCTCTAGTGTTTATCCGGTTCCAGTTTCAGTCCATGAGCCGGACTGTATTTGTGAATGGGATATAATCAGCACTGACTCATTCACATCCTCTCTCAGCCAGAATTCTACTTCTAGGAGGTTTCCTATGACGACATGGATATTGAGTCATTTCCAGCACCCTTGACCCAACAAAAGCATTTATGCATTTTTTCTTATATCTGGAAAATAAGGTATAGACCTATTGAAAAAATTGAAATAAACATCTTAAGGCGTGCGGATGTCTCAGAGGTCACCGGACAGGAAGGCATTGTTATTTTCACAGCTTTGTGTTTCTTTTAGTCCAGACAAACGTACAACTGAGAAAGAAAACCTGCATCACTGATGACTGTCTAAGATAAAACATCTCTGAGTTGAATTACAGTGTTTAATGAAACAGAGCAATCGCAGGAGCAGCACATGCAATAATGGACAGGCCTTTACAAATAAGCACGTAACTCATTCAGTTTGGCTCTGTTCCCGGGAATGTCTCAGGAATCTCTCAGAGAGCATTGCACTCCCACTTCACACGCCAACAAACAGCAGACTGCAACACAGCTGGACTGAGCCGTGCTTTCAGGACAACTTTGATACTTACTGTTAGACATTTGTTTAAATCCGAAATATGAACACACACCTCTAATAAAACAGACAGGGAAAAAATATTTTTCAAAGTCGTAAATAAAACAAACATGTCTGGTGGTTTTAATACGCATAAAAGTATGTGCAAATGTATCAGTCAACACCATTGCTGAGCATTTCCCCATTAAACGGGTCATATGATGCAATTTCAAGTTTTCCTTTCTCTTTGGAGTGTTACAAGCTGTTCATGCATAGATAAGATCCCTGACGTTGCAAAGACTAAAATCTCAAAACCAAAGAGATATTCTTTATCAAAGTTAAGACTCGACCACGCCCCCCTAAAACGGCTCATTCAAACACGCCCCCACATGCCTACGTCACGGTGTGGGGAGATTTGCATAACACCGCCCAAATGTATACGCAAAGAAAGGGGGCGTGTTTTTTGATTAGAAATATGCATTGCTAAGAACTTCATTTGGACAATTTTAAAGGCGATTTTCTCAGTATTTTGATTTTTTTGCAACCTCAGATTCCAGATTTTCAAATAGTTGTATCTCAGCCAAATATTGTCCGATCCTAACAAACCATACATCAATGGAAAGCTTATTTAAGCTTATTGAAAAATTGACAGGTTTTGTGACCCTGGAGTCCAGGGTCACATGGTAATGTTTACGTGGCATGTCATTATAATCAGTAATCATGTCCCCACTGGATGCAACAAATGCCTCGTTTGTAATGGGTTTCATTGTTTTAGTTTCGTCGCGTCGCGGTGAGGGGCATAACATTTCCGTCACACGCTTAAGGTATTCAGCCAATCACAACGCACTGGATAGCTGGCCAATCAGAGCACGCCTCGCGTCTCAGAACGATGAGCTTTGTAAAAATCGGCGCGTTTCAGAAAGGCGGAGCATAGAGGAGCAACAGTAATGCACAGTATGTGGAAAATAATGTTTTTTGAACTTTAAACCACATAAACACATTGCATTACACCAAATACACAAAAGAATGTTCTTTTTAGCAACGTCATATGACCCCTTTAAAACTGCAGTTTACCAAAGAAGTTGACCTCAAATGTGACCCTGGACCACAAAACCAGTCTTAAGTGTCATTTTTTTTTTTATTTGAGATTCATACAACAGCTGAATAAATAAGCTTTCCATTGATGTATGGTTTGTTAGGATCGGACAGGATTTGGCTGAGATACAACTATTTGAAAATCTGAAATCTGAGGGTACAAAAAAATCTAAATATTGAGAAAATCGCCTTTAAAGTTGTTCAAATGAAGTTCTTAGCAATGCATATTACTAAACAAAAATTAAGTTTACAGTAAGAAATTTACAAAATATCTTAATGGAAACATGATCTTTATTTAATATCCTAATGATTTTTGGCATAAAAAATAGATAATTTTGACCCATACAATGTATTTTTGGCTATTGCTACAAATACACCCCAGCGACTTAAGACTGTGTTTTGTGGTCCAGGGTCACAAACAGGCTTTTTGAAACTGCCCCTGTTTCCTATCATCCACTGGTAACAGGTTTCTATTTACAACACTTTTTCAGCATTAAGAAATGTAACCAATCACAGACATATCTGTTGATTTCTTGAACACAATGGCCAATCAGAGGTGTTCACGCTACAATCCACTCACCTCACAAAAGTTCAATGCTGAGTTCTGTTTGCTTGCAAATCCTCCCATTAACAAAACAAGGCTAGACACGATGTAAATAAGAGATTAATTGTGCAGTTTACAGCTTCACTGAGCTTCAACTTCATGAGATTGCGATGAGCTAAGTTGAATGACAGCTTTTTAGTGATCATAAGGAGCACTCTTTGTGTGTTTTTAGGCTATAATCCATTCAGAATGTGAATAAATTTGTTACTTAGTTACTTTTTACGGAAAGTAATGCATTATGTTACGCATTTCTGGACAGGAGAACTATCAATTAATACATGGGAAAACAAAGTAATTAGCGTTACTTATTAGAAAAAGTAATTCAGATATTTTCTTGTAAATTAATGCATTACGTTACTTGCTACTTGAAAAAAGTAATCTGCTTACGTAACATGCATTACTTGTAATGCTTTAACTGGTCTCGACTTAGTAGAATTATTTTGTTGCTAAGTATAAAATGGGGAAACATTAGATCTCATGTCAAAAAGGAAAAAGATGAGGGAACAAAGAGTAAAAAATATGTTCAATTTAAACATTTTATTTGAATAACATAATTTAAGATTGAAGTATACAGAGAAGTAAATATGCCACGTCTATATAAACATCAGTACACTGCACGATAAGCAGAAAGTCTCTGATGCATGAATTATTAAACCACAAAAGATATCTTAATGTATATTTGTACTTCAAAACAAGAATATAATCTTTCAAAACTACATATTTTAAGGAAATTACACATCTGAAGATAGTAGTGGACTATCAATATAAAGGGGGCTGTCGAATCATGGGTAAGAATTAAAGGTTTTGGATGTAACATCACACCTTGACGGATTCAAAATTACTTTTTTTTTGTTGTTGAAGACCAGCACTAGAGGGTCAATCATAGATTGAATGATTTTCTGCAGTGGGTTTCCTCCTGACGTCCGGTTCACTCTTCATTGGTCATCTTGAGCAGGCTCTGCTTGTCGATCTTGAAGAGCCTCCACCCTTCCTCCAGCGAGAGATCAGAGGCTCCGCGCCGCTTGTAGAAGTCGATGGAGGGTTTGTTCCACTCCGCCACGATGAAGTGCATGCTGCTGCACCGAGTCCTGACCGCCGTCTGCAGAAAACCAGTCAATGATTGGAGAAAACTGATTGAGTACAAGATATACTGCCAGGAGAAGATTAGAGGTGCTGTATAATGCTGGATCATTAACCTGGGATTAATGATTAACTAGCACAGTAAACGTTGAGCTTTGGTACACTACCCTCATGAAAAAGAAGTACACTTCTACTTAGCATAAAAATAAACGTTGATGTAGAAACAATTTAAGCAAGTAAGTTATACAAATAATTGCAAAGAAACAGCAAGTAACGTTAAATTAGGTGTGGAAATCTTTTAAGGAGAAAGACTGAAATAGTATTTTCTTGTCAAATGTACTCAACAAATCATAGATTTTTTTTTACAACTTATATACTTAAAAATACATATTTAAGTGCAAACTCAATGTAATATTTTTGGACACTTAATTGCATGTTATTTGCAATTACATTCAAATGTATATTTATATTACATTAAATGCAAACTTAAGGGTTTTTGACCCACTTAAGTAGGACTTAAGTACATTTACAGTTATATAAAATATACTTTAATGTGATTTCTATTGACGCTTGTATGACATGTTTTTAAATATATTTCGCATAGTAGTGATGATGTTGAAATTTAGTAAATATAAAATGTATTAACTTGCTATTAGTACATTAATAAATGTTATATTGAATAATGCACTACAGTTAAAATTATAATAAAGTACTTTACATGTGCTTTTATGGAAGCCTGTTTCCGCCACTGAATAAAAAATATAAAAGGTAATTGCGACTTTTTATTTTATTTTTATTATTTTTTTCTCACAATTGTGTGATACAAACTTGCAATTCTGAGAAATGAAGTCAGAATTGTGAGATAAAAAGCAATAACCTTTTTTTAATTTTTTTATTCAGTGGCGGAAATGGGCTTCCATAGCTTTAATATGTTAATCAACAATTAATGTACTTTTTTTAAAGCATGGAAAAAACTATTTAACTATTTAACATTTTAAAGTGTACTTTAAAGTAAAACTTTTAATTTGACATTATTACAAAGTGCACTTTTTTTTAAAAGTGTACTTAAGTGAAACACATCTCTTTAAGTAGGTAGCGGCTTTTATTTTTTTACTATTATATTATCTGCAAGTAGTTTTTTTTTTAATATACTTATAAGATGTGAAGTACACTACAAGTGCGCAATCAATACAATTAAGCACATTTCTTTATCACAAGGGTAACTATGTGATTTGAGCAGCATTAGGAACAGTTTCCTCATGAGCCAGATAGATGTTATTGATCTTTTTGATGTTGCGTGTAGAAAGTTTAAACGTACCTGACTCAGTTTCTTCAGGATTTCAGACCCAATTCCAAAACCTAATTTTAATAGGAGGAAAAGTGTGTTACTTGACGGTGTCTCATAAATCTGACACTTTGATAACACAAATGTATAAGGTCACATTCATACCCCGAAACTCCTTCATGACGTAGAAGTCCTCCAAGTAGAGCAGTTTCCCAATCCAGGGGTCATAGGTGAAATAATACATGGCAAAGCCAACGATCACATGACCTGCATACACACTTCAGTCACTCTACTGTTTCCAGCAAGTCAAAGGCATTTTTAGCAACAAAATCGCTGTCGTTTTGCAATTTGCTTTGGTTTGCTGAAATTAATTTCATGTCGGATTACTGGCATCACAACCCTCGCATACACCACAGTCACATTTTCAATTAATCCATCATTTCACTTTTATTATGTTGATTTGAACGTTTATACCACACTGCAAAAGTATTTTCTTACTTAGCAATCTTGTCTTGTTTTCCACTGCAAATATCCAATCAAGATACAATTACTTGAGAAAGTATATTACATAAAAGTTATTACAATAATTACATATAAAATGATTTTATTTATTTTTCTGACTCCGCTGGCAGATTTCCCCTTTGTTTTATGCAAAAACTCACTTGATTTTGATGCATTTTGCTTCTCAAGTAAACATATCATGATTTAAGCGTTTAGATATTCGTACTGGAAAACAAGACAAGAAGTAAGAAAATCATTTTTTGTAGTGCAGCAGAGTAGGGTTGGGAATCAAAACATACTAGGAAGACTTTGATGGAATGTGGCTATAAAATAAACATTGCCGTTGTCATGGCGATTAGAATTGTTTACCAAACAAAGTCCTCAAAATTCTAAAAGCTTGATTCATGGAATGGTTCGTTCCCTGTGATTCCCATCCCTAGCTGTATGGTGCGTCTGGCAGACAGCTGTTAGTTTGGGGCGTATGGAAGTGTGGTGTAAGGCTGGGGCGTCCCAGCTGTTGTGGCCTTACCTCTGGTTTATTGTACATGTTACGCTATTGTAAGCGATCTTTCAGTTACCTCCCCGCCCATCCATGTACACGCCACGGGCAATGTACATGGCGAAGCAAGAGACTGTAGCCTGAAGACAATAAATTACAGAGCGGGATTGGATGAGCGTTCTTGGCAAATGTCAAAAGTTCAGACTCACAGAAAAAGACACTTCAGATTCCAGTGTTCATGTTACAGTGTTACTTCAGTAAATAGTTCACCCAAAACATGAATATCTGCCATTGTTTCCCCAAATTTGAATTCCCAAGTAGTGACAACTTCTCTAAAGCTTCAAAAAGGAACTTAATCCAACGTTTTTGAAGTCGTACGGTAGGAATAGACCCAAATTTAAGTTGTTGCACTGCAAAACTCAATAAAATGATCTTCTAACAGTCTTAAATCAAGACACATTTACTTGAGAAGCAAAATGACTTAAGACAACAAGACTTGTGTTCTGAAAAATGACTTTACTTTTAAAATAAGAAAAATGTCTGCTAATGAGGTCAGAAAAATAAACTAGTTGTTCCTCTAAATTAGGCTTAAATTAGGTAGGATTGAATTTTTCCTGACCCCATTGGCAGATATTATTGAATTATTTTATTTGTCATTTTTATTACTTTTATTGACTGATGTTTGACTATTTTTCATGGAAAAAGTGTTTTAAAAAAATACAAATATGCATTGACTTTGAAGTTTTGACTGCCTTTTTTATTAACTTTATTATTATTTACTTATAATTTGTATATGCTATTATTTTATATTTATATTATTTGACTATTATTTTTTTTAATTATGTATATATTATGTTATACTTTTATATTTACATTATTTTATATGAATTATGTTATTTATAATTTAGTATACTATCATTGTTTTATTTTATTTATGCAATTTTTATTGATTTATAATATTTATATTACTTTTATTGCTATTATTGCTTATATTATTTTATCATTTTTATTTCTTTTAGTGACTGTTATTTGACCATTTGTGATCAGATTATCCACTTGTTGATTGGCAAAAATGTCAGAAAACAAACTTCTCAAGTAAAAGTATCTTGATTTAAGAAAAAAATAAATAAATAAATAATCTGAAGAAAAAAGTCATACATGTATGCCTAAATTTATAAAATGTATAAATTTGCAAAACTATTCATTAAATCTCATTTTTGGGTGAACTAGCAGTAATGAACTACATGCACTTCATGTTTACAGATTGTGTAACACGCACGCTGCAATGCAAAGTGTTTCCAAACACAGTTTTGCATCATTATGCACACAAAGACTCTTGGTAAATCGGGTGGGAATTTACACTCTCCTGATGCGCTCGCTTCAACCTGATACGGAAACAAAAGCAGAACAGCACGCCATACAGTGCACTGAATCACAGAGCTGCAGCACAGGTTTGGTCTTACCGTCGGCGCTCTGGTGCTGTTTGGACACTTCAGCCACGATACAGTGATAGAACGGATGATCTCCAAACCCGTCCTCCAGCAGATCTGCAGGAGCAAACGAGCCGTTAGAAGAGCGAAACACAAGCTACAAACTGTGAAAACGTCAATGCTTTCACCTCTAAATGTGCTTACCTTTCTCAGTAAGAATAACTTGATCTTCCATTTCCTCAAATTTTGCCAGTTCCTGTGAAACATGCATATTCAGGTTTGAAAATGATAAAACTGGGATTACTAACTAGTACTGTAACTCTTCAGATCTCATCATCACAACGTTTGAGGTAAAAAAAAAAAAAAATAATAATAAAATTCACTCAGAAATGGTAAATTTCACAATTATAAAGAAAAGGCAAGTAACACATTGAATTTGAAAACTATTGAAAAATATTTTTACAGTGTAGCTACACAGCTTTAAACTGCCTGAACTCTTTACCTTTATTATTATAAATAATAATAGCAATAAAAGTCATAATGCAAATATTATAAATAATAGTATAAATTAAATAAATACATTATACTAAATTATAAATAACAGTGCAATAATATACATATATAATTAATAAATAATAATAATAATTCTAATAAATACATTTTGAAAAAAATATTATAAATAAAACTGCAAAGAAACTGCAAGTTACACATTTAATTAAAGTAGAAAAACGAAAATACTCCTGCCTTAAATAGCATCAGTCAAACTGAATTTCATACCTTTATGAGTCGCAGTATGTCAGACACGTCCTTGGGCTCGGCTTTCCGTAATATGAAATTGGCCATTTTCTTCTTTTGCTCTTTTTTCCTTTGCTGACTAGTCCTCTGTATGTGAAACGTAGTAAGATTTGTTTCTTCATCCGCTTCTCAGAGGTTCACCCTCAGCTACAGGCCGGAGATCAGCTTTCTCCTGCTTGAAAAGGCATCCAGTGGCTGGTGTGATGAAGCATCCGCTGAGCTCAAAGCTGCGCCGTTTCCTCCTTTTATTGATGCTCAGGAGGGGCAGAAACCTTCAGGCCACTCCCAGGAAACCTGCTGTGCATCGGGTCCTTCCTGAAAAAAAGTGGCCTGCTTGTTCACTCAGAGCAGCATGGGTTAATGTTCATCATTCTGGAAGGATCGTCACGGTTTATGTACCTTTCACACTGCAGATCATGCAAAGGTCATGTCCTGTATACATAAGGATCCTGATGTACCAAATAAAGCAGACCTTTGAATTTGCTTATGCAAGCTAACAAATTGTGGACAATGCAATTACAATTGCACATAAATAAAAATAAAAGTCAAAACCTAGAAAGTCAATGCATCACATTCCCAAAAATACTGAAACTAAGGTTTTAAAAGTTTATACATAATCTTCCATGAATCAGGGCAAAAATGCATGAGGATGTTGACTATGGACTGTTTTGCCACGAGTTCGCCTCGTTGTATTTTGCCATGACATGCCTTGTGTATCGTCAACACAACTTGATTTACAGTTGGTTTGATGAAAACTACAGTTATGGCAAGAAAATACAGGCCAAAAGTCTAAATAAAGCACAGCATCCATTTCTCTGAGATTTTCATTTGTGACATCAACTGCCGTGGTATCACAGTTCACGCTGCTCATCTGGAAGTGTTTTTTTCTTATAAGCTTCACACAAAAACATCTTAAAAATAACTATTAAACGGGTGCGGATGATGGAAAACTACACATGCACATGCACCTGTATGATATATTAATGTATTAGCTAATATTACAACAGAACATCCTGCCCTGAGTGACTTTAAATGCTGATTTGTCCACTTTTTTTGACACATGACAACTTTCCAGAGTTTCTGCACCACACCTTTGACCCGAACATGTGACTGACCTTTGCAGCACACACAAAAATACAGGCTTTTGCAGTAAAATCTGCTCTCTGGGGAGCAAACGTTTCCACTGCCTATGCAATACTAAAAAAACAGGTCCCTTTGTTCTGGCTATTTTGAGATTAATAACAGAACATTATAACCTATATTCATTTTCAGCAGTGCTGCAAAAACAAAAGACAAAAAAAATGACGAACTGCTGCAAACTCAGCAGTTTGTTTACATCTATTCCCAACCGGCCTTGTCCTAGAATGCAAAAGGATCTGAAATACCATTTAAACACTTCGAGCACTTTTAGCATTTTAAATATGCAATTTATAAAAGATTTTATGTAGAAAAATACAATTCCTACTCGATGAAAATAGTAAAATGTATATTCATTACAGAAACATCCAAAACTTTGTGTGATTTTGTTCATTTGAATCATTTCCAGATGTTATGACTGTGGAAACCCTGATATTACATAATTATATCTTGGAGTACATTTATAAAAAGATAATTTGGAGCACTGGTTCAGTTCAACTCAAAGAGCTCATAATACTGAAATTGCAATAGTTAAAGAAACAATAATTGCATATTCCCACATGCATAGCTTTATTGTCTGGCAGTTCATACTTTTGCACTTTGGCCTTAACATCTGTCTGGGACGGGGTAAAGAAACAGCCTTATCTAGTCTTTAGCAGCGTGACACTGTTATTGCAGCTGCGCATGTTTGCAGTAATACCGGTCTTTCGTTAAAAACAGTGCTGCGTTTCCTGCTCAGAGTCATTTCACGCTTGTAATTTAGTCTCAGTTTCAATGTATTGCAATGACAGCAGCTGCAAAGCATCACACTGTTGATTTCCCACACTTTTCATTTTAGAAAAACACCATTGTTTTGCTGGGGTTGTGCTACAAAAGCTGATTCTACATCGCCCTCTAGTGTCAGACTAATCGGTTCATATATGCATGTTTGTAGATTCAGGATCCTCACAGCTTTGACCAATGAATTTCCATTACTAATGATTTAAAACTATAGACACAGTTGGGATGGATTTCCATTTGTATTTCAGATGGCGATGTAACTGCAGAGTTAATAGATTTAAAACCATTTTACACATCAGATGTTTATGGAACTATTATAGTTTTGTTAATAGTTTGAATTATTTAAAATTTTTGATTTTCCATTTTCATTTTAAGATGTTAGTAATTTTGTCATTTAATATTTCTATGCCGTTTTTATTAGTTTTATTTCACTTTTAGTTAATTATGTAAATGAAAATATGGCGTTTTTAGCAAATAGCTAAAAAAAAAATAATAATAATATATATAATAATAATAATAATAATAATAATAATAAATATATATATATATATATATATATATATATATATATATATATATATATATATATATATATATATATATAAATAAAAGAAAAAAATTATTTCAGTTAACAAATATATTTTTTATGGTTTTAGTTTACTATAATAACCCTGATACTATCTCCAATAACACAAAATTGTCTGATTTTTCTTTTTTCTTTTCTTAAAATGTTTTTAATTTCCTTCCTTGGAAATTTCATCTCATTTTCCAGTACAAATATCTAAACATCTTTAATGAAGATAGCAGGAGATGCAAAATAATATCTTGTTTTTTGAAAAATGTAAATCACAATGATGCGAGTTCATGCTTAAAACAAACCAAAAAAACAAAAAAAAACAAAAAAACACAGCCATGTAGTCAAGACTATATACAGTATATATATATATATATATATAACAAGACTATGTTTTTTTATATATATATATTTGTACTGGAAAACAAGTAAAAAAAAAAAAATACTCAATAGAAATTTCTACTGCTTTTAACATTTCATTAATTTCTATGAAAGGCACAAACAATCAGACACACATTGCAGGGACGAAACAGGACTAAATGTTTATCAAAACTCTCCTTTTATTCTGCGCTTCAGAAACAGTCATCAGAACAAACATGTGTAGTGAAACATTACGCTCAGTTGAGTTTATCAAAGTACTTGAGTTTGCCTGAAGGGTCTGGGATAATCTGTGTGGAAACAGGAGAAATACAGAGAGATACTGTAACCTGTGATCATACACACACACACACACACACACACACAAATCTTACCGTATCACTGCCAGGCTTCCATCCAGCTGGACACACTGTCGTCAGAGAGACAACAGAGACGGTCAGTGACACCAAACCCAAACCCTTACATTTATATCATGCACATTCATAAACTTAAGTATGCGTGATATATGCTATTTATATCACAATGTTCTGGTGGGTAATGCATAATACAATTAGAGATTGATTGATATTGACTAATACATCACTGTCCAAACACTTCATTCCACATTTCAAAATTATAATTTTTTCCCTTTATTTAAACTGTCATGTATATTCAAAAAAAAAAAAAGAAGAGATCAAAAAGATGCTCTAGATATTTTTAACTAATGAAAAAGATAGATTTCTCTTGTTGTTCGTTGAACGTAAGCATTTGCTTTCATTCATTCTTAATCAAATCTCTCCATTTGTTGCCCATTTCAAATTTTGGACAGGCTACTATATGCAGTAATACAGAAATAAACGCATGAATAATCCAGATGATATTTAATCATTTCTGAAATAATTAACTTAATCTGATTATGCTATGTTATTTTAGTATTACTTAAAAACTTATATTTATTAATATTTTGAATTAGCTTTTATTTTTTATAGTTTTCATTTTCATGTTAATTTAAAATGTTAGTAATTTTATTATGTGCTTTTGTCCTTTTTTTATGTTTTTTTTTAAAATATATATATATATATAAATTAAAAAAAGAAATAATAATAATAATCTTTAATTTATATTTATTTCAGTTTTAGCTTAAATTTACTTCGGTTAGTTGCCAAAGCAACATTTCTAATTTCCCTTTGAAGTTTTTCATCTAATATTTGTATTGCTTGTATGTATCCTATTCATATTTATTTTATTTCCACTTTTTTCAGCAACCTTAATCTACTTTTAATAGCCCTAGTTAACAATAACAACTCGAAAACCCTGTCTTTAGTTAAAATGATTAATCTCAAACTGTATTTGCATCCAAATATTTTAAGTATTAAAATAGATTAAACATATAATTTCATAAATCAGTGTTTTAAAATCGGCAGCCCTAGAAAACAGCGTTATCTATTATTATTAAGTCTAAAAAAAAAAAAAGTCGAAAGTGTGTCATCAATGTTAGATGTGCAAAAAGGATGGCACTGATCCACTCAAGGCTGGAAAAGTCTACAAAAACATTTTTTTATTTTATAAATTGCATCTGAAGATAGCAATGTGCTGAAACGTTTGCTTGCTGGTGTCTAGCTGTTTTTAACTCGCATGCACTTTGCACTTTTTGCACGATGCAATTTATAAAAAAAAAAAAAGTTTTTGTAGACTTTTTCCTTTTTGCTCATTCTCAAGTATACCATTGGCTCTACGCACCTGTAGTACAAGGACCTGCAGTAACAGGACTTTTTTCCTGTTTGGAGCGCTTCAATTTTTTCTAGTATCAATGTAAGATGTGAAATGATTAATAACTGCTGTACCTTCTCCGTGTTTATCGGTGTACTGGAAGGCCTGCACCAGCCTGAGGGTCTCGTCAACAGAGCGTCCCACCGGCAGGTCATTCATGGTGATCTGTCTGAGGACACCTTTATCATCGATGATGAAGAGACCTCTAAAACACAGCAGAGGATAAAACCGCAGGCAAGTCAGTAATGTAATACTGAAACACAAGCTTTAAAATCAGGGTTCTGATCTTGTTTTTCATCACTGGAAATTTATTTTCAAACACACATTTGTAAAATCCATTTACAATATTAAACTCCAACAGGGTCAAAAAATGAAAAGGCCTGGTTCCAGTACCGGAGCGTGTGTCCCTGATCCTCAAGAAAGACGCCGTAGTCTTTGGATATCTGATGAGTGAGGTCAGAAAGAAGAGGGATTTTCATTGGTCCGAGACCTCCTTGTTTCCTGGGTGTGTTGATCCTGATAAAAAGAAGCCAGCGGTGAGTCCATTCACAGTCCTCACTTATATAAGATATCACAATTAATCATCTCAAAGTCCATGTTTAAATGTAGTAGCGTGTCCTCACCAGGCCAGGTGAGTAAACTGAGAGTCCACCGAGCAGGCGACCACCTCTGCGTTGATGGCCTGAAACTCATGCACACGGTCGCTGAAGGCGATGATCTCAGTAGGACACACAAACGTGCTGTGGATCAACAACCAGACAAACGTTCAGAATGATTAACTGTTTCTAGTGTTTCTTCTGCTCACCAAGGCTGCATTAATTTGATCAAAAATACAGTAAAAACAGCAACATTATGAAATGTAACTTCAATTTTAAATAACTGCTTTCTATGTAAATATATATATATATATATTGTAAAATGTAATTTATTGCTGTGATCAAATCTGAAATTACTCCAGTCTTCAGCGTCACGTGATCCTTCAGAAATCATTGTAATATGCTGATTTGCTGCTCGAGAAACATTTCTGATTATGTTGAAAACAGTTCATGCTTCATATTTTATTTTTGTGGAAACCGTGATGCACTATCATTCAAACAAGAAAAAGGAAATGCATACTTTTATTCAAGGATGCATTAAATTGACTGTAAATGACAGTAAGACATTTATAATGTCACAAAAGATTTCTATTTCAAATAAATGCTGTTCTTTTGAACAAAGAAACCTGAAAAATAAAATGTATCAGTTTTCACAAAAATATGAAGCAGCGCAACTGTTTTCAATATTGATAATAATTAGAAGCATTATTAATAATTGAACACCAACTATAACTGACACTGAAGACAGGAGTAATGATGCTGAAAATTCAGCTTTGATCACAGAATTAAATTACACTGTAAAATATACACATAGAAAACAGGTATTTTAAATTGTAATATTTCACAACGTTTCTGCATTTATTGTATTGTTGATCAAATATGTGCAACCTCAGTGAACATAAGAGTTCTTTTAAAAACATTGAAAATCTTAATGATTTTAAACGTCTGATAAGTGTTTTGTGTATCCAGTCATTTAATTTTAAGAGTAACTGAAGTTAATGTAGTCAAAGCATACTTACAAGTCCAGAGGGTAGAAGAAGAAAACCAGGTATTTTCCTTTGTAATCTGACAGTTTCAGCTCCTTAAACTCGCCATTGATCACAGCTGTTCCTTCCCAGTGTGGTGCTGGTTTTGAGACTGAAAAGAAAGAAACATAATTTATTTATTCGAAAGAATCATATCCCAACGTCCATTATTAATGTTTTAGTGCATATGCATGCATGTGATCTACTGTCTCTTTAAGAGATTCAGTAGCATGCTGAAAAAAAAAAGTCTTGGATCCAAGTCTTAAATCATGACGTGTCCTTAAAAGCAGTGCACTTTTATATACAACATAGACTAATAGCTATTAAAATGACCTGATTTGCACAAATAAACAGCACATATTGATATCTCAAACACTAATGTGAATTAATTATTCTGATAAAGCATCCGATTACCTATCATGCTGACAAAATATTGCTGACAATCCTTCTGGAACAATTTATGCAACATTCATTATCTCAAAAATAACTTTTAAAGCAATTACACAGACGTTAAATTAAATTCCGTCCACACATATTTGAAATAAGAGTCAATGCTAACAGGCTAATAGTAGTACGTGTTAACAGCGGTTAGAAACGTATGCAAAATCACATTCCATTACAATGAATGGATATTTAAAAATATACATCTAAGACCAAATTTTCATTTTTATTAATGCATTGAGCATTCATATCATTTGCATATGCATAAATGCGCGAAACGCACTTTTGGCTTTGCTCAGGTGTAAGGAATGATCAGAGACGGGGACGCGGAAAGCCTCTCCGGGATAAACGTGTCCACCGGCGTAATTATAACACTCCTGCTCCTTCCTCCAGTCTGCACCGTTACACAAAACCGACTCGGTGAGTAAAAGAAGTGTGCAAACTACGCCGAGCCATTCTCTGGGCGTTTTAATGCAGCGACTGATATCCATTGCTGAGTCTTGCAGGAAGCACGTCTCTCTTAGTTTGATTATTATTCCTCCTTCTCCTGCCGCGCACAGACGTCATCGATCTGTATTGTGATCGGATCGGCTGCAACTGTATTCTATTGAGCGGGTCTGACGGCGATGTACATGATGTACAGATCTGGGGGTTTCCGCTCCAGCGCGCCATTACGAATCACTTATTTATTTATTTATTTATTTATTCATTTATTTATTTTCCTCATTTAGAATTCATCAGTCACGCACCATTGAATAATTCGTTAATTTTAATTTAATGTTTTTTTTCACATTCCTTGATCAACAATGTAATAATATCTGTGCATAATCTTTAATTTCAAGATTACTTGCCTGGCCAAAATAACGGTATGAAAACGCGGGTAAATTTACCATTTAAAAAGAACAGAAAAGAAAAGAAAAGCACTTGTCTGTCTGTCAGCGCTCGACATTTCGGTCATCCGGTCACACGGTGGCGCAGCAGTTCTGAACTTCTGTATATCATCGTCACTTCCGCCGCTGTTGATCAGGACGGTAGGTCGCGCGCGCTGGCGGGAGTTCGCCGGATTAAAGCTTTTTAAACCTAGTAATTGGTTAGTATTGGCAATAAGCTTATTATTTTATGAGTTACTACCATTTTTTTAACATCTACTGAGAGTTATACGTTTTAATAATCCAAGACTGTCCGAGCGCGTGGCTCTTTGTTGCGGTTAGCGACTTTTCTTTATATAACTCGACGGAGCCCGTATGAGTACACGCCTTGTGTTCCTCATTGTTTTATGAATTTGAATTGCATTACACGTCCTTTTGAGATATAGAATGTTTGATTGTTTACATTATACTGGTTTTGCTGGTTAATTTGTTGGTTTATCAGGAGATACGCATAGCATCTCGATGGCCTCTTCTGTTGTCTTCGATGTACTGCGTATTACTTCATTATAGTTTAGGCATGCGCATTAATGATTGTAGCTTCAAAACAATACTCTCACGAACTATTAACAAAAGTAGGAGTCCAGTCAGTGTTACCGGCGAAATTTGTTTGTGCGTCGTGAAATCGGGATGCAGTCTGCAATTAACACATTTATACCCACTCTCTTGTTTCACAGCAAAGCTTTCCTGATACGCGTCCTAATTAAAACACCATGGCCGACAGCGATGATGAGTACGACCGCAGGCGAAGAGACAAGTTCCGCAGGGAGAGGAGCGACTATGACCGATCCCGGGAGAGAGAGGACCGCCGCAGAGATGACTGGAATGACAGGTGAGAGAGAGGGAATTAAACTAATCTGCTGAAGGAACCACATTTCAAACAAAGCATCATGCCTGCAGATAGTGGGAAAGTAAGTCTGAGATATGGAGCAGAGGTTTCGTGTCCATTCGGGGTGTGAGATTTTTCAAGAGCAAGGCCGTAAATATGCAAATTAAATATTTGCATATTTTGAAACATGCGCACATTCACTCTGAAGTGCATGCTTATGTTGAAAACATCACATTTGATTATGAATTACCTGAATGACACATCCAAAATAAAAAGTTGAGTGGTTTACATCACCAGCTTTGTTTCCATCCACCTATTTTTATGCAAATTTTGTGAGATAACCTAAAAAAAAAAACACTGATTGGAAACGCCCAAGATGTGCAAAAATTTTTTTAAATGTGTAAAAGTTTTGCATGTGGATGACAATATTGGGGAAAGAACTAGAAATACTGTATTATGCACGTCTGGCCAGTAGTTGGCGCTGTCACACAGTAAAGAAACACTACATAAAAAATTCTAAAGATTGAATATGTAATACACATGTGGCACAGTTTTAGGCCCCCAAAACACCATTGTTGCATTAATGAACAGCCAAAACACACAAAGTTTAAAATTTTTAGTTGGAAAAAGGTGTCATTTAAACGCCCCTTATGAAGACATGCATAAACTATGATGGAAATACTTTTACTGAATAAGTTGCAGCAATTTCTAATTTTATTAATGGTACTTTGTTCATATCTGATTATTGTCCTCCTCAATGTTTATGATACAGGTCAATGTATATGTGCACATTTTTATATGTATTTCTTGTGGTTGTCGTTTACTGGCGGCCCTCGGCTAGAGAGTGGGACAGAGGCCGCGAGCGACGCAGCCGAGGGGAGTATCGTGACTACGAGAGGGGCAGACGAGAGAGATTTTCCCCTCCACGTCATGACATGAGCCCTCAGCAGAAGCGCATGAGAAGAGACTGGTAAGAACAACTGTGTTTTTAGGGGAAGAGATCACTTTTAAACTTCTGATTTGAAACCTAGCCAGGCTGGGTTACTGCTGCAACACACGCAGCGAGAGAGAGAGGCGGGATTCAGTCTGTGCCATTCACACAGATTGATTCCTCTTTCACTTCTCTTTGAACAGAAACATTCACACAAACTTATGTTTACATACCCATTTTGGCTAGTATTTTGGTGAACACAGTCTTAAGTGAACCGAAACCGGATGTGTGTCAGTATTTGGTAAGCTACGTTTATTTGGTCTTTAAGAGACAGCAGCTTATAAATACCTGCAGTGCACTATTGTGTTATTTTACAATTAATTACATTTCTGCACCTGAATAGTGTTTCTGACTTTATTAGTAACTTGTTGCATTCATCCATGGTTGTAATATGTGTAATTGTTCTTGTTTTATTACTGACTTTATAAGTAATAAATGAAAAGCAAATTTTTTTTTTGCTGATCCGAAAAATGATCCGATCCGTCACTCAAAATCCGTAAAATGATCCGAACCATGAGTTTTGTGATCCGTTGCACTACTGCTCACAAGCGACCGAAATAAAATGAATTGCTACGTTTATTTGATTATATTTTAAAAGATCAATGAAATGGTTAGTGCTATGCCTTTTTTTTTTTTTTTTTATTCATTGAAAAATTTAAAGCAGATGAGAGAGAATTTCTGAAAAAATAAAAGAACCATATTACTTCAAATATTTTAATAAATTATTAATGTTTTGTGAATTCAATTAGACAAGTTTGTTGGATCATTGTTTTAAATCTTGAGAATAGAATCCCAAAAAATGAAAATGGAAAACATGAAAAATGAAACCGAATTTGGGAAAATAAAAAGGGATTTCATAGGGCCCTAAAAAGTCTAGCTGAATTTAATAAATTCATTAGACATGTTTTATTAATTACACATGCTTTTTGTTGTCAAATTTAATTTGATCATTAAAGTGGAATCCAGAAAAATTAAAAAAGTGAATTTGGGTTAAAATAAAATGGTTTACTGTACACACAAAAATACAAAGCAAGCACAAATAATGAGTTTCTCTATGATGCCTTTAAAATACTTCCTATGTAGGCAGTTCACTAGGTTTTGAAATGAAGCCAAAGAGATCGAATGCTTATATAAAACTCTTCTACACTCTTTTCAGGGATGACCATGGAGGTGACCCTTACCATGGTGGCTATGACCTGGGTTATGGAGGTGGTGGAGGACCCAGCTACGCCCCTCCTCAGCCGTGGGGTCACCCTGACATGCACCTGATGCAGCCTCATCATGGAATCCCCATCCAGGCCAGGTGAGCCCGAAGGAAACGAGCAGCTCTGCAGTCCACCATTCCCTTGTATTTAACCTGTTAACACCACCTCTCTGGTCTTCCTCCAGGCTGGGAAACATCCATGACATGGATCTCGGTCCTCCCCCTCCTGTGATGAAGACCTTTAAGGAGTTCCTGCTGTCCCTGGACGACTCTGTGGATGAGACCGAGTCGGTCAAACGCTACAATGAGTACAAGGTCGATTTTAGGCGTCAGCAGATGCAGGACTTCTTCCTGGCCCATAAAGATGAAGAGTGGTACGATAACAGTTACTGTTTTTGCTTTAGTGTTTTGTTTTGGTAGTGTTTGTGCATTAAGCTAGTGATCGAGGAAAAGCAAGTCCCACCTCTAAGCACAGAAATGGCCAAATTCTGCACCTATCAGCCTCTGAACATTCGACTGTATTCTGTTAATTATTCATTTGGCCTGGAGTTAAGATGAAGAATGTGGATTTGGCTGCACAATTTTATCTTGTACCTCGGAGTATGACTTTGAATATCCTTTAATGAGTACTTTACTACAGTCAGTGTTGAGGGTGAAGTTACATAGCCTTTTAAAGTTTAGTTCATCCAAAATTGGAAATTTTTATAATTTTCTTTTTTGCATGAACTATTCCTTTAAATCTTGAGTGCTTTATTTGCTCCTGATAGCATTATTTCTAAATAACGTCTAGTGTCTCATCAGTTTGTCTCCACAGCGACTGAATTGGTCTCGTCATTGACTTGTTTCCTGTGTTTTTAACATTCATTTCATTTCAGGTTTTTGCATATTGTTTATTGGTTTACAAATTAACACAAATCCTTCTTCCCTCCATCACCACAAGGTATTGGAAGATGAGAAAAGCTCTTGGACCCGTCGCAGGAGTCGCTGTTAGTTAGTCAGGGTTTGCACTGCGCACAATGCAGCTGCCATTAGAATCCAAGTACCAGGGCTTTTAGCTAGACAGTCGAAAACTCACAATCCAAACCTACCGTCGCGTTCACGGAAAGAATTTTTTTTATTTTCTGTAGTGTGTGATGCCTTTCTTCCCCTTTTTCTTTTTCATTTTTGATATTTGGATCAATCAAACCCCCCCAAAAACGCAGAAATGGTGTGTATGTACACACTCCTCTGAGAAGACCGCTCTCAGTGTAAATGTGTTGTAATGCGGGGAGTACATCAGGTAAATTTAGTGCACACAATGGAAAATGTTTCACCCAACTGTTTTGACTCTCGTTTCTTGATAATGCATCAGTTTCTATTGTTGTTTTACTTCTTATTTTTTGTGTCTACTTCTTTGGTGGTGAGTCTACCTTACTGTATTAAACACACTTAAACACAAGTTTTCTTTATAGCATGTGTAGCAAGACTGACAGAAGTGCACTTAAAATAATTTAGCCTACAAATTGGTGTCATAAGCTCTTCAAAACCTAGTGTGCTGCCTTGCTAAATACTGCCTAAACATGTAGCTGCCTTCTAAGACAGCATATTAACTGGAATGAAACGACAGAAGAGAATGTTTCGGAATGCACTACACATGCAGCAGTTTTGTACTCACTTCACTCAGTTAATTTCATTGGAGTTTGACATTAACAATGTTGTTAATCTGTTTCACACACACACATACATATGTGACCCTGGACCTCAAAACCAGTCATAAGTCGCTGGGGTATATTTGTAGCAATAGCCAAAAATACATTGCATGGGTCAAAATTGTCATATTATCATTAGGATATTAAGTAAAGGTCATGTTCCATGAAGATATTTTGTAAACTTCTTACCGTAAATGTATCAACTTAATTTTTGATTAGTATTATGCATTGCTAAGAACTTAATTTGGATGGCTTTAAAGGCGTTTCTCAATTTTTTTTTTTTTTTTTTTTTTGCACCCTCAGATTCCAGATATTCAAATAGTTGTATCTCAGCCAAATATTGTTTTTAACAAACCATACATCAATGGAAAGCTGACACTTAAATTGTAAAATTGACACTTAAGACTGGTTTTGTCATCCAGGGTCACATATGTGGATTTGTTGTAATTTCTGTTTGCCACTATAGAAGTTTACCAAACTGTGGCGACTTCTGCTTCTAATAACCCTGAATATGTAAAAAGGGTATCATCTTGGAAGGATACATGCGATGCTGTCTTAGAATCCAGCTAAAAAAGGCATCTTTGAAGGCAACAAAAAAAATTTTCATTTTGGAACGTCCTTCACATTGGGAGCATGTTTATGTTGCCTGTCTAGGCAGCTCACTAGTTTTAGAATAGAGCCACAAAGTCATATGACAGAAAGTGGGTCAATTATGTGGGATAATAGAATTGCTGGTTTACATTAGATTTATCAAAGCAATTTTAGATATGTAGAAGACAGGATATGACTAGCAGGTCTTTTGGTGACTAGTTTGTGAGGTTGACCTCAAAAAATAGTTGCTAACATGTTGTTTTTTCTTCCCCAAACACCCCATTTGTCCCTCTTTCTCCTTTCTGTCTACTTGTCAGGTTTCGTTCGAAGTACCACCCGGATGAGGCTGGGAGGCGTAAAGCAGAATCCCACAGTGCTCTACAGAACCGACTGAATGTCTACATGTTCCTGATGGACAATAACTGGTTTGAAACCGTCTCTTTGGACATAGAGCATGCTCCACAAATCACAAAGATTTTAGATGCAGGTAAAGAGAAATGCTTTTCGTTTGCTAGCTTTAAATATCTAAAAAATGTAAATTGTCATTTGCTGAACCTCATGTCATTCCAAACTGTCCATTGGTAATAAAGAACTATGGCGGTCAGATGCACGTGCACTTTTCTCAAAGCATGTGCTTCGTTTGTCTCTGTTAGCCGTAATAAAGATGGAAGGAGGAATGGAAAATGACCTGCGCATTCTGGAACAGCCCACCGAGGAAGAGGAGGAGCGAGAGAGACTGTCATCTGGTGGACCTGGTTCTGAAGCGCCCAAACGGGATGAGCCCAGGCCCGCAGATGTTGAGCGCAAACCCTCGACTGAAAAGGACAAGATGGTAAGTGAATGTTGCATAATGGAGCAAAATATCATGCATTTCTGGGAGGATCTTTGTAACAATGATGGATAATATTGTGTCTATAGGTTGAGGGTGATGAGGGCACTGAGAAGGATGCAGCCGCTTCTGCAGGAGGAAGTGAAGGAGGGGAGAAGACTGAGAAAGAAGCACCTGCTGAACCAATCCCAGAACCCAAGAAGGTGAGTTAGCCAAGTTCTGACGCCTTGGGTTAAACTGTTTTGTAACTTTAATAGATATTAGTACATATGCTTGCATTGCAATCTGGTGTTTTGACATTCTCTTTTTCTCTTTAGCTAAGCAAGAAGAGAAAGAGGAAGCACAGTGGAGACAGTGAAGATGAAGCCAGTGCATCTGACAGCGAATCTGATTCTGACTCGGACTCAAACTCTCACTGCTCAGAGAAACCTTCAGAAAGAGAGCGAGAACCAGACGAGGGAGAGGATAAAGAGGAAGAGGAAGAAGAGGAGGGGGAAGGTCAGTGTCAAGGCTTCTGACAATGAATCATCCGTGTCAAAGTGTCATGGTTGTGACAACAGTGTTTCTGGTCTTTTAAAGCTGCTGATGTGAAGGAGCGAACGGAGGAGCAGAAGGAAAGGGAGAAGGAAAAGGAGAAGAAACCAAAGGACGACCAGCCTCCGCGACCTCGACCTCTTCACAGGACATGCTCTCTCTTCATGAGGAGCATCGCTCCAACCATATCTAAAGCGGAGATCGTCGCTGTAAGTGTGCAACCAAAGCGATGCCTTTGCTGTTATTGTCCATGAAGTTTTATCTAAATGCTGCTACTTAATTATTATTATTATTTTTTTTGCAGCTGTGTCGACGTTATCCAGGATTTATGCGTGTTTGTTTGTCAGAACCGCAGCCGGAGCGTAGGTAAGTTGAAGTTAGGTTCACTTCAGTTTCAACACTGTAGAGCAGGTGGTATAGCTGAAAGTCTTCTTTTTAGCTTATTGAGAATAGGGCTGGGCGATATATCGAACACGATATTCATGCGCATCTCGTCAGTAAAGCCGGTTCCGTGATTAGCGCTAAATCTCCATCACCTGTTTTCAAATAGAGCGCCATTTTATACACAGAGCCGAAGTTCACTGACAAGCTACGCAATATCGCCTTCATTATTGCAGATGAATCGCCTTCGATAATGAACGCGATATTGCGTAGCTTGTCAGTCCCCTACAAAATATTAAATTAAAAAAAAAATAAAAAAACGTTGAACCCAAATATAGTGTATTCATTTCATTGCAATAAAAAAACGTGGCCATTTTTGACTGCCACCTTAGGAGCACCAGAGGGATGTCATAAATTCAGTTTTCTGTATTACGTGCAGGTCTTAATGGTGTAAAAGTTAGAAAATTTGATAATACATATAAACATGAAAATTATATTTAAATCTTAGGTTAATGTTTCTATTTGCACCAATATAAAATGTTTCGCTAAATCATTTCAATATATATTAAAGGAGACATTGGGGTCTCTATAAAAAGCTAAATTTTTCATTTCTGTGAGTCAGGTTTTTCAGGCGTTGTTGGGTGACCTTCGACAGAGGTGTGAACATCAAAGAGATCTGCTGGAACCTGCAGAACATCCGGGTGAGTTCACGAATCACTGGCTTGAGGAACCGTGATGTGTTGCAAACGTCTCGCTCAATGTCTTCTCCTGTTCCTCTCTGAGCAGCTGCGGGACTGTGAGCTGGCTCCTGGGGTCAATCGAGATCTGGCACGTCGTGTGCGGAATGTAAACGGAATCACTCAGCACAAGCAGGTTCTGCGTAATGACATCAAGCTGGCTGCTAAACTGATCCATGCACTGGATGACAGGGAGAGGCTGTGGAACCACAAACTCAGAGAGGAGACACACACTCTGGAGGTATTCTCACCGCACAGCCTCAGACTGATACAATCTTAAATGCTTTTGGCCGAGAGATTTTATCTATTATTGAGCTTTTCCCATTTTTTCTTATTTCCTGAAGCTCCCTGCTCAGAACCCCATTTTGAAGAACATCACTGATTACCTGATTGAGGAGGTGAGTGCAGAGGAGGAAGAGCTTCTGGGAAGTGCAGGAGGAGCCGACTCTGAGGAGGGATCCAAAGAGGGAAACCCCACTGAGATAACTGTGGAGAGAGATGAAAAACTCGTCAAGGTCAGAAAAACTTTCATTATTATTTAACCCCAAAATCAGGAGATGCTGCTACAACAACATATTTGTGGAATGAAATCCAGTTGTTCTTTCTGATTAATTTTGGGGTGCTGATTCCAACAATAGCACCCTGTTTTCTTTGAGCACGTCTCACACTTACAAAATAATACATTTTGTTGCGTTTTTGTTTTTTGACGACAAAAGTTGAAGGTTGGTTAGGTGAAGGAGTCTTATATTATCCCTTAATCAGCAAAACTGCCACAAAGACATGGTTCTGAAGACATTCCTAATCCTGATTTCCACTTTTGCAGACTGTAATGTAAATTATACATTTTGAATGCTTTTGATATTAAGTGCATTACAGCTGATACACACAATTTGAAAAATCTTATTTTGTGGGGTACTGGACATGATTTATTTAATGATTTTCTTTTTTCACTCAGATTCATGATATTAGGTAGTTAGGCCTTTTTTGCAAATGTGCTTTTTTTTCATTGACATTTATTTTGTGACAATTAAATATACCCAGTTCTCATTACTATAATGTAAAAAGGAAATCTCATCCTCAGTGTCGTCATATTGGGAATTATTGTACCTAACTGTCATTACAATGCAACACGTTTTAAAAAGAAAAAAGATATACGCTGATTCAGAAACTGATGTTCTGATGTAGTTTGTGTTCTTAGTGCTCTCAGTGAAATGGTTTGAGATCAGTAAGTGTAGGATATTATTTCAGTTTGGCGTTTAATTCAGGAGTGTAATGTGTTTGTCTCCTCCCAGGTGTTGGATCGTCTCCTGTTCTACCTGCGTATCGTACACTCTATTGATTATTATAACACCTGCGAGTACCCGAGTGAGGACGAGATGCCAAACCGCTGCGGTATTATCCATGTGCGAGGGCCCATTCCCCCCAACCGCATTACTCACAGAGAGGGTAAGTGCTGCCATTACTGCTAGCATCTGGCTGTGCTTAGTTTCTTTATTGTTATAATTCTTTTTTGTGTCCCAGTTTAATGTATAGTTGGTTATATAAGAAAATAGGGCTGGGTGATATGGCAAAAAATTAAAATCTAATTTTTTTTTTTTTTTTTTCCAGAACGTTTGACCAGTTCTTTTTACGACTTTTAACTAGTCAACTTGAAAATGTGACTATAGCATGATTCAAATAACGTTTTCTTTATTAACCCTCAAGTTAAAGAATTCTATTCCAAGTGTAGCACACATGAAGTTTAACATAATGTGAATTTTAAACAAATCACTTGTTAAATATCTTTGCAGAAAAGTTGCATGAACTAGCCTACAACTACGTCTTGTACAAACTTGTCTTATACATATAATATGTTCAGAAACAGGCTAATACGAGGAAAATGCCTTAAATCTCAAAAGTCAAGGTAATTCAAATTCAGAATGACTGAAGGTGTAACACCAGTGGACTACTATACATCTTCTGTAAAAACAACAGCATTACCATGATGCAAACATGAAATATCAGACATATAGTAGTTGCAAGTTTTTTTTATTTATTGTTTTCTACGTAAACATGTATGCGTTTGACTGTTGCGCTCGTGTCTCTTGCAGCATCCCATGCATGAAACGGCAGTCTAAAAACGTGGCTCATGTTAAGAGTTTCACTCCCATCATCTTGCATGTTTTTCCTGTTCCACTGCCGTGTCGCATCTTTATCATCTTTATCATAGTGAGAGTTTAATCACGTGCGCCGGCATGTGGTAGGATCGTTCTCTTTACTGTTATCATTGGCATAGTGTCTAATTCTAACGTTTGCTAATATTTCGCGATCCCTCGATTTCTAAAATATGAAGTCAAGTTGAGCTTTATTGTCATTCTGCTACATGTGTGGACATATAGTGGAACAAAATGTCGTGTCCCGCTGGACCACGGTGCTACATACCAGTTAAACATAAATATAAACGTACAAATAGTAGTATAAAAAACTATTTTAGACCTATACAACAGTTAACCATCCGACTATACATGTACTATAAATAGTTGACTATACATACACAAACTGAGACTATACAAAAACTTTACATAAATACTGTACATGAAATTGTGCAGAAGAGAGATTTTGGGGGAAGCAGCACAGTGCAAAATGTTAATCGATAAAATTGGAAAAATCGCCCAGTCCTATAAGAAAGCCATTAGGTGGTTGACAACCTAAAGAGTGTAAATGTTGAATATTTCTGTTAATTTCTGCCAAAATTTTAGGATGATTAAATGTTAGTTTGCTGCAACAAACTGCAAAGGAATTACACTTCACCATTTAACAGAAATGAGCTGAGCTTGTTGACTTTTGATCCTCTTGTAGTGGCTGACTGGCAGAAGATATTTGAAGAGAAGCTGGGAACCTTGTTCAGTGTGAAGGAATCCCTGTCTGAAGATGAGGCAGGAAAGATGGGCCGCAAAGATCCAGAACAGGAAGTGGAAAAGTTTGTGCTGGCCAACACACAGGAACTGGGCAAAGACAAGTGGCTTTGTCCTCTAAGTGGCAAAAAGTTTAAGGTGTGTGTGATATAACATGCTGCTTGGTTCATCTGGTGTCCTTAGGCCCTGCAGGTCGAGTTAATAAAACAAAGATTATTGGAGTACAGTTTACAAGAATACACCATTTCACTCTTTTTGCTTCAAAATCTTGTTACTTGACATTTCTTTTTAACTATTTGTGAAATTTACTAGCCATTTTTGAGGTGAAAATTTTAATCAGTTAAATTTTAAACCATTTTTTTCCTGTATAGGGAGGTTGTTAATTTTTGACACAATCAATAAAAATATGAATCTCTCTCTACTAGGGCCCAGAGTTTGTCAGGAAGCACATTCTAAACAAACATGGCGACAAGATTGAGGAAGTAAAGAAAGAGGTCGTCTTTTTCAACAACTTCCTGATGGATGCAAAAAGACCCTCCATCCCAGAGATGAAACCTCCACCTCCTCCAGGCCCAGGACAGGGTAAGAAGCACATATCAATCTTGTTGATTTTATATCTGAAGGAAAAAAATCACATTATCGTCTCACAAACATTTCTAATTTTTCTTTCTCTCATTAGGAGTGCTTTCCCCGGGAGGTCTTCCATTCCCACCTCAGGGTCCTCAAGGTCTCATGGGTTTTGGCCAGCCCAGACCTCCAGTGATGGGTTATGGAGGTGTGTGTTTGTGGTAGTAATGGAGTCGGAGTGAAAATATTTTTTTGTTAACACAAGCTTTGTCATTTTCAGGAAGTGACGATGTGATCACACAACCATTTTTAATGCATCTCAGTTTTTAAACAGTGGTGCAAGCATAAAACACTGATATCTAGCCTTTTCCTTTTTTTTTTTTTTTTTTTTTTTTTTTTTAATAAATATCTAAGC
Source organism: Acrossocheilus fasciatus (assembly GCA_036784905.1). Taxonomy (NCBI): domain Eukaryota; kingdom Metazoa; phylum Chordata; class Actinopteri; order Cypriniformes; family Cyprinidae; genus Acrossocheilus; species Acrossocheilus fasciatus. The sequence continues at coordinate 41,447,393 of CM071942.1, forward strand.
TTTGAAACTTGCTCAAGTTCTCTACAGAATTGGGTTCTCAGTCATGCCAAATTTCAGGTATTTATATATTCTAGTTTCAGCCAAAGTAAAGTCATTGAAAGGATTTTTTTTAAGTGCATTGATTGAATTTATGCAATGATAAACAATCAAATCATTGTGGTGCTTCGGTGAGACATATTTTTGATGTGTTTCTTTGACACTTTAACAGGTGGTCCTCCTTACCCACCCAACCAGTATGGTGGAGGCGGCAGAGGCAACTATGACAACTTCCGTGGACAAGGTGGTTACCCTGGAAAACCTAGAAACAACCGGTGAGTCTGTCGTATTTCAGTTCTGTTTTAATTGTAGTTAGGGAACACGCGTCATATTTAGGGATGCACGATATTGGATTTTTGCTGATATCCGATATGCCGATATTTGTCAACTGATTTTGGCCGATACTATATATTTCCTTTTGTTTGGAAACAACGCCAAGTCTCTCCTGTGCAGAAATTATAAATAAAATATTTTTAATTTTGGTTAGTTTTTAACAAGAACTTATTTATTAGAATTAAAAATAATGAAGGTTTTTTTGACAGTACATTGAAGCTTTGAAAATAACTATAAATAAACTATATATCAATCGCTGCTCCCCCCCCCCAGAAAAATGCAGTGTTAACCCTTACATTTTATTTCAAGATTTAACATTAGTAGATGGTCTAAAACAAAAGTTGTAAAAATTCTGAAAATCTTTTAGAGCTCATGATTTGTTTAAAAAATAAAACGCATAACACATTAAAGTGCCCCATTATGCCTTTTCGAATATTACCTTTCATGCAGTTTGTCATGTAGCTGTATGTGAACGTAAATCTGCAAAGTTGTGAAGCCGACAGTGCACGATAAATAGTTATCAAATGTCTATCAAAAAAAAAAAAGTCTTCTCGCAATCGCCTAAACGAGTCATCAGCAAAACTTATTCTGTTACGGCTGTACGTCACAAAGTAACACATTTGCATAATGTCCACCCACATTCTCACGAACAACTTGCCTGTCCACCAACACAGTAAAATTTCTGTGTGGTTAACATCATGTCAAGAAGATGCTGTATCCTACGCTGTGAGAGTAAATTTGTTATATCTCATCTTATAATTGCCACAAACTTGACACTTACCACTGAAAAACATCCTGCTCTTATTGATCAGCCACTTCAACCGTTTCATCATCAGACTCCGGCTCGAATTGGTAAGGTACAATCGATACCATCTTTTCTATGTATTGACAAGTCTCCAGTCATTCCGTTATGGGAATGGGCATTTCATTCCGAGACACTCTGTACGCGGTAGACCAATCACAAAGGACTGTGCCATCTGACCAATCACAGCAGTGAGGGCTCACGGAAAGGAGGGCTTTAGATAGACTGATGCTTCGCACGAGTAATTTAGGAATCATTTAGAAATGAGGTAAAAATAAATTGATTTGAGAAAACTAAAGTGTTTTTTGACCTTGGATGCTTGTAAACCTGTTTTTGGAGACTCATAAAACAATATTAGCAACCTTAAAAATGGCATAATAGGGGCACTTTAATGAATAAATCAGTATAAAATTATTATTTTTTTTTTCTTCTATGTAAGCTATAGCTTCTGACCATTAAATCAAAACATACTCATTATTTTAATACATCAGTTACTGCTTGATTTAATCAGAAACGGTCTAAATGTTATTTGTGTAGGCCAGGGGTACTCAAGTTCAGAGGCCAAGCGGGCCGCATTTAAACTGCATAAAATGCTTTAAGACAATTTGCAGATTTACTGATTTAGAATTACAGTTTAGTACATGCTTGTCCTTGTCCACGGAGCATGAAAATATTTATACATTTCAAAAATCTAAAAAATATTGCATTCATATTCAAACAGAGTATTGAACAAACTCAAAATGCTAAAACTAAAAACATTCTTGTGCAAATATAGTTCACAAATAGTTTTTTTTTTTTTCATTTATATTAACTATAGTTTATCAATATATTTTTTAATATAGATATCACTATACTCCCACCATGACTGTGAAAAAAATGAAATGGACAACTAAACAACAAAACATGTAATTTACTAGAGTTTCTAGAAAAACATTGCTGCAGTCTATTTATAGAATACAATATTCAACGAACTAAGTTAAACAAATGATTCATAACTCATAACTTCATGACTTGCTCAAAGACTTCATTCCTGAATGAATAAATGTTTTTTTTTTTTTTTTTTTAACAAATCTTATTTTAAATCACCTGCTGGCAGTACATTGTAATTGATAGTCTTTATTTGAAGCATCTTCACTTTCAAAAAGGTGATTTATTTTGTTTTGATCACTTCTCTAGGCAGCAGTGTTTATATCCGAACTATAAATTTTATTCCAGTACTTCTGTGATTATTTGAATGTTTGTAACACAGAAATAACGATACAAAAGACTTTGTAAAGATGTTTCATAAGTAAAGTGCTCTCTCTGGATCAGCGGTAGCGCGAACGCAGATTTGATTGTAGAGAGTTATTCAAGGCTTTAATAGACATATAGTTGAATCCTGTCATTTATGAACAAGATTGCGTGGGTGATTGAATCTGTTTGCGATCTGGCTACTTAAATATCCAACAGTAGGCTAAACGACAGTAAACATACGACACGACGATATATGGATTATCTGTGTTCTTCAAGCAATCTCAAGTATTTTCATAATAATAACGTATATTTATAATCCAATGATAATCGACATTTTACCATATAGAATATATTATCTGCCTTGTTCTGTGACAAAAACCGCACATCAGCTTAAAAAATGAAGTTATTTCCAACACACGACTTGTGGAGTAAAATCATGTTATTAAATGTCCTCTTTTGTTGGACAACACTTCTCTTAAGTTGTTTGGGCCGTGTTGATTTTTAATTGCACGTTAGTTACAGCGCTTGCAGAGATCGAGCAGCTTTTACTACTGCGATTTGTATACATTCAATGAAAACAAACAACAACTGCTTAATATTTTGAGGGCAAATTATAATAAAAATACATTAATGTTCAGCATGACGTGGGCCACAAAATTAATGCAGACGGGCCTGTTGAGTACCCCTGGTGTAGGCTATTTTACTTTTTAATTACAGTTGTTGCTATACTAGTATCGGAAATTCCTCCAGTAGCACAAATTCTGGCATCGGTATCAGTGAGTACTTGAACCCATGTACCGATCCGATACCATTTTCTTAAACAAGACCAATAGTTATGCCCTCTAGCTTTACTTAACGCTGCAAATCGTAAATCAATTCTTCTTCGCTGCTCAGAATACAAACACAGGAAGTTGTGCAGTGTTGCCACAAGCAACCACTATTTAGAGCGGCGAAGAAGAAATACAAACGTGGTAGCACATTGCCAGTAAATCACTCGCATATGTGACTAAATCTTCACCCTCTTGGCGACTAAATGATGTGTAATACTAGCCTCTGGGTAATAAATTTTACTCGCCAGTGTGTGAGTCGGAGGCTATGTGTAAGTTTAGCACAGAAATATTGTCACTCTCCGAACACTCTGACTGAGCGCTTCTCCGTCAAGCCATCTGTGCTGTTTTTCAGATCATCTGAATGAATGCGCAGCGCACCTGTATTTGACGTACCGTAAGCTCTAGAGTGAAGCGCACGACTCGCCGTCGCTTTGCTTTTTTCTCACACGCAGAGAGAGTGTCTTACATGTAGCTAGTCAATTCTGCATGGTATGTAAACGATATTCTTTGTTGTATTTTCCTGTCAAAATAACGGAGTTCCTTTGGAATTCTTCAGCTTTTAAGAACTGCTGGGTTCTCCGGTAGTAGGCGGAGCTAATGCACAAATGACAATCTCATTGGCTGGCGCTCACCTATTATTGTACCCGTTTTGATTTCAGCAAATCAGTTCGAGCCAATGCAGACAACGCGACTAATATTCATGAATCCAGCAGTAGTACGTTTTTATATTGTTCTTAGTAGAATTCATAGTATGATTATCTTATCAGTGTTATTGATAGTTTCCCCCCCCTCCCATTTTTTACAGAAACACTGAATGACCAAAAAAGCAGCACCACCAGTCCTACGTTCAGTTACAATGACTAACATGCATTCGTACATGGTTACCAAGTTTTAATTCTAATTACTGAAGTTCTATCATTAAATAACACTTGATTATCATAATACATTTATAATGCTTTACTGACTGATGTTAAGAGTGTACTTCTATATATTTAAAAAGATGTGCCATCTTCCAAACATTATATTATTATTATTTTTTTTTTGTTTGTTTACTCGCCAAACTGTATTATATATGTATAGTTTGGCGAGTAAACAATTACTGTTTGCTATTACGGTTTACTCTATTACACACTGAACACATCATTCTGTACATGCTTTCACACATTAAATGCAGCGATCCAAAACGGTCAATCTAATCATTCAGACAAAACTTTGCTTCAAGAATGAGCCACACTGCTGACGTGATCTAATCACTAGCACACCCTGAGCACATGTGAGTTAACCCATTCCTCTTATCTGCAAGACATATCGGCATAATTTTTCATGCCGATATTTACATTTAAAGCCATTATCGGCCAATTCCGATAATATCGTGCATCCCTAGTGATATTGTTTTAGAAGCTCTTTAAATGATAATGGACAATCTAATAAAATGTTGCTCTGTCTTTTCCAGAATGATGCGTGGGGATCCTCGCAATATCATTGAGTACCGTGACTTAGACGCTCCAGATGATGTGGACTTCTTTTAGAGCTCCAGTTTTATTCTCTCCATTTTAATATATATATTTTTTTTTTTCGTTTTTACAGTTGTCTCAGCATTTTCTTCTTTGCATTCATTCCAGAAGCTGCTCCTTACTGTCTTCTCCTGTTCGCTCATATGTATTACAGTAGTGAATGCATGTCCTTTATGTTGAACGTCAATGCATACTCAGTGTTATAGATATTGAGCTTGTGCTTGTGGCCTTTTTTCTTCCAATAAAACTTTGATTTGGATCCTTTTTGTGTGCTGTATTGGTTTTTAAATATCTCATTTAAAAAAACAATCATGTTTACAGTAAAGCACTTGCAGTGGAAGTAAACTGCAAGTAAACTAAAAAAAATGGGTGTCTTGTATTTTTGCACTTGGATAAATTTAAAAGCCAGTTTTATTTGATCCATATCTTTAAAGGTGCCATAGAATGGAAAACTCTTTACCTTGGCATAGTTAAATAAGAGTTCTGTACATGGAAATGATATACCGTGAGCCTCAAACACCATTGTTTCCTCCTTATGTAAATCTCCTGAATAAAAAAGACCACTGAAAAATAGGCGAATCAGAACATAACACCGACTGTGAAGTAACTATCACTAATAGTTACGCCCCCAACATTTGCATATACCCGCCCATGTTCAAGGCCAGACGCCAGCCGAACCATCAGAAGTTCTGCAGGTATTGTGAAGAAACAAGCGAGGACAACACCAAATGTCCGCATTGAAACCCAATATTTAATCCCAGGGCCATTTTAACATACATGCATTCATTCTTTGTTAATAGGCTTTTATTCCGTTGGCAAGGTATCATTTTCTTAATGCTGTTTAAAAAAAATCATTTTTGTCCTGTAAGAACCTTTGTGTAACCTTTTTTAATTTGATACACTAGGGTTAAGTTTTATTTTACTTTTGGGAGTGAGGACAAATACTTTTCTGTAGTAATTGTCCATCATCCTACAAATGTGCTCAATAGAGTTAAAGAATATTCCTTAAGCTTTGAATGAAATCATATATACTGTGTATATATAGCTCCAAATGTTAGATGCAATAGGTTGACAGCCACTCATCAGTTTAAAAAGAGTTTAAAGTATTAAAAAGCAAGATTCTGAATCATTCAGGGCAGACGTGATCAAATTTATATATCAAGTTTAAGGCATGAATTGCTCTCACTTCCCGAGTTCAGTTTATTTTTACAAAGTGCAAGCTCAGCACAGCCGCAGTGGTTTGATTACTCGGCTTAAGTCATGAAAGTAAAAAGACCAAATAACACGTCAATACATGAGAAATAGGATCTTTAAAGCAATCAAAATTACATGGAATCAGGCACATTTTGGAAACCTTCCTGTAACACTGGTAATCTTTAGATAAATAATAGCTAGTTTTACATGTTGACAAATCATCAAAATGCATGACACTGTAAAAAAAAAAAAAATGTATGGGTAATTTTCTGCCAGGTCATGATCCAGCAATTTCATGGACATTTCTGCAAACCCTAACAACGCAATGAAGTGCAAAATTCAAAATGTCAAACACCTGTGTGTACATACAGTACATATACACACATGGTCAGAATTGTTGGTACCCTTGGTAAATCTGATCATAGAAGGCTGTGAAAATAAATCTGCATTTTTAATCCTTTTGATCTTCTATTTAAAAAATTCACAAAAATCTAACCTTTCATTGGATAATAAGAATTTAAAATGGGGGGAAATATCATTATGAAATAAATGTTTTTCTCTAATACACATTGACCACAATTAACAGCACCCTTTTATTACTTCCATTTGCCAGTTTAACAGCTCTAAATGTTCTCCTATAATGCCTGATGAGGTCAGAGACACCTGACGAGAGATCAGAGACCATTCCTTCATCCAGAATCACTCCAGACCCTTTAGATTCACAGCTCCATGTTGCTGCTTCTTCTCTTCAGTTCACTCATTTTCTACAGGGTTCAGGTCAGAGGACTGGAATGACCAGCAGAAGCTTGGTTTTGTGCTCAGTGACCCATTTTTGTGTTGTTTTTGAGGTTTGTGTTTGGATTATTGTACGGTTGGAAGATCCAAACGTGGCCCATTATAAGATTTCTAACAGAGTCAGTCACTTACTGATTTTTTTTATCTGTTGGTATTTGATAGAATCAGTGATGCCATGTGTCTAAACAAGACGTCCAGGACCTCCAGCAGAAATATAGGCCCACAACATCAAAAATACAGCAGTATATTTCATTCTACACATGGGGTACTCTTTATCCCTGTGTTCTCCAAACACATCTTGAGTGTTTGCTGCTAAAAAGCTCATTTTTTAGTTTCATCTGAGCATAGAAGCCAGTCCCATTTGAAGTTCCAGTCGTGTCTGATAACTGAATATGCTGGAGTTTGTTTTTGGATGAGAGCATTTTCTTTTCTTTTTTCATGAAAGCCTCACAAACAACATGTAGGTGCTGTTTGATTTTTTTTTTTTTTTTTAATTGTTTAGTGTTTTCTGACCCCGAGACTCAACTATTTTCTGCAATTCTCCAGCTGTGGTCCTCGGAGAGTCTTTAGCCGCTCAAACTCTCCTTCTCACCGTGCATTAGGACGATATAGACACACGTCCTCTTTCAGGCAGTTTCATAACATTTTATGTTGATTGGAAATTCTTAATTATTGCCCCGATGGTGGAAATGGGAATTTTCACTGCTCCAGCTCTTTTCTTAAAGCCACTTCACTAATTTGTGAAGCTCAAGTATCTTTTGCTGCTCATCAGAAATATATTATTTGGTTTTTCTCATTGTGATGGATGATTAAGTGAATTTGGGCTTTCTTTTCCCTCCTATTTATATTTCTGTGAAACAGGAAGCCATGGCTGGATATTTTCATGTTCATAATCACCCTGGTGTGCTCAATATTGTGAATATGAATGGGAATATACTTCAAAGATATTTTACTCATAAGAATTTCTAGAGGTGCCAATAATTGTGTCCAACGTGTATTTGTGAAAAAAAATTATTTCATAAGGAGATTTTCCCATATTTTCAATTGTTTTTGTTCAATGAAATGTTAAGATTTTTGTGAATTTTTTTAAATAAAAGATTAAAAGGATTTATAATGCAGTTTAATTTCACAGCCTTCTTTGATCATATTTACCAAGGGTACCAACATCTAATTCTCTGTCTGTCTGCGCATCCATTTTATATCTTTCTTTCTTACCATAATTGGTAGTTTTGGTTTTTAATTGGCTATGCCTATCTGGTTTGCCACAATTTCTTATCATCCCACCTGGCCACTTTTATTCCGCTGCCAATAATGTGGTCAACTTGTTTACCTGTCATACTCTGGAAATCACTCAAAGTTCATAAGGTTAAGTTCACTGATACAATCCAATGGAAACCACCAGTACTGCCCAATGGATAGGCCCTCACACTTATATTCTACATTAGGACATCCAGTATTGGAATAACTCAACATATTAATCAGTATATTGATTTGCTTTCATGCAGGGGCGGATCTAGAAAATAATTTTAGGGTGGCAAAGGGGGTGGCATTGGGTCTATGACGGGTGGCAACACCAAAGCAAGCATAGTTTTTGGGGATTTATTGTCTGACGCGCACAGTTGTATTCACAAATATTGCATTACCATGAAGTAATCATCTATACTGTTTAAAATGAAAAATAAATAACAACATTTCAATATCCATCATGACACCAAGTCAATACAAAATATAAAAAACTTCAAGAGGTTATAAATGTTTCTGAGCTTGTATTATTACCAGAGGAGGGAGTGTCTGTAATCATCCAGAACACTATCAATAGTCAAGCAACACCCCAGCAACTGCATAACAAAAGCCTAGCAACCGCATAACAAAAGCCTAGCAACCATCCAGAATATCTTAGCAACACTTTATCAAACATCTAGAACATCTAACTGACCAAACTATGTATGTTTCTTAAACAAGACTTTAAGACAAGCCAGCATAAACTTGTCTTTCAATCTAGTTATTACAGGTATTCTTAAATGCTTACGATTCAAATACACAGATGACTTTCCTGCCCAGTGAACACTCATGAGATCAATAACACTTAAACAACTCTTATTAGGATTCAGGAATTATTATTGCAGCTCAATGTCCATTACAGTATACAACATAAATTAAATTACAGATAATAATAATAATTCAGCAATGAACTTTTGGGAACAGATCATTTTCATTTTACTACTGTAGAGTAATCTTGCAGTAGATGAAAAACACTAGAAAAGTTAAAATACCAAAGAATTGTGTATGAACTTGGTATGCACCACAATACAGTACAGTACAAAAAAAAGTAAATTCAGCATTCTCTGCGCATTTGGTCAAATTTGATTACAGTGTACAGTACTACAGCAGTTTCCTGGTCTCCTGACACAAGACTGTATCTCTCGGCAGTCATTTCTCAGTTCTGCAAACATGCAGTACATGTAAAAAATGGTTACAAATAAAATTTGACAGTCGCACGTTTGAAGGTGTACAACATGTGCTACAGTTTACTGTACATATAGAATAGTGAAATTTCCATCATGTACTGGTACTGTACTGTGATTATACTGAATGTGTAAGTATTAAACCCATGTATATTATTCGTTCAGCTCTCTCCTCTCTCAGTTGTTAGGATGCAGAGGTTCTGATTGCTGTCATCAGTTTTGCTACCTAATGTTTAACTTACTCATTGTTAAACTTTTTGAGAAATGTGTCTTTATTTTGAGAACTGAATTAATGGTTTGGGAACTAAAATCAGTTATATTAAATTAACAATCGAGAAAGCTGCAATACAAGATTCTTCCCTAACTATGCTATTAGTTTTCGTGATCGGGATCTTCTTATTGATTTCATGTTATTGTTTCGTCCGATAGAAAGGCCTCTATATCCATGATGAAAGTGGCGCGAGCGGTCGGAAAATCGATCACCAAACAATTATGGGATGAATCTCAGACATATCCGGACGGGTTTAGATTTCTCAGAGGACTTCTGAATAAACCGAGAAGCAGTATCTGATCGACGAACAAATGTAAAAACAATTCGTTAGTGATGGGCTGCGCTTTGTATTTTTGACTCAAAAAGAACCATGCATCATATTTTTGAGTAAAATAATACCATGTTGAGTAAATAGCACAATATAAAGTAAAATTACACAATAATATTTGTCATGAAGAGAATTCACATGGAAGAAAGTGTCTCGACCTACCCGACTCCACCCCCTGATCCATAAACCCACCCATCCCCACCCCTAAACCTACCCATCTCCACCCCCTGATCCATAAACCCACCCATCCCCACCCCTAAACCTACCCGTCTCCACTCCCTGATCCATAAACCCACCCATCCCCACCCCTAAACCTACCCGTCTCCACCCCCTGATCCATAAACCCACCCATCCCCACCCCTAAACCTACCCGTCTCCACCCCCTGATCCATAAACCCACCCATCCCCACCCCTAAACCTACCCGTCTCCACCGCCTGATCCATAAACCCACCCATCCCCACCCCTAAACCTACCCATCTCCACCCCCTGATCCATAAACCCACCCATCCCCACCCCTAAACCTACCCGTCTCCACCCCCTGATCCATAAACCCACCCATCCCCACCCCTAAACCTACCCGTCTCCACTCCCTGATCCATAAACCCACCCATCCCCACCCCTAAACCTACCCGTCTCCACCCCCTGATCCATAAACCCACCCATCCCCACCCCTAAACCTACCCGTCTCCACCGCCTGATCCATAAACCCACCCATCCCCACCCCTAAACCTACCCGTCTCCACCCCCTGATCCATAAACCCACCCATCCCCACCCCTAAACCTACCCGTCTCCACCCCCTGATCCATAAACCCACCCATCCCCACCCCTAAACCTACCCATCTCCACCCCCTGAACCATAAACCCACCCATCCCCACCCCTAAACCTACCCATCTCCACCCCCTGATCCATAAACCCACCCATCCCCACCCCTAAACCCACACATCCCCACCCCTAAACCTACCCGTCTCCACCCCCTGATCCATAAACCCACCCATCCCCACCCCTAAACCTACCCGTCTCCACCCCCTGATCCATAAACCCACCCATCCCCACCCCTAAATCTACCCGTCTCCACCCCCTGATCCATAAACCCACCCATCCCCACCCCTAAACCTACCCGTCTCCACCCCCTGGATCTTTTGTTCTGCAGTGAGGGGCTACTGCAGAATGTGGAAGTGAATGTATTTACAGAACACAACAACTATATAACGGAGGTGTGTAGTCAATTTTTAAATACAAGCGACTGCTAATTTTGCTCCCTTTTTACTGCCTCAGAAAATGGAAATGGATTGCACTGAAGAATACAGTAAAATGGAGATGGAATGGGAACCAAAGAAATCATTTCAAAGAGGCTTGTAATATTTATGTATTTGTTTTTGTTTTATGTATTATATATATATATATATATATATATATATATATATATATATATATATATATATATATATATATATATATATATATATAACATCCCAGATTTTTAACTATTAATCACATTCACATGCTAATTAAGGTTCACAATTTTCTGTGCTGATGCATGCATTATTGCTTACATGCTGCTTCATTAAATGGATTAAATCTAAATTAAATTAAAGCAACATTGCAAAATTAAATCTAAAATTAAAATGATGTTTCCACAGGTTTTATGAAGGTAAATGTAAAACCTTTTAAGCCCTTTATAAGACCAAATAATGAAATTTAAGACAATACAATACATTTGTTGTTCTTCCTCATTATTTTTGTCTTGTTTCCCAGTGCGAATGAGAAGCAAAATGACATACAAGAAGTCTAGTTTTCTGAGAAACATGCAAATTAAGTGAATTTATAATTAAAACAAGAAAAAATGATTGCAAATTGCCTTCATCAGAAGAGATTTGGAGAAATGTAGCATTCGATCAGTTGCTCAGCAATGGATGCTCTGCAGTGAATGGGTGCCGTCAGAATGAGAGTCCAAACAGCTGATAAAAACAGCACAATAATCCACTCCGCTCCAGTCCATTGTCTTGAGAAGCCAATAGCTGTGTTTGTAAGAAACAAATCCATCATTAAGATGTTTTAACTTTAAACTTTTCAGTGGAGGAAGTGTTATTATGGATTATGGATTTGTATTTTAGCTGGAATTAATGGTTTGGAGTTAAAATTATCCTAATTATGGATTTGTTTCTTACTAACATGCAGCTTTTGTCTTCACAAGATGTTAACTGATGGACTGGAGTGGTGTGGATTACTTGTGTATTATTGTGATGTTTTTATCAGCTTTTTGGACTCTCATTCTGACGGCACCCATTCACTGAGCGATGATGGAATGCTACATAACAAATTCATCTATATCTTGGATGTGAAGTATTGCTTAGGCCTTAATTTCTTTTTAAGATTATTTTAAGACTTGCAGAAACCCTGTAAAAAATAAAAATAAAAATCCTCAACATTGTGTTGCATGCATGATAAAAGATAAATGAATCAAGGGTATGTTTTTGTTTTCTGCAGGTCGTCTCTGGCATTTTTGTGCTTCTAGAAACAGCCTGCATGATTATTTTCATGGTTATGACTTTTGTCATCTGTGAGTAAATTAAACATTTTAACATAACATTTCATGTTATAAAATAGTCTAAACACTGCTCACTTAACTATCCAGTACTAACCAATAATTATAATATGTTTATTTTGGTTCAAAGATTCACATCAAGAACAAAAGTTCTCAATGCTGGAGAGCTGGATGAACAGCCATACTTCTGATCTAACCTCAGTCAAATCTGATTTTCAGATCACAGGTGAGAACATTTTCATCACCACAGATCAGTTTTACTATTGTACTTTTAGTTAACTATTATTTTTGTTTTTTACCTAGAAAAGAAGGTTGCTGAGCTGCAGAACTTAGTGTCCAACTTGAGTACATATTTGAACACGTCTGGAGCAAGTAACCCAAAGACCAGGGGTTAGTGTCTTCTCATTGCAATTGCAATAATCCAGTGAGATTTTTGTTTGATAAAACACTCGGATCTTAGTGTGATTTATGTATTTTTTTATATTCTGATACAACAGGACGTGTCAAACCGGACTTGTAAATAAGATCTTCACTGATTGCAAATTTTCTGCTCCAGTTTTTTTCCAATTTTGCAGAAGACACAATTGAGGGGTATTGTCAGGGTTGGGTGAAGGGAAGAGTGCGAGGACTCAAATGCAGGAGGAGAAGGGCTTTATTAACAATAAATAAACAAAAACAAACAAAAACTACCCCGTAGGGGAAAACAAACTGGCAAGGCTGGATCAGGCTGGACCAGGCTGGGTAACTGATCGCATGTAATCTGGATTACGTAATCAGACTCCAAAAATTAAGTACTTCTAATTATATTAAACTACATTTTAAAATACTTTGAATCAGACTTACAGTTACATTTTTATTGATAAAATGATTACATATTATTCAACAGTAATTCATATTATTATATTATTAATTCAATTATTCATAATTTATTGATTCTCCATAATTCTTCTTTTTCCTTTCTAAAATTGCTTAACCCAATTAGCTAATCAGAAAGTCTACCAGTTTTGTGGACATTCACACAAAGACCAGTCACCAGTCAGGTGGCTATAATTACATAAATTTAGAGGCCACACTAGGGATGCACCGAAATGAAATTCTTGGCCGAAGGCCGAATACCGAACGCGGTGATTCGCATTTTTTCCATTTATTTTGCCAATTTTTTCACCATTACAATAATTAAATTAGTAAAAATTAGCTTGTTACTATTTTGTGTTGCTTTTCAGAGAAATAAATCAAATAACAAAAATATAATTTCAAAATATTTATTTAACACTGAACATTTTTTTAACATTCCAGCAGATATTATACAAACAAAGCACAATATAACTTAAAATAAATAAATTAGTAAAATAAAAAATATATTTTTATTTGGCCATCTTTGAAGACCCCCTTCTTGAATAGCCTATGTTAGGCCTATAACTGACTGCTGAAAGAATGTAACTCTGTATGTCTACAACAAGATGGAGTGGGTGTCCTAGGACTGGGGGGAGCTACTTTCCTTTTCGCTGCTGCTGTTGCCGTAGCCGCCGCCGCCGCCGCCGCCGCCGTGTCTTTCTCGTACTCTGCATGATGTTCGGGGTGTCTTGATTTTAAGTGATAAATTAAACTTGAAGTGCTGTACGTTTTTGCAGATGCACCCCCTCTGGACAATTCAGCAGAACAGTGTCTGCAAACGGCCGTTTTTGCCTCTTTCTCTGACACTTTAAAGTGCTTCCACACTGCTGAAATGTTTGCTGCATAAGGGGCCATTCACATATCGCGCCTAAAAACGCTTGGATAACGCTAGGCGCGCCGCTTTCTCCTTTTTTCCAAAGCGCTCGGGCGGTTGCGCTCAGGAGGCGTCTGTCGTTGCTAAGCAACCATCAGCCGCGCTCTCCGTTAAAAGGAAATTTCAGCAATGAATTTCCACCACCGAAAAACCCTTGATTTGAGTCAAAATAATGAGGGCTTGACAAGTCATACAGTTCAGGATATCCCTGGACCGCAATGATGAGCTGCTCCTCCATTTTTCTGTATGGAATTATTTTTGTGTCTTTATTATGCAAACAAAAATTCTGTGTTTGAGAGCAAAAGTAATTATTTTGTAATTTAAAAAAAAGGATTGCAAAAAAACTCTGTGTTTGAGAGCAAAAGTAATTATTTTGTAATTTAAAAAAAAAAAGGATTGCAAAAAAACTCTGAAATTGATAACAAAATTCTTTGCAGTGCGTGCAAATCTTTAAAAAAAAATTTTTCTTTGTGCACTTCAAAAACAAAAACCACAAATATTGCTCTCTTTTCTGCCGTGTTTTTTTTGCGGGTCTAAAACTTTTGTTTGCGAGTTGAAAAGTTTTGCTTGCGAGTGAAGCTGTGTCTCAGTGGGCGGTCTCTACGCACCAGGATGAAAGGCCTATTTCTATTGGCCATTCTCGATTGAAGTGACAGGTTGACCACGCCCACTACGCTTTCCCGCCACTGCCGCCAGTCTGACAGAAGAGCGAGCTTCTAGCAGCAATGGCCAGCAACCGCTCGTTTACTGGGTAAGTTAACTAATTTACATATTACAACATTTAAACCTAATTTATTTCTATTGGGGGCTCTGGAAGCTAGCATACTCCCAGCAAACACACGACGTAAATGTTACGTAACCTATTGGTAATTTTTGGTAATTTCATGACTTACCAATAGGCAACGTAACCACGACGTCGTATGCACGTAATTCCATTACCATCCCATTACCAACTCGCAACGTCGTCAGTACGTCCTCCTAACGTAACAGGATAACCAAGAACGTCCCAGATAGGTACTCTAATAGTAATATATTGGTAACTTCATGACTTACTGGCAACGCAACTGCAACGTCGTATGCACGTAATTTCATTACCATAATTTTTGTACGTTCTTTATGCTCTCTGATTACCATAATGCTATTTAAAAAGTGTAATTAAACTTCAGACACAAGATTGAAGTTCCTTGAAGATAAAATGTGTTTCTTTTCACCAAGTCAGAATATGGACGATTGCTTTTAATATGCCTTTATATAGCCCTAAATATATTCACATCAATTACACCCATACAGCACTGTTAAATATGTTGAAATATATTTTGAAAATCAAGTTAAAAAATTGTTCCTCATGATACATGTGTAAATATGTGTACGAAAAAATATATTCCTATGCCTTAGTTTTTAATGAATGTTTTTTCAATGTTTCTACACCACGTTTACCATTTCTAAAGCTATTATATTATATTATATTATATTATTTACGTAAAATTCTGCGTGACTTCTACGTGCTTCAATGGGCGAGCGCGCGCTGAACTCGAGCTGAGGAAGTCACCATGGAAACGGGGCGGCAGCTCAACTGTCAAGCAGCAACTTCTTCTCTCACTGTTGTTTTTACAAATTTCAGGTAAGTTTGGTCTCTAAAATTACAGAAATAGTACATACAAGCGTTCCTGACACTTTCTTTCACGTAAATGACACGCTTCAGTTGAATATTTACTTTACAGAAATGGTTTAGTGTCTTCGGAAAAAGTCCGTTAGCATCTCAACCGTAAGCTAACTATAAGAGGTAACGTAACGTTAACTACTTGAGCTCTTGTTTATGAAAGTTTGGGCTTTTAATGTCATCTTATGTGTAGATGAGCGTTTTTTATATAAAGTTTTTGCTGGCAGTTTGTCAACGGATGAATGGAAGTAAGCTAATTAATTTAACCTAAAAGTATGCCCTGTACAGTAATCGGATACGTCACTTACATGGAGCGTGAAAATGTGCTGAAACTGAAAACAGGTTTTGATCTTTCATGATAAACACATATTGATACTACTTGTTCTGTGATTTCAGAAGCGTCAGAAAAAACCCACTATTACACAGGAGAAGTTCCTGATTTTAACATTTCTGAAGGGAGCTGCTGACAGAAATAGAAAACACAGGTGATCTGATATCACCTATATCACCATGCATCTGTAATTTTCTTTTGCAAAATTATTTATATATATATATATATATATATATATATATATATATATATATATATATGTATGTGTGTGTGTGTGTGTGTGTGTGTGTGTGTGTGCGCGCGCGTGCGTTTGTTTGTTTGCTTGTTAGTTATTTTAAAAGGGCTTTGATGTCCAAACATAAGTAACACTGTAAGAGCATTACTAAATAAGTAAACCTAAAAATGTACATTCTTTTATTCAATTGTACATTCTGTAAATTATTATTTTTTCTTTTCTGCATTTCACCTCTGCTATAGTTTAAATAAACCTAGCATTGTGACAGATTGTTTATGTTCCTAGATTCTTCCATGCTGACGGCTGTGCACAAGAGTTGGAGCGTATCTCCTGTCGAAGAACATCTCTAGACATTATGAACCATCTGTCTAGTAAGTAATACCTCAAATATACACTACCTAAAGTTTAAGGGTCAGATTTGTCATGTATTAGTATTTTTTGCTCACCACTGCTGCATTTATTTGATTCAAATAAAGTAAAACAGTAATATTGTGAAATTACCATTTTTTAATAACAATTTCCTATCTCAGTATGTTTTAAAAGGTGATCAAAGCTGAATCTACAGTCTTCGGTGTCACATGATCCTTCAGAAATCATGCTTTGCGAAAACAAGAATAAATTACATTTTACAATATATTCATATAGAAAACAGTTATTTTAAATAATAATATTTCACAACATTACTGTTTTTATTTATGATCAAATAAAGGCAGTTTTCTTGGTGAACATAAGAGACTTATTTCAAAAACATAAACTGACCACAAACTTTAATAACAAAAGGGATTTGAATATTAATTCATTTATTCTAATAAAATGCAAGAAGCTCTTAAAAATATAAACGTAAATAGTCATTTTTTCCTCTGGTGATTTGTATTGTATACCCATAATGCAATGCACAGTGCCGTAGATTCCCATTCTCTATCTCCAAGCTTCACACTCTCACACCGTGTCTACAATGGATGCAACAAAGTGACTGTTAAAAACCATTTGAACTTTTTGTCAGTACGTCATAAATAGAACGAGGCATCAGATTACTGTTGGGGATTTGTTGTGTTGCGCCGCACTGCATCCAGTGTAGACAACATCATATAATAATAGGTTCTATTGTATTTTGTTGCGCCGTCCGTTGTAGACACAGTGTTAGAAATCTTATTAAATATCGTTACATGTGATGTATGTATGATGCCATCCATAATTGATAGAACGTTTCTATTTCAGAGACTGAAAATCATCAATAAACCAAAAGGTAATTATAACTTATTTCAAGAATAAGAATAACAAGAATAAATAAAAATGCATGTGACTTAATATTGCTTCTTATTTTTCAGTGAAAGTTGAAAGATCTCATTAAACACATTGCTTTCTTCTCATCTTTGTGCATTTTCAGATGTTGTGCATATTTATGAATCAAAATTTTTTACTTTATCTTTGTTTAACTTTTTAACATCAAATTAACATATTAATTGGTTGTTGTCTTTCTCTTTTTTTAGTTTGGTTTAGCTCCAACCTCAATCAAGCAGACCTGAGCAGCTGATCAAGGATCACCAGAAACTCTGCAGAACGTTGGTCCTCCATGCCCAGGACTGGACACCAGTGTTGTAAGTCATCTATCTAGAAGTCATCCTGCCTCTCTGAATTGTCATGTTCAGAATAGATTGCAGGAGATCTCAACATTGTCTCTCAAGGTCCACTTACATGCCGAGTTTTGCTCCAACCTAGTGCAGTGCACCTGAACAAACTAATCAAGTACTAACTATAAAGTCACAAACAGGTGAGCGTGATCAGGTGTGGACCTAAACTCTGGGTGTGAATCACTCAGGTCCCTCGCTCAGTAGTCAGTGGTTAAGGGCTGTCTCAATCACAAAATTTAGTTTGCTCCCTAAAAAAGCTGTGAAAACCAGGTAGCATTGATGCTCACTATGTTCCCTGGCTTATAGGAAGTTCTGAAGCTCAAAACTTAAGAGAAAATTTGCTACAAAATGACACGATAGATTTTAAAACACAAACGAATATTATATTTCAGCATAAACATACATCACTAGACAGGTGATGTCTAATCTAGCAAATATTTATTCATGACTGAAATCTTGCACATACATGTAACAAAGTATTTATCATAATGTGCTGTAAATAGCATAACAATTTTTTTAGCAGTTTTACTGTTGTGCATAGATGTCAGTAGTGATGTTGTACAATGAGGACGGAAATAGTCACCTGTGTGTAGAGAGCTACTGTGCTTACCAGTGCCTGAGTTTGTGTACACGATATATTAATTCACAACCTAGCGAACTATGAAGCTGATTGAGACGTACCCTCTGTATGACAGTGGACCTTGAGGGCCAGAGTTGAGAACCCCGACATACTGATTATTCACTCATGAAGAATGAGTACACTTTAATTTGTACAGAAATATGCAATATTTGACTCATATTCAGCGATGCTATTATCTTTTTTGCCCTTTTGTTTGTGTCAATCACAGCTAAATAAAACCAAAGGCCATTCAGCCACAGGTCACTGCATCTTTTGCCGTGTAAGTTTTTTTTTTTTTTTTTTTTTTTTTTACGTTTTTTTTTTTTTTTCAAACACATTCTCAGTATTTATATTTGGTTTGGTTTGTATAACCATTTTAGAGTCACCGTTTCGGTACGGTTCTTATGTACTATCCTTTTAACATTTCAGCAGCTGACTTTTTGTAGTACTTGCATAGTAATTTTAATTGTACCACATTTGCAATGCATACAGGTGCATCTTAATAAATTAGAATGTCTTGGAAAAGTTCATTTATTTATTTAGTCAATTAAAAGAACCAAAGACTTAAACTACTTCAGTCTGTGTGCATTGAACTTATTTAATACACGAGTTTCAGTTGAATTACTGAAATAAATGAACTTTTCCACAACATTCTAATTTATTGAGATACACCTGTATATAGCAGGGCTCCAGACTAACTTTTGAGAGCAGCGGCACCAGCGCCACTGAGTTCTACAGATGGTGGCGCCAGAAGCAGATTTGGTAGCGCTGGGGGTGGTGTGTGGGGGTATTAAAAATAAAGATAATTAAATCATAAAATTATTATAGTTTTGCATTAATAAGTGTAGTTACTAGTAATATTACACATTTATTTCTTGGTAATGCACATTTGACAGTAAAGTACTGAGCTTGAATTGGGAAGCACAACATTTACTTTTATTAACAACAGTAATGTGCAAAATGTAAGTTTTATATAGAAAATTAACATATTCTACTCTTATTAAATGTACCATTATTTTTTTGTAGTATTATATGGAACTGACCAACAACTTCAGTGATTATAAAAGGAGCTCTCTTGCTTTGTGTGTGATTCAGTCAGATAAGTTTGTTTTTCAGTGCACTTTGTGACTTTTCTTACTTCATACACAAAAAAGAGCAAAAATTTGATTTCTTGATGATTTAAAATTTTATAATAGTGATTTTATAATTTCAAAATATAAAGTAAAAAGTAGGGCTTGGCGATATGGCTGAAAACTGTATCACGATATCAGTGTTTCATATCGGTCGATATCGATAATTATTGATATTTTTTATGACCCATTTAAAATAAGTACCAGGAGAAAGATGTATTACATTTAAACATTTTTATTTTAAACTTAACCTTCCTCTGATCATAATCCCCTCAGTTATTAAGACAGAAATGTAAACAACCATGGAAAACTCAAATAATTAAAATGTAAACATAAGTCTAAAGTCACAATGAACACTTAATTATCTCTTAACATTTAAGGTGCAAAATGAAAGAAAATGTAAGAAATGTTTAATAAAGTGTAATAAAATAGTGCAAAGTGTTAAATATAAACAGAGAAACCTGAGAATTTTGTCCCAAGTTTAGTGCTAGGAAGTTCACTAGCTGTTCACCTTCTGGTGAATAAAGTGTTTTTAAAATATGTGCAGTGTTTTGTAAACATAAATAAAACTGAGGTAGTTCGTGGTATTACCAGTCTTGGCGGGGATGACGGTCTTGCATAATTTGCAGACGACATTGGTCTGACTACGGTCAGACTTATAATATCCAAAAAACTGCCATACTGGCGAGCTGACTTTTCCTCTTTTATTTACAATTTCCTCGCTCGCTGCGGCACTCATTTTCTGCTTATGAAAAGGAATCCAGCAGACCAGCACGAGACAACGATATGGCGCAACCAAACTGATACTGTTACATGATTGGCTGTTAGCGTGTCACTCCCTACGTTGCTAGGTTACCAGAGAGCAGTGCCTTTGTTAATGCAACCTCTGTTTTCTTCCGACGAAGAATAAAAAATATCGAACGTTTTATCGAACACATTTTTTATTGATATCGATCACGTGTCTATCGCGATACATATCGTTATCGTTTTATCGCCCAGCCCTAGTAAAAAGTACAAATGAATAACTAATAAGCCTATAAGTGTTCCTTTGCCACTATCTACTGGTTATAGTGGTAATTTGATGCCCCTTTTTTTTAAATTTTACAAGTGTTTGTTTAATTTTACAAGTGTTTGGTCATCCCTTTAAAAATAACATTTTAATTGTATGCTTTTTAAAGTTTTAAAATGCTGTAAATAGTTCTGTGAAATACTTAAATGTGCTTGAATTTCTCTCTCAAAAGGTTGTACAAACCCTGAAATGCATAATGTAATGAAATTCAACTATTTCTGCCACAACACCATGGTTATAGTTAGCGGTACTACTTCTAGTTATATGTCAGCGTTGTTTGACCTGTTTATAACAGATTTCTGTGCAGAATTTGAATGCTTCTCACTGGATCTTGCAGCACTGTGCAATAACAGTGTCGCGAAATCAACACTGCTTCCTGAGTAAACCTGTTCTGAGCTCGGAGAAGTTTGTTTGCTCTGCGCTGATCCGAACTGATAAATGGTCCGCGCTGCACAGCTCAAACGAGTAGCGCGGTTTCACTAGCTTTTGTTTCGCTTGATGTTTCTCATATGCAACAGAAATAGCAGCGCTTATGAGGTGGGGCAACATAGTGGTCATACTAGTGTGATTGCTCACAAAATTTAGTCGCACCGGCAGAAAAAACGGTCACAAAATGCAACCATTTGGTTGCAGTCTGGAGCCCTGTATAGGAAGTGACCAAAAACTGTTGAAAATTCTAGAAAATTGTTCTTATCCTGTGAGTCCCCACTCTTTTGTGCCCTGAGGTGGAAATGCCTTAAGAGGAGGGAAAACTCAAGTGTGTACTTTACATTTTGGACAACCATTGTTTTTTTATTATTATTATTTTTACATTTACATTTTGGTTATTGTTTTCTTTCTCACTTTAGATGGTGGTGAAAAAACCGCCAGGCTAAAGCATTCAAAGTGGAAACTTCTGTTGTGGCTCAATAATCCAGGATTGGGATGGTGGAAGGAGCAGAAGAACCAGAAGATCAGAGAACAGGCAGAGATCTACTGGTGCGCCTGAGGGAACCGATTTACCTAATGTCTTAGTTAAACCAAAGATTCTCATCACTCACCTCCATGTCGTTCCAAACCTGTAAGACTTTTGTTCATCTTTGAAACATAAATGTATATATTTTTAATGAAATCTGAGAGATTTCTGCTCCTCCATTTCACAGTTTATGCAACTACCACTTTCAAGCCTCAGAAAGGTAATAAATACATCATTAAAGTAAACCCATGTGACTCCAGTTGTTTAACCTCAATTTATGAAGTGATGTGAATGTTTTGTGTGCACAAAAAACATTGCATTTTTATTTACAAAATAACATGTTCATGAGAGCACCATCATGCATCAGTGTTGCGTTGGCGTGAGAGCTGGCCATCTCATGGTGCTTTTGTGAAAATGCTTTGGAGATACATAATTTGTGAATAAAGACATACTATTTTTGTTATTGCAGTTTTTTTGCGTACACATGGCATCTGTTAAAAATATCTTCATTTGTGTTCTGCATAAAAGGGTCTTATGGATTTGGAGCGACATGAGGGTAAGTAATTAATGACAGAATTTACATTTTTGGGTGAAATATGTTCTAATGTGGTTATAATTGGTCATTGTTATGTTTTATAAACATTTTCAATATTTTAAAGATTTATTGTTTTGAAAAATGATGTTTATACAGTCTACTTTAAGTACTTTTGTTGGTAACACTTTACAATAAGGTGTCATTTGTTAACATTAGTTAATGTATTAACTAACACGAACAAACAATGAACAATGCATTTATTACACTATTAATCTTTGTTAATGTTAGTTAATGAAAATACAGTTGTTCATTGTTTATTCATGTTAGTTCACAGTGCATTAATGTTAACAAACACAACTTGTGATTTTAATAATGCATTAGTAAATGCTGAAATTAACATCAACTAAGATTAATAAATGCTGTAGAAGTAATGCTCATTCTTAGTTCATGTTTACTAATCTTGTTAACTAATGAACCTTGTTGTAAAGTGTTACCCTTTTGTTAATATCAACACCTCTGAGATTATGGTATCCTTCCTTAATTATCTGAAATGTCTGCTAGCAAATATTATGCTAGCATATCTGTTTATAATGATGCTGAGCACGGAATGTCCTGAATGCTTTCATTCATATTTCGCTGTATAGCTTATGTTTTTATTAATAATTTGGGTGTATTTTACTGTTCATATTTGTGTGTTTTTCAAAATAAATGAACTGAATTCATTTTGAGTCTGTATTCATCATTCACAGCTGTTGAAAAAGCCTTTAAATTAGTTTGGGCATATGAGGACATAAATTAGGTTAAACTACTGCATGTCCGCCCATAGAAAATAAATAATTATAAACAAATTACCAGCTGATTACCAGCACACAACTATTGATCCGCGACGTTGCCACGACGTCGCAGTTACGAACCGGCAACGTCACAAAGTTACGTTGTGGCGACGTATACGCACCTTTCACTTTTCCGGTTGCCACGACGTAACTAGTTACGTCGCCACGACGTAACTTTGGTCACCAGATTACGTTGCGGTTACGTATTTTTGTTAGCTGGGCTGTTGGCTAATCAAATCAGCGGTATCACCAACTACAGACGGGCTTAGCTAATGTTATGTATTTAGGTGGGGTAGCATGAGAAAGAATAATTAAGTTCACTTGTCACTGAGTTTAAGATGTTAAATTAGTTAACTTACCCAGTAAACGAGCAGTTGCTGGCCATTGCTGCTAGAAGCTCGCTCTTCTGTCAGACTGGCGGCAGTGGCGGGAAAGCGTAGTGGGCGTGGTCAACCTGTCACTTCAATCGAGAATGGCCAATAGAAATAGGCCTTTCATCCTGGTGCGTAGAGACCGCCCACTGAGACACAGCTTCACTCGCAAGCAAAACTTTTCAACTCGCAAACAAAAGTTTAAGACCCGCAAAAAAACACGGCAGAAAAGAGAGCAATATTTGTGGTTTTTGTTTTTGAAGTGCACAAAGAAATTTTTTTTTTTAAAGATTTGCACGCACTGCAAAGAATTTTGTTATCAATTTCAGAGTTTTTTTGCAATCCTTTTTTTTTAAATTACAAAATAATTACTTTTGCTCTCAAACACAGTTTTTTTGCAATCCTTTTTTTTAAATTACAAAATAATTACTTTTGCTCTCAAACACAGAATTTTTGTTTGCATAATAAAGACACAAAAATAATTCCATATTTCTGCTAAGGTTTCAGTAACGGAAAAGGTGAGGAAGCTGATTGGTTGGTTCTTGTCACATGACCCGCGGTGCGCTTGCGGCTTTCTGAAAAGTTGAGACTGTTTTATCCTGATGCGGCGCGGACGCGCATGGAAAAAATGAGCACACAGCGTGCGCGTCGCGACCGCGTCGCTTCCTTTATGAGCGCGCATACCGCGCGTCTACATTTGAAATAACGAACTTGAGCGCGCAAAAGACGCGATATGTGAACGGCCCCTAAAGCGCGTGCCTCTCACTCTACGCGGGTTACTATTTGATTGCGTCATTAAAAACGTCATTGTTCGGCAAAATTTATTCGGCCTTTTTACTTATTCGGCCGAATACCGAAAGTGCTTTTTTGGCTATTTTCGGCCGAATAATTTCGGTTGCCGAACATTCGGTGCATCCCTAGGCCACACTGTAAAATGTGATAAGTTGACTTAACTTAAAAAAAATTGAGGAAACTCGTTGCCTTAAAATGATTAAGTAAATAATCATTTTTTAAAAAAAGTTAAGTGAACTTGACAATTCACTTAACTTATTTTTTTTATTTATCATTTATGTTTTTAAGTTAAGTCAACTTATCACTTTTTACAGTGCACACAGCTTTTGACCACTGGATTTATAAAAAAATCACTTATTTGAGTTGAGTATTTTCTCAGCTTTTCAACGTTGCATCAACTACTGATGAAAACACACGTTTTTATTTTAATTATCACTCAGTGATGTGTTACTTTGTCTTTGGAAGGCTTTTGTATTTCAAACACATTAAAATGCACAATATTCACATTGTTTCTTATTTACATGTAATGTATAGATTCCCAAACGTTTTTCAGCTAAACCCCTTTTGCATAATATATTTACTTCAAGTACACCTGATATTTTAAAATAAATATTTGAATAGTTAAGTATCACATATGCATGTTCACAGTTCTCTGACATTGGCTAATGTCCAAATGACAGTATTAGCCGGGTTTCCATCCAAAGATGCGAGTTTAACTTTTGTGCAAAATTGGAATATCGCATAAAACATTTGCGAACAAGCACCGTTTCCATCCAACGAGTCGAAGGGAACAAAATCGTCACTTCCTGGTAAACTGGCGCTAAATAGCCTATAGAAAACTAGGATAAGCTACTGAATATAATCATTTTCATACATGTGCTTCAAAATGTGCATTAAAACAGGGTGATGGAAACTGTTTAATGCACTTTATGTTGTCAATAACAACGGATGGAATATAATTATTCTTTGCATTTTTATGTCAATATGGTACAAGATTTTCCTGTTTAACTCAATGTGATAAAATATAAAAGGAATCTAAAAGTAATCAAAAAGTATCATTATTTTACCTAAAATATGTAATGTATGGATTACTTTACTAACTACAATTTTTGTCATGTAATTTGAAATCAGTAACAGACTACAATTTGTAAGTAATCTACCCAGATCTGAAAATCAGTACACTCTTAAAAATAAAGGTTCTTTATTGGCACCAATGGTTCTGTGAAGAACCTTGAATATCCATGCTTTCAAATGCAGAAAAGGTTCTTTAGATTTTTAAAATGTTCTTCAAAACAGTTCTTCTAGGAACTTAAATTTTCTGTAAAACAACGATTTGCATTGTGAAAAGCATTATACAAATAAATTTGAATTGAACTGAATAGGAACTGTTCACTGAAAGGTGAACCAAAAATAGTTCTTCTATGGCATCACTGCACAAACACCCTTTTGGAACCTTTATTTTTAAGAGTCTAGAGTGAAAAAAGAATTTACAAAACCTTCTCACAGAGAAAACTAGTCCTGTCCAAATAAGAGAGGTTCACCAAAATGAAAATTGATTTTCAATTCATTGTTCAGTTAGTCGTGTCTCCTTTTTATACACTGATGCTTTGATTAAATGTGTTGCAATAATGTATGTATTTTGTGCTACACCATAATGCATTCGCTCTCTCTTACAGACTTACTTTCACCAGGCTGTGCTGAATCTGGTTGGATCCTGTTCAGCGACAGCTGTTACCTGTTCTCTAGTGATACAATGAATTGGACCAAAGCAAAGGATTACTGCGAAGAGAAGGGTGCATTACTCCTAAAAATAGGAGATGCAGTTGAGAGGGAGTGGGTGCGTAACACCCTCCCACACACACAAACACACATATTTCCTTAAAACCTTCAATTCAGACTTTCAGTGATTCTTTTATCTCCCTTCCTAGCAATTTGTTACCAATACAGCCAAACCGCAAGAATACTGGATTGGTCTCACGGACCAGAACACAGGGCAGTGGAGATGGGCGGATGACACTCCTTACACCATGAATAAAGCCTAAGTTGAATATAAAACGAGTGAATTAAATACGAGTTCATTCTCTATCGTATTTGTCCTATTGTTTGCAATTTGTACATATAAATTTCTCACCCGTCCCATATGCCACCATGAGAAATCTGGTCACCCTACCCAAGTCAAATTGGGTTGCATATACTAACATAATACATGAACTAAATGAACAGTGTAACAGATTTTCAATTTCAATTTTGCAGACAATGGAGCGCTGGGCAGCCGGATGACTGGAGAGATCATGGTCTGGGAGAGGAAGGAGAGGACTGTGGGCACATTACAATATATGGGCTGTTAAATGACGCCCACTGCTCTTCCAAAATGAAGTACATATGTGAAATGAAAAAATAGGGCTGAAAATATGTGCCGTCAAATCTGAATGAATGAAATTCTAAAATCACAGTCCACAAGCAAGTCTAAATAAGTATTGGAATAGGAGTTTATTAAATTTGTTGTGTGTGGTGGGGAAGAATTATGTCGAAATTGTGTAATCTTTGGGTGTAATTTTATTTTATTTTTTAAATTAGACTTTAAGACTTTTTAAGAAATTAATATAGCATGCCGTTACAGAACAAACCCATACAATCACAAAATAAATCAGGAATCTCAAATTCTTTTACTTAATTAATCAGGCTGTGGCTCATTCTACTGCAAAACGGGAACTGCACGCTACTCAAGACTGTATTTTTGTTTACATATAATTATAATTGGTTTATGCTCTCATATATTAATACATGCAAAGCAGAGGTCTGTTGATATTGGATTGTGCTGATACAATAATGTGTTTTTGAAGAAAAGCAATAAAAATGATTAAGTGCCGATACTAATAAAATCTATAAGCTGAATGTTAAATCATGTTCTTAGTCTTTCTTTCCAGTGACCCAGAGAGAAGCCACACGAGTGTATGCTGATTTAAATGCCTGAGACTGTTTACTGTGTAACCCAAATACCAATGGCTAGGGGAAAAAAGCATTTTATGCACATTTTCATCATAAACGAGCCTGAAATACACTGGGACTCTTATTTTGAAATGTCCGTGCTTTACTATTTCCAGCTGCTCTTTCAAAAATGTGAGACATAAAATATGCCCTCTTACAACCATTCAAAACATATTATTATATAAACCTTCTGTCACATGTCTGTTGTTTTCTGTCTTCCCTGTGACCCAGTTTTCCATAGTCTCTTTAATTAGTTATTCTGTTCACCTGGTGTCTTGTTAATTATCCCATTAGTTCCCTTTGTTTGGTCCCTGTTTATAAGCCCTCAGTTCTCCCTTTATCTTCGTCAGTTCTACGTCTATGTTAAGTTGGTTTACTTGCCTGTCTGCTGGATTTTCTAATTAAAATACCTCTTTGTTGATCTCCTTCGTCCTCGTGTGTTTGTACCTCACCAACCTGTGACACCTTATGTGTTCACATTTATTTAAATTAGCCATTTGAAGTTTCATAGTCACATTTCTGTATCGCAATGACAGTTTTCTGTCTCATAATTTAAGATTTTCTGGTGCAGCTACTATAAGATATTTTATGGCCTTAAATTTGACAACCCAAATTTAAGACTTAAGGACCCACAGAAATCCTGTAATATGACAATTCGTATCTCACCCTACCAAATTAACCCTTCTCGCTCTGTTTTAAAAATTCAGTACTCAACAAGAATAATCTACGGTAATAAAATAACATACTGTCTTCCTATGAATAATTTAATCATGTGAAAACTTGATCTTTTTGTGTATTTGAATGTTTATCGCATGTCTAAATTAGTTTTATTTATCTTGCAACATTCTTATAATTTTTAATGGCATCTCATATGCAGCTGCAAATATTATGCATTTGGCTGACGTCCACTTATCACCATGTTTAAGCTATAAAAGAGGTCTGGCCACTGGTCTTTTCATGCCGAGGTACTAAAAGAAAGATACAGGATTTTTCAGGGCAGACGTCATATTTAAGTATAGCCAAAACGGTTAGATCATATGATCAAAACTTCGTATGAATTTCATACGAATTACTCTCACTTCCTTTGTTCAATATATTTTCGAAATGTTTAAAAGTCCAAGATCAGCACAACTGCGGTATTTTGTAAATTCAGCAATTAGTCTTTCACTAGAAGTGATATTTCAAATGGTAAAAAGGACCATACAACCGTCACAAATGTAAAAAAAGGAAGTCAACACACAGGACAGATATTTTAAAATAATCAAAATGTAAATAATTAGATGTGAAATATTGATTTGCATTGAAACATTTTTATTTATTTATTTATTATTATTAGCTCTTGAAACACAAAGCTCCCGCTTTTGTCTATAGTTCAAAATTCTGACAAGATGTACATTCAAGGCATGATGTACAGTCGTATCATTAATTACAGTTTGTCACCATATAAATGAAGACAAGGACATAAAACGTTATTTGAGAATAAAGCAATTTTTAAAATCTTAAGTTACCTTTATTTATATAGTGCCTTATACAACACAGATTGTGTCAAAGCAGCTTTACAGTGTTAATTACGAAGGTCGTTATCGGGGAATAACACACATTGGAATGCTGCGACTGACCAATCAGAATCAAGTATTCCAGAGTGCCGTGTAATAATTTAGGGATATTCTTTAGCTAATACATGATGTAAAGTAGACATCACACAACCATCATGATACCTACCATGAAAAAAAAAAATTACATTAGACATAGATTTTTTTTTTTTTAGACATTTTCCTATCTTTGTCTCAGTAACCCAATACCTTGAATCCTCCCATTCCATAAATATCAGTTCTTCAGAATGTGGAAGTGAATGTGCCTTTTTAATTTAAGGAACATGATTGGATAAAGGATTATAACATAAGGGAGGTGTTGTTTTGATTCTTCATTATGAGAATCAAGATATTATTCGAGCTATTAATCAAGCTAATTTTACTTGCATTTTATGGTCTCAGAAAATGGGAATGGATTGCTCAGAAGAATACATTAGGATGGAGATGGAATGTGAACCAAAGAAATCATTTCAGAGAGGTTTGCAAGTTTTACAAAATTACATTCAATTTGATATAAAAAAGAAACTGTTTGAGAAATAAAGAAACTAACTTAAATCTTAAAGCATTAAACTAATTTGACTTTTACAGTTCAGGTGAAATGAAAAATGTTTCATTAAGTCCTGCAATTACATTTATTTAAATGTTTTTTTTTTTTTTTAATTATCTCTACAAAATCATATTTTATATTTGGAATCGAGAATGCCATTTAGCAAAAAAAAAAAAAAAAGTAATGTTTTGTGCTGATACATGTATCATTAGTACTATTGCTTATACACAGTGCTTGTAATATTGCTGTAAACTCTATTAAAGTATATAAGTCTCAAGTATTAAACTTGGGTGGGGATGAAATAAACAATATAAATTAATCAAGCATATGTTTTTTTTTTCTTTTTTTCTGAAGGTCGTCCATGTAGCAGACAAACTGGGATACTTGTGCTTCTAGGAACAGTCTGCATGATTATTTTCATAGTCACGACTTCTGTCATCTGTGAGTGGATTAAACAACACAGTCTTTAGTGTCCTGCAGCTAGACTGCTTTAATTTAGCTGTGGTATGGACTAGGGCTGCAACAAAACATATATTGATAATTGATTAATCTAACAATTATTAAAGCGATTAATCAACTAATTGATGATTATTTCAAAGAATAATCATTAGACTAAGTCTGATTATTCAGCTTTTGCAATGCATATTGAAACAAATAAATAAAAATGTAATCACTTATTTTAAAATGACGTAATTACCATTTTTATACAATTATTTTTTACAATACAAATAAATATTTTTTACACACAAAAGGTGATAACAGACAAGAGAGACAATCTCATTCACCATTTAATTAACTGTATGAAAAAGTAATGGAATGACATCATTCTGCCTAACATTTCCTTATGTAAGTCATATGAACATGGAACAAAATAAAGGTAAGTGATAAGAAATTTTATTTTGAATAAAATAATACATAATCTCTCTTATAATACCTTATAGGGCCAAAACAGTCCTGAGCTGTTTCAAGCTTTAATCTCTGCAAACCAAATGATCAATTATTTATTTTTGCATTCACTAATAAAAATATTTTTATCATTAGCTAGCTTCACACTGGAGAGCTACTTAAAAACAGAACATTTTTAATTTAAGGCAATCTATTCATAGAGTGCTATATAAATAAATGTAATTTGACTGATCTGTACTGGAGTACTGAGCTGCAGAGCTCGTGCAAACGTCCACATTGTTATAATCAGAATGCAATCTTAATAATGCTTTCTGCTGCTTTCTCACCGCTGTCATTTTTTTTGTTTGTTTATTTTGTTATGTGTGCAGCATATATTAACATATTCATCTAAACGCTGCTCTCCATAGCATCTGGTTCGGCTGTGCCGAACATTTAGATTATAATGTATGAAATGTATAAAAGAAACTTTTATATTTATATTTGGTGCAAGTTTTTTCCACTATTTTTCATAGTAGTACTGTAGTGTGTCACCAATTAATTTTTAAAATAATAAAAATGATTACATGTATTTTGATATTATAAATCTGTGTTTAATTAATTATAAAAAAACTATAATTTACTGAACGTAGGGAATGAGACATTATGACTACTTAGTCACTTTGGGGAAACTCCTTTTCAAAACTCTCTTCACTGAAATGTGGAAGACTTATCGAATCCTGCTATTGCACCTGCAACAGCCGATGGCGTTCGAACACCTGAGAAGTGGGCGATATAGCTTTGCACTGAATGCCATTTACCTCAGAATATTTCGACTAAGCTAAAGCTACTCATGAATTCTGAGCAGGTTTTTACATGACAACCTTCACAATGTCTCATTCCCTCCTCCCATGGGAACCAGGGTTATGCTGAGTAACCTGAGATGTTCCCTATCGAAACTGACAATTTAGTCACTTTGGGAAACATATAAAATCCCCGCCTTGTAAAAAAAAAACAGTGTTGCTTTCTCAACTCCATATGAAGCCTACACATCAAGGTGCGAGCACCCCGCCTCCCCTAGGACAGGTTTCGGACATAATTGAAACACTCAAACAACTAATTGGCAGAGTGCCAAGATCGGGGCCACCAGCAGCTCTGTGCACACAATCAAGCAATACAGGGCTACTGCGGCACAGAGAGTGACAATAATGCGCAACAAATGAATTGGTGCATACAACATTCAACCAGCTCTCACAAGCTGGCTACAAAGATATTGGAAGTATTGAAGCAATAAGAGTATTTGGCACGTAAAACATCAACTAGCTCTTATAAGCGGGTTGCACATCATTCACAGTGTCCAGCATAAATCCTCAGGACAAGTCAAGGTGCAAGCACACTAGCAGGGCAGACAGCTAGTAGCTGGAGCCCTTGCAGAGTACTGAACAAAGTATTGACTGTTTACTCTTGATCTCTTTTCAGAGCAGCTTGCAGCCGAATTGAATTTTGTTTGTATTCTTGACACAATATTTTTCTGTTTACACTATAAAGCTTCTTACTCACAATCTGTATTACATAGTAAACTATATAAAAGGATGACTTGACTTGACAAAGTGCAGGAAACTTAAGGCTGTGCTATGAATGCATTAGTCATGCACTGTAGGCATTAGTGTGAGCTATGCAGTATATCAGCCTATACAACATAGTTAAAACGCACCAGAGAAGGGCGTGGCCATGAAGAAACCTAAACATCCAATGGCTGTTCAGCAGTCTTTCTCTGCAGAGACAGGACATCCAGCTTCCCTTTCAGTCTGTCACTTCCGACGTCACATCGGTGACTGATGAATTGGGAATCTTGCTAGAAAGACCAGTCTAATTTGAGCGTAAAAACGAGCCAATGCACATTGGCATGTGTTGTGAACTTTTATCTTCTAAAGTTAATTCCACTTGTCGAAGCAAAGACCAGGAGACGTTGGGATATCCTTCATACAGAAGTTCCTCTTTATTGAGAAGAGAACTCGCTGTGCTTAGCTGTGGTCATCCAAGTCTAACTAAAAGCAGTGATACATTGTAGTGTATATACATTTAGGGGGCAGTGCTTAGGAATGGAAACAAAGCACCTGGGTGACGACCTTAAACAAAGCATGCAAATGAGAGAGGATTTGATAGAAAACCAGTTTGGCAGGTTATATGGCTTGCTCAAAGAGAAAGACAGACCCAATCCGCATAATCTTTGATTGCAGTGATAATCCAATCAGTCTAACGATTCATCGTCTGGGCCAGGCTCCGAAAGCCATTTGCAGAACAAAAGATTCGGGTCTCAGGGACCTGACTCATTTAACTTACAATGGAGTGAACAGGAACTGGCAGGAACCTTTTGCTACAAACTTTGTTTAACAGAATCGTTAATCTGATGTCATCATCTTCACCATAAATGCTAAATACAATGTATATAACTTCTTCAGTTGGTACACTATTACATTGGAATCTAAATTAAACATTTAAATAAATTTGTAATCCCACACATGCAATATTTGCATCTGACTGCCACGCCTCGCAGCGCGAGTATATATAGGCAGCAGTTGCAACCATATTCAGGTTTTTGCTTCGGAGCCAAGCGGTTGTTTCATTCTGCTCCCCAAGAGACTCAGTGTCGACGAGACTCTGCGAGGAAGCCTCTGTGTGACGGTGTTACGGCGCTGCAGCAGGTGGTTGGATCCTTCGTTGAGTGGGTGCACACTACAGGCTGCACTACCACCTGTAGTGTTGTGCGGACATCTGCCCTACGGGTGTGACTTGCGTCTTTGTGCAGACACCTAGCTTTGTGTCTTTTTAAAGATGTCATTCCACCCGTGCGTTTATGGATGCGGTCATTACCTTGCACCGGGCAATGGTCACAATTGCTGCCTCACATGTCTGGGCATCAAGCATGCCAGGGGAGGACTACTTCAGGCAATCGCCTGGGCGGTCTTAAGACCTTTCCACACTGAAGTGAAGTGAAGTGAAGTGACATACGGCCAAGTATGGTGACCCATACTCGGAATTTGTGCTCTGCATTTAACCCATCCAACATGCACACACACAGCAGTGAACACACACCCGGAGCAGTTATGCTGCCGCGCCCGGGGAGCAGTTGGGGGTTCGGTGCCTTGCTCAAGGGCACCTCAGTTGCTGGCCCCACCTACAATCCCTGCCAGCCCGAGACTCGAACTCGCAACCTTTAGATTACGAGTCAGACTCTCTAACCCTTAGGCCACGACTTCCCTGAGTGCGATGCAAAAAAGCGAGGCGAATCGCCGACGAATGGTGCTTTCATGACGAGCGCGAAACGATTGTTTGCCTTCTGCTAATTCACACCTGCACGCTAGGTGGCGCCGACCAACAATGTATTTTTCCTCAGATATGTATCTCGTATATGGATTTAACACATAAATTAAGATAAACAAAGTTTGGTTCTACACCATAAACATAAACTATCTATAATGCTTACCATACCAAATACCATGAGCTGCATACAAAACACATACAGAAAATATATAGTTATAATATGTCTATTTGCTTTCGTATTTCATGTGTAGAAAAATGTTTCACTTCTTTTTTTTTTTTTAATACGGAAAATCAAGACTAGAGAGTGAACGTCCTCTGACTCATAACACAATTTAAAGACTCAGTTTTTAAATTCCACCATGTCCCAGACCGCCCTCTTCGGTGACGCAGTCAAAAGCTTTGCCCAGCAGTCCTCAGCTTCACAGAAGCAGTCAGAGGCAATCGGACACATCCTGGCCTGGTGAACAGCTGCTGCCACCTGACCGCCTGCCACAATGCCTAGGTCTGCTCGTCGCCTAGGGCGGACTGCTATGTCTGCCCCTGCTCCCGTTCTACAGCAGCAGCAGCCTCCAGCTAAGCAGTGTCATGGAGCCAGTTGCAGACAGGCTGCCCAGCCCATCCAGGCTCCCTCCAAACCTGGCAACAAAAGGAAAGGTAAGAGGAAAGAGAATGGGAGAATAGAGACTCCATCCCCAGGAGCCTGTCCTCCAACAAAAAACGACCCTATAGGTCGTTTGTGCAAGCCCTTATTACGACCTATATTTACGTTTTAAAGTTAAGCGCCCTCTAGCGCGCGTAAAAATAATGACAGTCTCGTGTTGCGTCTGTCGTCATGAAATGACGTATGACTGTCTTTACCAATCAAAATGCGTGTTTATTTAAATGCAATATGTGGACTTTTTACACCGATCTCACAGTATTCGTACATATTTTAATAGGTGGCTAAATCGTACGAATGACCACACCTAACCCTACCCCTAAACCTACCCCTTTCAGGAATCATGCAAAATCATGATTTTTAGTGCACATTTTATGAGCGCATGCTTTCTCTGGGATCGAACCCATGATCGCATGATCACGTAATTACATATCGTCATATAATGCAATGCTCTACCAACCGAGCTACACGAAACCCGAATTATGATGCAGATAAAAGAATACAAAACATTAATATGAAAATGTCATGTTGCCGATAGGGGCGCAATTGTAGCATACGCTCTGATGGGTCGTATTTCAGGGATTTGGACAAACGACCTATACGGGCGTATTGGTTGGAGGACAGGTTGATCCCCATACAGTCCAGCTGATCTGGAGACATTTCGGAGCCACTCAGGTAGACCTGTTTGCCTCTCCAAAAACCTCTCACTGCCAGCTGTTTTATTCCTTGACCGAGGGAATACTCGGGACAGATGCTCTGGCATACAGCTGGCCCCAGGGCCTGCATAAGTATGTGTTCCCCCCAGCGAGCCTCCTTGCACAGACTCTGTGCAAAGTTAGGGAGGACAAGACAGCGACCCGTGTCCAGATCGTTGGAAACTCCATGTCTGGTCCCTGGAGGTTCTAGGTGACTTATCCCAAGAGGTAGTGGACACCACCACTTCGGCACGAGCACCGAGACACGAGACAATTTTATGCCTTGAAGTGGAACCTGTTCATCGAGAGGTGTTCCTCTCACCGAGAGGACCTCCGGAGATCAGGGCTTTGCTTTCTTTTCTGCAGCAGGGGCTGGAGCGAAGGCTGCCTCCCTCCACCCTTAAAGTATACATTGCTGTGATATCTGCACACTACGACCCCGTGGATGGTAAGACAGCATGCTGCAGGGAAGCACAAACTGGTCGTCAGGTTCCTTATGGGGCGAGAAGGTTCCTTGACCTCCCTCCACACCTCTTGGGACCTGAGTCTGGTGCTTTGAGCACTTCAGCAGGTCCCATTTGAGCCCTTGCAATCAGTTGAGCTGAAGTTTTTGTCAGTGAAAACATAGCTCCTGGTTGCTTTGGCTTCTATCAAGGGTTGGGAACCTGCAGGCATTTTTGGTCAATGAATCGTGCCTAGAGTTTGGGCCGACTGACTCCCATGTAACTTTGAGACCTCAGTCCAACTACATGCACAAGGTTCCTATCACTCCCTTCAGGGATCAGGTGGTGAACCTGCAAGCGCTGCCCTCAGAGGAGGCAGACCCATTCCTAGCTTTGTTCTGTACCGTCTAGGGTTGTAATGATATACCGGTATGGTGGTCTATCGCAGTTTGAACGTGCATCGTGAAAAAAATCTCACCCGTGCATATACAACTTATTTTCGCCTGGCTGCTTCACTTTGTCTGCATTCACTTGGTTGCTTACACGCATGAACAGCGGAGAAAATGGCAGAGACAGAGATTATACCTAATTCCCTGCCTAAAAAAAAAAAAAAGTTAAAATCTGCAGTATGAGAATACGTCGGATAAAAAAAACTCAAAGGTCTGCTACAACCCGTCAAAATAAAGGTTTGATTTAACTTGAAGTTATGACAGAAATATATTAGCATTGTACTTAAGTCATAATAACAATAATATTCTTTATTATAATGAATATCATATTTGTTACGTGTGTAGGCTAATCAAACGCACGAGGAGGGAGTAATCCAAACAAAAGTCTTTTAATAATAATAATAATAATAATAATAATCCACAGTAGAATTCCAAAAGCAAGGAGTAGCAAAACACATAATGCAAACGAAATAGCAGACAAAGAATGAGGGGAGAACACAGGCTTTGAGTAGTCAACATAATCAAAGGGGAAACAGAAACAGGTGTGGAGCTAATTAACCAATAGGGGAACTGAAGAAACTGGGTCAACATGTGACATGACACCCCCTCCCAGAACGGCGAGTCTCCGCGCCGACAAATATAGTCCAACAGAGGAGGGAGGGTGGGGGTTCTGGAGGTGGGCGTGGAGCAGGAGGAGGGCAGGCAATGGGAAAGGGGCAAAACCAGAAGTCAGTCCAAGGGGGAGTGGAGGGTGGGAGGAGCCCGGAGCAGGAGAAGCCAGGTGGTGATCCAGAGGCCAGCCAGGATGGCGGCCCATGGCGGAGTCGATGGGGGGGACGAGCCATGGTGGAGAATGGGCCGACGACACCAGGGTGCCGACTGACGGAGACTGCGCTGCTGGAGGTGGAGACCCAGGTGGAACGGGGCAGACGGAGAGCCGGGGCGGAACTGAGGATCCGGAGGGCCAAGGCGGAGCTGAAGGCTCAGGCGACTGAGGGGGAGGCAGGGATCCGGAAGACCGCGGTGGAGCCGGTGCGACTGATGCAGGTGGAGCCGGAGGGTAGGAGGAGCCTGACAGAGCCGGAGGGATGGAGTGACGAGGCAAAGCCAGAGGAGTGGAGTCCCGAGGCGGCGGATGGTCGACGACTGACCAAGGCGGAGCCGGAGGGACGAGGGAGCCCGGTGGAGACAGTGGGATGATGGGCAACGGTGGAGACGAGGGAGCTAGGAGCCGAGGTGGAGATGATGGGTTGGAGGACTGAGGTGTAGTCAAAGGCTCGGAGGCTGGAAGTGGAGACAAGGGATCCGCATGTTTGTGCAGAGCTGGAGACTGGAAGTCCCGAGGCGGCAGAGCAGAGCGCATGGCAGGCACTGACTGAGGGTGAGCTGAGGGGCTGACAGGAATCAGCGGAGCTGGAGGCAAGGAACTGGCTGGTTTGAGAGGAGGCGGGAGAGGGAGGCTGGGAGGGAACACAGGAGATTCAGGGCTGGACGGAACCAGCGGAGACGCAGGAGATTCAGGGCTGGACGGAACCAGCGGAGACACAGGAGATTCAGGGCTGGACGGAACCAGCGGAGACGCAGGAGATTCGGGAGCACAGGTTTGTACTTCTCCCCACCAGTCAATGAGGCCCCTCTGGCAGATGTCTTTCGATCCCTCTTCATAACACACAGAAACCAGTAGTAGCTCACCCTCAGTCGTAGGATTGGGGGCGGGGCTTCCCTCCAAGCCCTCGAGTGCCACCAAAACTCCCTCGATGACAGACTA
The DNA here is from genome assembly GCA_036784905.1 of Acrossocheilus fasciatus. NCBI lineage: Eukaryota > Metazoa > Chordata > Actinopteri > Cypriniformes > Cyprinidae > Acrossocheilus > Acrossocheilus fasciatus. The sequence goes on from CM071942.1 coordinate 41,485,017, forward strand.
TGTTGCCGGCTCACGCACTTGGTCAGAGGATGGTAGAGGCTCAGTCGCAGCGGGGTCAGGCTCTCCGTCTGCAGTGGGCTCAGGCAGTATCTCCGTATAGCGGGGTGATGGCTGGCTGGTCTCTGGTTCGGGAGTGGGGCTGGAGATATCCTCCTCTAAGGGGCTGACGGAGAAAAACAGTCCATTATTCTCCAGCACCCACTCCACACAAGTGGCGAAATCCTCTTTGGGACCGTTCGCTGGCAGGCGTGCCTTACTCCACTCGCTCAGGCTGGTGATGTAGAAGACGCATAGCGAGTGGTCAGGAAAGTGGGTAAGGCACGCCAGATCTAGAAAGTCCCTTGTATGGTGCTCCAGCGAACGGTCCATCTGCTCCAGGCACAGGAGTTGGATGGCTGGCTCAGCCATTCCGGGAGAGGAAAAATAAAACAAAAAAATATATAAACAGAAAAAAAACACCGCTTGAAAATAATTAACTTTTTCGGTCTGCTATTCTGTTACGTGTGTAGGCTAATCAAACGCACGACGAGGGAGTAATCTAAACAAAAGTCTTTTAATAATAATCCACAGTAGAATTCCAGGAGCAAGGAGTAGCAAAACACATAATGCAAATGAAATAGCAGACAAAGAATGAGGGGAGAACACAGGCTTTACGTAATCAACGTAATCAAAGGGGAAACTGAAACAGGTGAGGAGCTAATTAACCAATAGGGGAACTGAAGAAACTGGGTCAACATGTGACAATGTTTGTCCATGTTTTAACTTAGTATACCTCTGTTGTGCAGCACTTTGCCAAAAATAAAAGGAGTTGTTAAATTCTCATTTGATAACATTTTAAAACATTAATTAAATGTGTGATATAGATATACATAAGGCTTATAGCTTTATTTTTAATTGTTTTTAAATGTATTTATTTATTTTTTCAGAAGGGAGACTTCAATACTTTCATGTTTCAAGTTTTTTGCAATAAAGGATTTGTTCACTCAAATAACTTGTTCTTATTCTTTTAAGAGTCATTGTTACTGATAAGAATTATTGTTTAATATAAACTGTGAAACCATGATATTTTCTGAGACGATTATCATACCATTAAAATCTCATGCCCAGTTTTGGTAATAGACTTCTAATTAACTGTCAACTGTTTTTGGTAGGTGGTGCCCTAGAAAATAAGGTTGCAGAGCTGCAGACCTTAGTTTTCAGCCTGAGTTCATATTTGAACACATCTGGAGCAAGTAACCCAACGACTAGGGGTTAGTGTTTTGTCTTTTTTTATTTTTTGACAGATCACAACAAGATCATTTAACTGAACTAAAAAAATATTTGTACTTTTACAATCTTTTGATCATAAATTCATCATAAAGTTCAACATAACACTCTTCAAATGTCCTCCATGAAAAAAGCTGATCTCAGCAGAACATGATGGTTAACTATTCTTTTCCTCTTTGACTTTTAACACTGAAAATAATCTAAGATATGATATGTGCATAAAAAGCACCGATCATTTAATAATTGGTCCCTCTCACTCTATATGCATAAGAACTGCAAGAAAAGAAGTTGTATAATATCGAGATGTTGATGACTGATCTTGCATCCAAACAAGAAATCCTACAAAAGCTGGGTAAGCACTGGACATACTTTTCAGTTTTGAATCCTCAACTTTAAATGAACAAATTAAGGGTTTGAATCTGTTTCATGGCTCAAATTATGAAACTTTCTCTCGGTTTTGTTCTACAGAGCGCCAGCAGAATGTGTCGCACGCTGAAGTGAAGAGTTTGATGGGCAATTTGAGTTCTTCAGTATCGGCTCTGAGGGATAAACTGACAGAGGACAGTTCAAAGTCATCTGTTTTTTCTCTACAGTCTATTCAACACACACAACTTATTTTGAGTAAGACCTTGAATTATATTAATTAAAATAAACAGAAACATTACCTGAAATATAAATGTTAATAAATACTTAATTTAAAAATCTGAAATATTCTGTTCTATAGAATAAGTTTCTCTTTTTATTAGAGGTAATTGTGTTGATATACTATATTTTTTGCCTTGTCTTTAACTAAAGTGGACATATCAAGATCACTGATGGAACTGAGGCATTTCATGGGGGAAACGAGAACATCTATTCAATTACTTTCTTATAAACTATCATTTACCAGTGAGTAAACTCTAAATTCAAAGTGTAATATTGTGCTCAAATATAATGCAGCTTCTGTGTCAATGATGTTATGCAGCAGAATAACCACTGTTATTTTACCAAGAAAGTTAATAATGAAGGTGCACCAGGTACAACAGGAATTACAGCTTTAGTTACAGTATTTGAACGTGGTCAAAGTAAATGAGTAGAAGCACTGTGGAGGAACAATATGTGGGTAGGATTACATTTCTTAGACAATAAATTACATTTTTAGACAAACAGTTGGTTTTGTAATCTTTTACTGAAGGTGTATAGAAAAAGTTACTGAAAAACTTAAAATCATACAACATCAGTACAGTGAAATAAGAATTTACGAAACCATCTCAGCGAAAAGGGGAGGTTTACCAAAATGAAAATTCTGTTGATTTAAATGAATTGTTTAATAAGTTACGTCTCTTTTGGTTTTGTTTTTACTGTGATGATTTGATTAAATGTGTTGCATGACTGAGTAAAAAATAATGCACCATTTTGCACTCTCTTTCTTTCTCTTACTTACATAGACTTGCTTACGTCAGGCTGTACTGAACCTGACTGGATCCCGTTCAGAAACAGCTGTTACCTGTTCTCGCAGGAAGCAATGAATTGGACCAAAGCAAAAGATTACTGTGAAGAGCAGGGTGCCTTACTCTTAAAAATAGAAGATCCCTCTGAGAAGGAGTGGGTACGTGGATACACAAACTCTCTCTCTCTCTCTCTCTCTCTCTCTCTCTCACACACACACACACACACCAATCCAATCTGTCTTTCAGTTATTATTTTATCTCCCTTCCTAGCAATTTGTTACCAATATGGCTAAACCACATCCATACTGGATTGGTCTCACGGACCAGAACACAGGGCAGTGGAGATGGGCAGATGACACTCCTTACACCATGAATAAAGCGTAAGTTGAATATATAGAGAACTAGATATTTAGTTCCAGAGGTACAGGGTTTCCAGGGGTCCTTAAAAAGTCTTAAATTTAGTTGTATCAATTTAAAGGCCCTAACATTTTTTTAAAGGGGTGGTTTATTGCATTTTCACTTTTTTAATATTAGTTAGTGTGTAATGTTGCTGTTTGAGCATAAACAACATCTGCAAAGTTGCAGCGCTGAAAGTTCAATGCAAACAGAGATATCGTCTTTTAAAATTCTGGAAGTTTAATGCCTACAAAAATGGCTGGTAAGGAACTACAACAAACTACTTCCCGGGTTTGTTACGTCACGGACCCAGATAAACCCCGCCTAGGGAACATGTAAGGAAGGGGTCGGGGCCATGCTGTGCTGCTTTAGAGAAGAGGAAGAGAAAACTAGGGGTGCACGTAAAAATCTATTCATATATGAATTGTGATTCTGTCTTCTAACGATTCTAATGGATTCACAAGCATCTCTCTCTCTCTCTCTCATTCAGATCGTCAGATCAGCTCCAACAAACTGTTCCAATTATACATTTTCACATAGAAATGAGAAGCGTTATACATGGACTCATGTGCGGTTGTGGTACTGTATTAAAGCTTTAATCAGAATAAAACCGTATATTAAAAGCTAACATAAGCAGTAGCATAATAACAGCATATCTAAAAGTATGAGACAACAAACAAACAAACAAACAAACAAACATACCATTAAGAGCCGTGTTTGCACAGGTTCTGCGCAATCCTCTTCACTAATATCCTCTGCCTCTCAATTGGGCTCAAATTGTTAAGCAATATAGACGGAGCCATTGTTTACAATACAACTGGAGCACATGCCGCTGAGCTGAGGGGCGGGACATTTAGACGCACGCTCGGCGTTTTAGTGAATCACAACTCACTGAGCCAGCTAACCAATCAGAGCCCATCACGCATTTCTGAGGGAGGGGCTTCATAAAAACAGGAAGTAATACAGGCGTTTGTCAGAGGTGTGGAATAAAGGTAAATTATATGAAAAATAATGCGTTTTTAAAAAAATGAAACATGAACACATGTTAGACTGCACCCCATAAACACAATCAAGCCTAGAAAAGAAAAACAGTAACCCACCCATTTAAATACCTTAAATGGTATAAGAAAGTCTTAATTATAATTTCAAGATGTCTTACATTTATGGACGTAAAGACAAAAATCGTGATATGGATTAATGCTATATATACTTCAAAAGGCAATGATTTCATTGAACACATATGAGTGCTGCACGTTTCAAAATAGAAAATATAACACCAGAGTTTTTGTATGAATGTATCTCTGAAGGGAATCGACTGTCTTCAGAAAAGTTTCGATGGCATTTTCATTTCATCTTACCTGTAATGCCTGATAATGTAGTGTTTATAAGCAAAGCATTCTTTGTGTAGTGTAGAGACCTGCTTGGGATGGATTTTTCAGTCCTACTCCCGCAGGATTCTGTCCCTCACCCATCCGCTCCCACAGAAATATATGTTCCCGCCCACAAAATTTTATTTTAAAATTTACTAATGGCCGCACCCACTCTTATGGGAAAAATAAGGTGGCATCTGACATCTGACATCTCAGTTCATCGTAATCTCACAAAGCTTCGTTATAACATATGAATATAGCAGAATGAATCTTTCATAATGTCTACACTTTGTTTGTTATAATGAGAGGATTCGTGAGCACGCAAATTTCAGTACTGCACAAGAACTCAGGCATTTTGAGCGGCGAGTGGATTCTAACTTAAAGGGATAGTTCACCCAAAAATGAAAATTTGATGTTTCTCTGCTTACCCCCAGGGCATCCAAGATGTAAGTGACTTTGTTTCTTCAGCAGAACACAAACAAAGATTTTTAACTCAAACTGTTGCGGTCTGTCAGTCATATAATGCAAGTCAATGAGCACACAATCTTTGAGAGTAAAAAAACATGCACAGACAAATCCAAATTAAACCCTGCGGCTCGTGACGATACATTGATGTCCTAAGACACGAAACGATCGGTTTGTGTGAGAAACTGCAGTATTTTTTATCATTTATTACCTTTAATACACCAACTGCCCCCCCCCCCCCCCCAATATATATACACAGAATATATATCTTAATTTATATCTTAAATTTAAAGGGGTGGTTGATTGTGATTTCACTTTTTTTTAACTTCGGTTAAACACCTTGCTTAGTGTGTAATGTAAAATTGCTGTTTGAGAATAAACAATATCTGCAAAGTTACAACACAGTTCCCCTTCAGTTTTGTCTTCAGCAAGTGAAATGCATGCTCAATCGGATTCAGGTCAGGTGATTGACTTGGCCATTGCATAACAGTCCACTTCTTTCCCTTCAAAAACTCTTTGGTTGCTTTTGCAGTATGCTTTGGGTCATTGTCCATCTGCACTGTGAAGCGCCGTTCAATGAGTTCTGAAACATTTGGCTGAATATGAGCAGATAATATTGCCTGAAACACTTCAGAATTCATCCTGCTGCTTTTGTCAGCAGTCACATCATCAATAAATACAAGAGAACCAGTTCCACTGGCAGCCATACATGCCCACGCCATGACACTACCACCACCATGCTTCACTGATGAGGTGGTATGCTTAGGATCATGAGCAGTTCCTTTCCTTCTCCATACCCTTCTCTTCCCATCACTCTGGTACAAGTTGATCTGTCCATAGGATGTTGTTCCAGAACTGTGAAGGCTTTTTTAGATGTCGTTTGGCAAACTCTAATCTGGCCTTCCTCACCAATGGTTTACATCTTGTGGTGAACCCTCTGTATTCACTCTGGTGAAGTCTTCTCTTGATTGTTGACTTTGACACACATACACCTACCTCCTGGAGAGTGTTCTTGATCTGGCCAACTGTTGTGAAGGGTGTTTTCTTCACCAGGGAAAGAATTCTTCGGTCATCCACCACAGTTGTTTTCCGTGGTCTTCCGGGTCTTTTGGTGTTGCTGAGCTCACTGGTGCGTTCCTTCTTTTTAAGAATGTTCCAAACAGTTGTTTTGGCCACGCCTAATGTTTTTGCTATCTCTCTGATGGGTTTGTTTTATTTTTTCAGCCTAATGATGGCTCTTTGGATCTCATCTTGACAGTTGACAGCAACAGATTCCAAATGCAAATAGCACACTTGAAATGAAGTCTGGACCTTTTATCTGCTCATTGTAATTGGGATAATGAGGGAATAACACACACCTGGCCATGGAACAGCTGAGAAGCCACTTGTCCCATTACTTTTGGTCCCTTAACAAGTGGGAGGCACATATGCAAACTGTTGTAATTCCTACACCGTTCACCTGATTTGGATGTAAATACCCTCAAATTAAAGCTGACAGTCTGCAGTTAAAGCACATCTTGTTCGTTTCATTTGAAATCCATTGTGGTGGTGTATAGAGCCAAAAATGTTAGAATTGTGTCGATGTCCCAATATTTATGGACCTGACTGTAGATCATTTAAAATTATGGAAGTGTAATGCCTACAGTTACGGCTGGTAGGGACTACAATGAGCTACTTCCCGGCTTGGTGACATCTTGTTGAAACCCTGACATTTACATAAACCCTGCCCACAGGAACATGCAACAAAGGGGGCGAGGCCATGCTGCGCTGCTTTAGAGAAGAGGAAGTGTTATTTTCATGCCGTCAAAATTAGGGGTGCACGGAAAAATCTATTCATACATCATTCCTGCATCTCTCTCTTTCTCTCTCTCTCTCTCTCTCTCTCTCTCTCTCTTTCTCTCTCTCTCTCTCTCTCTCTCTCTCTCTCTCTCATTCAGATCATCAGCTTGTCAGCTCCATCAAAGAACTGTGTTCCAGTTATACACTTTATGTGTATAGACAGACAGATATTTTTCACACAACTACGAGAAACGTTAAACATGGACGCGCACGCGCTTGCCAATACTTGCTGCCAAACACTTCTTACTGTCACAAATTATACACAAATCATGTATTCTACTGTATTATAGCTTTAATCAGGATAAAACTGTATATTAAAAGCTAACATAAGCAGTAGCATTTACAAATAACAGCGTATCTAAAAGTATGAGACAACAACGAACAAAAAACTTACCATTCTGAAATGTCCTGTAAGAGCCGTGCTTGCACAAGTTCTGCGCAATCCTCTTCACTAATATTCTCTGGGTCTCAATCGGGCTCAAATTGATAAGCAATATTGATGATGCCATTGTTTACAGTACAACCGGAGCACATTCTGAGGTGAGGGGCGTGATGTTTCTGAACTGCACTGGACGGTTTAGCCAATCACAAAACACTGGGCCAGCTAACCAATCTGAACCCATTGTGTATTTCTGAGGGAGAGGCTTCATAAAACCATGAAATCATCAGAGCGTTCATCGGAGCAGGGACAGAGCGGTAAATTATGTGAAAAATAATGCTTTTTTTTTTTTTTTTTTTAATGAAGCATTAATACATGTTAGACTGCACTCCATAAACACAATCAACCCTAGAAAACCCCCCCCCAAAAAAACAAACAGTCAACCAGCAAATGTGCACCTTTTTACAGTTTTTGTGACCTCTGAGCAAAAAATGAAACAAGCCTCTTTGGCTGAATCTGGACGAGTGCGGATCTCATTCATCTTTGTATTATTGTATTTTATTATTTATTATTATTGTATTTTATTGTATTTTGGATCTACGCACCTTATGTTATTTGCCTACTTGATTTTTGGAGGAGTGTTTGACGCTATGACCTTTTCTATTTGTGGACAGTTTAGTGTGCTACCACAGACATTGACCTATAACCCAACTCATGCAGTAGTAGCCAAAAGCGATGTCCATCCTAGGAAAATTGCACTTTATTTAAACTTTTTTTTTTTTTTTACATTTATTGAATATTTTGTATGCGTGATGTGAAGTAGTGTAAAACTTATGTACTAGTTCTATTTTTGAATTGTTTCAATTGTCATGACGCAATGAAACATACCAAATTGTGCGGACATCATTTTTGATCATTTATCATTTTCATACAGGCTTGCACTCTTTATTCCCAGCCTATAATTCAATAAATCACTGAATACTAGGTATTAGCTATATGTTATTTTGTAGATTTTAATGAAAATGGCCAGATGGAAGGAGCTGTCCTCTGCAAATGATGAGGATATTTGTCAAAATGGCTAATTCTGGTCAATCAGTTTTGGATATTGCCTATGTTGAACTATAAATTAACAGTTTAACAAATTTTGAATTTCAATTTCACAGACAATGGAGCCCTGGGCAGCCGGATGACTGGACCAATCATGGTCTGGGAAAGGAAGGAGAGGAAGGAGAGGACTGTGGGCATATTACAATATATGGGCTGTTAAATGATGCTCACTGCTCTTACAAAATGAAGTATATATGTGAAATGAAAAAATAGGGCTGAAAATATGTGCCGTAAAGTGTGGTCAGCACTGAATGAATAAAAGCACTGTCCACAAACAAGTCCTGTCCACTGTCCACGTTCTACTGCAAAACAGGGGAACTGGGAGTTAAGTAGTCGAGACCAGTTCAATATTTACATTAGAATTGGTTTAAGTTCTCATGTATTAATACACACGAAGCAGAGTTCCATTGATATTGGATTTTGCTGATACAATGTGTTTTTGAAGAAAAGCAATAAAAATGATTGTGCCGATATTAATAAAATCTATATATTGAATGTGTTAAATCATGTTCTAAGTCTTTCTTTTCAGTGACCCAGAGAGAAGCCACACAAGTTTATGCTGATATAAATGCCTGATACTGTTTATTGTGTAAAGCAAATACCAATAATGGCTAGGGAGAAAAAGCATGTTATGCACATTCTATATCTTTTTATTTATTATATAATTTAAAAAAAAAACTTGCTACGTGTACTGTGTAAAGCTAACTGAGACTTCTTATAGAACTTATATATCATTGCTCTTTTGTTGATTTTGATTGCTTCCATTGTCCTAATTTGTAAGTCGCTTTGGATAAAAGCATCTGCTAAATGACTAAATGTAAATGTAAATACACTGGGACTCTTATTTTGAAATGCCAATGCTTTACTATTTCCAGCTGCTCATTCAAAAAGATGAGGACATAAAATATGCCCTCTTACCACCATTTACAACATATTGTTATATAAATCACATGCACTCACATTTATTTGAATCAGCCTTTTGAAGTTTAATAATCACATTTTGCAATGACTGTTTTCTGTCCCCAAATTTAAGACCTCTTAAAATAATTAAAACTTTTGGTGTACTAGTTAAGATAATGCATGGCCTTAAATTTGATCAAACCAAATTTAAGACTTTTTAAAGACCCACAGAAATCCTGTATGACTAAATTTATGTCTCATCCTACCAAATTAACCCTTCTCACTCTGTCTTAAAAATTAAACAGTCAACAAATCAACAAGAATCACATTGATAAACATAAAATAACGTACTTGTCCTCTTGTGAACAATTTAATCATGTGAAAACTTAACAGTTAGTCTTTAGGCTAAACTGTGTTCTTGAATGTTTATTGCATGACTCTGTATACTTTCATTTTAAGTCAATTAGTTTTGTTTTAACTCTGAGGATGTAATAAATTACTTTTGTGGTAATTGTCATCATGCCACAAATGCAGTCAATAGAGCTCTACTTGTATTTACCTTGCAACATTCTTGTTTATGAAATCACATATGCAGCCACAAACATTAGGTACATTTGGTTGAGGGGATTTATCAGCATGTTTAAGCTATAAAAGAGGTCTGGCCACTGGTATTTTCATGCAGATTGTACTAAAAGAAAGATACAGGATTTTTTCACGGCAGACTTCAAGCTTCGTTTTCACAGTGACTCCATATTTAATTATGGCCAAAATAGTTAGAGGTCAAAATTTCACTTCTCTAGTTCAGTTTTTATTTTTGCATGTAAAAGTCCAAGATCACCACAACTGCAGTATTTTGTTAATTCAGCTGAATTATTTTAGTCTTTCACTAGCAGTGAATCTTCAAATGGTAAAAAGGAAAATCCCCTACAGCCGTCACAAACATAAAAGGTCAACGGATATTATATATGGGTGTGTATATATATATATATATATATATATGGGTAGTTGACACATCAATGTGTCCTATGGTGTGACGGAAAAATGTAAAAAAAAAAAAAAAAAAAAAAAAAACTAACATTGAAGATAAACCTCTCTCATGCTATTTGTAAGTCTAAGAATGAAGATACATTTTTCTCATGTTATTTGTATGTCAAGTTTTTTATATATATATATATATGTATATATATACATACACACACACACGCACGCACACACACACACACACATACATAAATCAAAATGACAAACCATGGACACATTTTGGGAAGAATTAACAGATAATCTTTAGCTAATGCATGATGTAAAGTAGACTTAACCATCATTATAATTACAATTTTATTTGACACTTTCCTATCAGTGTCTCAGTAACAGAATACCTAGAAACCTCCCAGTCCCTAAATATCAGAATGTGGAAGTGAATGTACCTTTTATTTAATTTTTAAGGAACATGATTGCACAATGGATTATAATATAAGGGAGATGTTCTTTTGATTTTTCACTATGAGAATCAAGTGACTGATAATTTTAGCTCCATTTCATGGTCTCAAAAAATGGGAATGGATTGCTCAGAAGAATACATTAAAATGGAGATGGAATGTGAACCAAAGAAATCATTTCGGAGAGGTTTGAAAGATTTACAAAATTAAAATAATTTGACTTTTGTGGTTCAGGTGAAATGGAAAATGTTTAATTTAGTCCAGCAATTACATTTATTTCAATGTCTAGATTTTTTTTTTTTTTTTTTTTTCACAATTTCACTATAAAAGCAACTTTTATATTTGGAATGTAACTGCAATCGAGAATGCCATTTAACAAAATCCTTCTTCCTCAGCAATAATTCATGTGCTAAGTATGGTTCCTTTTGTTTTGTGCTGATACATGTATCATTAATACTTTTGCTTATACACAGTGGTTGTAATATTACGCTAAATTCTTTTAAAGTATTAAAGTCTAAAGGAGGAGAAGAAATGAACAACATAAATGAATCAAGCGTATGTTGTTGTTTTTTTCTGCAGGTCGTCCATGTAGCAGACAAACTGTCATTCTTGTGCTTCTAGGAACAGTCTGCATGATTATTTTCATGGTCATGACTTCTGTCATCTGTGAGTGGATTAAACACCACAGTTATAATATGATTATAATTATAATTGAAAAACATATAGTCTTGTTTTAAAATAGTGTCACAAAGTTCTAAAAACTGCTCAGTTAACTAACCAGTAACTGTGATATGAATCTTTATATAATCTATAATGAAAATCAGAGCTGGAAAATGTGACCGTTTGTTTGCTTGTCTGTCTGTTCATTTTGGTTTAAAGATTCACATCAAGAACAAAAGTTCTCAATGCTGGAGAGCTGGATGAACAGCCATACTTCTGATCTAACCTCAGTCAAATCTGATTTTCAGATCACAGGTGAGAACTTCATCATTGTCACAGACTCGTTTTGGTAATGGATTTTTGATTAATACTTATATTTTTGGCAGGTGGTGATCTAGAAAAGAAGGTTTCTGAGCTGCAGACCTTGGTGTTCATCTTGAGTTCATATTTGAACACGTCTGGAGCAAGTAACCCAATGACCAGAGGTTAGTGTCTTCTCTTGTTTTATTTTGCGACAGTTCGTAAGACCATTTAATTAAAGAAAAAAAAATCATATGATAATTCATGATTTTTTAATATATATATATATATACTGTATTTTTTACCTATATTTTTAACCCTGCAAATAGTCTAAGATATGATATGTGCATAAAAAGCATTGATTATTTATTTATTATTTGTCTCTCTCACTCTATATGCATAAGAAATGCAAATAAAGAAGTTGTCTAATCTTGAGACCCTGATGACTGATCTTGGCTCCTCGCTGAGTTCACTCACATCCAAACAAGAGGAAAACCTACAAAAGCTGGGTGAGCACTGGATGTACTTTTCAGTTTTGCATCCTCAACTTTAAAACAACATTTCAAGGGTTTGAAGCTGTTTATTAATTGGCTCAAATGATGAAACCTTCTCTCTTTGTTCTCCTACAGAGCGGCAGAAGAACGTGTCACACACTGAAGTCAAGAGTTTGATGGACAGTTTGAAGTCTGCAGTATCGGCTCTTAGGGACGAACTGACAAAGAACAGTTTGGTGACGTCTATTGTTTCTCTACAGTCTATTCCACGCACACAACGGATCTTGAGTAAGACCTACAATTATATTAAATCAAATGAACAGAAATATTCATTTAAATCCAAAAGTTACTAAACATTTCATTTAAGAAATCTAAATATTCTACAGAATTAAGTTTTTCCCATATTAGAGGTAATCATGCTAAAATATTGTATTTTCTTTTCTTCTTCAACTAAAGTGGACATGGCAAGCTCACTGTCAGACCTGAAGCGTTCAGTAGGGGGACTGAGATCATCTGTTCAAACTCTTTCTTATAAACTGTCATTTACAAGTGAGTAAATTACAAACCCAAGGTGCAATGTTGCGCTCAAATATAACCACCTCACAGGGAAAAGTAGGGTTTATAGGGGAGGTTCACCAAAATGAAAATTCTGTTGATTTCTTTCTCTCACTTACATAGACTTGCTTACGTCAGGCTGTACTGAACCCGATTGGATCCCGTTCAGAAACAGCTGTTACCTGTTCTCGCAGGATACAATGAACTGGACCAAAGCGAAAGATTACTGTGAAGAGAAGGGTGCGTTGCTCCTAAAAATAGAAGATGGTTCTGAGAAGGAGTGGGTATGTAACAGACACACAAACAACTTTATTTCTTAATACCTTTCATTCTGTCTTTCAGAGATTCTTATTAACTTTTTATCTCCCTTCCTAGCAATTTGTTACCAATTTTGCCAAACCCCATGACTACTGGATTGGTCTCACGGACCAGAACACAGGGCAGTGGAGATGGACGGATGACACTCCTTACATTATGAATAGAGAGTGAGTTGAATATATAGAGAATATATAGGATATTTCAGTTCTGGATAATTGATTATTGAGAACTCACATTCATGACCAAATACAAACAGATCTGACATAATCCATACTAACATATAAGCGTTTACTATTCATTATTTAGACTTTGGTGGCCCGCCATAGTCTAATCTGTTCCATAATGAACCAAAAAAAAAATTGAAAACTTATCCTAACATAAAAGTCTCTAACATTGTGTTTTGTTCCAAAATAAAAGCTCAAGAGTTGTCAGTTGTGGCCAGAAAATGAAAGCAATATTTTTGTCTTTCAGCCACCTATTGGTGCAACAATGTAACTGCACTGACTAGTGCTGATAGGTACTGCTGAAATATTAGCATTTTATAGTAATTGGCGTAAAATGTTTTTAAAAATGACAATAATATTGTTTATCACAATTATTTCTGGGGCAATATATCACTCAACAAAAAGCAGTTATCGTGACAGGCCTATTGTAACCTTTGAAATACATTACATTACATTTGTTTTACAATACATATCACTTTATCACAACTAAAAAGAGGTTTAAATCCAGGTGAAAGTCAATGCAAAGACTTTTTCACACTGAACATTTGTTTGGAGCTCTTTATTTATCACCAGATTGATGCACTTCTACAGAATTTTCTTGGCCCCAGATCCTCTAGAGATCCTTCCACCAGAGTCTTATGGGAAACACTGCTAAACAAACTACAAAGGATGATGTAACAGATTTTATATTTTATTTTTGCAGACACTGGCGTGCTGGGCAGCCAGATGACTGGACCGAACACGGCCTGGGAGAAGGAGGAGAGGACTGTGGGCAAATTGCATATGATGGGATGCTTAATGATGCCCACTGCTCTACCAAAATGAAGTATATATGTGAAATGCGAAACTGAATGAATTAAATTTTCACACCTTGCAAGCACAGTGTAAATAGGCTTTGTTTTGACCGTATTAAGTTTGCGTGTGTGTGAATTGTGTAAATTACAAACCACATTAATGATGTGTTTATCAGTGTCGTGGTGTAGTTACTAATATGACTAAATTAATATCTCTTTCTACCAAATTAATCTTTCTCGTTTGAATGGAAACAGTGTGCCAACTGTAAAAAAAATCAACAGGAATCAAACTGATGAACTAATAAAATAATGTCTTCCTGTCATGCAGTAGAAAGGGTCTGAATGACATCCTCAATATTGTGATTAAACAAATGATTATTTCAAATACTTCAAATTGTGTCATAATTTCAAATGATTATTGCATGATTTTTATCATGACAAAGGCAGTGAGATGAGGTATCACTTCTAAAGGGGCAGTTTGGTGCATTAAAAATGAGGTTTTTTTTATGAACAGTACTTATCAAAATTTTGGAAATTTTTAAAATGTTTTAATGAATTCTCTTCTGCTCAGCAAGGCTGCATTTATTTGATCAAAAATACTGTAAAAAGAGAAATACTGTGAAATAGTATTACAGTTTGAAATAATTACTTTAATAAACAGTTATTTTATTTAAATACACTTTAAAATGCCATTTATTTCTGTGATGCAAAGCTGAAATGTCTGCATCATTACTCCAGTCTTCAGTGTCACATGATCATCCTTCGGAAATCATTCTAATATGCTGATGAAAATGTGCATGAAAAACATTGGGATAATTTTTTGAAACAAATTTAGCTTAGGAACATTTTTGTTGTTTTGCTTTTGCACTTGGCTGACCGCCCAGGTGAAGTCTGCTTCACATATCCCACATCTCTCGCTTGTGTTCGGCGCTTCATCATAACTGCAATTACATTTAGTTTTTTTGTTTGTTTGTTTTTGTATATGCATTTTGGCAGATGCTTTTTTCCAATTTGAGTGACTTGCCTTCAGTGCATCAGTTAATAATGCATTGGATCAAATCCATGAAGCCTTTGGGCATAGTTTGAGAAAGCTATCTCCGCCACAGTTATAGTTTATGGCTCGCCCAACTTGA
This sequence comes from Acrossocheilus fasciatus, assembly GCA_036784905.1. Classification (NCBI taxonomy): domain Eukaryota; kingdom Metazoa; phylum Chordata; class Actinopteri; order Cypriniformes; family Cyprinidae; genus Acrossocheilus; species Acrossocheilus fasciatus. The sequence continues at coordinate 41,500,083 of CM071942.1, forward strand.
AAAGTCAGGTAGCAAAATTATCTCAGCCCGTTCTTGTCCAATTCCCAACTAGGAAACTTGTATTTACGATTAGTCTGATAGCACGTAAGGGCACCCACCATTGATTTGCAGTCAAGTTTGTGGTCACCTGGGTCAATGGCACTGGATAAACTTTAATTATTATTATAATAATCCTGGCCTGTCCCTGGCTGCATAGCAGGCTCATAATTGTATGGCTGTGAATAAACATTTACAATTTCCTCAGCGTCTGGACTGTCATTGCGATCCATTGTTTTCCTGTTGTTTAAATTAACCGCATTCCCTCCTGTTACGTCTCTTCCGGTTTTTGACATTTTTTGGAAGTAAAACTTTCTCACAAAAACGACTCCAGAAGCCTCAGTAGCGGTGATGCAGTGTTGCCAGATATTGCTATAAACCTAAAACCAACCCCAGTGCCCTTGATAAACATGCAACTGAAAACACTGAGCAAGCAGTTGTTTAGCTGATGCGTTTATCCAAAATGACTAACTGCACACTTGTTACCATCTGAGGTGAAGTGTCTTGAATGAGGTTTGCTGGGACTTATTCTTTATAATGAGGAACTGAAAGTGCTATAACACAAAAATACCCTGTCATGTGGTCATTCAAGCATTGTTTCGAAAGTAGGTGTTCTGGATCCTCACTAGGAGTAAGTAAGTTGCAGTAAGTAACTGCAAGGGTTGTTCTCATGATGCTATATCAGAAATCTGATAGTTCTGAAGAAATCATGAATATGGACATGGAATATGAACAGCGGAAGACATCTCGCAAAGGTTTGCTTGATTTATGATACAAAATTTGTGCACAAAACATGAAACTATGTTATATATAAGAGAAAGTTTTAGTTGTACAATACCTTTACATTACATTTCTTCAGTATTTTTGTCTTGTTTTCCAGTACAAATGCCTACAAATTTATAGATCAAGATATTTACATAAGAAAACAAGTCTCTGAAAAGTGCATAAAAATTCAGCGACTTCAAAATGAATCAAACTTGTTTTCCGTTTAAATTAAGTTTATTTCTTTTACCAAAATGACAGATATTTTTTCTTGTTTTAAGCATAAACTCGTGTCATTTTGATTATTCCCCCCCCCCCCCAGAAAATGTCTTTTTGCTTCATGTTTAGATATTTGTCCTGGAAATCAAGGGGAAAAAAAGTTGAGGAAGGACAATTAAAAAATAATTATACTGTATAATGCTTAAAAAAATGATAAACATTAAAACAGTTACAATTATTAAGAGACTTTATTTATTTATATTTTGAATGTATATGAAATATTGATCAGGCACATATTTAATTAAATTTAATTTCATTATGTCAAACATTATATATTTGCAATAATATTCATGTTAATAAATTGCTATATTATTTAATGTGTTATTTGTTAAGGTAATGACTTATGGTACTAAGTGTACTAATTGTGGTACTAATTAAATTCTAAGCCTTGTTCACCTTGCAAGAACAGAACAGATGTAGGCATGAGGTGTTTCGTATTGCATATGAGTATATTACTTTAAAGGATAATGCAAACTGGTCACAAATGTCATATTTTCTAGTGAAAGAATTGTAAATTTCTCGTGGTGTGTTGTTTTTTGCAGATCGCTGTAGCAGACAAACTGGCATGCTTGTGATTCTGGGAGTCTGCATGATTGTTTTCATGATGACGTTTGTAATCTGTAAGTGGATTAAACAACATACAATCATTATGTGTTATGCTATACAAGCATTTTAGAAAGTGAGCTGTAATGCAAAAAGAAAGAAAGAAAAAAAAACTGGATACTGTAATGGCAAAAAGTTAGACATTATTTAAATTTCAGAGTAATGGTATACATGCTACCTTTAAATCATGCTGATTAGAAAAAAAAAAAAACTTTGCTTTCGGTCAGTTTTTCATCAACAAAGAAAGTTCTCGATGCTGGAGAGCTGGATGAACAGTCACAGTTCCAATCTAACTTCAGTCAAACCTGATCTTCAGAAAGCAGGTGAGAACAAAGCAATAGTTCACGCAAAAATAAAAATGACCTGAAAACATACTCATCCTCAGGCCATCCAATATGTAGATGAGTTTGTTTTTCATCAAAACAGATTTAGAGAAATGTGTCATTCGATCACTTGCTCCCCAATGGATGCTCTGCAGTGAATGGGTGCCGTCAGAATGAGAGTCCAAACAGCTGATAAAAACATCACAGTAATCCACACCACTCCAGTCCATCAGTTAATCTTCAAAACTGCAAACTGTTGCTTCCAACTAAAATGTTTTTTATTCAAAATTTTTTTATTTAGTCTTTTATTCAAAATAATGAATGATAATGTGATGTTTTTATCAGCTGTTTGGACTCTCATTCTGACGGCACCCATTCACTGCAGAGCATCCATTAATGAGCAAGTGCTACATTTCTCCAAATCTGTTCTGATGAAGAAACAAACTTGGCTACACCTTTCATTTTTGGGTGAAGTATTTCTTAGATCCTTTTTTCCAAGCATTACATACTTACTCATATTTGAACTTGTAAATTTCCAGATCAAGCAATGACTAATGATTAGTGATTAGTGCCCATTTTTCCACTTTATCTTCAGAAAAAAGTGTGACATTGATTTTTACAGTATGTCTCTATCACTTTATACAACATAAGAAGCGCAAGAAAAGTCCAAAGTTGAGACATTGATGACCAATCTTGCCTCTTCACTGAGTTCAATCATGTCCAAACAAGAGGAGAGCCTACAAAAGCTGGGTGAGATTTCACATTTGTGTTATTATGCACATTTAAGAACATGAGTTGTCTAAATAAATCAAACCTTTTATCTTAACAGAGCGTCAGGATGCGTCACACACTGAAGTGAAGAATTTGATGGTCGGTTTGAGTTCTGCAGTATCAGCGCTGACATCCAAACTGAATGAAGCAGGTCTGCAACTCTTTTCATTCTTTGAACATATCATTGTTCAAAGATGTTCATTGTTTAACAATTGAATATATATATATATTTTCCCCTTCACAGTTGGCAACCAGGACCAGAAACAGACTGAAACAAAAAAATTACTAGACAGTTTGAGCTCATCTGTTACTTCTCTACTGTCTGATCAACAAAACAAACAACACAACTTTGGTAAGACAGAAACGTGAAAAATGAATGTGTTCTTAAATATGTTTTTGTATTGAATATGATTTAAAAATGATTATTTCTGCACCCAGGAAACTCAAGGAAAGTAAGAGGTCATAAAAATATTGAGTGAACATATAATTAATCTGGATGCATTGCTCAGAAAGCAAAATCCTAAACTGGGCCGCATTCAAATCTCAGCATTGTTTTCTGTCCTATTAGAAACATTTTTGAATATAATTCCAAGGAATTTCAATTGCAAGGAATAAAAAAAAAAAGTAAAAAATATTAACATTAAAATTCAGTGAAGTAAGTGGAAAAAGTAAAAAATGCATTTACTAATGCATTTTTAAGATCAAAAGTTGCATCTGTTAATATTAGTGCATGCACTGTGAACTAACAATAACATGAACAGCTTAATAAATGCTGTAAATATATATTTACTCATTATTAGTTCATGTTGGTTAATGCAATAACTAATGTGGAAAAAAAATGAGAGCTCACAGTAAAGTTTTAAGGAACATGGTATGCAAAATTGTTATTAGGATGTTGATTATATATAATATAACTGGTTATATGTTTTTTTTTTTTATATTTTCTCATTTATCAAGCCTTTATTGCTCTGCACACAGTGATTTTATTAATATTCCGTATTTGTGGCTTTTGTTTCATGTTAAAGAGTCTCTGTCGAGCTCATTGAGGGACCTGAAGAGTTCAGTTTCAGATCTCACATCTTCTTTCTCATCTCTTTCTTCTCAGCTATCAGTCACCAGTGAGTAGGTCTTACATTATATGTGAAATACAGAACTCGATTCAATAACAGTCCAGTCAACACACACACTTCTTCTTCACAGTGCAGAATGTTTCGCAAACTGACGTGAAGAGTTTAACGAACAGTTTGAGTTCTGCAGTGTCAGCGCTGACGGCACAGCTGAATGATGCAGGTGTGCAAATCTTTTAATAACTTCACATCAATATCATTATCTGTGGATTTTTAAACTTTCAACTTTTTCCTCCCAGTTAAAAAGCAGGACCAGAAACAGACTGAAACAGAAAGATCACTGGAAAGTTTGAAGTCGTCTCTACAGACTGATCAACAAAACAAACAACATAACTTCGGTAAAAACATTAAAACAGCTATTGAAATATAGAAGCATGAATAAATAAAAGTGTGCACAGAATAATAGAATTTCATATAATTGAAAAAAAAAAAATCACTGTAACAAATTACTGTAAACTCCCATGTGCACAGTAATCTCATGGCTTTTGTCTCATGTTGAAGAGTCTCTGTCGAGCTCACTGAGGGACCTGAAGAGTTCAGTTTCAGATCTAACTTCATCTGTCGCATCTCTTTCTTCTCAACTATCAGTCAGTGAGTAGACCTTACATTACATGTGCACTCGGTTAAAAAACACTAGGCTACAGTCAGGGTGTGAATTCAGAGTGAGGTGGTTTGAACCCCTCCATCAAAACAAAAGGACTAAGTCAATATATTTCATAATTTGTGTTTCATTAGTTCTGTTTGAATGAAACCAGCTTTAAAGGAATAGTTCACCTAAAATGAAACTGAAAATTTACTCACCCTCAATGTAGATGAGTCAGATTTGGAGAAATGTAGCCTTACATCACTTGCTCAGCAATTTATCCTCTGTAGTGAATGGGTGCCGTTAGAATGAGAGTCCAAACATCTTATAAAAACATCACAATAATCCACAAGTAGGCTAATCCACATTAGTCCAGTCATCAGTTAACATCTTGAGAAGCCAAAAGCTGCGTGTTTGTCAGAAACAAATCCATCAAGGCGGTTTTTTACTTTAAAATGTTGCTTCTACCCAAAATAGTCCATAATCCAATTATATTGAATTCTCCAGAGAAAAAAGTCCTCTCCTCTCATCAGGATCAGGAGAGAAATCACAGATCAAGCATCATTTACAAGCATAAACAGTCTAAGGGCCCTATCATGCACTCGGTGCAATGCGGAGCCAGGCGTGACGCAAGTGTTTTTTGCTGGTTTCAGCCTGACGCAGATATCATTTTCACGTCCTGCGCCCCATTGTTTAAACAGCCAAAGCATTTGTGCCCATTTGTGCGCTCATGGGCGTGCTGTTCTGAAAATGAGGTGTGTTCAGGTGCATCGTTGGCGCGTTTTTTTTTTTGAGGCAACTGAAATAGACTACGCCATAGATAGACTAGCTAAAACCTGGTCTAAGGTCAATGGCGCAGAATTTTTTTGTTATTTATAAGAGAGCGTTTGTAATGCGCCTATAGCCGGGTCCATGACGCACATACAATTAGCTTATTACACAAACAGGGATGCGTAGCAGCACACAAACATGCCAAATATTAAGAATTAAAAGATTACAATGTAAAAGATTATGATTGTGTAGGCTACATGAATATAAAAATGCCTACATGTCATAATGGATAGTCATTACTAGCAAATTCTGCCGTGAAAATAGCGAATCCGCCATGGCGCGAGCGCAGCTGGCTCTTAAAGCTAATGAGAGATGAGACTCTGATTGGTTTATTGCACGTTATGCCCTGAGTGCACCTGCACCATGCGCTTTAGACCATGTGCTTAGATCGTTAAAATAGGGCCCTAAAACTGTTACAAAAATACGTGGGTGGATTTTGATGTGAGAGATGACAGGGAATGTACTTTTTCTCTGGAGGAAGCATTATTAATTGAACTCGTATTTTATGCAGAAGCAACAGTTTGAAGTTAAAAACATTTTAAAGGTGGATTTGTTTCTTGCAAACATGCAGCTTTTTAATTCACAAGGCATTAACTGATGGACTGGAGTCGTGTGGAACTGTGATGTTTTTATCAGCTGTTTGGACTCTCATTCTGACGGCACCCATTCACTGCAGAGCATCCATTGCTGAGCAAGTGATGTAAGGCGAGAAACAAACTCATCTACATTTTAGATGACTTGAGGGTGAATACATTTTCTGCAAATTTGAATAATTTGGGCAAACTATTCCTTTAAAATGGGTCATGGTAATAGCATTAAATGACCTGCTATATTCAATAACAAAATACAACATCTGCCAACACACTTGTTTTCCACAGTGCAACAGCAGGATGTGAAAAGCTTGATGAACAGTTTGAATTTTACAGTATCAGCATTGACATCTACACTAAATGATGCAGGTATGGAAATCTTTTAATCTGTTCACCTTATTCATATTATCTGTATATTGAAAGACATAATTTGTTCAACTGCATCCTTTTTCTCCCAGTTAAACCTATAACTCAAGCCAGTCTCATAAATCATATGGCTTTTGTCTCATGTTAAAGAATCTCTGAAGAGCTCAATAAGTGACCTGAAGGGTTCAGTGTCAGATCTCACTTCATCTGTCGCTTCTCTTTCCTCAAAACAACAAACCTCTGGTGAGTTACACATTCACAATACAGTGCAGTGCTCAATACTGCAATTATTGCAATGTGCTTAATATGACAATATTCCCATAATCTATTGAATTTATGTCTTTGAAATTCATTCTTAGTTGAATATAAAGACATGATTACAGGAATATAATCCTTTTCAGAGTATATTCTGAATTCTGAATATACTGAATTGGATTGAAATTAAAATCGGTTTAAAAAGGTCTGATGTGTTTCCTTTTTGTGTTCAATCAGAGGAAAGAGTCATGAACGCTCTGAAGGAGCTGATAACTAATATGTGCACCAAAACAACAGGTATTTAGCACTAATTTCCATGATCCAATATGCTTCCCCTTACTTTACCTTAAAAACTTTTGTGTATTTTAAGTATAATTAAAGTTGTTTAACTTATTTTGATGAGCTATAAAGTAATGGCAAAGCATATGTTGCCATGACTCATCAATCATTTTTTAGTGTATATGCTCTCCTCTCTTTCGTACCTCTTATATTGGGCATGTTTTCTCTCTCTCTGACACAGACGTCCCTGTGGCCAAATGTAAACCTGGCTGGATCTTGTACAAAAGCAGCTGTTTCTTGTTCTCTAGTGTTAAACTCAACTGGACTGAGGCACGAGATTACTGCAAAGCGCAGGATGCGTTACTCCTGAAGATACAAGAGGATGACAAGGAGTGGGTGTGTGATATTCACACACATTATATAATATTTCTTTTCCATATTTTTCTTCTTTCTCATTTCCTATTTTCCCCCAGGCCTTTCTGAACAATCATACCATACCCACATCTTACTGGGTGGGTCTAACGGATCAGACCACTGGCCAGTGGAGATGGGTGGATGATACTCCTTACATCATGAATAAAGAGTGAGCTGATTTATTATTTATTATAACAACCTCAGGCTTTCTTCCCAAATAAAGCAAGTGGGATTCACAACAACTCGCATTTCTGAGCAAACATGCACTACAATAATTTATCTTTGAAAAGTCTCTCATGTTCACCGAGGCTGCATTTATTTAATCAAAAATACAGTAAAAATCATTAATATTGTGACATATTATTATTACAATTAAAATGAACATATTCTATTGTAATATATTGTAAAATGTCATTTATTTCTGTGATGCAGCGCTGAATTTTCAGCATCATTACTCCAGTCTTCAGCGTCACATGCTGCTTAAGAAACATTTCTGATTATTATCAATGTTGAAAATGTTATTGTGGAAACCATTACCCCAAAATTTTGGGGTAGCTTAAAAACAGTTATATTTTGATTCAGCAAGGATGCATTAAAACTGACAGCAAAGGTATTATGTTACAAAATATTCATATAAATGCTATGTTTTTAACCTTTTATTAATCAAAGAACCCTGAAAAAAGCAGCATATTAGAATGATTATTAAAGGATCACGTGACACTGTAATGATGCAGAAAGTTCAGCTTTGATAACAGCAATAAATTGCTTTACAAATTATTCTGACAGAAAACTAATAATATTTCACAATGTTTCTCTTTTTTACTGTATTTTCGATGGTGAGCAGAAGAGACTTCTTTTAGAAACAAAAACCTCAAATACTTGCAAACATTTGACCACCAGTGTATTTATACCTCCATGAGGTTATGTACAAATGTTGGCCTTAAGATGGCGCTACATTTACATATTTATATCCATAAGTATGCCCTAATATAAGGGTCACATTGTTTTCCATTTCACAGGACGTGCTCTTTAATATTTGGCATCTATGTTTGTATTTGTTTTCTTATTTTTGCATCTTGCATTAAATATTTCAGGTGTTTAAATATTTGTTGGTGGTGATGCTGTTGGAATTTAATGCATAACATAAAACAAACTTTAGGCCAGAAGGTGCTCTGTATGCACGCAGATGTAACCGTGTAATATTTGCTGGCATTGTTTCAGACGCTGGAACCCTGGTCAGCCGGATGACTGGAAAGCACACGGTCTGGGAGAGGAAGGAGAGGACTGTGCACAGATAACCTACAGTGGGAAACTGAATGACAACCACTGCTCTGTCAAAATGAAATTTATTTGCAGAGTGCAGTTCTGAAACTCAAAATGTCTGTGATAAAGTGTGACAAGGAAGATTAAATATCTTTTAGTTTAGTACTTTGAAGAGTGGTTAGTTGCATTGCACTGTGTAAGACCATTCAAAACCTTTTTCTTTTTAATTGTCTCCTTTTTTTTATGATTATTTTACTTCCTTTTATGTAAAGCACTTTGAATTACCATTGTGTACGAAATGTGCTATATAAATAAACTTGCCTTGCCTTACCTTTCTGTCTGTTCCTAGAGGGCCCAGTCTCAGGAAACCTATTGTCCGTTGGAGAGATACTATGTGTCACGGTACGGTGTAGAATAAGTGCACAAAGAAAATGAGGGCAAACAGTCTTTTAATAAATCCACACGGAGGGTAAAGCCGCAGAAGGCAGGCACACGCATAATCCACAATAGACATCTACAATACCAGACAAGGGAACACAGGACAGAGCAGAACTTAAATAGGGAGGCAAATGAGGATAATTAGTGAGACACAGTCAAGTCAAGTCACCTTTATTTATATAGTGCTTTTAACAATACAGATTGTGTCAAAGCAGCTTTACAGTATCAAATAGGAAAATATTGTGTCAGTAATGCAAAAGGACAATAGTAAACACTCCATTTTCATCATTGAATTCAGTGACGTCATCATCCAGCTCAGTTCAGCTCTAGTAGTATTTGTTCAATCAAGTCAGCGATATCGCTGGAAATGAAGTGTCCCCAACTAAACAAGCTCCATCGGTGACAGAAAGGAGAAAAAACCTTGGGAGAAACCAGGCTCACACACAGGTGAACCAAATGATGAACTCAAAGGGGAGACAGAAGCTATGTGGGAACACATGAGGGATGAAAACACGACAAAACAGTCCAAGGGTGTGACACTATGATGGCTCCAGCATTTATATTAGAGGTCAAGAAATATGGGTTTTTACCACCAAAACCTAAATATGCATTCGTGTTGCGGGAACTATTCTTGCTAATATCACCAGTTCCTGATAAATTCCTTGTGGGAAAATAAAAATGTTTTAGTATCATTAATATAGCAATATATGTACATTTAAAAAAAACAATACATCAATTTTATTTTAGTTTTATTCGTTTTAGTACTTAAACTTGAATTTGAAATTCTGAGATATGTTTACAGTTAACGTTTATTTATTTATTTATATATATTGATGTAATAGTTTTAGTTGGGAAAATGCATTATGTAAAATCCCAAAATGCAATAAACAATATCAACAGAAGCATATAGTAATTTATTCGTTACGTTTACATAGCACTTTTCTGGGCACTCAAAGCGCTTTACATGGAAGGGGAATCTCCTCATCCACCACCAGTGTGCAGCATTCACCTGGATGATTGGTGGAGAGGAGACGTGATGAACTGAAGTGATGAATAAGGGGATAGTTAGGAGGTCATGATGGACAGAGGCCAGGACACCGGGGTTACACCCCTACTCTTTTTCGATGGACATCCTGGGATTTTTAAAGACCACATAGAGTCTTGCTTATAGTCTGGCTTATAGTAAGACATTATTGACTGAATTAGATTTAATTTTTACATTTTTCATTATATAGTGAATTATTTTCAGATTTTCATTTTAGTTTTAATTCTGCTATTACCCCCAAAAACGCAGTAAACAGTATCAACAGATATTGTCTGTTGTACACATTCCCGTCCCACGCCTCCCAGCTAATCATTACAGCTCCTAAACAATCATTACACCACCAACACCACTTACTCTCGTAATCTCAGATTGCTTTCACACCACTGAATCTCTCTGAAGAAGCATGGCGGTGGAAGAGGAGGCCGGCAGGCCCACATGGAGCAGGCAGATTGAGTTCACTCTGGCTGGGATCGGCTGCGCTGTGGGTCTGGGGAACATCTGGAGGTTCCCGTACCTGTGCTACAGGAGCGGTGGAGGTAAGACACAAACCTTTTCACTAATGTTCACTTACAAAAAGTACCATGGTACTACCATGTTTTTTTTCCCAAACATCTTAACCTAGTTTGCTGGTTTTGGTTAGTGACCAGCCAACTAGTGCCCAAAACCCCTCTAAGACCAGCACAACTGACAGTATAACCGGCTTTGAACCTGTTTCGAAGATGTTTTTTCTCCCACGACTCATGTACGTGAGTCGAGGTTGTGACAACTTTCATTGGACCTTTGGTGTGAAAACTGGCATTATGAAACCATGCATATGAAAGTCCTAACAATGCCAGAGTCTGTTATCTTCTGTTGTTATTTAACAATTCCAGCTTTATCTTTCAGACTGTAAAAGTTAGAAAGATCATATGTCCACACATGCAAATGGGAGAGTGCCAGTAGATGAATGTGTTTATCTGTAACTGTAACGGTGTGTAAGATCAACCATGATTCTGCAATCCATCTCAGATCACATATTGCTATAATGTTTACAGGTAATGTGTTATTCAGATCAAACAAGGGAGAGTAGATCAAGAGACGTGACTGATTCAGAATTAAAATATATATTTTCACGTTTACATTTTTATATTCACAATAAATATTTATATATTTATAGTTATAATGTAATTATATATCCAGATTTGCATGTATATATTTTCAAATCACAATTTACATTTATATATTGAGAGTTATAATATATTCAGATTTATGATTATGTTTTTAAGATTTACATTTATATATTCAGACTAGGGCTGTCAGTTTAACGCGTTAACTTAATTAATTATTTAAAGCTGCATTCCGTAACTTTTTTTTGGTTAAAAATCAATATGAAATCAATATGTGAGCAAGTACATAACCAGCCAGTGTTCGAAACTATCGCCTCACTTTAGCTTCACTTTAATCAAGAGAATTGGAATGAACACATTTTATTTTTCAGACTGGATGCCAGGACGGTGTGCATCTCTCACTTAACTGTTGACATGTTTATTGACGTCGTCAGGTGCGTTCCTGGTGCCTTACCTGCTGATGCTGGTGGTGTTGGGGATCCCGCTGCTGCACATGGAGCTGACGCTGGGCCAGTATCTGAGGAGGGGCCCCGTGCTGGCCCTGACCAAAGCCTGTCCCCTGCTGAAAGGTTACAGTGCATAAATAAATACATAATCATGGCATGAGATTAATTTCAAATTTAATGCTGTATACAGACTTTCAGATCCATATAGACAAAATACCATTGTCGCTGATAATGATAAGATTATATGAGAATATATTACTGACTGAATGTCTGGCTAAAGGTCAGTAACCAGTAATAAATCTATCCAGGTGTTGGCATGGCAACAGTGGCCATCTCTTTCATCATGTGCACATACTATAATGTCATTATCACATGGGCACTGTACTACATGTTCAGCTCTTTTCGGAGCGAGCTGCTCTGGGAAAACTGCAACAACACATGGAACACAGCCAACTGCTCCGACCGTGTGACCAACAGCTCCTCGTCCTCCACCTCCAGCCAGCAGTTCTTCAAGTGTGTTCATACGCTCTTCTTGTTAAAGCTACACTATGCAACTTTTTTTTTTTTTTTGTTCAAACATAATTAAATGATGAGTGAGTACATCATGCCAGTTAACAAAAATATGATCCAAGAACGTTTTGTTAATGTTCCCATTAAGTCCCTAAATACTGGAGTAAGCTTATAATACTAATATTTTAGAGCTGTCAGTATGCATTTCCCGGGAAATTGCATACGCACGTCATTCATTGGTGTGTGTTTATGCGATATCCATAAATAAAGGAAAGAAGGGCAGGCTACCACTTACTTGCGTCATAGTAGCTTGAAGTTACAACAAATGAATCTCGAACCCGAAAAGTGGAAGCGCAAGTAATAAAACATGAATCAACATAGTTAGCATAGTGGATGCATGGACTATTTTCTCAAAACAATGTTACCAATCTCCAAACCAGTTCCTTGGTCTATTTGCCTGTGAACAGCCTATCCAAGTTATAGGCTACCAGTTTTCACCATTTTACCATATCTGACACGAATAGCAATCGTTATCTTTAAGTCAGCATTGCCAAAGTTTTCTAACGTTATTTAAAAACAATTGTTTTTAACAAGTCAAAACAACAACAGCATATAATCTACGTACCTGGCCATGACATAAGACATTTTCAGATATTCGTCTATATTTCGAGTTTTGAAGCCATCAGATTCATCCGCCCAGAGTAGTGGAGCCAAAGCACAACTCAGTGACCAAAACAATGTTCCTCCGCAAGTAACTATTTTTTTCCCTTCAACCTCAAGTTACATAGTGTAGCTTTAAGTTATTGATTTGCTAGTAAAGTTTGTGGTATTGACTGCAATGTTTTGGCTCTTTTAGTTATAAGGTGCTGGAGAGGACCAGTGGTGTGGAGGAGACGGGCACCTTGAGGTGGGAGCTCTTCCTCCTGCTGCTGCTGGCCTGGATCCTCGTCTACCTCTGCATCTTTAAAGGAGTCAAATCCACTGGGAAGGTAAGACGAGAACAGTTGGAAAACGCATCCATCATTATGCCAGACAGAGTCTGATTTCAGTATCATGCTGGTTTCTGCAGATGCGCTGAATGCAGTTCATGAATCTTTTTTTAACTCAAAGTTTTGAGCAGAAATAAATAAATAGCACATGTGAAATGTGTCTGAATCCCTTATTTGTTTTCTGTTAAAATAATCCTATAATGGCTCATATTAGACTGCACTGTGTAATTCTAATAATAATAATAATAATAATTATAATAATAATAACAAAAATTTTAAAATAAAATATTTTTCAAAGTTATAAATAACTAAATATTAGAAAAGATCAGACGAGTATGTTTTGCAAGAAAATACTATTCCAGTATTTCTACTTCAAAATTTCATGGTTAATGAAATGTTACTTGTCATTTGTCAAATTTATTAGCAATTACTGAGAGAAAACTGATTGTTTCCAAGAAAATCCTACACCAAATTTATTTTAGTGTGAAAAAAGTTAAATGCAAGCCAAGTGATAAATGCAAAAACAACAACAAAGCAGTTCATGTATCAGTGTGTAAACAAAATAAAAATAACTTTTTATCCTTTATTTTGGGGATGAAACATCACTCGAACTTTCTTTTTTTTTTTTTACTTTTTTCTTTTTATTATTATTTATCCATTTATGTATTATTCCAAGGTGCTTCAAAGAACACCATGGTATTACCATGGTATCATGTCCTAAAAAACATCTAATACCATATACATTTAATGCATGTAAGATCTGAACAGATGCAGAATCCATCACTGTGCTGCATTACAATTTTTGCATTACATTATTTTAATGACAATTCAACTGACTGTAAGTGCTGTATTCATTATTTTCATTATTTTATCATTCAATAATAAATAAATAAATATGTAATAAATTTGTAATAAAAAAAAAAAAAATATATATATATATATATATATATATATATATATATATATATATATATATATATATATATATATATATATATATATATTTTTTTTTTTTTTTTTTTTTAAATATCCTTTCAGATTTTCCATATACATTTGTTATAAGTTGATGTTTGTGTGTCACAGGTGGTTTACTTCACGGCTCTGTTTCCATACGTGATTCTTCTGGCTCTGCTGATCAATAACGTGCAGCTGCCGGGAGCCATAGACGGCATTCGGTTCTTCATCATACCCGAGTGGGACAAGCTGCTCAATGTGGAGGTGGGTACCAGAAGACTGAGACTAATAAGAAACAGACCTGCTAATATATTCAAATCATTTCTCATTGAAATACTAGGGTTTTTTTTTGGTAGTTAATCTGATTAGTTTGATACTCAAAATTGCAGTGCATTTTAAGGAAAGAAAACAAATGCCTGCAAAATAATTCATGCTGTGACGCCTTCTGTTTAATAAATGTATTGTCATTGACTGTGTTTAATTAACACCATAAGTGAACATGTTAAATGTTGTAGCCCTTGTGAAAACTGAAGTGACAGCAAACTGATTTCGGTGTGTAGTTCTTGTGCTGATTGTACAGTACATTGTTTGGCCTGTGTTTTATATTAATGTGTGTTTAGGTATGGATTAATGCAGCAGCTCAAATCTTTAACTCCATTGGGATTGGCTTCGGCTCGCTGATGGCGATGGCCAGCTACAACTCATACAACAACAATATCCTCAAGTGAGAACCTTACACATAGTTTAAAGACTTCTTTAAAAAATACGATCAATCTTGTTACATACAACATACCGTCCCTGATCTACTTTCATGCACAGGAAGTTATATAAAATGTAGCAAATCAAGTTGTAAGCCTACTTGCATATCTCTGGAGCAAGGATCGCTGTGATAATGAATTTATAGCACTAATGAATTTATATTGCCATGCACATAATGTGAATTTAATGTTATGTCATCAGTGTTTAATAAAAATAATTTACTAATGAAGATTTTCACTAACATTGATTTTTATTTCTTTAGAGACACACTGGCCATTTCCATCACAAATTCCCTCACTAGTATATTCGCAGGATTTGTCATTTTTTCGGCATTCGGCTACATGTCGCACCTTCAGAATGTGCCGGTCAGTGAAATCGCAGTGGACGGTGGGTCATTTTAATGTTTAGTCTTTCCTTTGTTGTTTGTATCAAAGAACTGAACTTTATTGTTAAATCTGCTGTGTCTCATAATGATCCTCCATGCAGGTCCGGGTCTAGTGTTTGTGGTTTACCCACAAGCCTTTGCGACGATGCCCGTCGCTCCTCTGTGGGCCTTTCTCTTCTTTTTCATGCTACTCTGCCTCGGCCTGGACAGTCAGGTATGATGAGAACCCTCACCTGCCATTTTAACAAACCCTTACCTGGTTAACGTGGCCAACCCAACACTTACTGCATGAGTCACAGTCTGATCGACCTGTGTTATGTTAGGCTGATACGATGTTCAAGTGAGCACCTAAAATGAATTATCATTGTATTCATAAACACTGAAAACTAGATGAAGGTGTAAATACATAACAAGAGATAAGATATATCATATTAATTCTTTTTCTATGACGCTACTTTGCACTGATAACAAATAAATGATTAAACATTCCTTATGAAATCAAGCAAAATTATACTTTCCTTAAAGAAAAGAATTAATCTTTGGACCTTTTTGTGTTATTTTCATAACAAATGGTAATAATATTAATATATATTTATTTAAGTAAACTATGTGTATGTCATGACAATGTGTACTGCCTTCATCTAATAAAACCATCATTTAACATAGTGGGAATTACAGAAAAACTAAAAGTTATTAAATGATAAAACTTAACGTCCTTATAAGGCTTCATTTTTCTATATGCAAAATGCACGTTTTCATAAAGATTCTATGATGACTGAGGACAGCTAAAACTTTTATATCTGTGATTTATAATTGATGAAATGCGAGCTGTTCATTCACTCTCATGAGAAAACATTAAACTACATATGCATGAATGTTTGCTGGAGTAATGCGCTTTGAATCATTTCACAGAAATCACAACTAACAGATTGTTAAAGTTTAGCTCCTGTGGTTGTGTTTGTGTTCTGTAGTTTGCCATGGTCGAGGTGATGGTGACCAGTCTGCTGGACAGCTACAGTGCACCCATACTCAAGTACCTGAAACGCAAGGAGTTTCTGGTGCTGGTGGTCTGCGGTGCGGCGTTCCTCCTGGGCATCCCTAATGTCATGCAGGTTACAAGATCACTTTGATTTGATTTGATTTGATTTTTATTTTGATATTTTTTAACTGTAGTTTTATTAGCTCACCAATGAAATAGATTACAATTGAGCAAATATTTAGTATGTGATATTTTTTGTTTCTTTATTATTATTGCTATTAATTGCTCTCTCTTTTATCAAATAAATTTTTTTTTAATTTAGTCTAATGCAATGATATTAACTGTGACTGCAATGTCCAAATGTCTGCAAATGTCTGTAAAAAAAAAAAAAAGAATGAATTAATTAATAAATAAATAGTAGGCAATGGTCACTCAGACTTTATTTTTTATATGCTAAATATTATTTATAGATTTTATTCTTTTTAATTTTGGATTTGGATTTAATTTCCTGATTAACAATTCATGAAACATTCAAAAAAATATGAACATGCAAAATAACAGTAAGAGCAAGCAACAGCACGCACATCGATCTCAGATGGGTGCTCGACTAAAAAACAAGTAGAAGCATATTAGAAATGCAAAGTCGGCAACACCAAAGCTCCAAAAGTATCAAAGTATTTTTAAAAAAAAAAATTGCATAGTGTGTTACGTTCCGAGCACGCAGGCTCTTCATCAGACAAATGAACAACACTGATATACCTCCAGGTTATGATCAAAGGTCACATGACCTAACACAATATTACCATAATAATAATAATAATAATACCCCAACAAATAAACCAAAACAATAACATGTCAGTCAAGAAAAAAAGAAAGAAAAGAAATTTATATGTTCTGTTTTTCTTTTCTTTCTTTTTTTCTTGACTGATATGTTATTGTTTTGGTTTATTTGTTGGTTTATTTGTTGGTGTTGCCGACTTTGCATTTCTAATATGCTTCTACATGCAGCATTTGACTGATTTTTTTGCATTTGATCTTTTTTTCCTCTCGCTGTCTTTGGGCTTAACTGTTATATTTCTTTCAAACAGATGACATTTGCATTGATATTGCACATTTTAAAACATCTTTTTCAATTATGTTGATTAAAAAAAACACATTATGGATGCAGTTGTGGCTGTAAAGCGAGGATGTATTGTGAAAAAGTTCTGATAACGTGTCAATGCTGATCTTTCGGCTCAGGTGGGGATCTATGTGTTCCAGCTGATGGATCATTATACGGCTATCGTGTCCATCATGTTCCTGGCCTTTTTTGAGGTGGTTGGTGTTTGTTGGCTCTACGGTGAGAGACTAACATTTGATTAATAATGTGTCTGTCTCTACAGACATAGTGCCACCTTTGAACTGTTTCATCAAGCATGGAACAAAATTGCTAAATGTCTCATTTTAACAGGTGTAAAGCGTCTGTCCAGTAATTTACTGGAGATGACGGGAAAGAGACCCAACATTTTCTTCAGGGTCTGCTGGTGGGTCATTTGTCCTGTCCTGATAACCGTGAGTGTGCTCGTCACACCGTCTCTGACACAGTGGTTGGTCTGAAGCCCCAGCCTGGATTGGTGTTGAATTGAAATGCATTTCTGTGTCTCTCAGGTTATCCTGGTGTTCTCGGTGATTCAGTTCAAGCCAGCGCGTTATGAGGATTACGTTTACCCGCCGTGGGCTCAGGGTGTGGGATGGCTCATCGCTTTGGCGTCCATCATCTGGATTCCTCTAGCAGCCGTGCACACGCTCTGGGTTCTGCCCGGATCCTTCACCGAGGTACTTTACAGCCTCTCTGTTTATGCTTTGGGAGGGAAATGTCATGGGTTATTGGCTGGAACCATTGGTATAGACATCCGTTCAGAAGTTTGAGGTCTGTAAAATTTCTAAGGCTTTAGAAAAAAATCTCTTATTTTCACCAAAGCTGCATTTATTTGTTCAAAAATGCAGTACAAATTGTGATATTATTACAATTTAAAAGACATGATTTCTATTTTAATATATTGTAAAATGTAATTTAAAGAAGCTGGCTGTTCACAGAGTGCTGTATCCAAGCATGTTAACAGAAAGTTGAGTGGAAGGAAAAAGTGTGGAAGAAAAAGATGCACAACCAACAGAGAGCCTTATGAGGATTGTCAAGCAAAATCGATTCAAGAATTTGGGTGAACTTCACAAGGAATGGACTGAGGCTGGGGTCAAGGCATCAAGAGCCACCACACACAGACGTGTCGAGGAATTTGGCTACAGTCGTATTCCTCTTGTTAAGCCACTCCTGAACCACAGACAACGTCAGAGGCGTCTTACCTGGGCTAAGGAGAAGAAGAACTCGACTGTTGCCCAGTGGTCCAAAGTCCTCTTTTCAGATGAGAGCAAGTTTTGTATTTCATTTGGAAACCAAGGTCCTAGAGTCTGGAGGAAGGGTGGAGAAGCTCATAGCACAAGTTGCTTGAAGTCCAGTGTTAAGTTTCCACAGTCTGTGAAGATTTGGGGTGTAATGTCATCTGCTGGTGTTGGTCCATTGTGTTTTTTGAAAACCAAAGTCACTGCACCCGTTTACCAAGAAATCTTGGAGCACTTCATGCTTCCTTCTGCTGATCAGCTTTTTAAAGATGCTGATTTCATTTCCCAGCAGGATTTGGCACCTGCCCACACTGCCAAAAGCACCAAAAGTTGGTTAAATGACCATGGTGTTGGTGTGCTTGACTGGCCAGCAAACTCCCCAGACCTGAAGCCCAGAGAGAATCTATGAGGTATTGTCAAGAGGAAAATGAGAAACAAGAGACCAAAAAATGCAGATGAGCTGAAGGCCACTGTCAAAGAAACCTGGGCTTCCAGACCACCTCAGCAGTGCCACAAACTGATCTCCTCCATGCCACGCCGAACTGAGGCAGTAATTAAAGCAGAAGGAGCCTCTACCAAGTATTGAGTTCATGTACAGTAAATGAACATACTTTCCAGAAGGCCAACAATTCACTAAAAATGTTTTTTTATTATTGATCTTATGAAGTATTGTAATTTGTTGAGAGTGAATTGGTGGGTTTTTGTTAAATGTGAGCCAAAATCATCACAATTAAAAGAACCAAAGACTTAAACTTTTTCAGTCTGTGTGCACTGAATTTATTTAATACACGAGTTTCACAATTTGAGTTGAATTACTGAAATAAATGAACTTTTCCATGACATTCTAATTTATTGAGATGCACCTGTAACTGTTTAGTCCCTGATATGCAGAATATATAAATATTTATATAATCAAAAACTATTAAATACGGAGACAGCAGCATTAGACTTAATATAATACTAAGCCCAAGCAAGAAAATTAGTTCAACTTTAATATTTTTGCCCTTCCAACAATTGTTTTTTTTTACAGTGTGCATATCTGCATAAGTATTTCTAAACAAAATTGCAAGTGTAATTTACTCAGCAATCAAAACAAATTTTGCCAAGATAATTTTATAAAGACAAATACTGACATTTTTTAAATTAAATTAATTTTTTAAAGTATTTTTTTTAATTAAAATTAAATATTATGAAATATGATTTACAATGTATTGATTTTCTTTTTTTTCCCTGAAGAAATTCAAAGTAAAAAAACCTTACTGACCCCAAACTTTTGATGTACACTGTACATCATGTTTTACAAGAAAATACTATTTCAATTTTTGTATTTCAAAATTTCACGTGTAACCCAATGTGTTACTTGCTATTTCTTTGTAATTATTTGTAAATTTACCAGAAATTTATGAGTGAAAATCAAAGTTATTTTTCAGTATAGTGATTGTTTTGAAGAGCCAGCCAATTCAAAATATATATTAGCATTATTATTTAAAATATTAAATTATAATAAATATTTCTGTTTTTTGTGTTTCTATCTTTTGTTTCAGAGACTTAAAAAGTCCATCACGCCGTTTTCTCTGGACGATGACTCCGAGAGCCCGTATTACCAGCAGAAAGGAGCCATTATGGAGGTGATTCCCAACATCGCTGTCATCAGCTCCATCGTAGCTCTATCTGACAAACCACCAATCCAGACCAGCTAATGAACTGCCACTGGACCACTGGACTAGAACAGGCCTAAACCAGACTGACCAAAACCAGCAACACCATTTACTGGATCAGTGAAAATCTGAAATATTGGCCTAAATGTGAACTTTTTTTTTCATCTCATATGTGACAAAAATAACCTATTTAGGGTTTAAGACTTTTATAGTTTACTGTATGATGCATTGCAGAGCAGTGCCAAAGGATTTCATGCTGATATCAATCAAATTAAAGATTCTGTTTTACAGCCAAAGACACAAAAAAAGAGCCCAAAATAGTCCATTTTTGCACCCATAATGCTTTTATTCTCATTAGCAGGTGTTTGGTTTTACCTTTATGGGCGTGATGACTGAACAACAGTCCAACATGAGATAAACCCTCGCTCAGGCAGGGTCCATGCAGTGAACTTCACCCTCAGTGCACTCAACGACTGGCCGCTTTGCTCTCCTTTACAGCAGGAGCTCCTTATTTTGGATATCTTCAGTTTCTTAAGCATTAAAAGCTAACATTCATGCGAATTCAGAATTAATTCATGCTAAAAATATACAAACCAAATACTGTTAACATTAGTAATAGTTCATGTGGATTTATACATTATAACAGGTACATTTCAGAATACCTTCAGATTAAGACTTTGTTCTTTGTTCCCAACCTGCTGTAAATTTACGGCTAAGATCCCAATTCAAATGAGCGAATCTCAAGAAAACATGTACATATACATTTCACCCTAAAAACAAAAGAAATAAGAAAATTATGCCTCTTTTTAGGAGCATAATGATTTTTCATTGTGACATTATTTTAATTACAATTAAGCACATTAAGTAATTGTTTTACTGCATTTCATTAAAACATTACTGATTATTTTAATTTAAATCTGCATAAAGCCAGCGCAACAATATTAAATACTCCACATCTGAAATGTATTAATAATGTAGTAATTTGAGAAGAAAGAAAGAAAAAAAACGGAAAAACAAACAAAATATGCTTAAAAGCAAACAGGTAATATAATAATTTTATAAATACTCTATTTTAATAGAGTCTTTTTGGATTATGGTAATGAATTGTGGGAAAATAATGTCACAAAGCACACATATTTATCATTGTGATATTATTGTAATAATTAAAAACATTAGTTGTATTGTATTAAATAAATTTATAATTATTTTTAATTTAAATATACATAAAAGCAGTGAAACAAATACTTCCAACAAAAATGTGTCGTTTGTAATTACTATTAAAAAAGAAAAAAAAAGTATATTTTTAAAAAACAAAATATGCAAAAAGGTAAAATGACATTATTTTTAAATACCCAATTTTAATGATTATTATTATTATTATTATTATTAGAGAAATGAGAAAGGTTTTCTAAATTGTCATGAAAATAATGTCACAACATATCTTTATTGTGAATGTGAACTGGACAAGTTCTAAACAGGTTTCAGGATTTGATTTATTTCATATAATTTAATTTAAGCTTCCACTGGTGAAATGAAGGGTAGTTTCCCAAATATTAACAATATGAGAATTTTAATAGAAAAGAAACACAAAGAAATCAAGTTTTGGATTGTTTTGAGATGTAGAGGTGACATACAGCAAAAAGGTAAAGGAATTTATCCATAACCAATAATCATAATCACGTTTAATCAGTAAGAACGAATTATATCAACTATTATTTCTTTTCAAGTCCTCACTACAGTGTTTCTGTACTTATTTTCCAATGAAAGAAGCCAGTGTCGTGCCTTTCATTCAGTGAAAGTTCAATGTAAAACCAACATTTCTCATCCGGTTCTGATTCAGAGTGTGACTGCAGTCAAACGGGTTTCTTTCTCATGAAAATCCTGCACTGATTTCGTTTCACCGCTTCAAACGAACAGTAGCTGTCGTAGGTATGAGAACCACATCTACATACAATTCAAGTTAGAATACTCCTGAAAAAATTAATACAGTAATTAACATCACCTCAACCGGCACCGAGCGACTGTTTCTTATCGTCACACTCTTAAAACAGATATGTAATATGACCTAAAAATAAAATAAAATAAAAGACCAAAAATGATGTGCAATTCATGGCGTACTGGTCTCGGTATAATCGGTCTCACGTGACCGTATCAGACAGTAACACACAGTAAATCTTCGTTCTTTTGTTCCAGTTTCTGACGTCGTGTGTTTTTAGAAAAGCCTGAAAGTTTCCCCTTATATTTGGCAGCAGATTGTGTACATCTGTGAATTTAAACCAAGGTAATCTCGCTCTCCGGCTCGCTGTCGAGCGACCGAGCGTCGCGTCAGCTCGAGCCACACAGCGCCGCCTTCTCCGATTTGATCCGATCTGCAAACCCAAACCAATTCCCTTCAATCAGTTCTTTAAAACAAGGTGTTATACATATTTTTGCCCAGCAGGTGTCGTCCCGTTCCCGATCCGTTCTTATGACACTTGCTCCACCGGCCGCATCTGCACGTCCCCGATCTACAGCAGCAGAGAGAGAGAGAGAGCGATGCGTTCATTCAGTTAGACAAATTTAATACAGATCGATCAGCAGGTGATGAGTGTGATAGTGCTGTGATTTGATTTGTCTGTCTCCCCGCTGTCTGAAGATCAGCACAAGGATCCTACTCAACGATCGGACAGGATATTAGTCTACTCACATCATAACAGATCACCTATGACTACTTGAAAACTTAAAGTTAAGCCAAAAATGAATATGTGTACTCACCCTCAGGCCATTCAAGATGGAGAAGAGTTTGTTTCTTCATCAGATTTGGAGAAATGTAGCATTGCATCAGTGTCTCAGCAATGGATCCTCTGCAGTGAATGGGTGCCGTCAGAATGAGAGTCCAAACAGCTGATAAAAACATCACAATAATCCACACCACTCCAGTCCATCAGTTAACATCTTGTAAAGTTAAAAGCTGTGTGTTTGTAAAAAAAAACAACAACAAAAAACAAATCCAGCATTAAGACATTTTTAACTTAAATTTCTGGCTAAAATATGAGTCCTCTATTCATAATATTGCTTCCTCCAGTGAAAAGTGGTCTGAATCAGGAGAGAAATCTGCAACATTTACAAGCCAAAACAGCTCTAAACAAATATGTGAGTGGATTTTGATGTGAGAGACAACAGGAGATGCACTTTTTCACTGGAGGAAGCGTTATTATGGATTATGGACTCATATTTTAGCCAGAAGCAATGGTTTGAAGTTAAAAACGTCTTAATAATGGATTTGTTTCTTATAAACACGCAGCTTTTGTTTTCTCAAGATGTTAACTGATGTACTGGAGTGGTGTGGATTATTGCAATGTTTTTATCAGCTGTTTGGACTCTCATTCTGACGGCACCCATTCACTGGTGAGCAGGTGATGTAACGCTACATTTATCCAAACTCATCTACATCTTGGATGGCCTGATGGTGAGTGCGTTTTCATTTCAAATTTTCATTTTTGGGTGAACTATTCCTTTAAATCTAAAGCAGTTTTGTTTTTCTGAAAACATTTTGCTCCTGAAATAAAGATCTGGTTTTAAAACTACACATGGTTTTGGTACAACATTATATTTGTTTGACATGTTTGCTGTTTATCAAATGATTGATACTGACACTTTTTAGGTTTTGAAGAGAAAGTTGGAAAAACTTGATAATGTTATAAAATAAAAAAGGAATGGAAAGTTTCTGTCCCAGAAAAAATCATTGATCCACAATTTTACAATCACTATGTAAAATAACTGTTGTATATTTGAACATATAGTAAAATGTAATTGTTTGCTGTGATCAAAGCTGTATTTTCAGCATCATTACTCCAGTCTTCGGTGTCACATGATCCTTCAGAAATCATTCTGATATGCTGCTTTGCTGCTCAGGAAACATTTGTCACTGGTAGTGTATGTGATTGTTGTGGACTCACCTGAACATGAGCAGGTGCGCTCAGGACGTATGTGACGGCACTGGCGATGTCTTCTGCTTTCAAACACTGTTGAAGACAAACAGCTGTGAAGCAGTTAAACAGCACACTCGTATAAAGAGACACGTCATGCACACAATCTGTTTACCTTTATACTTTCATAAACGGCTGCAGCTCTCTCCGGATCGCTGTTGTGATGCCGGAAGGCAAATTCAGTTTCCACTATTCCAGGTGATATACACTAGGAGAAAAGGAAAACTGACAGGTTAATAAATATGACAATGCTGAACGCATGGAACAGCCATTAGCCTTTTCAAATCTATTGTTTTTTTTGTTATTATTGCTGGAACTTTTATTACATGAACTGGCGTTAAATTACCATGTTAACTCATCTACAACAGCAATTTAAGCAGTAATTAAACAAATCTTTGACTATTGGTTGACATTAATTAATAGCCAACCAAAAAAACAAAAACCATAAAAATTAATGAAAAAATAATTAATGAAAGAATATTAGTAAAATGCTACCTGTTTAAATTAAAGCACTATTAAATTTAACTCAAAATATTTTTTGCAGACCTTTTCCTCAGCTGATGTGTAATGTTAAAACAACTAGTTATCCAGCGATGGAGTTCACAAACTATTTTGACATTCAAAACCATTTGACCTAAAATATGTATTTTAATTAAAACCCTTTTTTTTTTTTTTAAGTCTTACAGGTTTACAAACTGTTTTGTCATCTCAAAACCATTTGACCTAAATATCTACTTAATTATTTACTTATATATATATATATATATATATATATATATATATATATATATATATATATTTTTTTTTTACTTTAATCTTGGGGGTTTACAAACGTTTTTTTTTGTCATCTGAAACCATTCATTCATTCATTCATTCATTCATTCAGTTATTCAATAATTTAACAACACTTTTGCATATTCACAGTTCCCTATCTGTCGGTCACTACGAGTTATGTCGTGACGACATAGGGGATTTACTTGGGAGCCCCAATCATCTCTGATTTAAGAGAAAACGCCAATGAAATTTGGCTAGTGGATTTTGCATACCTGCGCCACTCCCCGTGCACACGGGTATAAATAGGCGGCAGGTGCATCCACTCATTAGCTTTTTGCTTCGGAGCCGAGTGGATGAGAAGAGTGCTGATCTCCACAAAAGCCTTTCATCTTTTATTTGTTCCTGGTTGGCGTCACGGTGCAGTCAGCGGAGTCCCTCTCAACAGCGATTCCCCTGGGCACTTCAACTGAAAGAGCAAATTCTAAAAGAGCAAATCACGAACGGTCGCGTCTTTTTCAAGATGCCGTTCCGTTCGTGTCCTCTTGGTTGCGGTCGTTACCTGTCTGCGGATGACGGACACGATCGTTGTCTCCAGTGTCTGGGCCTCCAGCACGCTGAAGATGCGTTCGTGGATGACTCATGCGCCTGTTGTGGGCTCATGAGCATGACATCGCTGCGATCTCGCCTTTCTTTTTTGAAAAGATTGGCACCCTCTGCCGCCACCCGTCCCGATCTCTCTAGCTCGAGTAGCGGATCGCCGGCTGGCGCTCTGGGAGATCTGAGGGTTACAGTAAGAGCTTCTCCGCCGGGTACGTCCCCACGGACCTCTTACTCCTCACGCAGCGAATGTCCCGAAGGTGCGCCGCCCGAAGATACGATGTCGATCGCAGCATCGGGGGATGGGCTTACGTCCTCTGAGGATGACGGTGCGTCGGGGCTGCCCCCTTCGGGTGTGGTCGCTGCCGCCGCACCAGACCCGGAGTTGACGGCCATGCTTGCCCGGGCAGCCGAGAGCATCGGGCTGGAGGTCAACAGACCGCCCAGTCCCGAGCCCTCTCGGCTGGATGATTGGTTTCTCGGAGCGAGGCGCGGTTCACAACCGCGTTCTACTCCGGTTCCTTTTTTCCCGGAGGTGCATGAGGAGCTGACGAAGTCGTGGATGGCCCCTTTTACGGCCAGAAACCGCTCGTCCGTCTCCTCCGTCCTTACTACCCTCGACGGTGGGGCTGCCAGGGGGTACACGGGCATTCCCCAAGTGGAGAGAGCGGTCGCGGTGCACTTGTGCCCACGAAACGCCGCCACTTGGAGGAATCGTCCGCGTCTCCCGTCCAAAGCCTGTAAGCTGACGGCCGCGCTCACGGCCAAAGCTTATAGTGCGGCGGGCCAGGCAGCCTCTGCCCTGCATGCCATGGCTATCCTGCAGGTACACCAAGCCAAGGCACTTAAACAAATGCACGAGGGTAGTACCGACCCGAGGTTGATGCAGGAACTGCGCACGGTGACTGACTTCGCGCTACGGGCGACGAAAGTCACAGCGCGGTCCCTCGGGAAGGCGATGTCCGCCATGGTGGTCCAAGAGCGCCATCTCTGGCTCAACCTGGCAGAGATGAAGGATGTCGATAAAGTACGCTTTCTCGATGCCCCCATCTCCCAGGCTGGGCTGTTCGGCGACACTGTCGAGGGCTTTGCCCAGCAATTCTCGGCAGTGCAGAAGCAGACAGAGGCAATCCAGCACATCCTGCCCCGGCGTGACGCACCGTCAACCGCTGCCCCCGGGGCCAGGCCTCCGTCTGCTCGTCGCCGTGGGCGCCCTCCTGCGTCCTCCAGAGCTGCTCCGCCCCGTGCTGAATCGGCACCTAGGCCGGCGCGTCGAGCCTCTCGCAGGAGTGCGGCGTCCCCCGCATCCCAGCCGGCCCCCAAGTCACGGAAGTCGACGAGGCGGCCCTGACGCGGGCAACCCGGAGATGTTGGAGTTTGCTCTTTCCCAGGAGACGACGAGGATAGCGTCGCTCCTTCCCCCGGAGGAGGGCCGGGTGGAGAATCTTGTGTTTCATTTTGTTTCTGTTCCGCCGCTGGCCCAAGGGTCAGCGGTACCCACAAAATCACAGAAAGAGCAATTTCCTTCCCCTCTGGGTTTTCAGGTCCTCGGGCCGAAAGTGTGCGACGCATTGCCTCCTCACTCTCGCCCGCGACCCATCTTGCCAGCGGCCAAGAGAATGCGGTTCGGGGACGCAGTGCCTCCCCACGCACCTCTAGCCAGTCCCCTCTGGGACCCAGGGAGTTTTGCGAGGATGGCTCAGAACGCACAGCCTTCTGTACCGTCCCGCTCTACTCCCCTTCGCTGCACCACCACAGGTACGTCGATCGTGCCGTTGGAGCCACTTGCACGGCGTCTGGAGGCGTGGTTCACGCTGCCCAGCCCGTCTCGTTGGCTCACGCGCACGATTCGACTCGGCTACGCGATTCAGTTCGCCAGGCGACCTCCCAAGTTCAGTGGCGTTCTCGAGACCTCAGTGGTAGCTCGGAACGCTCCTGTCTTGCGCGAGGAGATTGCTGTCCTCCTGGCAAAGGGTGCAATCGAGCCGGTCCCTCCAGCCGAGATGAGGCAAGGGTTTTACAGCCCTTACTTCATCGTACCCAAGAAAGGCGGTGGTCTTCGACCAATCCTGGACCTGCGAGTCCTGAACCGGGCCCTACACAGGCTCCCGTTCAAGATGCTGACGCACAGGCGCATTATAAAATGCATCCAGCCCCAGGATTGGTTTGCAGCGATCGACCTGAAGGACGCTTACTTTCATGTTTCGATCCTTCCGCGACACAGACCGTTCCTACGGTTTGCGTTCGAGGGTCGGGCATGGCAGTACAGGGTCCTCCCCTTCGGGCTCTCCCTGTCTCCCCGTGTCTTCACGAAGGTCGTAGAGGGC
This sequence comes from Acrossocheilus fasciatus, assembly GCA_036784905.1. NCBI lineage: Eukaryota > Metazoa > Chordata > Actinopteri > Cypriniformes > Cyprinidae > Acrossocheilus > Acrossocheilus fasciatus. Next base: position 41,527,876 of record CM071942.1, read on the forward strand.
GCCCTTGCCCCGCTAAGGGAAGTGGGCGTCAGGATCCTCAATTATCTCGACGATTGGCTCATTCTGGCCCAGTCACGAGAACAATTGTGCGATCACAGGGACAAGGTGCTCCGGCACCTCAGTCAGTTGGGGCTTCGGGTCAACTGGGAAAAGAGCAAGCTCTCCCCTGTGCAGAGAATCTCTTTTCTTGGTGTGGAGTTAGACTCGGTGAGTATGACGGCACGCCTCTCAGAGGACCGCGCCCAGTCAGTGCTGAACTGCCTGAGTTCCTTCAGAGGCAGGACTGTGGTTCCGCTGAAACAGTTTCAGAGGCTCCTGGGGCATATGGCATCCGCAGCCGCAGTCACGCCGCTCGGATTGCTTCATATGAGACCACTTCAGCACTGGTTGCACTCCCGAGTCCCGAGGTGGGCATGGCGTCGCGGTACACTTCGTGTGAACATCACAAGGGAGTGTCGCCGCTCTTTCAGCCCCTGGACGGACCTTGCCTTTCTACGGGCCGGGGTGCCCCTAGAACAAGTGTCCCGGCATGTCGTTGTCACGACGGATGCCTCCAGTACGGGTTGGGGCGCTACATGCAACGGGCAGGCAGCCTCGGGGCCCTGGACAGGGCCTCGACTGCTTTGGCACATCAACTGCCTAGAGCTGTTGGCAGTGCATCTGGCCTTGCGGCAGTTCCGGCCACTGCTGCTCGGCAAGCACGTGTTGGTCTGTACGGACAACACTGCGACTGTCTCGTACATCAACCGGTTGGGAGGTGTACGATCACGTCGCATGTCACAGCTCGCCCGCCATCTCCTCCTCTGGAGTCAGACGCGGCTCAAGTCGCTGCGTGCTGTCCATATTCCGGGGGAGCTCAATCGTGCGGCCGACGCGCTCTCACGACAGCTCACGTTCCCCGGAGAATGGCGACTCCATCCCGAGACGGTCCGGCTGATCTGGAGTCGATTCGGGGAAGCTCAGGTAGACCTGTTTGCTTCCCGCGAGTCCTCCCACTGCCAGCTGTATTACTCCCTGACCGAGGGCCCCCTCGGCACGGACGCACTGGCACACAGCTGGCCTCGGGCTCTGCGCAAGTATGCGTTTCCCCCTGTGAGCCTGCTTGCACAGACACTGTGCAAGGTCAGGGAAGACGAGGAGCAGGTCCTGCTGGTCGCGCCATACTGGCCCACCCGGACCTGGTTTCCCGAACTCATACTCCTTGCGACAGCTCTTCCCTGGCGCATCCCTCTGAGGAAGGACCTCCTTTCTCAGGGGCTTGGCACCATATGGCACCCGCGTCCAGATCTGTGGAACCTCCACGTGTGGCTCCTGGACGGGACGCGGCAGACTTAAGCGGTCTCCCACGGACTGTGGTAGAGACCATCACTCAGGCTAGAGCTCCTTCAACAAGGCAGGCCTATGCACTGAAGTGGAGTCTGTTCGCGAACTGGTGTTCTTCTCGCCGAGAAGACCCCCGAAGATGCACGATTGGAGTAGTGCTTTCTTTCCTGCAAGAAAGGTTGGAGCGTAGGCTGTCACCCTCTACCTTGAAGGTGTATGTGGCTGCTATTGCGGCCCATCACGATGCAGTGGATGGCCGGTCCCTGGGAAAGCACGATCTCGTCGTGAGGTTCCTGAGGGGTGCCAGGAGGTTGAACCCTCCTAGGCCACCCCTGATGCCCCCCTGGGATCTCTCTATTGTCCTGGCTGGGCTTCAGAGGGATCCCTTTGAGCCGCTGGACTCAGTTGAGCTTAAGTTCCTGTCTGCTAAGACAGCGCTCCTGACCGCGCTCACTTCCATCAAGAGGGTCGGGGACCTCCAAGCATTTTCGGTGAGCGAAGAGTGCCTTGTGTTCAGGCCGGTCTACTCTCACGTGGTCCTGAGACCCGGCCTGGATACGTGCCTAAGGTTCCCACCACGCCCTTCCGCGATCAGGTGGTGAACCTGCAAGCACTGCCCTCGGAGGAGGCAGATCCAGCCTTGGCGTTGCTGTGTCCCGTAAGAGCATTACGCATATATGTGGACCGCACCCAGAGCTTTAGAAGCTCTGAGCAGCTCTTTGTCTGCCACGGAGGTCAGCAGAAAGGGAAGGCTGTCTCCAAGCAGAGGTTGGCCCACTGGATAGTGGATGCCATCGCCTTGGCGTACCAATCCCAAGGTGAGCCGTGCCCCCTAGGGGTGAGGGCTCACTCCACACGGAGTGTTGCCTCCTCCTATGCGTTGGCGCACGGCGCCTCTCTGGCAGACATCTGTAGAGCTGCGGGCTGGGCGACACCGAACACCTTCGCGAGATTTTACAATCTCCGCGTCGAGCCAGTTTCTTCCCGTGTGTTGGGTAACAGGTAAGTGGCGGGAAGAGCTGGCCGGTGTCACGCTTGCTGCGCCATTCCCCCTCACCCGGGGATACGAGCGCCGTTTTCCTCCTCCAGTTCAGTTCTCCAGACGGCGAACCCTGGTGGAGTTCCTCCAGCACCCCCGGCAGTCAGACTGGGCGGAGCAGTCTGACGCCAGGCCCAGTACTTGTGTTAGCTTGCCCGGGTCTCCGGTCAGCCCCTGTACTGGGCTAGGTGTCCGTATGGCTTGATTCCCTTCGGGTAATCCCATATGTGTATTCTACCACGGTAAGGTTTCCCTCACGGTAAACCCGTGTCTTCCCTTTGACAGAGCCCTCTGTCAGGCCCTGCTGGCAGCTCTCCTCCCTACCCCTAGGTAGGATCTGCCCCAGGGTCCAGTCGTATGTAGTACTGCCCCAGGCCTGGGTCAGTCCATATCAGTGTCTCCACATGTTACCTCCCTTCGGGCAGGATGTGGCCTCCGTAGCGCCCTTCTCCGGTAGGCTCGCTTCCCCGTCGTTACTGCCAAGCTGTAACAACAAATAGGAAAGACTTGAAGCTATCTTTCATTGAAGGTCGAAATCCCTTCCGACTTCTGTGGGAAAAGGAACAGCGGCTTGGCTATCTCCAGCAGCGATGTACTCAGTGGTCCCTGCGGGCACCAAGGTTAGCGAATTTGCGCTGGGGCGATGGGAAGGTTGCGACCTTTCGCATGGCATTTGCTGTCACGCGCTCGCTTGTCAAGCATCTGCATGCCACAAGGTTGTGACAGGGTTCAGGTTGTGGTGCTTTCCATAAGACCCCTATGTCGTCACGACATAACTCGTAGTGACCGACAGATAGGGAACGTCTCGGTTACGTACGTAACCCTCGTTCCCTGATGGAGGGAACGGAGACGTTATGTCCCCATGCCACAATCTCGAACCACCGCTGGTTGCCAGGGACTCGTTCTCGGCTCCTCAGCGTAAAACCTAATGAGTGGATGCACCTGCCGCCTATTTATACCCGTGTGCACGGGGAGTGGCGCAGGTATGCAAAATCCACTAGCCAAATTTCATTGGCATTTTCTCTTAAATCAGAGATGATTGGGGCTCCCAAGTAAATCCCCTATGTCGTCACGACATAACGTCTCCGTTCCCTCCATCAGGGAACGAGGGTTACGTACGTAACCGAGACGTTCTCTGATGCTGGTTAATGGTAAAAAGACATGCACGTAAACAGCTTTTTTAAATAAGTGTTTTATTTTAAAATTAATTGTTTAGTAGTTTTTCCTTATGTTTCAATTAATTATTAGCTTTTCAGCAACTCTTTGGAGTTTGGAAATTATTTTAGTTATTTTATAATCCTTAAGATACTATTGTACTTTTTATTCATAATTTGAATTAGTTTTTAATGTTTATATTTTCTGTCTTTATTTTAATTTTAGTTAAAGCTTTAGACATTTTATTGTGCGTCTTTATGATCTTTAATAGTTTTTAAAATATTTTTACAAAGTTTTCATTATTTTTATTTCAGTTTTAGTTATTTTAGTACATCAAGTTTAGTACATGAGTAACGTTACCTTGGCAACTAGCTGAAATAAAACACATTTTTTAAATAATTTATTTTAGTGAAGGTTTATTTTATTTCAAGTAACAACATGTGTTTTTATGGTTTTAGTTAACTATAATAAGCGTGCATGTGTGCGTGTGTGTATACAGGCTCACCGTGGCTCGGATGTGTGTTTTGGCCTCCCGTAGCTCTTGTCTCAGTCCCTCTGTCATAGCGGTCACAGCGTATTTAGTGGCACAGTAGAAGTGTTCGTCAGCGCTGGGCACCATCCTGTGACCCCCCATACTGACGAGAGATCATCAACAACAGCCTCGGATGAGTGTGTACAGCAGCACATTTCTGCTGTTAAACGACTCAAACAGTAAAGCGCAGTACCTGTTGATGTTGATGATGTGTCCGTCATCCACGTGTCTCTCCTTCATGGACTGGTAGGCCTCACGCGTGCAGATGGCCAGAGCGAGTATGTTGACCTGCACAGGAAGACAGATGGTGTATGATTGGATGATAAAGATCCAGATTATGTCTAGATCATATTTTACAACAAAACTTTTCCTGAAGCTGAAGCAGTGATGCATGGCGCTAGCAACGCCAAGGTCATGGGTTCAATTCCCAAGGAAAGCATGAACTGATGAAATGTATGCCTTGAATACAAGGCAAGTAAAAGCAATGCAGAGCAAAAACAGTTTAAAAAAAAGAACATTTTTATTTTGCATAAAGAAAATGAAGCCTATTTTGACCAGTGTTGTTACCGTTTACTAAAATTAAAAATTAAAACAAGATAAAATTGGACTTTTTTCTCACAATTATGAGGAAAAAAGTCAGAACTGTGAGACTAAACAACAACAACAACAACAGCAGCAGCAACAACAACAACAACAAACAGACTTGCGAGACGTAAACTCGGAATTACAAGAAAATGGGAGATATAAAGTCAGAAACGTGAGATAAAAAGTCACAATTTAATTTAGATTTTTTTTTTATTATGAGGCAGAAAATAATAAAATAAAATACATTTTTTTGTTTTAGTAATTTTAGTGATTTAACTTATACTACATGAAAATATTGCCTCAGCATCTAACTGAAATATGTTTAAGTTGAAGTACTAAAAACTGAATTGAAACAAAACAAAAAATATAGCTGCAAGCAGCAATTACGGGGCCAAGCACTCCAGTGGCAAAATTAGGAGTTTAGCATGGCATGGAGCATCAGACCAAATGCAACAATCAGTAATAAAAGCAATTTTAGGATGATTGTATTTGAAATGGCTGAAAAATCAAATTCAATCTCTAGTAATATGATTAAATGGCTTATCTCTTTTGACCAACAGGTGGCGCTGTAAGAAAATCATTTTGGTGTGTTCTGTGTGATGTGACAATGGCACACACAAAGTTTGTTGTCATTATGTCAAAGCTTTGCAAAGATATAGCACCATGCCTAAAATTTGTAACAGTGCTGTACAAAAACGGTTTCGTCAATCGACACGAAATGCATAAATTTTTGCCAGCACAGTCTGAAGATGATCTGACTCGATTTTGGTGAAAATCGGACAAACGTTTGAGGAGGAGTTAGAAAAAGTATGTTATTAACATAAATCAAAATGGTGGACAAGGAGTTAAGATTTCCTAAGCGAAAATTGGTATGTATGTTGTCGGCATGACCCAAGGGATATTTTGAGACCAGTTTCATTACAATAGGCTAATGCAATCAAAAGTTATTAGCATTTTTGGAAATTTCATAATTAAAGGTTAATGAATGGCTCTTGACCAATAGGTGGCGATGTTACCAAATTGATGTGGTGTGGTCAGTGTGAGGTGACAATAGCACATACAAAGTTTGGTATAAATATGTCAAACCTTTGCAGAGATACAGCCTCAGATGCAGTTTGGCATCTTTCCAGCAAATTTGCTGATGCGCTAATCAAAAACTGTTTCGTATATCGACACGAAATCCATAACTTTTTACCAACTTGGTCTGAAGATGATCCGAGCCAAATTTGGTGAAAATTGGACTAACGGTCTAGGAGGAGTTAAAAAAATTATGTTTCCAATATTGGTAAAATTGGCATCGGTGTTCTCGGCATGATACAAGGAATCTAGCAAAATCAGTACAATAGGCTAATGTAAGCAAAAGTTATTAGCATTTTTCGAAATTTCATTATAACTTTTGACCACAAGGTGGCGCTGCCCCCAAACTTTTTGAGTACCATCAGGGTATGGTGCCAAAGATGCATACCGAGTTTTGTAATGATACGCTAATACATCCCTAAAATACAGCGTTTTAGAACATAATTCAAAATGGCCGACGCCCAAAATGGCTGACAAGAGAAAACTGGATATTATTCGACTCGGCATGATGCACCGAATCTGAAGAGACCAGGTTTGTGATTTTTGGCCAAACCTTTCAGAAGTTATAAGCAAAAATATGCATTTTTCATATCTCCTGACCACTAGGGGGCACAGCGCCTAAAAACTGCAGGTAGTCTCGGGTCATGCTTTTCATAACACATGTTGCGAAGATATAGCCTCACATCCATTTTTGCATGCTTTTCATAGAATTTGTTTGTGCGCTATTCGAGAACGGTTTGACTAATCAACTTGAATTCCATAACTTTTTGCCAGGATGGTCTGAAGATGATCTGGTTCAAATTTTATGACAATCGGTGCAACGGCCTAGGACGAGTTCGAAAAAGTAGGTTTTACGAACAATTAAAAATAGCAAAAAAACTAAACCTTACAATTTTGGAATTTTGGTGTCCATTCAACTCAGTATGAGCCAAGGAATTAGAGGGAAAAAGAATTTTACTTCTGTGGCTTACGGTTCAAAAGTTATTAGCATAAACATGAGTGCAACTTTGGACAAGTGGTGGCGCTAGAGAGTTTGAGTTAGAGACTCCAAATTTGCTATGGTTAATGTTGGGCCTGTCCTCTATCAGTGTGCCAAATTTCACAACTTTCCCGCAAGCGGTTCTATGGGCTGCCATAGACTTGGAGCGGAAGAAAAAAAGAACGCTAACGATTACAATAGGTGCCTACGCACCTTCAGTGCTTGGCCCCTAATAAAATTACACTAAATTAAAAATACTTTGGAAAATTCTAAATAAAATATCTAAATAAATAAAAAATATTATTTTATAAATAAAATACAAATAAAAAACGAAAGCACATAACAAAATAAATGAAAATGAAACTCTAAATGCTAATTAAAAATATTAGTAAAAATAAAAAAGTAAATAAATAGTACTAAAACATATACGATTGGACAGTATTCTGTTGAAGCTGTCCCTATCCTGCAAAGATTAAAAGCCTTGTTTTGGTGCAGTGATCGTGTGTTATATAAGTGAGCGGTCCGTCAGTATCGTCCACCTACAAACATCAAGCTCACGCAAATATTACAAGAGATCAGAAATGCTGAGAAAGTGAAAATCCCAGAAGGGCCTGTACAAAGTGCTTTCCCTTAAATAAACTAATACTCTTGTAGTATTAATATGAAAATAATCAAATGAATAAAAAATACAGTGCATAGTTTAGGAAAAAAGACAAATGGTAATGTGACAATTAAGGGGAAAAAATGGGTTAATGAGAAAGGAAAGGAAAATGAAGGTTCCAGATGTCAATACATGAATCAAACTCACTCAGAACAATGAAACTGTTAGTTGTTGCATCTACATTTACATTCATGCATTTGGCAGACAAAACGACTTGCGTTGCATTGAAGGTTTACACTTTATCAGTTCATGCATTCCCAAGGAATCGAACCCATGACCTTGGCATTGCAGATGCACATTGCACGGGCAACAGCTTCTGTCGCTCAAGCCGCTGTTCAGTTAGGGAAAGTGGTTTTGAGTGAGAGCAGAAATGCGGTAAACAAATAAATGAAGTGCTGTTTGAGTGCCTACAGCGGTTCATTTAACCGCACTTGATGAAGTGCTTAAAAACGAGAGTTGAAGAGGTGAGCGCAAATTAAAAATGCAAAACGATGGATAAAAGTGTGACCTTTCCATGGCTGTTTTAAACCGTAGGCAGCATTTTAAGACCCAACGACTGCTTGGAAAAGTGGGCAGCAACACTGCAAGTCTCCTCAAGTCACACAAATCAGTCGGTCGGGATGCTGTCTGTATAGACAGCAAGAGTAATGATACGTGTGCTTCTAACTCACATCGATCATATTCCTCCAGCCGTCTGTCCTTCCGCTGAGCAGCGGTTCGTTGTGAGCCAGGCCGGCGTTGTTGATGCACACGTCCACTCCCTGATGCAGCGTCTTGATGGCCGAGAACATGGACAGAATCTCTTCCTCGTTGCACAGATCACACTTATACGGGATCAGAGTGCCGCTGTATCCCGCGCTCTGACACTCGGCTGCCAACTTCTGCAAGGACAAGAACAGAAAACGTTTGAAAAGTGACCTTTCAGTGTCTTCTGAGAAGGATGACGAGACTGACAGCTGTCTGAGATCATAAGGAGAAAGATGTTTGATGCGTTACTGTAGCTTTTAGGTCAAAAGTGACACTAAGGCTTTTTCACTCGACAAAAAAAAATTCTGTAAAACAGTAATATTGGGAAATATTATTAGAATTTAAAAGAACCGTTTTCTATTTGAATTGATGTGATCAAAGCTGAATTCTCAGCATCATTACTCCAGTCTTTCTTCAGAGTCACATGATCCTTCAGAAATCATTTTCATAACAGCATTTATTTGTAACCTGCCTTTATTGCCACTTTTGAGTGATTTAATTAATACTTGCTGACTTGAAGTATTCATTATTTAAATAAAAGTTATTAAAAGAAATTAAGTTATTAAAGTTATTATCTTAGACGAACAAAGCTTTTACGGGTTTGAATCGTCACGGGGGTAAGTGATTAATGACAAAATTTTCATTTTGGGGTGGAGTAACCCTTTAACGTAATTAAATATTAGATTAAATATTAATAAATATATTTATTCAATCTTAGTATTAAATCTTAGTAGATATTTATATTTATTAATATTTATATTAAATATACATATTTATAAATTATTATATATATTAATTAAATAGTAAATTAATAACATTTTATTTATTCAAGAAATTAACATATATGTGACTCTTGCTTTAGTTTTAGGGACTAATTAAATAAATGTCCCTGAAACTAATGACTTGGATCTTCTCTCCACTATAATTACAAGAATAATAATGTTGCTAAACTAGTCATTTGTGAGAACACAACTAATTATTGTATTCCATTCCCGTACGGTGGATTGCAATTACAACCATTATCATGATTGCAGCATTTCCCTCATTTAACACAACCATCCTCACCGAGTCACCATGGCAACAGAAAAGCACAGCTAAAGGTGAAATGACTTCACCCGACATCACAACTGCATATGCATAATCAAAAATAATTAACAGCACTTTCTGATGGGCAGAAAGTCTAAATCACAAAATCTATACACATTGTCAACTATTTCTTTATGAAAAGCATGACTTTATTGCACGTCAAACCTCAAGATGTGTGGGAGTTACACACACACACACACACACACACGCACGCACGCACACACACACACACTTAGGAAAGCTCTTAATAATAAGAAAAGAAACTTCTCTCTGAATAATAAGAAGACTAATTCTCTCTTCTGCTCAGAGCAGTTTCCTCCATTTACTGGCTGCTGATTCCTACTTTTATCTGTTTTCTATTTTTAAACTCATTCGATCCATACTCTTTGCGTCTGAAATCACTAAGTGGGTAAAATGCAGACAGTGATGGATGACGGGACGTGTCCAATCTCTCTCTCTCACACACACACACACGGGCCTATAAACGGGTAAAGCACTGACAGGCTTTCACTCACTTTTCATCATAGCGCTGACAAACAGCTCAAATCCACTCATTAACACTCACACACACACACACACACACACACACACACAACACATATGAGCTGCCTTACTAGTGCACTTAAAACTCTGCTTATAGAGGTTGTTCACTAGGTGTTGGAAGAGATTGACAGTCCTGTATGCGCTCTTCAGGTCTCTGGTTTAATGCAGTCCACGCTCCAACAGTGTCCTGAAATATCATTTCATGCCTTCATGCTTCATCCCAGTTAATGGAAATAAAATTAATAAAAAAAAAAAGAAATGACAAAAATGAGCTTTTAGCAAAGCATCAGGATTCTCGCACTAATGTTTTGGAGCTGCTAAACAATGAGAAAAATCAAAATCAATGTCATGATCAAAATCGCATTATTAACATGTAGCATTATTTACAAAATTTAACATAAGAGCAAAAGCGATAATCATGGTTCCTTTGTGTCATTTACAAAATGTACTGACGCCCGTCAATGGATAATGCACAGATTTCATTTATTGTGAATATATATATATATATATATATATATATATATATATATATAGCCTACACACACACACACACACACACACACACTTCAATCTATGTTAAATATACTTGCTACTATTAAATTGCGTGCCCACCCACACCCACAATATGTATGTTTTGTGTATATTTATATAATGTTATGCAATTTAAATGTTATATTTTTTATATATACACATACAGAATATTCTAAAATAGAAAATTAGAAAACTATTTTTTTAATGTTGAAATTAAATGAAATATCTGTATTTATTCCAATTCACAAAAAAAGAAATGAGTGCATTATTTTTTATTTTTATAATTATATTTCTATTTTATATCTATTTAAATATATACACACACACCCCTATACATCCATACAATTACAGCATTACCGCTAGTCTGCCAAAGTATTTAGTCATTTGTCTGGAGTCATTCTTTCTCACTAGTGAGTCAACTGAGCTCGCGGCTGATTGGTTCTTTTTTGGGGAGACTTACTTAGCTAGTGATTGGCTCACGTCCATCCCCGAGGGGCAGATGGGCCATAAGAGAGAGACGGGGCCCAGGACAGGGGCCAGGTTTGGCTCTCAGTGAGTGTGTCTGTACTGGATGAACCCTTGATGCCAAATCAGAGTAATGAAGCGTCGCTGGTGCTACAGCCAAAAAATATCCTGACCCATCTGAACATCAACTTTAAGAGGCCACAACACCAAAGGACAACATTTTTATGCCAACACCCTTAACATTAATGAGAATCTGCACATTAATGACTGAATTAACTTATGTAATTGTAACAGATACTAGTAAATACATGTGCATATAAAATAATTTTTTTTCATAATATTAAAAAAGGTAAAATAAATGAATAAATAAAATGAAAATAAAAAATTTGATTAAATTAAATTAAAATTAACCACCTTTCATTTAATATTAAAATAAATAAATATCTGTTAACAATGTGACAAATAATGTGTTAGTATTAACATTAACTACTTCTAAACACGTATTTAAATATTTTAACAATAAATATCTATTTAAAATATTATTATATAAATAAATAAATAAATAATCCCATTACTGTTTGCTATGAAGTACAACATGTACATATATGAAAACATATATTTTTTTTTTTTTTTTTTTTTTAAATGTTAGTAAACAACAAACATTGTTCTGCAGGTCTAAAAAGTATATTATAATTCACCAATATTATTTAAGAATTTTAATTAAGATAGTAATAACTCTACCAATGAACAGAAAGCAATATACTGTATATTATTAACACTCAAAATATCCACATTTAGTCTCTCAGCACTGGCTACAGGACACACAAATGAAATCAATGCCACGCTCTCTGCATTACAGAGCAAAAGCACTGAGATTTCATTTAGACACTGAGAGAGAATATAACAGGATGAGCTGCTCTCAAATTCACTTATTGTTCTTTTCTTACTAACGTATGGAAATACAGTAGGTACAAGAGCAGGAAAAACCTGGTGTGAAGGAGAGACGTTTGGGGAATTCTGAGCCATAAACACACACACACACACACACACACACGCCTTTCCTTCCTGATCCGTGTCTCCTTTCACCTGCAGCGAAGAGCAATTTGGCCTGTCATTGTATATTCACATCTTCATTAGTAAAGCTGCAGATCTGAGCCGCCCAATGAAACAGGAAGTGAACAAAAGAGCCAGAAACAGCTCGGACTTACAATAGGCACAACTAATTCAATCAGACACCCCAAACAAGGGCTGTCAGACGCACCAGCACTGATGCCGTCAAAGCTCAATAAGTCCATACTGAAGTATACATCTAACAGCTATTTTACATTGTAATATTTCACAATATTACAGTAATTCTGATTAAATAAATGTAGCTTTGGTGAGTATAAGTATAGAAGCTTGATTCCTTGGGATAAAAAAAATTTAAAAGTTTTTTTTTTAATTTGTTTTTTACTTTTTCTAAAAAAACAAAACAAACAAATCACAGAATTATGAGGAAAATGTCAGAATTGTGAGAATTTTTCTTTTAAATTTAATTTTAACGAGAAAAAAAAAACAGATTTTTAAACTTAGAATTGAGAGAAAAAAGCCTGAATTGTGAGATAAAAAGTTGCAATTACTCTTTTTATTTGTATTATTTGTCTATGGCAGAAATAGGCTTTAATACATAAAGGACATCTTATTGATCTTTATGTGTGTATATATTGTATATACAACCCGAATTCCAGAAATGTTATTTAAATTTGAATAAAATGAAAACAAAGACTTTCAAAACACATGAGCCAATATTTTATTCACAATAGAACATAGATAACATAAATGTTTAAACTGAGAATTTTTTTTACAATTTTATGTACAAAATGAGCTCATTTCAAACTTGATGCCTGGTACAGGTCTCAAAATAGTTGGGACGGGGGCATGTTTACCATGGTGTAGCATCTCCTCTTTTTTTTCAAAACAGTTTGAAGACAGTCTGGACATCGAGGTTATGAGTTTCTGGAGTTTTGGTGTTGGAATTTAGTCTCATTCTTACCTGATCTAGGTTTCCAGCTGGTGAAGAGTTCGTGGTCGTCTTTGATGTATTTTTCATTTAATGATGCATCAAATGTTGTCTGTACGTGAAAGATCTAGACTGTAGGCAGGCCAATTCAGCACCCGGACTCTTCTACTATGAAGCCATGCTGTTGTAATAGCTGCAGTATGTGGTTTTGCATTGTCCTGCTGAAATACACGTCATCTGGAGGGGAGCATATGTTGCTCTAAAACCTTTATATACCTTTCAACATTTATAGTGCCTTCCAAAACATGCAAGCTGCCCGTACCGTATGCACTTATGCACCCCCCTACCGTCAGAGATGCTGGCTTTTGAACTGAATGCTGATAACACGCTGGAAGGTCTCTCTCCTCTTTCGCCCGGAGGACACAGCGTCCGTGATTTCCAACAAGAATGTCAAATTTGGACTCGTCTGACCAAAAGAACACTTTTCCACTTTGAAACAGTCCATTTTAAATGAGCCTTGGCCTACAGAACACGACGGCGCTTCTGGACCATGTTCACATATGGCTTCCTTTTTACATGATAGAGGTTTAGTCGGCATCTGCAGATGGCACGGCGGATTGTGTTTACCAACAGTGGTTTCTGGAAGTATTCCTGGGCCCATTTAGTAATGTCAATGACAGAATCATGCCGATGAGTGATGCAGTGTTGTCTGAGGACCCGAAGACCACAGGAATCCAACAAAGGTCTTCGGCCTTGTCCCTTACGCACAGAGATTTCTCCAGTTTCTCTGAAACTATTGATGATGTTATGCACTGTAGATGATGATATTTGCAAAGGTTTTGCAATTTGACGTTGAGGAACATTGTTTTTAAAGTATACTATGTTCTACTGTGAATAAAATATTGGCTCGTGTGATTTGAAAGTCTTTTAGTTTTCATTTTATTCAAATTTAAAAAATGTCCCAACATTTACGGAATTTGGGTTGTATATATATATATATATGTGTGTGTGTGTGTGTGTATGTTTGTTTGTGTTTTCCTTTTACATTGCTTACTGATACTGTTGTTACTGTAAAACACTTCAAGTACAGTTGACTATAATTGCATCCTTGTTCTGTGGTTTATTTAATTAGTTCTGTTGCGTGCAATTTATTTATTATAATTTTTGTTTAATATAATGAATATCAACTTGAAGAATTACTTGGAAAAATTGTCTTAAATTGAATTATACAGTAATAGCTGACTATTATTAAATTATTAATGTCAACTATACATTTTTTAATTAATAGTTTCTTAAATAATGTTTTTATATTTCTTATATGCACACATACAGAGGAGGTGTGTTTGATGAGTCGGTGAAAGAGCTCACACTGTAAATGGATCACTAAAGGTCACACGGAGGCGCTGCTGATTAGTCACACACACACACACACACACACACACACACACACACACACACACACACACACACACACACTTCCAACTGTGATAGATTACTGCTGTCCAAAGGTTGGGCTGAATCGTTAATCAAAGTCATTAAAATTGGACTCGTGAAAATGATTCAAACCCCGCAGACGCTGGCCGAATCATTAAGGATGGATCATTAGCGCTGATGACGACCGCCGCTGACCGGAGAGCTGTTGATTTAATTCTTCTGCACAGAGATCAGAGATCAGAGGACAGGAAGGGTGCGGCCGTCAGGATCAGTGTTATGTAACACCTGAACCAACCTGTGAGGCCAGATTTCATCAACTGGCTCTGACTGACACACAGCTGCACAACACAGTCTACTATAAATACACACATAAACACTACAGAGAATGGTGAAAATAGAAACTGCATCAGCTGCAACCACTAGACCTGCTGATATCCCATAGTGCCACAGGAGAACTGAACACTGATAGAAGTTAAATGAAAAAAAGTGCTTAAATTGTACTTGGGTAACACCTGAGATTTATCAAATAGTCAAAAAGTGCTCAATTTACATCTAAATATATACAATATTTCACACACACACACATGCAATATTTCATATATTTTATATGAATATATGTTAAAATGTAATTTATTCCTGTGACGCAGCGCTGTATTTTCAGCATAATTTCTCCAGTCTTCAGTGTCACATGATCTTCAGAAATCATTCTAATATGCTGATTTGCTGCTCAACAAACATTTCTGATTATTATCAGTGAGAAAACAGTTGTGCTGCACAATATTTTTGTGAAAACCATTTTTCATGATCCTTTGATCAATAGAAAGTTCAAAAGAGCAGCATTTATTTGAAATAGAATTCTTTTGTAACATTATAAATCTGTCACTTTTGATAAATTTATTGCCTCCTTGATGAAAAAAAAGCACCAATTTCATGAGATATTGAGTATCTCAATATCTTACTGGCCTCAAATCGTTGAACAGTAATATGTAAATATAAGCAATATGTATATCATTTGTAAATACATAAACAAATAGCAGGACAACCACTACTATTCGATAAAACCCACTAATAATCCATAATGAAAATGGACACATTTTCAATAAGGCAGTTTCATTATTGATTAATCAGGTCGTTGAGCAGAGAACCTTCGTCTTTGACGTCACTTTGCTGCAGTAAAACTAATTATGTGAAACAAACACGTGACAGATGACAGGAGTTCAGCGTGAGCTGTAGTGAGGAGCAGATCAGCACTTCTGGAAAACTCACCGCACTAACAGCAATTAAACAGCGCAGTCAAACTTCAAATACTTCAGAGCGCATGCATGCATGTCAATCACACTGAGAAAGCAAGAGCAGTCAATCAAATTCATTTTTGCAAGGAAAAAAGTAATGAAGGTTTCAAATGATTGATATACAATAGAAAACCTGCATGCAAGGCGAGTCATAAAATATTTCATTTTAGTTGTTCTCAAACTGACACAACTGAAAAAAATTATATAGAATTAAATTTGCACATTGATTGAAGGCGATCATCTTGCATTAAAATTGCATTATTTCTTCTTTTCATTTAATGAAATCTTTGATTCTTGCATTAAACATTTTAAATCAACTAGGCAAAAAACAACAACAAATGACCCCTTTAAGCCATTAGAGCAAATGCATAAATACAAAGTAATATTGAACATAACAACAGCCTTATAACAATTTAGGAACTGTCAGTGTATTATCTTATCAAAACTTTCTATCATTGAACCATAAATCACTACAATCACTGAATATCGTGCTATATACATTGATAGAGACAGAGGCCACATAAAAAACAAAGACTAAAAGAAAACAGAAAGCAAAAGTAGGACAGTAGAAACTTATAAGATGTCTGGCAGATGATATAAGGTGTGTGTGTGTGTGTGTGAGAGAGAGAGAGAGAGAGAGAGAGAGAGAGAGAGAGAGAGAGTAAAGCCGCTGTAATCTTTAATCAGCTCAATGTTTAGTAACACGGGAATCAGCCGTTCACATCACTTACAGTAAAGACCCCAGAGTTTAATGAGACACAGACTGAACAGATGAAGCCTGACACTCCTGCCAGTGGAGGAGAAATCAATCACATGACCATGAAACTGCATGCATTTATATTTAAAACTAACATTTCTTTCCAGATGACTGGGATTGTTTGGACTGTTTTTTCTTTGCATACAGTAAGTGTTACACACACAAAAAATGCATTCATATTTTGAACTTGACACAATGGCCTGAATTAATAATATGCACAAGTAAACCTTTAATGTAATGTAAGTTGCCTTGGGTAAAACGTCTGCCAAATGCATGAACGTAAATCTTGCAAAAATGATCATTCCTGGAGGATCTGAAGGCACAGTTTTATTTCCTCATCAAAGCCAATCTCTAATCACAGAGTGTTTGGCGAGTGTTGAGTTTCCTCTGTGTGTGTGTGTGTGTGTGTGAATGTTGAGCAGAGATGGAGAATCTGACAATCTGAGATTCTGTGTGTGGAAAGCAATCCAATTTAGTTTCAGCACCACGAGAAGCATCCGGCCGTGTGTGTGTGTGTGTGTGTGTGTGTGTGTGTGTGTGTATGTGTGTATGTGTGTGTGTGACGGCCGAAAGCCGAGCGCTCTGCATTACTCTTCCTAAAAAGGGCCAAGAGCAGAGAAATGAGCAGATGATAATAGTTCATCTCCACCTCAAAAGTCATTATATTTAATGACTGCCATTTGATAACATCTGACGTAATGACAAAGGTTGCATTTGAAAACATTTGCTCTTCTCTTGAAAGCAATAATAACCAGCAGTCACCACTATTTTGCTCAAACATAAAACATCAGTTGAAAAATTAACAATGACATGCAGAATTATAAATAAATAAATATATTTAGCATTTAAGGTAATGAAAGTGTTATTTTTTTATTTGTTATTTTTTCTTTCTGTCTTTCTTTATTGCTTTCCTTCATTCATTTCCTTTCCTCCTTTCCAATCCTATTTCATCTTTCTTTCTTGTACCTTTTGCAGAATACAGTGCTGCTACTGTTAACTAAAACTATTATTTGTTAACTGTAATAAAGCTGAATAAAATATAGTTATTATAAAAAGCGACACAATGATAAAAACATCCACTTAAAAATTATTTAAAGGACTAAAAATACTAAAACTAAAATAAATATAAATGATAGTTAAATACAATTATTAGATTATAAAAACAAAAACTAAAAACAGATAAAAGCACATAAAAATGATACAAAACAACGAAAATTATGAAAATATAAAAATAATTATATACTATAATATTATATAGTAAAAGATAATAGTATTATAAATAATAATATAATATTATATACTAAAAGAAGTATAGTATAAATAATACTAAAATAACACCAGCAGAATATCACTACAATAAAACAGGGATTCAGACTGATGCAAAAGCAATATACAATGTCATGAATTCTACATTTATAAGAGACAAATATGAAAGTATTTAGCCAGAAAATGTGTATTTTAAGCAATGGCCCAGTTTCTCCTACAAAAGTGATTATTTCAACAGATCTCCTCCAGCAGATACAGAAGAAGATTGACTGAGCTGTCAAAGGATGTTTAGTATGCACACTTAGTACATAGAGCGCTTCTCACTCCTTGTGTTTTAAAGGCACAGAAAAATCCCTAAATAATCTTATTTGGAGCGATATTCAATCTGAAGTGTTTTGTTGGGAGAATGTTTCAATGCTGATTAAATGCAAAGCCTGAATGCACTGCATACTAGATGATCCGTACGCCTTTAAACACGACATCAGTCTCCAGGGGCTGTTCAGAGAAAGACGTGTTCACACGCAGACAGTAATAGAAAGACAGCATGGTCGCGCGGCACGTCCTCAGACCGTCTGACCACCGACGGATGAATCCATCTCGCGGCACGAGGGGGTTTCATTATCATGCAACAGCTCAGTATAATCGCGGATTACTTCACACAAAGCCTTTCAGCATATTTCCTCATGCAACTACACGACACGCTCACTGTGAGAATAAAACTACTCAGTAAGAAATAAACAAAGCTTTGAGTCTTGTTATGAAATATAATCGCATTTGATTTATTGCAGGGCTGTTTCTCCCCTGCATCTCTCCCTCTCTCAGTCAGCGGGTCTCCATGCACTCAATGAACCCGTGCGCATCCACGTCTGCTCCAGGATTCTGATGTCATTTAGTGTAGAGACGGTGGCTTTCAGGAGACAAGGGATGTCCCCCGGAGGCCCTTCACATCTGCTTTCATATCTCAGGCCTCCTCTGTGCGGATATAAAGCTCATATTGCTCATTTCTACAAGAAATATTAGTTACGTTCCATCTTTGGTCATGGATAAACACACACACACACACACACACACACACACACACACACACACACACACACACACACACACACACACACACACACACACACACACACACACACACACACACACACACACACACACACACACACACACACACACACACACACACACACACACACACATTAAGAACAATGAGCATCTAAATTGTAATATATTTAGATATAAGCTTAGCCTGTGCAGAATGGTGATGCATCAGCCAGTGTGTTATTAAAAGAAAGAAAGAAAAATATTTGCTAATTTAACTGCGTTATAGCACAAATGGTAAAACTAATCAAAGAGCTCATTTGTAAGTTGCTCCGGATAAACACATTTGCTAAATGCAAATATAATAATAGGAACACTATGAATGAAAATTGATAGATTTTACTCAAACAGCTTATAGGTTTTAATAAAAAGCAGAGATGTCTGAAGTGTACATCTAATTCATGGAAATACTGAATAATAACCAGAGTTATTTAGAAACAAAATAAATCGCACTAGTAACATAAAATAAAGACGATAAAGTTTACTCCACAAATCTAAAAACCACTGATGTGTCTACAAATTCCTCATTATCAGACACAGGAAACTTTGACATTCAACGTATTACAACTTCACAGATCACTCTTTTCCAGAGTAACCTAAAAACTGACTCAATTTCACAAATGTTGGTATTCAGATGTGAAGACAAAATTAAAAATAACATAGTCATTCATCAAAAGTGTTAAGATGAGATATTGTGCCATTTTTGGTCTCTTTTTAATGTAGAGTAATTATTCACTGAGAATGAATTGTGTTGTCTGAAAGTGTGCTTTATTTGCATGTTCTGCTCGTGTTGTTTTAGCACCGGACTGACTATAGGAATCATGTAAATCAGGTGATGGTGCAGAAACGCTTACGAAATCAGTGCTGCTCACAATTTGCATGAGTTCAGGAGAATGCAACAGATTTGGTTTGATGCATTACCTCACGACATCAATACACATCAGCATGTCATGATTCAGTACGATTCAGCCACTGGCATGCATCACAGCATCAAAGCTTCTGGAATTTGAACTAGAAAGACGCTTTATTTTGGCCAAATGTCGGGAAGTTCAAGCTGAAAGAAATGTATACTATAAATATGCCTTTTCATTACGGAGGGAAACACAGAGCTAGTGAAAATGGAGTGTTTAAAGTAATATTTGTGTGTGTAGATAATAGACATCAGGACTTTTATTAACCTGCACAGTTGCACTTTTGAATGATTGTATATAACAGCATGAGATGAGCTACATTTTTAATGCAAAGTTTGACATATGTGGTTTGCACTAATAAAAAAGACTATGTAAGTGTAGAGTAAGTCTCCAAGCACTTTGCATGCTGGTAACATGTCCATGTGTGACCTACACGCCTGGTTCGTGTGCAGCGTCGGAGCTGTTTTCCATGCTGGGTATGGAGCTGACACATCACAACCTGCAGATGACATGACGACCCGTGTGCTGTGTCACATGCTTCCTTTAGCTTCTCTCTGTGAAATTCAACAGATCTGAGACTTATCTAGTCTCAATAATATTTTCCAACCCACAGCCCAACTTGACCAGCAGGCACTGCATTAGACATACTGTATATCAGTGTGTGCACTTTCAGCATTTTATGAGCTGATTTATGTGTGTTAATCACAGTAATGGAGTGATGCTGTACATAGCATCAGTAGAGTCAGTAGGATTTAGTTTTTTTTTTTTTTTTAAAGAAATTTTACTTTTATTTGCCAGGGATGCATTAAATTGAGCAAAAGTGACAGTAAAGACATTTATAATTTTACAAAAGTTGTTCAATGTTGCTCGTTTGAACTTTCTATTCATTAAAGGGGTCATATAATGCCATTTTTGTACAAGCTAATATGATTCTTTAGGGTCTAAATTGAAAGTTTGTAATATACTTTAATTAAAAATTCTCATTAGTATTGTAAGAAAACACTCATTTTAACTGCTCAAAAACAGCTCTGTTTTCAGCACACTGTTTTAGTGCGTGTGTTTTTAAATGCTAGTGAGCTTTGCTCGCCCCGCCCCTCTGTTCTGTGGGGCGTTTTTGACACAACACACGTGGAGTGTTGCCTTGACAACAGTTGAGGGTATTTTGAAGAATGGCAGTAAATATGTGATCAGATAACATAACTTATTCTGGCATAATATTGAAAAACATCAATTAGAGTATTTATAGTCTTGGATCATATGCATTTGCAGGATGTAAACAGTATTTTGTAGGTATTGTGTTACCATTCATTTTCATGCAGTTATAACTGTTTTTTATTTATTTAAATTTTTTACATTACTTCTTAACAGACACCGTTATAAACCATCTACAAAAGGAAGCTTAGTGTAGTGTTATCATGTTAACTTTAATACCTGCCCACACAGTTTGTAATAACACAATAACCATAACGTTTTGTTCATTATAAACGTGGGATTATTAATTATATTGAGAACGTCGTAAATAGAAAACATGCATGTACCCTGAATGTAAACATTAGCCACATACATCGTGAAGCGTGCTAGCGATTTGCAAAGATTAATATAAAGATTAATATAAAGGTTAATTAAACGTTACACTCACTTCTTCTGGAGGTTCAGCAGGAACACGAATAGTTGGAACCGATTCTTTTTTCAGGAGCAGCTTCTTAGCAAAACCAGCTTTATACTGACCTTCATTTATAAAGCAGTCTGGTGAAAAATGATTCGCGGTTCGGACTTAGGAACATCAAAATGACTGCTGTGTTCATTATTGCACCCGAGAACAGAACACCACAATCGCTTAGACGCCATTCTGCTCATAGACAGCTCCAGCGTATATCAACACGCGCGGACTATGATTGACAGCTCGCTCACGAGCAAGGGCGGGTCTGTGTTGAAACACTGCTGTCAATCAACCATCGTGGGAGGGGCGTCCGACCGTGTGGCGTCACACGGTCGAACGGCTTGATTTGAGACAGGGTAAAACAAATAAGGAGATTAAAAAAAAACATTGGATGGATTTTTATCATTTTATGATGGTTGTGTACAGGCACTGCTAGCACACATTTCAGTACAATCAACTTGTAAAAGTGCATGTGCCATTATATGACCCCTTTAAAGAACCCTGAAAAAATAAATTGCATCACAGTTTCCGCAAAAATATGATAATAACTTGTTTCTTAAGCAGCAAAAAAAAAAGACTGGAGTAATGATACTGAAAATTCAGCTTTGCCTCAGAGAAATAAATTACATTTTACAATATATTCAAATAGAAAATAGTTATTTGAAATTGTAATAATAGTTTTGATCAATTAAATGCAGCCTTGGTGAGCTTCCTTTAATACATTCTGAGGGGTAGGCAGCTTTGTGTCTGCAAGCTATAATGTCTTATAATGCTGTCTAAGCAGGCAGCTCCCTAGATTTTGGACCAGAGCTAGAGAGTGAAAGCATGGCAAGTGTACATCAGCAAGTGTGAATGAAGCACAATGCATTTCAAAGCACAGTGGGGAAAAACCCTCTTTACTCAAACTGCGGCTGGCAAACAGCCCAGCGCTCACAACAGAAGCGAAACGAAAAGAGTCGGGGCCGTCTGATGGCACCGCAGTGACGCGCTTAAACAAATACAAAGAGCCTCCTGCCAAGACGACAGAATTCATTAGCTGCAGCGCCTCGATGCTCGGCCACCGGAAGACGACTGAGTCTGTGAAGGCTATTTGAGGTCTGATTAAGTGCCTTTTACGAGAGCCGTGAAACTTGGCATCAAATCTGACGACTGGGGCAGCGCTTACTGCTTTTCACAGATCTAACAGAGCAGATTTCACACTGCATACAACTCACTGGCTTTACTTCTCTGTAGAAATCGACAATTCTCAGACTTCATCCCAAAACTTCTTTCGTTCATGCAACACAAAATTTTTTATTAATTGTTCATGCTGCATTTGAAAGCAGATTTCTTCTTTTTTTTTTTTAAAGTGCCTTGACCTGCTTGACAAAGATCATGCCGATAAAATATTTTAGAACTAAGATTTACGATTTATATACAATACAGAATTTTTTTTTATTTTTTTTGCATGACATTACATTTTATTTTTTTGAGGTCACAATTTTCACATTGGAAAATAGCAGAGCAAATGTTCAAAAATTGATCTTGTTTAACAGAAATAATAAATGCATATTAGTTTAAAACAACAGGAGCATAAATAATGACCATTTTTATTTAAATTATATTATCGCTGAGCTCTGAGCTGTTAAACAAAACTGTAAGGTAAATATTAACATCATTTTCTGTAAAGCTGCTTTAAAACATTTTGAAAATCAATATATAACTATATCTGACTTGACTCATTGCCAAGTGAACTGTTCCTTTAAGAGCCAGATGAAAAGAGAGATGATTGATGGATGTTGACTCATGAATGGATGGACGGGTGGCTGATGTCATCGTCCAGTGTTTGCCCTTGTAATCTGACGCATTATAAAAGTGCCCACAACTGGTTTGGTTACGCATGCTTCAGTTGCAACAAAACATACACAAAGGCCATCCATTACTGTAGCTGACAACAGGAATAATCAGTTCAGGGAACTGTGGTTTGAGAAAGCTGAGATTCCAGACAGGAATAACAACATTGCACAGTGACATTTCCCATTCACGCGTTCTGACACATGCATGTACTGTATGTGACATTTGCAATCAGTTGACACTCACGTTGCTGTATTCCCAGCTAACATGGAACGTTCTCAGAACTTTCTAGCAAGGTTCTAAGTTCTTCCAGTAACGTTAACAGAACGTTCATTCAAAGTTATCTGGTCTTCAATAACGTCTTCCTAACACTTGCAGAAAAACATTATTTATACATTGTTCATGTTATGTTTTCACATTTAACGTTTCAGTTGGACATTCATTTAAGATTAGTTTTAAATGTTCCTACTTGTTTCAAAAGTTCAAAAAGAACATTCAAAAGTATTTGTTCCTGTAATGATAAAAATGATACAAAATGAGAAAATGGAATGTTTCCTAATATATATAAAAATATATTCTATAGAAACTGGACATTTTGAACGTTTACAGAACATTCAGAAATAACTTTTTCATAATGTTGGCAAAATGTTTTTTAGAACATATTTTGTTATCTGGGTACCTCAAATCACCCTTTTTTCAATAGAACAACACAGTTTGAGTAAGCATCACCAATGTAAGATGTGCATGTAAATTCTCTCATTACAACCTGATTTGACGAATTGTTGGAGTTTCAATAACCTGTGCAAATATACAAGCAACTAAATTAGGAAAAAAATCTGCCAATGCACAGAGCTAAGCACTAAGTAACTTTTCCGGAAGGTCATGATTAAAGTGCTGTGGTCTAGTGAAGATCATACTGATCTTACCAAGCACCACTAGATGCCACTCTTCTGATCTTATTTATAGTTAAAGCATCGCAAAGATCTGTGCTATGTTTCGATAATTTCCTCATTAAAAACGGCACTGTTCAGCTCATTTTGATGTGTGAGAGATGGATTTGTTACCGGAGACAACATTATTATGGATTATGGTCTTTATTTTGGCCAGAAGAGACATTTTAAAGTTAAAACACCTTAATGATGTATTTGTTTCTAACAAACATGCAGCTTTTCACTTCGCAAGATGTTAACTGATGGACTGGAGTGGTGTGGATTACATGTGGATTATTGTGATGTTTTTATCAGCTGTTTAGACTCTCATTCTGATCGCACCCATTCACTGCAGAGGATCCACTGGTGAGCAAGTGATGGAATGCTACATTTCACCAAATCTGGTCCCATTAAGAAAACTCATTTTCAGCAAACATCCAGTCTCTCCTATCTAATAGAACAAGTTTGGTTCTTGCAGTTTTCTGCTAACAAGCTGATTTGAATCAGTTGTGTAAATAAGGCAGACATACAAAATGTGCAGCGCTGTGTTGAGTTGAGAAGCCACTGAAAGTTCATCCCAATCAGCCACAAGCAGCCCTGATCACATGAGCCCAACCAAACACTCAGAGCTGCCAAGGTCAGCGGAATCTTCCAGCTTTTGATTCCATGCGTGATGTAAAGATCATGACACCAGCGGAGGGCCTGCATGCACTGTGTCACGCACCACTGTTTTCTGGGAATCGATTGAGCTTGAAGGACAAGTGAATGACGACACACTTGCCAACACTGCAGATTCAGCCTAAATTAAGATCTTGAAAATTTTTATGAAAAGATGTAATGTAACACCCAACTGAAAACTGCTGAAGGAAAGCGATTAAGATGTTGGAGCATGAAACATCTCACATTTAGCGAACAAGATCAATCCAATCAAAAACACAGAGCCTCGTCCAGCGGTCAGTGCTGCAACATGAGCGTGAGCTTTCACAGCAGAATGGGTGGAGGGAGTTGTAGTATTACTGGAACAGATTGTTTGCAACTACTGTACATACTGTACGCCAATCCATCCTCTGTAGCCCTGCAGCTTTGTATAGTGGTGTTAAAAATATGCATTAATCAGAGCTTGATGTTGTTATGGCTACCAGTGTGGAGAGTAACAAATTTTAGGAGTAAGAAAAATGCATTAGTCAAATTTTCCAAAAAAAAAAAAAATTCTTTTTTTTTCTCCCAGTTATTGCCTGGAGACCATCTAGTAGAGTACTTTAAGCAGACATAATGAAAATAATGTAAATAATTTATATCTTAAACAAACAGATTTTTAATATTTCTTCCTCGTTATTATGGCCAACAGTGTTAGAAGTGAAAATTAATATTTCTGCAATTACTCAATCAATATTTCAGATCAAAACAAACAAACAAATAAATTCACTCATGAATTATGGCCATGAGGCCATCTATTTGTTAGTGCACGAAAGCTGACAAATAGGTTAAAAAATCATATTATATATATATATATATATATATATATATATATATATATATATATATAAATAATTTTATGCACTGTATGTAATATTACACTAAAATACACTAAACTGACAAATATATATTTGTCGGCTTACATACACTATATATATAATCAAATAAAAGTATATAATAAACAATAAAATGAAATTAGTTTGTTAATTTAATTAATTTGATCCAATAAATATGAAAATGAATAATAAACAATATAAAAAATATCACACAATTATTATTATAAAATTCTAACTCCAGGTTGTCCAAAGGCCTTACACAGAAACCGAACAAAAGATCATGTAGTCATGTAGTCTGGTGTGTCTATGGATCAGTGATCCATCAGCTCAAAGGTTGCCGTGGGAAAAACTGATCCTGGAACAGAAATGGGAATCTTCTGTGCTGCCAATGAAGACCCGCTTCCCATTCCATCCCGTCTCCCATAGCGACCACATTATTACTCCCACAGTTTGTTCATCACTATCCTGTTCCCAAACCTTTCTAACTGATTTTCCCAGTCTCTCTGTTTGGTTGGAATACAAAAGCAGGGCTGCAAAGCTCAACTATCTTAATAGCGTTCAACAGGCAAATGCACCGGTGAGATTTCACTGGGATTGGTGTCAAATTTGACTATGGTGACAACACTAGTGCTTTACATCCACTCAGAGCATCGGGCTGCTGTGTGTGAATGTTTATATTCTCGAGGGACAGTCCCAAATACACACGCACAGGCACAGCCTTTGACACAATTACAGTGGAGCCTTGTGATCAGACGGACACAAAGCTCGCCTTGTCTCTCGTTTCACTTTGCAGATACAGATCTCATAAAGTAACCACTTACTGTATCTCTATCTTTGCTGTTGATAAACCTGCATAGAGCCTCTTCAATGATGATTCACATGTACGCACACACACACAGACAGACTGTCAAAATGACACAAGAGAGCGAAAAAAGGCATTTCCAGGACTGAAACATTTACTAATCGGGAAAATCAAAGCTTTAAAGTGGTGCAGTAAACCTGAGCAGCTTTTACCATGTCATAACTTTCAACCTTTGCCCATCATAACAATATTTTGTAAACACACGTTACGAATGGACTGCACTGTACAGACAGACACACAAAGAGCTGAAACACTTGAATTCAATCTATAAATCAGCAATGGAAAAACGTATGTAGTTAAAAAACAAACTAAATGTTTATTCTGAGGAATCAAACTCGCTCATGTCTTTAGAAATAAATCTTAATATTAAAAACATACTGTTACTCATAACCTCCTTGCTTGTGAAAAAAGACAGTTCATAGACTCTAAGCTGCAATAACCGGTCATTATGAACTTCCACAATTATCTTTACAGTGGCACTTTTCAGCAGCTATTGTTTTATGAATCTGGCACAATGTAATAATAAACTGCACTTGTCCGTACAGTAAACCTACAGCCCCCATGTACGCATTGTGAATCATTTCATATGTGAAAAAGGTGTTTAAATACATTTTAAAAAATTAATCCATCACTTGCACAAAAAGCTTAAACTTAAATATATACAATATAATAATATACAAAAATGCAAATATTATAATAAATAGTGTGTATATATATATATATATATATATATATATATATAATATATAAAATAATAAACCATGTAAAATATAATAAATAATATTATAAAATAGATTAATAATACAATAAATAAAAAATATGTATAAGACAGATGATTAATAATATAATAAATGCAATTTTTAATATAATATTTGTATTTCATAAATATTTTTATAAAAAAATATACATAAAAATGTAATTTTTTTTAATTATATTATAATAAAGTAATATTATAATACAACTATATATAAATAAAAGTTCAGTTTCTTCTATACACAACCTGTGAGCGTTTGGTGGAGTCTTTTGAGACCTCAAGGGCAGGGCTGAAAATCCCATCAATGATTGACAAGACATGATTGATTCTCGTTGACTGACGGGTCATGAGGAAGGGTTGAGGAATGTTGAAGGGAGAACCTCAATGAACAATGCAATTCCTTCTGCTCTTTCTTAAAGGGACACTTGATTGCACCCAAAATATTAAAATATTGTTATTTACTCTACTGCTGGTCACGATGTTCTAAGCTCATATGGCTTTCTTATGTGGAACACCAGGAGATTTTTGGAAGAATCTCAATATATGAATCATACTACTCGTTTTCATAAGACTGACGCTTCTTCAGAATTCTCCTCCACTTGTGTTTAGAAAGACATGGGGGTGAGAAAACGTTGACAAAATGCTCATTTTAGTGGCAACTATTCCTAAAAGCAAATAACAGTACATTTAACATTATACAATATAACAAAAAGCAACCTTAAACTCGCCTAGGCTTATGAAATCATGTAAATATGTATTGAAAAATGCATGTACAGTAGTGTGGTTTTGTATTGTAGTGTAAAGTGGGCGGGGCGAAACCTATCAATACTTCACACGCGATAAATCACAGTAACAGGTCGATTGCAGCTGAGCCGTCATTTCTCCAAAAATAACACTCAACTTCTGAATAAAGCCTAAATCGCCTGCCTGTCTGTCTCCTGAGGGAAAGTCGCGCGTATAGGAGAAAGACTTGAGTGAGCTAACACAAGTAGCGCTAGGGCTAGAAGATCATCACTGAGGCCTCTGTTCGCTCACAATCTGTCAAAGAGCTCGTTTTAACGTCGCTTACCTCGATCTTGTCTACGTTCCGCGCGCAGCCGACCACCTTCATGCCGTGCTGGACGAGAGCGCGAGCCACAGCCGCTCCGATCCCGACGGACGCTCCGGTGACCAGCGCGACTCTCCCCTTCCAGCGCTCCATCATCTCAGACGCGGCACGCAGTGTATCACAGTCAGCGCGGCGCAATGTCACAATGTAACAACGAGTTCTAATCCGCGCCGGACTGAAACAATGTATCACAGCTGCGCGCGGCTGTTACTTTGTGTCAGTGTCGCCAGTGAAGTAATATCCTCTGATTCAGAATGGTATCAGGGAACGTGTTTGAGGCGGGAACAAATCACTCCAGCCCTCCCTGATCTTCTGCCGTTAACACCCAGGAACAGCTCGACACACACGGATCCAATCCCCGAGGAACCCGCGATTAATTATTAACGGCGGCGGAGATAAGAAGAGAGAGAGAGAGAGAGAGAGAGAGAGAGAGAGAGAGAGAGAGAGAGAAAAAAACAAGCTTTAGGTTGATGTCGCCGCCCGCACGTTTCCCTCCCCCCGACTCCACTCACTCATAAATTGATACTGTACACGAATGCTGTATTGAAAGTTTGTTTTGCTTAAACCACTCAAAAAAAAAAAAAAAAAAAACCCTACTTTATAATAAAGCAAATAAAAGTTGCCGGATGAGTTAAGTATAACAAGTAACAAACACATCCAAGCATAAATATCAAATAAATACTTTGTAAAGTTAATTTTTATTTTAGTATCATTAAAATATTTTTATAGTTCTTAATAGTTCGAATGTGTTTTTATTCTATTTCCTGTTTTAATTGCAACTTTTGTTAAAGTTCGAAAAATTGTTGTTTTTGTCATTTTATTATTTGTTTAAATATGTCTATGAGTTTTAGTCATTTTTATTTCAGTTGTTTTAGCGAATAAAATTTAAATGAAAATGAGAAAGGTTGCCTTGGCAACTACATGAAATGAAACAAGTTTTTAAATATTTTTTATATTTATTTCAAAAACTTTTTTTCTATGGTTTTAGATAACTATAATTCTGGATCAGCCTTCTCGTCGTCACTGTACAACCTTTAAGCTTTTAGCAATCTTTTAGCTCACTCTGATAATCTGTACGTTTATGGTATGAGGAAAAAGTAGAACAAAACACCATCTAGTGGCTGACTATAGTTTTAACATTTAACAAGGCTTATGATAATACAAGGTTAGAAGTGTAAAAAAGTAAAATAGTTTTTAACATCCTTTATAAGAACTTAAGTCATTTTATATGTTAACCAAATAAGATATTTGCAAACCTACACAATACAAACACTGAAAAGACACATGATTATTCACCTTTTTATGAAATCCAATTACACACAGAAAATACATTCAAATCTGATGCATATTAATAAATATTCTTTATTTTGTAAATTTTGCACATTGCTTTCAACATCACATCCAGTCATCTTTATAAATGGATGTTTTCATCTTCCTGTAAAATCTTTTTATTCAGATAATTATTTCTGTACACATTTATCGGTACAACTCTTGCCACTAAAACTGTCACAGTCAGTGAAAATTTGGGAGAAAAAGAAACAAAAAACAAAGAAATGTTTAACAAACAATACATTAAGACTACCAACACCTAACCCTACAGTCAAGGCCTGCAAGCTCCATGATCAATTTAACAACAGTGGTCCTAACGACCTGCTCCCTAATCAGCATGTCAAGAGAGAAAGGAAAACAAAGCCAGCTGTAAGTGGTTGAGAAGGATTGAAAGTGAAAGAGGAGGGGCCTGAAGGGGTGAAGACGTGTATATAGATCCGAAAGACATGTAACATTACCCAACAAACATGAACATCGTCAAATACAGCGCTGAAATTGATTCTCTTACCCATTTCATATTCCCAACTCAATGCAGCAGTGATCATGAGTGTTTTGACGCTCTATAAAAATAAGTGTGAGTTAGTGTGTGCGTGTGCGTCTAATTGACGCTGGTGGCAGGCAGCCACTCTCCGCGGCAGTATTTGGTGAAGCGATCTTTAAGGTGCTGTCTGTACTGGTCTCGTGTGCGATAGAACGATTTGTTGTTCTCTACGAATGACTGGATCTCGTCCTGCGTCAGACAGTTCTCTTCATCGGAGGTCACTTCAGATTCATTCTGTGCACAAAGAAATTACAGCAAAGAGTCACTACTTTCAACTGTTTCAATAAACAAACATCAGTGAGTAATAAACAATTTCACAATTCATTTTTAATGAACTGACACAAATACATTATTAAACTGGAATACATCCTAGAGGTCTGTATTCAAATAAACTTTTTATTTAATATAAAACTAGATATAACCATTTACCATAAATTTTTGTTTTAAAAATGACTGATCATTAGTCTATCACTGTTCAACAGTCAACAGCAATATATTTTACTATGTTGTTCTATTAGTGCAACTGGATCTTAGCGCTGCGTTCGACACCATCGACCACATCATTCTTTTGAATAAAATAGAAAATAAAGCTAAAGAAACAGAAAAAGCTAATAGAAAACTTTGTTGGCATTAGTGGAAGTGCATTAGCATGGTTCAAATCGTACCTATCTGATCGCCATCAATTCGTAGTAGTGAATGAAGAGGTATCAAGTGCAGTATGGAGTACCTCAAGGCTCAGTACTAGGGCCATTACTTTTCACGCTTTACATGTTACCCTTGGGACATATCATCAGGGATCACGGTGTTAGCTTTTACTGTTATGCTGATGACACTCAGCTCTGCATTTCTTTGCGGCCCGGCAAAACATATCAACTTGAAAAACGGAATGCATAGTTGATATAAAAAAAAAAACTGGATGACGAGTAATTTCTTACTGCTAAATTCTGAAAAAAAAGTGTTAATCGTCGCACCTCAGTACTTGAGTGAGCTCTTACCGCATTACAGTCCTGACAATGACATCTCTGAATTCAATAATGAAATGCCTTTAATTGAAAATGGAGTGTTTAATCTTATCATACATTACTGACACTCTGTCCTCCAATTTGATACGGTCAAGTGCTTTGACACAATCTGTATTGTTAAAAGCGCTATATAAATAAAGGTGACTTGACTTGAGTAGTCCTCCACGTCCACGGTGTTCTCAAAACTTGATAATACCTAGAATATCAAAATCAACTGCGGGCAGCAGATCCTTTTCCTATTTAGCGCCCAAACTCTGGAATAATCTACTTAACACTGTTCGGGAGGCAGACACATTCTGTCAGTTTAAATCTAGATTAAAAACCCATCTCTTTAACCTGGTGTACACATAACACACTAATACGCTTCTATTATTAGGGGGCAGTCGTGGCCTAATGGATAGAGAGTCGTGGGTTCGAGTCTCAGGTCTGGCAGGGATTGTGGGGGGAGTGAATAATAGCGCTCTCTCCACACGACTGAGGTGAGACCCTTGAGCAAGGCACCGGACCCCCAACTGCTGCCAACTTTCTTATTCTGATGTCACCATAGCCACCCGATCCAGTCTGTATCCAGATCAGATGGTGGATCAGCACCTAGAAATGACGTCTACAGCCTTGAATGTCAGCGGAGATCAGGACAACTAGATGAACTCCAGAGACAGATCCCCAGTGAAAACCTTGTCTTCTAGACGGCCATCGGGACAAGACCTCGGGAACCAGATGAGTCCTCAGCACAAACTGCTGGTTCATCTGGACAGAAGAGAACTGGCCCCCTGACTGAGCCTGGTTTCTCCCAAGGTTTTTTTCTCCATTCGGTCACCGATGGAGTTTTGGTTCCTTGCCGCTGTCGCCTCTGGCTTGCTTAGTTGGGGGCACTTCATTTCCAGCGCTATCGCCGACTTGATTGCACAGATACTATTTAAACTGAACTGAGCAGTTGTCAGATGACATCACTGAATTCAATGATGAACTGCCTTTACCTGAAAATTGAGTGTTTACTATTGTCCTTTCACATTGCTGACACATTTTCCTATTTGATACTGTAAATCTGCTTTGACAATCTATATTGTTACAATCGCTATATAAATAAAGGTGACTTGACTGTTGAGTGTGTCAATCTATTAGCGGTAGACTTAAGAGCCGGCTCAAACTTGTTGTCATTGCTGAATAAACTATTAAAAATCTTTTTCGGTGATTGAAATAAAGCTGAAATAAAATATTAATGTTAGATGAAAAACTTAAATTTGCTTCCTAAAAAACTAACAGAATTTTTTTTTAGTAACTGTTGAAGTTTAAAAATTCGTATTACTACAACTAAAATGAAAATTATGGACATTTAAAAAGAAAAACTAATATAAACTAATTACTAAAACAAACACAAATTGTTGCCTTGAACTGAAAAGTTGGAGTTCTAAAAAATCTTAAAGGTGTAGTTCACTTCCAGAACAAAAAAAATTTACAGATAATGTACTCACCCCCTTGTCATCCAAGATGTTCATGTCTTTCTTTCTTTAGTGGTAAAGAATTTGTTTTTTGAGGAAAACACTTCAGGAATTATATCCATATAATGGGCTTATATGGTGCCCGCGAGTTTGAACTTCCAAAATGCAGTTTCAATGCAGCTTCAAAGGGCTCTAAATGATCCCAGCCGAGGAAGAAGGGTCTTATCTGGCAAAACGATCAGTTATTTAAAAAAAAAAAAAAAAAAAAAAAAAAAAAAAATTGTATATTGTATTGTATACTTTTTAACCTCGAATGCTCGTCTTGTGTAGCTCTGCGATGCGTACTGTGCAGTCCTGTTCAGTTAAGGTCAAAAATCTCACATCTCATTTTCTCCTCCAACTTCAAAATTGTCCTAAATTGCTGCAGAAGTACCGACCCAGTGTTTATGAACATGCAAAGGCGGTCAAATGCCCTTTACAAAAAAAAAAAAGAAGGTAAAATGAGATCGACATACCCTAACTGTCATGAACCAGAATGCACAGAGTTCACGCACAGCTAGAAAAGACGAGCATTTGAGGTTAAAAAGTACATGAATTGTAAGGTTTTTTTTTTTTTGAAAATAACCAAATTGTTTCGCTAGATAAGACCCTTCTTCCTCAGCTGGGATCATTTAGAGCCGTTTGAAGCTGCATTTAAACTGCATTTTGGAAGTTCAAACTCAGTCACCATAGAAGCCCATTATATGGAGATAATTCCTCAAAAAACAATTTCTTTACCACTGAAGACAGACAGACATGAAAATCTTGGATGACAAGGGGGTGAGTACATTATCTGTAAATTTCTGTTCTGGAAGTGAACTACTCCTTTAAGTAATAAAATTGTTAACATTTGAAAAAATAAAGCTATATGGAAATATTTAAAAAGAAGAAAACTAATGAAAATGACAAAAGCACATAAAACTACTAAAGCTTAAACTAAAATTACCTGAAAAGCTAATTTAAAAGTAGGGATGTACCGATACCCTTTTTTCATAATCTGATTCTGATACCCAGAGTGATGATCACTCTTTTATATATTAAACACAATCCATGAAATTCACACTACTTTGTGCAATATATTACAAAGTAGGTTAATTGATCAATCAGCAGTAAAAGCAATTCTAGAAACAAATTTTGGGTACACATTTTCTAAAATTAATCATCTGGTGAAAAAAAACCCAAAAAATTTATTGCGAGAAAAATAAGTGAATTTTAGGCAGTGCTAAATCTGGTAAAAGATTGCCCAAAGGGAAGAGTTTTAATGAGCTTTAAATTTCACAACCTAAATATTTTGTCTGTCTTGAAATGGCAAAAAAACAACAACAACAATCGGAGCCCATACCGATTATATTGTTGTATAAATATAATAGTAAAATAACACTGGTTCACAAAAATTTGACAGTTTGTGGTATGAGCTATCAGACTCACCAGTAACTCCACGAGGCTCTTGGTGCAGCTGTTCTCCTGTGCGCAGGTGTCCGGTAAGACAGGCTGACTGTGGAAGTGTCTGCTGCTGCTCACATGATGGCTGAAGCTCTCATAGGATTCACAGCAAGGAGTTTCTTTGCTTCTGCACAGGTGCGGTAAAGGGGAAGGAGACTCGTGAACGGCAGGAGATCCAGATTCTCTCCTACTGCCGTCAGACACGCAGCTCTCCTCCGCTTTAGGACCCTACAAGAGAGAGGAAAAGATCACAACCAGTGCCTTGATGGCATGCATCACTAAAAACAACTAATATTTTAGTTAAATATTAAATTTTTTGATTGTTGTTGAATCAATTTCTACCTTATTTTTTGTTTGTCTTTTTAAATTCATTTATTTCTTATTTTTTCTCTTTATTATGATGTATGTGTTATGTAACAAGTAACTGCTTATTTATTAAAAAAAAAAAAAAGTTAAATAAAAACAGTTGTTCCACAAGATCAATTTACCCGAGAAGCATCTAACTAATGCAACCCATAAGAAAGCACTTGGCTACTTTGTCCAAAACAAGTGTGAACTCACATGCTCGTTCCTGCAAAGTGACGCCTTGTTTTTTCTTTTCTTCTTTTTATTTTTGCCCTTTGTGTTGTCTTCTGAGTTTGCCCAACACTCCACACAGCTGTCCACAGCATCCTCTTCCTTCTCCTCTAAGCAGCGGTGACTACATGAGTATTCACCTGCAGATAACCATAAATAGGATCATTATCAAATGTCTATCAAAGCAATCTTCTATATATGATCCTGGCTGCACATGAAAATGGCAGGAGTGCTTGGCAAAACAGCAAGCTCAAATCTGATTGGCTGGCTGTACTCAGTTGTCTGAAATCAATATGACTTAATACATTTTTAGAATAGACCTGGAGATTAACATATTCATGCACAAAGAAATTCATACAGGTTTGGAACTACTTGAGGGTGAGTAAATGATGACAGAGTTTTCATTTTTGGGGCAACTATCCCTTTAAGTGATTATTTATATTAAAAAAAGCCCTGTGCCGTAATTTATTTAAAACGCATTTATTTCATATTAAGTAAACTTCAAACCCATTTATAAATGAGCTTTTTTAAAAAAAAATTTGACTAGGGAATCTATTCTAAAAACATTAAATAATACAATTTGTATGACTGAATTATTGTTTAATTTTTATAAGTTAGCAATTTTATTGAAAATACTGTAACATTGCTGTAGTGTTCACCTGGCCAGAACATTTGTTTTGTTAACAGGATATAAATGGATTATAATGGATAAGGTAATAAATAGGCAAGATTTTAAAATGGTTTAATCTCAAATAAATATTTCATATCCTCAACATTTTTTTATGCAGTAATAATATGTATAATAAGTGATATGACTGTACATCATCCCTTAAATGTCCATGTTGAACTTGTTTGTTCCTCTTGGCTCAAGGCCATTTGCTAGGAACGTTCTTTCTTTGTGGAAGCTTTGTGTTTACTGAGCTAATAAATGATTTCACCTCAAATCAATATTTTGTGTCTAGGCCAACCCATACTTAATAATGAAGACTCCTCTGCATTCACCACATTTATTTCCATACCCGTTTCTTCATGGTTGCACATGCCTTCGGTGCAGGCCACATCTGAGCCCTCTCTGGATCCCGTCTCGCTGCCCTCCATACTGGAACAGTAGCCACAGTCACTTCCGTTACTGTGAGGCAAGAGTGCTAAAACAACAAACAGACACAAACTCACCAGTCAGGTGCATTCTGGGTAACCTCTATACATAATTCCATTATTAAAAGAAAATGAAAAGCTCTCTTTACCTTTCTTGGTTTTGGGGGAATGCAGGATGGAGGCAGCAGGGCAGGTGCAGGATGAACTCTCGCTGGTGATGATGACCTCCACACTGCCGACAGACTCTTCTCCACTGCCACACGATTTACAGCCGCCGTCCACAGACTCAGACGAACCCTGCACACAGACGAAGAGGAAGTGAACGAGGGTGAAAGAAAGAGGAATTCAAGAAGAGTGTTGCGCAGCAAAAAACTACATTTTTTAGCAGCTTGACAGAACAGTTTTCACAACAATGTTGTTTCTTTTTGTTGTATTTATTGTAAATATCTCTTACATTCAATACTGTTAGTCTAACTGAAAGCCACATTATTATTTATACCATTTAAATTAGTACATTAAGTGAATTTTAATTTAAATTAATACTTTTATTCGGCAAGGATGCATTAAATTAGTCAAAAGTGTCAGTAAATACATTTATTATATAACAAAAGATTTCATATACATGCTGTTCTTTTGAAAGAACATACAAAAAAAATCTGAAGCAGCACAACTGTTTATCACTGATATCAAATCAGAAATATTTCTTGAGCAGCAAATCAGCATATTAGAATGATTTCTGAAGGATCATGTGACACTGAAGACTGGAGTAATGATGCTGAAAATACAGCTGGAATAAATTACATTTTAAAATATATTCTAATAGAAAACGTTCACAATATTTCTGTTTTTACTGTATTTCTGATCAAATAAACACAGCCTTGGTGAGCAGAAGAGACTCAGGAACAGACACATTAAATGAGTCATTACCTCCTCAAGACTT
Source organism: Acrossocheilus fasciatus (assembly GCA_036784905.1). NCBI lineage: Eukaryota > Metazoa > Chordata > Actinopteri > Cypriniformes > Cyprinidae > Acrossocheilus > Acrossocheilus fasciatus. The sequence goes on from CM071942.1 coordinate 41,564,464, forward strand.
TTGTCTTTTTCCCCCTCCACCTCTTGTTCAAAGCCACACTTGTTTTTGCGTCTGTTCTTGCGTTTTTGCCTCTTTTTCTCCTGTTTGAGTTCTTTGGCTCGCTCCTCTTCTGAGAGCTCCTCACAGAGCTGCTCCAGCCGACTGATGCCCTGAACCCTCTCCACCGCCATCTGCACATCATTTAACAAATCAAGTGTGCACATTGTAATACACGACACTTTCCAGAAGTACAAAATAGGAATTAAGGGCCAGGTTTACTAAACAGGGCAAATTAGTGTGAGAGTGTAATTACATAAAAGCACAGATGGGAGTGGAAAGTTTTGTGGATCTAGAGACAATGCTCAAATTAAAATACATATCCATAACGATTAATGCAATTAAATGCGTGTTTAATAATGATGCAAATACCAGTAAATCATATTGCATGATTCATTTAAATCCTCTCCCACCATAAATCATGCATCTGAAAGGGAAACTCTTGTCAGCTGTAAAAATAACTCTGTCTATGCCTTTTCAACACAGATTCTTCACTGTGCGTCTTAATAAATTCTGACAGTAGTTTTTGTAAAGAGGGTTTGCGCTGATGCAAGCTGATAGTAAATCTGGCCCTAAAACTCCTTCACTAAATGAAGTCAAACAACAAAAGGTCAATAAATGGAGAAGGCATACCATCAGAAGGTAAAACTATTACACAAACAGTTTTATTTTGTATTGATCAATAACTTTGTGACCTATGTCAACAAAATATATATATATATATATATATATATATAAAAAATCCTGTGATTCTGATATTTGAGCAATAAAATAAATACATTTAAAAAATTTAAATATACCACATTACATGTGTATCACTTCTCCAAATGATTTCAGTTATTTCAAAAGGTCCTTACAGCCTAAAACAGCAAAAGAACCAAAACTCACGACACCGGCCAAACAAATAAATTAGTAAACAATAGGATAAAAACGACAGATCATTTCCATGTTATTGCCATAAAATGATGTTTTATGTACGGAAAGCACATACTCTTTCTCCCCCCGCTCTCGCAGTCACAGACGCACAAACATACAGTTTGCACACACGTTAACATACGCGCTCAGGTTGTTAGCGCTACTCTGGCCATTTTTATCAGTAACAGTTTAACAACTTAAAAACTACATGACTTCTCACAAGCGAAGTAACAACAACGGCGTTCGCTGTTCATGAAGAAAATGAACTTGAAGATTCACTATAACTAGAGACATTGCTGCCGAACACTTTTGAGAGACTCACAGAGGTAATCTCTCTCTCTCTAATAACTTATTAACTGCATTATTGTAACTGCAGTTATTAACTGCATTCGTCTGCTATCAACGGCTCAAACTTCTGTTACGAGGACTATAATTGCGTTGGATGAGATGCAGAAGAAATTAATCCTACTCACAAGAACATTTCAAGTACAAAAACCGGACGAATGCCTTGAAATATATTATCTGATCGATGTCTTGAAGTGTGGTAACCGTAGTATAAGCAGAATAATTGACTTCGGTCCGTTGAATTATTAGAAAATAATGCACACCCGAGGCTTCGCGTCGTGGCCACATCACCACCTCGGGTGTGCATTATTTTCTAAGAATTCCTTACAAATAGCCATTTGTGTGCATTCCTATTTTATTATTCTATAAGTATTTTCCTACAATTAATTATCAATTCAGCAGATGGTGTTGAAAATATAATACTGTTTATAATGATTTTAACTGCTGGATTTATACCCTACTGATGGAAAGAAACATTTGGGAATTAGATGATGCTCAGCATGAATACCACGAGATTGTTACCTCGAAGCTTTTGCGGAGTGCATCAATGCCAAGATAGAAGAGCATCTGCCACGTCTGCTCTTCTGCTCGCAGCTTCAGCCAGATTCTGTGCAGCCGCTCGTACAGGTGAATACCTAGACACGTCAGCACCTCCTCCTGTGCGATATCTATGGTCTTCGCGTGTCTCTCTCGACGCCTGTAAATGATTCAAACACTCTTTATGAAGGTATATCTACAATAATAGAAAAGCTAATGCATACAATTTCCAGTTGATGATATGGTGTGACTTTAATGCTCGTTACACAGCATCAAACAAACTCCATAAGGACTGGAACACTCACTCATAACCCCCGGCGAACTCTGGTTCTGCTCGGCCCAGTAAGTGTGCGATGAAGTCAGTCTCACAGCAGACATGGATGTGGCGCTCATGGGGGCAGCAGCGTAACCCCTCATACAGAGCTGCGCAGTAGCCCTTCTCTTTACTGCAGTCCAGATCTCCTACCAGGATGTTATATGCTCTCAGAACCTTGTTCTTACAGTCCGTACAGAACCTGAGAACGATATTGCAGAAAGAGGCAACCAATAAAAATCAGTAAAAAATAAATTTGTGTCACTGAGCCAATTAAGAGAAATATGTTGAGGTCATAAAAATCCCTGAATTTCTCACCGGTGTTTGCGCAGGTACGTCTCCAGAGTCTCCAGCAGAGAGGTGCTGTCAATCAAAACCACTTCATCACGACACTCCTGTGACATCAGCTCCCACACGTCCATCCAGCTGCCTCTGCGGATCCATAACCATGGTTACCAAACAACCTACTGATACAGTCACTTATATCTCTACCAGGATCAGAAATGTACTTTTCCATTAAGGGGCAATATTTTCCCAAGGACTAATTTCCAGTGGCATCTTGTTTTGCTCTTTGTAAGGGCAATTTTTATAATTACCTCATTAAATGAATCTGTTTTGCTTTTCTGTCAAATAATTGTATTTATAAAATTAATTCAGTATAGGCTGTTACCAATGCATCTGACATGGTATGTTTATTCACACAGACTGCTTATGCTGCATAATGTTACATGATCAAGGTAAGTTACCTCACCTTACATAAAACTAGGGTTGTTCCGATTCCGATATCAGTATCGGAAATTCCACCGATACCACAAAAAATCCTGGCAACGGTATCGGCGAGTACTTGAACCCATGTACCGATCCGATACCATTTTCTTAAACAAGAACTAGTTATGCCTGCTAGTTTTGGTCTTACATGTAGCGCATCAATTCTGCATGGTATGTAAATGATATTCTTTGTTGTATTTTCCTGTCAAAATAACAGTTGCTTTGGAATTCTTCAGCTTTTAAGAACTGCTGGGTTCGCCAGTAGTAGGCGGAGCTAATGCGCAAACCACAATCTCATTGGCTGGCGCTCACCTATTATCTTCCCCGTTTTGATTTCAGCAAATCAGTTCGAGCCAATGCAGACAACACGACTAATATTCATGAATCCAGCAGCTCGTTAATCTTTAGTGCATTTATATTGTTCTTAGTAGAATTCATAGTATGATTATCTTATCATTATTATTGATAGTTTATTTCCCATTTTTTACAGAAACACTGAATGACCAAAAAAGCAGCACCACCAGTCCTACGTTCAGTTACAATGACTAACATGCATTCATACATTTTCCCAAGTTTTAATTCTAATTACTAAAGTTCTATCATTAAATAATACTTGATTATCATAATACATTTATAATGCTTGACTGACTGATGTTAAGAATGTATGTTTAGATATTTAAAAAGCTGTGCCATTTTCCAAACATATTTTTTTTGTTTACTCGTCAGACTATGTATCAATTCATACAGGGCTAGTAGTACATACAGCTGTATAACCAGATACACACCCAGGTATCGGATCAGTACTCGGTATCAGCCGATACCCTGAGCCTAGGTATCAGAATCGGGAAAGGAAAAGGGTATCTGAACACCTCTACATGAAACTGGTCTATATAAAATGGGAAAAAAACCCAGGAACTGTAATATGACAAAAATCATTGGTTATCGCCCTCTTGTAATATATGATGTAATAATGATTATTAATTTTTATTCAACAGTTGTAATAGATTTAGTTTTATTTCTGTAGGGGCATTTTTTGACCCCTTATGTTGAATTTGGGAGGCTTTTTTTTTCCATTTTGGTGGCATTTTTGCCCCAAGCACCCATTAATTTCTGACCCTGACCACTATTGGTATTACTAAAAATGTTCATATTTTCATTGATTTCTTAGTTCAAAAATGTACATTATAAGAACAACATTGGTCAAATTTGTTTGGTTATGCTGTCAAGGAAGCACAAAAGAAGAAACTCATCTCAAACACCAAATGACACAAAACAAAGTTACCGACTCACCCTAAAGGCTTCGGTTTGTGCGTGTCTAAAGAGTGCAGCTGACAGCGTTTATTCTTTTTACTCTTGGGAATGGAATCAATTACGTTGTTTAACTTTGACCTAGACAAGAAAAAGCACACATATTAAAGTGAAAAACAACAACAACTAAATCATACAGGCAAAAGAAAACAAACTAACAGACAAAAAAAGGTTGAAGCTTAATTTCATTTGATCACTTTATGTTACAACCTCTCATTAAATGGGTCGAAAAAGAGAGAGATTATGTAACAAACTAGAATGAGTACGATGTAATTGTTCAAGACTATTTATTCACTCACTCAACATATAACAATTGTGACAAACTTAACCAAATAACCGTTTGACATAATGGACAACAACTATCAAGAAAAGGAAAAAAAAAAAAAAAAAAACCTAAAAACATTGGCTATGATAATGATTAATAGTTAATATTTTCCCTGCCCATCATTCCACCTTGAAGAAAAATGACAAAAGGTTTTTCTTTGTGTGTGTGATTTGCACTGAGCAAGTTATTCCAAACACCAGAAACATTTAATAAAAAGTAAATGAGGTCAGTTTGGATTTTAATGTGGACTTCAGTTGGTCTGAGGCAAATGTCAGACACCAAACATTGTCTGTAGCACTTACCCATGAACGTAAAAGAGTGTGTAGAGCTTCCTGGGGTCTGTGAGACACGCTCGTGTGACTGACAGCACTCCAGAGGATCCCACAGTGAGCGGTTCCAGTGCAAAGTATCCAGAGTCCGTGAGCTGAGAGAACAGACGCTCCACGCTGCGCCGGCAGCCCACGCACGGCACCGACTGAGACAGAGCGCTGAACACCTCACGAGACATCACCATCAACGCCATGTTCAGGTCCTGCTGCTTCAGCATGCTGTGATGCTGGTGGACCAAAAACACAGGTGGGAAAGTGAAGCTGGAAGCCATAAAAGTCTGACTCTCTATATTTTTTCTTTTCTTTTTGCATTCTGTGCCTCTGTCAAGCCAGAAAAATGATATTCTCTCTCTTTCTCTATACATACATAAAGTTAAAAGATTATTAACAATGATATTTTTTATAGCAATTACTTGTCAGCCCAAGATTCATGATCGTGACAGGCCTTAATTACTATTAAAATTAACTAGCGCTGGGCATCCAAAATAAAAGTTTGTGTTTATATAAAATAAGTGTGTGTGTTGTGTGTAAGGGATAATCGACGGCTAGCTGTGCATTAAACGATCTGAATGCACGACGTGGAGGCGAAGAACCACCCGACGCGCAGCGGAGTGCATTCAAATCGTTTAATGCACAGCTAGCCGTTGATTATCCCTTACACACGTTTATGCCATGGTCATTTGCCAGCATTCACATATTAAAAATGTTAATGATGCTTGCGCTGCAATATTTGACCCGAACGATAAAAACGGTTATTTTCGTCTGTATTACTATTTAACTGTAACTTTGTGTTACTATAGTTACCAATGTTTATAGGAAGCGAATTACTTTAGAACATGATTAAACTGACCTGGAACTACCTGAGCAGTTAAACGAATTTAATCAACACCTGCCAGCCAATCAGAATCGAGTATTCAGACAGACCATGGCATAAATATTTATTATGTGTATATATAAAGACTCACACATACACTATATATTTTGAAAGTATTCACGTGTGTGTGTGTGTGTGTATTGTATATATATATATATATATATATATATATATATATTTGGGTTGCACGATACACCGGTACTACGGTAGTATCGCGATACTAAAGCTTAAAAATACCCGCGGTGCCATTCCATTGATTTTTAAACGGTAGTATCGTCCATACGGTACCGTCCATATGCACGGCAAGAACAGTTTAAAACGTTCATTTGAACATGCATGCAAGCAGAAAAATTACAAGTTGATTGCCAAATGTCTTTCTGCTGTGCTCTGTGTATACGCGTTATATGAGTGTTCCCCGATGCTTCAGTTCAAATCGCACTTGCACGTCAGTTTATCAGATGAAAGGGTCTGATTCAGACCATCTTATGTCATTTTAAAAAACAGCAGCATCACGTATTCAACATCATAATATCTTACAAGAAAGTATTCTCGCAGTTTTGACCACTTCTAGAACAGGTGTAATAGTTCGTTTCTGGAAGCATCTTTGCGATCACGAATGAAAATCCACTCATCTGCATAGCGGCTTTGCACTTGTTTCTTATCAATCATTGTATATATTTTTTATTAATTTATAATGTTATGTTTTAATATACATGCTGCTAACTCGGAAATTTCAAGATACGCGAGCAAAAAAAAAATGCTCCTGACAGTTCAGCAATAAGACACGAGCAAGATTGCTGTTTTTGTTTCGTTTGTGTTCGAATCTAAATCCGCGTTGGTTTGGGAGAATCACTGATTCACTGAGCCATTCATAAAAACAGTCATTTGATTCACTCCTGAAGGATTCAGCCGTTTTGAAAGAATCGTTTGAATGACTCAGTGATTCAATCATGAACTTCTGCCACCTGCTGGCCGTTTTTAAGTTTCCCATCTAAAAGTAGGCATATTACACTATTTTTCAACATATTTCTATATTCAGAATTTAGTACTTAAAAACTAATCTCTTAACATTATGTATGCAATTATATAAATATAGTCTAAATGTATAAATGCCACATCTAAATGTCACTTCATGCAGCTTCTGTGCAGTGCTAAGTTGAGTTTTGTTTAGATCATTTCAACAATAGCCAGTCATTCATTCACACTAATTAAGTATTCAGAGAATAATATTGTCTGTTTTCACTTACATCTATTTATTAATTAAATTGATTCATTTTGTAGAATTGAATTTTAAATTAACACAATACTGCATGGTATCGTGATACTAATTGGTATCGTGATACTTCAGCTGGCATAGTATCGTAAGACATTTTTATGGTATCGTGACAACCCTAATATATATATAACATTTTCTTAAATATACACACGCATGTGTGTGTATTTATATACATTAGGGCTGCACGATATATTGTTTCAGCATCGATATCGCAATGTGCGCATCCACGATAGTCACAGCTCAGGATGTGCGATGTTTAGTATACTGATCGTTATTATTTATACTGATCGTTTTTTTTGCTCACACACAGACACCATCTACACACCGGACACGACAGCTGTCACGTCGCGCCACGAACAGCTAAAGTGACTGTTACAAATCATTTGAACTTTGTCAGTACATCACAAACACGGGATTTGTCGCATCGTGCTGAGCCGTATCTAGTGTAGACAGCATCACTGATTACAATGAGTTCTATTGTATTTTGTCACGTCGCATGCCCGTTATAAACACTGTGAGAGCCATGCAGATGTACGTGAACACTGAATTCCATTCACTTCCGCATCTATTTGTGCCTAAAATGACACATACGTGCAAATTTATGCCAACAATCATTGATTATTTTGTCCAAAGAGCTATTCAAGCCATCAGGTGAATTGTTTTTCTTTTTTTCATATCGCACAAAAACAAAATATCGCAATGCGAGTTTTCCAACATCGTGCAGCCCTAATATATACATAATAAATATACACAATTCACACACATATATTATGTACACAAAAACTTATTTTGGATGCCATTAATCCTTACCCAGAACTAAAGTTAACATAAATTAAAGGCTTTACTGACAAGATGCGAATGATCATGGCGTTCGATATATATCGCCCAGCCCTACTACCGCCATTAATGTTTTTTTTGTAATAAGAATTCAAGGGTATTCTAATTAATTGTCGTGAATAGTAATTTTTTTATGTTACAGATTTAAATACATCTATAATATTAAATACATTTTCAAGTTTCTTCCCTTTGGTTTAGGTGAAATATGACTCTTAACAGGTTTTATGAGATTCATTGCCAACAGTGAAAATGAGAAAATGTCATTGCTTACCTCAATAAACTGCTTCATTTGTGAACTGTTGATCTGATAGTTATCAAAGTCGAGAATACTGTCAGGAAACTCCATCACCATCTACAACATAAAAATGTGTATATATCATCAAAACAACGCAGTGCTTCTTCGTATACAATACTGTTATCTCAGTTTGCTTTCAGTAATGCATGTGTAGGAGAACATACAACTGCTTAATACAAAAGGGCCAGCCAAGGCAAACTTCTAACCAGTATAATGGTATTGGCTGCTAAAATACCAAAATTGACAGAGCAATCACACACAATAAGATTATATTTTTTAAGTAAATAGGTTTAATGTTCATTTCACGTTAGCTTTAAAGAGGGTAAAATGCAAAGTGAAACCAAAAAATGATCTTACCGTGAGTGAGTCATCGATGTACAAGGGAATCTGGCGTGCAAGAAACAGATAGTCCTCTTCCCCGTCTCTGCAGACAGCCACCAGACGCGCCATGTCTTTGCCCAGATCTGCCTGTTAGTGTGTGGACACAATCACAATATCACCTCCGCTACGAGTTTCAACATGGACCACTTTTCAATGTAATTTCCGTATTTATATTTCTGAAGTGAAAAGTATGACCCACATGAATTTTAGTTTTCGAACATTCAAAAGCAAAGGGCATCCCATAAATATCAATATTGTAATTTTACTTTGGTTCTGATGATAATGATAATAAATGACAATAACTAAATACTTGTTTTCAGTACAATAGTATTATTGCAACTAATTTATTTGATTGATTTCCATAATTTAAATACAGTATAATATAGTAATTTTTATAATTTTAACAATCAAATTTAGATATTATTATTAAATCCTTCTCTTTTTTAACAGTACAATAGCATTATTCCAATAGTAATATACTTCTAATAATTAACATAATAATACAATTAATATACTACTTAGATTATCAAACACCTGCTCTTCTCACCCAGATTAATCGATATTTGTTCATTTCTAAAACGCAAACACTGGTTTCCCAGCAGTCTTTGTAGCTTGGCTAAGGATTATTAGCTTACACATACACTCATCTGACTACAGAGGCTTAAACCCTTACTATCCCCAGCTCTACACCCCAATCTGAATGAAACACTCACGTACATGCATCATATGTGCATATATATGTACAGAAGTGTCAAATAAATGCAGTAACTCCTTTGTCAGAGGTGCAAGTATGAAGAGGTCAAGCCACATAACGTGCTAACAATGAGCAGCTAAACAGCCACCAAACTAGCGTCTCAATGCTCTAAAATACCTAAATACACATTTCAGATCATATTCATATTAAATAATCTTGAGAGTCTGGTAGTCATGGCAACAGTTAAATGACCAGAGCTGTAATAATTGCACTCGTGTTCCCTCCAATGACACATTTGCTAATTAGCCTGTTAGCCAGCGAAATGCTCACACCCATCTGTAGAGCAACTTAAACGAGTCATTTTGACACATCTAATGCTACAGGGATGGAATCTGAGATGATTTTACAAAAAGAGAGACAATTTTGTGTGTCGAAGTCAAGTTAGCGTACGGCTAATCTGTGAAACTTTTTTATCAAGCTGATTAGCATGCTAACGTTAGTTCTGTCAGTAGCTTGCCTGAGGGAGCTGCACGGCAACTTTAAACCTAGCAAAGCATGTTTTATTGCATGCTAAATAGGGTCCAAATGTACTTTTAAAACAATACATGCTTTTTAAATTCAAAAGCGTCCTGTTAAAGATCTACTTTGACTTACGGACTGACACCCTCAGCATTAACTCGACCCATTCCGGGTTTATCTTTCCCGTGGCGTTACTTTTCTGCCATTATTGCACTTAATTGAGCGATTAAGTGCACAAATATCAAGCTGCAGCTGTCGTACTCACCTGTTTTCGAAGGTTGTTTCTTTTTTTTTGGACAAAAACAAACAAGTGCGACAGAGGCGTATGTGGCAGGCGAATGTTCTATATGACCCTTGGCCCCCTAATACGTCAGAAAGTAGTTCCGGTCTCCGAGGGCTTGACGTGTGCAGTTTGATTGACACATGGGTGGAGATTTATTTGCACGATCGACAGAGAGAACAGAAGAAACATAATTTAAATATAGGTAGATCATATAATATGCTCATCGATTTTTATGATCGTATATTTGCTGATATATTAATTAACTATTAATTAAAATATTACTTAAATATCAATTATTTAAAATAGTTCAAGTGCATTTTTCTAAATCTTTGAAAATTATTTTTTCATAGTTTTATGACTTAATATTAAATAAATGTCTAGTTAAACGACTTTGTATTATTAGCAAAAATCTGTCTTTTTTTTTTTTTATAAATCTTTTATAATTGACCCAGAACCATAGAGCTCTGAATTGACCTATCAGTAAGCCCCTCCCCTCGAATGCAGACTAGCCAATGGCAGTCGAGTATCAGCTGCACGGGGAGCGGAACTCGAACATCTTTAGGTTTCAGCGCCAGAGAAACACTGGAAGATCCGAAGCTCGCATCGGTTTTATGGGGTTTATGCTTCAAAAATGGAAAAACGATGTGCCTGGGGTACTTGTAACACGGATTCCAGGTATCCTGAGAGGATGGGCAATATAATTTATTTTATTACATTTCCTGAATCCAAACAAAACAGAGCAAAATGTCCCTAAGTATTCACCCCAATACAAATGAAGACAAAAACGTTCATTTTCTGGTTGTCATACACTCATTAAGTTACAGTTTTCATCTGCTCATGCAGAACATTAATGTTATCTTGTGCTTTAGCAAGGTATCTCTGGCTAAAACTAGCTAACGTTAAAGTTAGTGAGTCCATGCTAATGTACAAACCTAAATAGCGGACTGTTCTCGCGTCTTGTACAGTGTAGGTCAAAAACACACAAACGAAGGTCTGCATTTCAGCGCCTCTCCATATTAAACTGATTAAATGTACATTAATTTAATCGTTCCCTGCGATACATGAACAGTGTTAATCCTGCATGTTGTCATCCGCGATCGTAAACCCTCGCTTCTAGGGAGGGAGTAACAGTAACTAAAGGGGGCGGGGCTTACCGATAGGTCAATTGTGCAGTTTTTTATCACGTATTATTTGATTAAAATTAAATATTTGTTTAAATGCATTTTTTTCTAATTCTTTTATACTTATTTTCCATATAGTTTTATGACTTAATATTAAAGTCGAATTAAAAGACTTTGGAATAATAATAAAAATCAGCATTCTTTCATTCTTTATAATTAGTATGCATGCTGTTTTTATGATCACGTTTTAGTTGAAATATTATTTAATTAAATTAATACATTAAATGTTTGCTTTAATTGCATTTTTCAAATTCTTTCACAATCATTTTCACATTGTTTTATGATTTAAATAATAGTTTGATTAATCATTTTTTACAATTCTTATAATTAGTATGCATGCATGCATTTTAGTATGCATGCATGCATGCATTTTTTTATGTTAGTTAGAATATTTCATCAAAAGACTGAAATATTTGCTTAATTTTCTCATTCTTTTACAATTATTTTTCATATATTTTTAAAATTAATTCATTTTCATTTTAATTAATTAATTAATTAATATTAGACTTAATATTAATTAAAAGGAATATTAGTAAACATTAGCATTTTCCAAATTCTTTTAGAATTATAATGCATGCACCTTTCATTATCAATTAAATAAATGACTACATGGAATGTTTTTAATCAATTCACCACACAGACTATCTACATTGTGAACTGCAAAGACACAAAGATGATTAAACTCATGGAAAAAGTTAAATGAAATGGTGGCCGATTGCAGCATATAAAAATACAAAAATCTTCTGTTCTTCTATTAACATGAAATAAATCTATTTAGATTCATATCTCATATGCAATGCACAGTAGCAGTATATTTACAAATTACACATTTCATTTTACTTGCACTTTGCAAACAAGATTCAGTGTATTTCACAGCAGTTTCGCGAGAGCCATTCAAAAAAATAAAATAAAATAAAAAATACAGTGTAATCTGAAACTAAATGAAAGGGTGTTTACCAGAACTTAATGGTTATGTTATTGATATGCAATATGAATATGACCAAGCTGTTCATAAACATATACAAGAGCAAAACACTTACAGCTAAAACATCATTGCTGTTCAGAGTGTCGATTAACACATTGGTCAAACCAGTCATGATATTTGCAAGTAGGAAATATAACAACTGATTCCGGTTAACAGACTGTACGAGGCATAATGCATCCATATTTTTTCTCATTTTCTCATCCGGTGAAGACTTCTTGTTTTGATATGGATACCACGATGCAGACACAAATGAAAAATTAGAGATGGCTTTAGAAAAAAGTAGCAGTAAATCACCTATGCTTAAGCAGGAGAGAAAGAATAAAGCCTGTGCTACAGTCCAAATACAGAAGGAAAGGTTGGCCATTCTGCGTGACACTGGCTCAGTGCATATCTGGCATATGTAAAGACTGAGGAACAACCCAAAACTGGTTAACAGAAGGTTACGGACCACTCTGATCCAGTCTTTAACCAAATTTCTGCTCTGCATGAGGTAACGGCCAACCTGAACCCCAGCCATATAGATGGCGATGTAACCCACAACTGAGAAGATGCCCTCTCTGTTCGCCTGCAGAAAGCCCGTGCGCTCGTTATTGTGAAGGAGAAAGGACTTCAGACCTGTTGTCTCCAAAACAACCTGGTAGGTTCCACCAATGAGAAGAGCAAGAAGCCCTGAGGCGTTCACAGGAAAAATAGCCAGAAGTGCAGACGCCACCACTCTGACGATGGCTAACGTGAAGAAGAAGTTCCAGTGAACTCCATACTCTGTCATATGTTCATGGTAGCCTGATGATTTGACGCTCGCAAGTCTCACAAACCCTAACAAGACCAACGGCCAGACGGAAATGAACTGTTTAAACACATGACTGATCTTCGACCCTTGAATGCCCTTTCCTCTTGCTTCGGGACACACCAATGCGTTGGCCATTACATACGCTCCGACGCCGAAATCCATCACCCCCGTTCCATATGTCTCTGTTTTCGCGTAACGTCTTGGGAAGACGCTAAAATCAACAGCCAAAATGCTTATGGCTGTCTTCACGTTGACCAGAACTCGAAACATGGTCACAAACGGGACCAGGTTGGATTCTACTCTGCTTTGCACAAACCTGTCAATCGTACTGTAAAGGGAACCTTGAAACGGATGCTTTCCGTTCTTGTAAACGAGGTATAGGACAACTAAGTCAACTACAGCGATGCCCATGATGACAAAGTGAAGGATGTCGCTCAGTGCGGTGCATGACAGGACCATAGGCATTATTAGTGCTGTGAAGTCCAGCAGGAGATGGGCTCCCCAGGAGAACGGAAGAACCCCTTTTCCAAGATGGAAGACTATCAGGAAGAGTCCTCGGCTGAGAAAACACAGCGGGGCTAAGAAGGATCCCAGCGAAACCTCCATAAGGGTCGTCCCATTGTGATTGCTGACAAATGCAACTTTTACTTCTGCCGATTCCATTGTCTGTGAAAAGAGACAAGCGTGAAAATAAGTAAAGTACAAACATAGACTGCTAGTTGATACAGAACACACACTATGTGTGTGTGAGTATATATATACATATATCAGCCAAAAGTTTGTGCACACTTATTTTTTAAGATAGATAGGGATTTTTATGACTTATTAGTTTAAATATTTTTTAGAAATATTTAAAAGACTACATGCAATACTTGTTTGCATTTTTCTAATATATCAACATAACTTTTTAAAAATATATATATTTTAAAACTATTTTATCTAATAGTTTATGACTTCATATTAGTTCATTAATTATATAATCTTATAATAATTATATAAGGAATATTAGTAAAATTCAGCATTCTTTATTTTTTATAATTAGTATGCATGCAGTTTTTATGATCATATTAGTTGAAATATTATTTAATTAAAAGACTACATGAAATATTTGCTTAAAACATTAATTAATTGTTTCTAATTCTTTTACAATTGCTTTCATACCGTTTTTCGGACTTACAATTTAATCAAAAGACTTTGTAATATTAATAAACCAGCATTTTAAATTCTTTTATAATTACTATGCATGCTGTCTATATGATCACATATTTGTTGGAACATAATTTAATTTAAAAAACTGCATGAAACATTTGTTTAAAATGCATTTTTTTATTATTATTATTTTATACCCTACACCAACCCTACATCTAAACCTACCCCTTACAGGATTTTTTTTGCATTTTTAGATTTTCAGATGAACATCATTTACTATTTTTAATATTTTTTTCCCTCATGGCAGGCCGGTCCCCACAATCTCAAAAATGTTTGGTCCCCACATTGTAGCATAAACAAGTATACACACACATCTCAAAATGACAAAATTAAATCAATCACCTACGATTTACCATTAGGATGCAGTGGAAGTTTTTTGATCTCAAAGGTTTATGTTCAAATAATTCCAGAGAGTATTAAAGCAATTCAATCAAGACACATATTTATTAAAGCTCTTTATAATATGGATATTAGGAAATGTGACCTACCTCGTCCGGTGTGATGTATGGACATTAGATAAATCAGGTAAGGTTAGACTAAACTGCAGAGACCAACGTTACAGCAGTGGCCTGTCAGGATAAACCGGTTTAGCACACTAAATATGGACTCCCGTATATAGGTACTTACTGTACTTATAACTCTTTATTAAATAGTAAAAATAAACATTCGGCTTATAAATCGTTAAATCTTCAGTAATAATCCTCACTTTATAAGCAACTGTAGCCGCACATTGTGGTTGCGATGTTTCTTTCCGCATTGGGCGTGGCTTACAGCTAAACGTCACTGCATGGGGAGGGGCCTATTCCTTGCGTCTCAAATGCGTGACGTCGCTGCGCGTGTCAGTAGCCGCCAGTGTGGTGGGAGTTTTGTCCTTCACTCACTGAGGAATTTTCCTGGCTGGAGAAACAAAACATAACTCATAAAATATCAATCTAATGGCAGCGGTATAACACAGTAAATACAGCGAAACGTGTCTTTTTAAAGTTTACACTCATGGCGAATGTCAAACAGAAGCTTTTATTCAGAAAAAAAGACGTTTCGACCGTTAACAGTTCTGACGGGACATTCAGGAGTTTGGAAAAAGCTGGAAGACCAAACCGCCAGACGGAAAAGGTACGTTACACTAATTTTATTATTTACTGCTCATTTAACACTTTTTTACCTCACTTTTTCTGTATGCGTACCAACGTTTTAGATTTAAATTGTATTATCTACAAAAACAAGTTTAACTGACAAACAGGAAAATTAACGTTTGTCTGAAAGCAGCCCATTACAAAAATACTGTATCATGGTGGTTTATGTTAATTCAGCAGTTACATGCCCCAAAACGTCATGTTTGTAGGCATAAGTATTCATAATTTTCTTATTTTCCCATCACCGTTAAACGTATATTTTTTTGACAAGAAATACATATACTACACGTTCAGAATTATATTCTCCAATTGCTCCCTATTTATTCTCGGAATAAATATTTTATTTTTAAGGGAAGTAACATGCTTGATTAATGCCATCCTATACAGGTATAGATGATTAGGGACTAGTTTTCTATTGAGCAGAACAATAACTGTTAATAAAGTGATTTACTGTGACTTATTTCTAATCACTCATTTGAACTGGCTTGTTTTTCCGGAGTGCCCTCATTTGCACGTTCATTGAAGTGTTTCGTGTTGTCATTGTGGGATTAAACAGCGGTGCAGTTAATCTGAAGAACATGCTCGGATTATTCCGCAGGTCAACCTAATCTGAGCATGCGCAGAACAACCATTTGAACCCATTTCAGGCGCGCCTTTTTTTTGGCGTAACAAAGTTATGACGTCATTCCAAAGGCAACCTGCAACTTGTTTTGGAGTAAATGAAGACGTGCTTTTTTGGCACTATATTTTAAATGGTCTGTGTTCATATGTGTTGATATGTTCATTAAGTTGCAGCATCAAAGGTCACCCTCAGTTATTAAAGGGATGTCTAATGGATTATTTCGAAGGGTTGATTTTGTTATGGGGTGCACAGCAACATGTGTTCATACTTCGTTTTTAAAAAAAAAAATCGCATTATTTTTCACATATTTTACCTGTGATTGTACACCGCTTTTCAGCTAGCATAAAAACAGCCGGTTGATTTCCTGTTTCTGTGAAGGCCCTCCCTCAGAAATTTGCAGTGGGCTCTGATTGGTTAGCTGTGTGAGTGTGTTGTGATTGGCTGCATTTACACTGCATGGTTCAAGTGACCCAATTCCAAATTATTATTTTTTTTTATTTTTTATTTTTCCTCCCGTGTGGCCCACGACCGTGTAAGCAGGGAAAAATCGCATGGATTCTGATATGCTCTGTTTTAGACCTCATTCATATGTGGAAATAAATCAGATATGAATCGGATACGTGCATTTGCGCCTGCCGTGTAAGCGGCCAGATCGGATATTCCCCTGTAAATGCGACTCCTACGTCATTGAAAAGTGAGGGTTTTTTTTTTAATCATTTTGCGGTACAGACATACCTGTAAAAAATGAAACATCTCTAGTTGAGTAGCAGTGTATTAATTCCATTCGTTTGTGTTAAATAAAAGACGGAATAGAAGATCTGATGCTGAAATGTGCTGCTGTTGTCAGTGACGGCGGCTTGTGCACAGACGAGTGCTTCAGTCGCGTTCGCTCCATTGAAACCACAGAATTAAATGCACACAAATATGTCCCTGCCTTTTGATATACAATCACTGATGAACGCATTTGGTTTTAATTACTAAAAAAACACAGATGATATGACATGCTTAACATTATCTACCACCTGAGTATTCCACTCGCAAGTGTTCAGCGGAGCTGAAGATCATCACTGTCCTGAAGAATTTGTACTAGGATATATAATTATTTTGATGTAGCCTATAGATGTAACTATTGCATTAAAAACATTTCTATATGAATTCCATGTCAATTAATTAAACTCAGTGTACTATTCAAATTGATTTGTAATGTCATACTATTTTTGGCTTGTTTCACCAAGTGCAGTGTAAAATGCACACATCGGATACTGGTCACTTTTAAAAGAAATGTAAGCACGTCGTCCAAAAAAAACGGATATAGTCACAAAATCAGAATTGGTCATCAAGACTTGCAGTGTAAATGCAGCCTAAATGTCCCGCCCCTCAGCTCAGCGACATGTGCTCCGGTTGTATTATAAACAATGGCGTTGTCTATGTTGCTTATCAGTTTGAGTCCGATTGAGACGCAGAAAATATTAGTGAAGAGGATCACACAGAACCTGTGCAAGCACGGCTCGTAGTGGTAGGCCTATGTTTTTTTGTTTGTTGTCTCATACTTTTAGATATGCTGTTATTATGCTACTGCATATGTTAGCTTTTTAATGTACGGTTTTATCATGATTAAAGCTTTAATACAGTACGGCAACCGCATGCGCGTCCATGTTTAAGGCCTGTCATTAGGGATGTTCATATCGGTTATTTTTCCCAACCGACAACCGACACTCGTTAACCGATTATTAACCGTTAACCGACAAGATTATTTTAAATTAGAACTGAGTTAAATTAGCAAGAATAAGTGTCTGTGACCCGTTAAAAATACTAACATTTGTTTCAAATCATAATTTAAGAAAACGAAAGAAAAACTGTGCAACAAGTAGCGCGAAAGGAAACAGACGGCAGAAAGTGGCCTATTTTTTTGGCTTATTTTACAAAAGCGCAAAGATTTGTTTTTATTGTGAATGTACACAAATAAAAGCAAACCTTTTACAATTCCGATTATCTTCATGACTAAAACAACGGTGCTTCCACCGTTACAAGGTGAAAAAAATCAAATGATTGCTCCTACGCCGCATGCGCGCACACAGTTAAGCATTCTACCTTGACAATGCAGCCGGTTCATTATCATTATAAAAAACAATCAGTCAAACATATGGAGAAAAAACAAACAAACACACTGCTCAGTTTAAATGTGTAGTAAAATCTGTACCGTTAAGCGTTATCACCGTACCGACTTGAAGTTATGCAAAACGTTTTGTTTTACGTGGATATTGGAACGTGAGTGAAGTAGGCGTAGGCTACAAAAAAAGGTAAATAATATTTGGCATTCAAATACATCACGAATACGGAAACATTTGATTTTGTTTGAATGAGAGACCCAACATTGGATTCAGTTTCGTTTTAGCCTAAATGAATTTGTTTTGGTTTGTCGTTTACATAGCTAAGCCTATAGCTTCTTACACTTTTAATTCTTGTTCTTTTCTAAATAGCCTCCTGATAATTGAAAGGATTTGTTGAGGAGTGATGGGAACTAAAATAGCCTATATGTTTACAGTGTTTATTATAATGTTTGTAATTCGCGTCGGCCTATTTCTGAATGAAATACTAAAATGCGACTAATAGGGAGACTTATGTTTTTTTTTCTCTCTCTCTCTCGCTCTAAAAAACATATATTTTTTTATTTTTATTTTTTATATATATATATATAGCCTACGCGTAGCTTATTTTAACCATGCAGCAAACCTTTTAAAATACTTTGATAAATTACTGAAAAATAAAGAAATAAAGTGACTTTAAACCGTTTAACTGATTGTATTAATCGGTCAAAATTCTTATCGGTCGGTTAACGGTTAAACGGTTAAAATGAACATCCCTACCTGCCATAATGCCTGTCATAATGACGTACGTGTACGCTGATTGGCTAAACGCGTACGAAAATGCCCTCACCCGCCATGATTTAAAACGCCGTGTAAACACATACTGTGTAAACATCGCATCAACTTATATTTCGCAAGAATGGAGAACAGCAATAGATGGACGGACTCTGAAGTGCAGGCACTTTTGAACATTTTGAACTCCTTTCCGATCTTTCAATCACTTGACATATAAGTTACGTCGACATTCCATGTCCATTATTGTGAACCCCGCAAGACAACAAAAACACAGCTCCGATCACAGCGTCCTCCATCCTCCTGTTGTTAACGTTGTTCTTCTTTGTTTTCGTTGTTGAACGCTATGCACAAATGACGTCGCTGTCGACTGGCTTACATCACTTCTTAGTACCCACTGTAGGTGCGAATGGAACCCTTTAAATGGTACTGGGAAATAGTTTGTGCAAAATAGTCCCAGTACTTCAGTACTGTACTTTTAGTTCTGGAACTAAAGCTATGTGAAAAGCTGAGCTGATCTGAATGAGAGGGAGAGAGAGAGATGCAGAGAAGGGCGACGCGAGGAACAGTATTAAGAACCGCTGCTTTAGAACACTGATTTTGAAACTTGTGAGTCCATTAGAATCGTTAGAAGACAGAATCGCGATTCATACAGTATACGAATAGATTTTTACGTGCACCCCAGTTTTCTTCCTCTTCACTAAAGCAGCACAGCATGGCCTCGCCCCCTTCATTGCATGTTCCCAGGGGCGGGGTTTATCTAGGTTTATGATGTCAGTAACCTGGAAGTATTTTGTTATAGTCACTTACCAGCTGTTCGCTGTAGGCGATGCTATGCTAATTCTGTAAAAGACGATTTCTCCCTTTGCATTGAACTTTGAGCTTCGTAACTTTGCAGATGTTGTTTATGCTCACACAGCTACATTACACACTAACAAAAGTTAAAAAGGTGAAATCGTATTATATGACCCCTTTAAATTTGGTTTACTGTTAAGTGTGAGTAATGCAGTTGGTTTGTTGTGTCATGCAGTGTTTCTCATGCCTGCAGCCCGTGGCGCAGATTAAGTCGTCATCTAAGTCGTTTTTTTCTGGGGCATTATGATTCATGCATTGACTCAAGTGTTGGAACGGAAAGTTCCTGACAGATGAAATCGGATCAATACTATGGGAATCTGTAATCGTCTCATTACAAATGTTGCATGTGTTGAATGTCTGTGTAATCTATGTACTAACCAAAGTCTCTTACCATTATTTGTTTTTAAGATGCTCTCCAGTCAGTTCAGATTCCCAGTCTTGTTGTCGTTTACCTGTGTTTGTTATTGGATTAGGAGCAGGCCTGTCCAGCAGACAGTGTGTGTATTATTAGCTTGTCTTCAGCATGTCCTGACCCTACTCAACACATGCTTTCATCAGAGCATATGGAGTCACATCAGCGTCAGAGGAAGGATGTGTAATTACGCGTCTCTGTTTAATCCTGACATTTTTCATTTTTGTGATGAAGTCAGGTGTGTTATATTTGGAAAATGTTCTTACTCTGTTGTTGCTCAGCATTTGCTTTGTCTTTCAAATGAGGAATAGTACAAGCAATTAGTCAAATCTCAAGTTGTCAACCAAAAGTGTTGGAAATATGACCAACAAGTATACTGGCTTGATAAATGTAAAAAGCTCTTTCCTTTGACATAAAGCAAGCTTAATTATGGTGTTGTGCATTATGTAATATACAGTTGCATGCATGGCTCTGAAAGGATGTTTTTAAAAAGAAATAGTTCAGCCCAAGATGAAAATTTCCTGAAAATGTGCTCACCCTTAGGCCATCCAATTTGTAGATGAGTTTGTTTCTTCATCAGATTTGGAGAAATGTAGCATTACATCACTTGCTCACGAATGGATCCTCTGCAGTGAATGGGTGCCGTCAGAATGAGAGTCCAAACAGCTGATAAAAATATCACAATAATCCACACCACTCCAGTCTATTGGTTAACATCTTGTAAAGTAAAAAGCTAGGCCTACATGTCTGTAAGAAACAAATCTGTTATTAAGATGTTTTTAACTTCAAACCATCACTTCTGGCCAAAACATGAGTCCATAACCCATAATTATGCATCCTCCAGTGGAAAAGTCCACCCCCTGTTGTCCTCTTAGATCTGTGCAAGTGTGCATGTTTCTCTCCAGATTCAGACAAGAATATTATGAATAGAGGACTCTTAAAGAAAATGAAAAATTGTTGACATTTTCTGAAGATGAAATGTCAAGATGTAGTTGAATTGAAATCAGGGTTTGTACTTATGAAACATTTCTAAATTGGATTGCTGCATCTGAACTGTAAATGGAACCTATTATTTATGATAACATGGTCTTTATTAATTGCATCATGCAGGTGAATGGACTGAAAGACCGAACCCAGGACCTCAGGAAATCTCTCAATGATTCACTGGAAGGGGACATCAGAGACTTCCTCATCAATGAAGCTGAACTTCACACGTACGATGACCTCACTAAAGTCAACCCGGTTACGCCTTCTACAGGTACATTGTGCAAAAGCGCTTGGGATTTATTTCTGTAACTATTGGTCATTTTTCACCATTGGCCTTATGATGTTTATTGCAAGTGAAGAATGTCAAGGTTTTTTCCTTCCCCAATTCAGATGATAGGATATTCTTCCACATTACAATATTTTGATGTCTGATTTTAGTTCTAGAATGTGAAATTCTAGATTGGAGCTTGAATTCTGATTCATAATATTGACCGTCATATCACATCAAAATGTAATTGCGACTTTTTATCTTACAGTTCTGACTTTTTTCACAATTGCTAGTTAACATCTTGCAATTCAAAATTGTTTACTCAGAATCGCTTGTTTATATCTCTAAGAATTGCGAGTGGAAAAAAAACTCAGAATTGCAAGGAAATTGTGAGTTGTTAATATTATCTTTTCATTCTGTGGCAGAAACAAGCTTCCATACCAGTCCTAAATTTCTTATTGTGAGTCAGTGTTGAATTACAGCTGTGGTATTTTGTGTTTGGCAGTGCTGAAATGTCTGCAGGCCAGGTACAGCGCGAAGGTTTTCTACACACATGCTGGCTGCACGCTGGTCGCCCTCAACCCCTTCCAGCCCATTCCTCACCTGTACTCTCTGGATGTGATGAGGGAATATCACTCCGCTCCTCAACCACAGGTAAACACGCTCTATCAGTACATCTCTAACGTAAAAATATGGAAGTTACAAATATTTTAGTGTGGAAGCCATAAATACTATGAGTTTTTATGGTCATATTAGTGGTTTGATTCCTCATTCCGTGCGTTGGTAGAAATGTGTCAACTGGTTTGGTTTTGCTATAAAATTTAGTCACCAAAAAGTGACCAAACCAACCTGAAATATTTTGTTTACTGTATCAAAAAGAGGCATTATTGATTGACTATGTAAGTAATAAATGAAATATTTTTTTGGTTGAATTTATGTTGAATGAAGCAAAAGTTGTCTGCCATCATGATATAAAATTACTCAACCATGATATAAGGTTTTGGTCGTACCACCCACCCCTAGTTGCTTGGGTTTTGAGTGTTGTCTTTTGAAACGAGAGATCTGTACCTCCCTTTCAAATGCTTTAAATGCAGAACAGAATACAGGACGATGTTTAGTCAAACCCATTCGTCTTTTATCATAGCAGAGGACTGTGTTAAAACAATGTTTGCACACCTGGTCTGTTCAGCTGCATGTTTAGTGGTATTAAGTGTAAAGTTAATGAGTCAGTCTTTAACGTTATATTTAATACAGCACCAAACAATCTGTGTTTTTTTTGTTGCATGTTGTTGTCACCTTATCAAGTAAAATGTAAGCTATTATTTTATTATTTATGAGGTTTAAGGCTTTTCTCATTGTGCCTTTGGCCAGTAACCTTGACAATACTTTGCTCTGCATGTTTATTTTGACATCAAAGAATGTTAATGAAAAAACTGCAAATCAGGAAGTTAGATAAAAATAAACTGTGGCCACTCTGGATATTGACTAACCTTTTAAGGACATTTTGTGAGACAGGTAAAGGCAGGTTATATTATATGAACTGAATCAGTTGTCATCTCATTCTGATTTACAGAAAGCACTGTTATACAGAAAGCAATGTTAAAGCAACTTTTTGTACTTAGGAGTTTAAGCCACACATCTTCATCGTAGCAGAAGAGGCTTATAGGAACGTGCAGGGCCAGGTAGAGCCCATAAACCAATCTCTGGTCGTCTCAGGAGAAAGTGGAGCTGGGAAGGTAAGTGATGTTTGTTTGGTGTAATTTCATAATTCATGTTTTCCAATGCTTACAGCTACTGCATGACATTTTAAATGGGTCCAAAAACAGGCCTAGCTCTATGTAAACATCTCAGTGCTTTTCTCTGAGTTGCTCTATTCTTAAATGCCAGTCACTTTGTAAATCTGCATCACGTTGTGAAAGAGTCATAAAACATTCCCAGCTGAAATGTGCTGCTCAAACTGTTCAGATCAAATTACAGTTACCAAAACATACCTCTTCAAAATAAACCCACTGCTTGTTTTTAACTTTGAAAGTTTAGAAAGCCTTTTTTGCAGTATGTTTCAATAAGGTCTTGAAAAATAAAGGAAATTATGATTTCTCACTATTTACAGTCTTTAAAGTGCCCCTATTATGGGTTTTTGAAAATGAGCTTTCATGCAGTGTGTAACACAGCTCTAAGTGAATGAAAACATCCTGCAAAGTTTTAAATCTGAAAGTGCACCATGTATAAAGTTATGCTTGTTTTTAACTTTGGAAGTTTAGAAAGCCTTTTTTGCAATACGTTTTAATTAGGTCTCTAAAAATAAAGGAAATTTTGATTTCTCATTATTTACAGTGGGGATGCTCCGATCGATCGGCCGGAGATCGGTATCGGCCGATAATCACAATTTATTACTCGATCGGTACTCCCTACACTTGGCCAATCTCACAAACCGATTGCAATTTGATGACGTCAACACATGAGGACGTACATGATGCGTGGGGACATAAATGATTTGGCGCCGTAGTCATGTAATCGCTGGTGTGGAAATGCTATGACGTGTCAAGAAACAATGAAAAATTTGCTATTTGTCGTGTATGTTTTGCATGATGATATGATGAATGGATGGTTCATTTTTAACAACAGATTCAGTGATGTTCGAGCTGATCTGTGCACCATTAAGTAATAATAAACAGCCAATATCCCAGTAATATTCATACTAATAACCAACAAGTTAATAGTGAGAATTGGACACTAAAGTGTTACCAATATTCTTATTTACTCAAAGTATTTAAAGTGAGAATGGTACAGAAAAAGCATGAATTTTAGGGTTAGACTTTAAATTTTGATGTTAAATCCACTATTGTATTGTGTATAAATGTTCTACAGACTGTACAGTATTAAGTTCAATTACATAAGAAGTAACTGTAACTAAATTACAGGAAAAATAAGATTAATTCCTTGCTTTACTTTTTCAATGCAAAAGTAATTAAATTACAGTTACACCCAACACTTTACAAATTAATTAGTTACACCCAACACTGCCCGCGACCCACCCGCAAATAATCAGAATGCATTTTTTTATTACCCGACCTGCAGATTATCATCAGTGGATATAACCGTAATCAAACTACTCCGTTTTGTTCTATCAGTAATTTAAATGTTTCTGTTTCTTTTTTCCTCTTCATTCTTATATTAGGCTGTATTAAACCTTATGAGTTACATCAGACTTCTCAATTGTAGGAGATTAAATGTTTATTTTGTCCTTCACAGTTTACTATTGGATAATGTTTAAATAAACCTTGTGGGTTGCGTCAGACTGCTCCATTTTGTTTGTATTTATTTTTGTCTTATATTAAGTATCCTGATATACATAATGTTATGCATAAACCCCATTTTAAAGGTATATGTTCACTGTATAAGGAATCATTTTTGTGATTATTTATATATTACATGTTATATAAAGCTTGAAGCATCAGAATTGGCATCGGTATCGGTATCAGGCGATCACCATGACAAGAAATCGGTACTCGGTATCAGCTGCAAAAATCCTGATGGGAGCATCCCTAATTTACAGTCTTTAAAGTGCCCCTATTATGGAGTGAATGACAAGTTTTAAATCTGAAAGTGCAAAGTTATTGTCTCTCAAAAGAAAGAGCCGACTCTGAATCATTGAAACAAGTCGTTTTTAAAACGAATCCCAAGCCCTTTCATGTTGACCTCAACATGAAACATTAGCATATGGCCCGCTCACTTGTTGGTCTTTTCTTGCTAGTCTGAATGAAAATGCAAATTCATTCTTTGCCGCTAGGTGCTGCTTTTGGAGCGGTAAAAATAGCAGTTTCCCCGGTAACGCTGTACACAAAGCAGCACTGCACTCACAAACACTGCTTTATCAGGCATTACAAACATGATGACATGAACATGAGACCAATCGACCAATCACCACAGATTAGCGTCACGCAAAGGAGGGGTTTGGGATTCGTTGAGCAAGTAAAGGTAAAAATAAACGCATATTATAAGACAATGAAAGTGTTTTTTGACCTTGCGTGCATGTCAACCTGTTGTTGGGGACTCCCAAAACCAAAATATGAACCTTTCATTACACAAAATAGGGGCACTTTAAATGAACTGTCAAGCTTAATATTTCAAATACTTGCAGTACTAAGTTTAGGACTGATCTGAAAACAGTCAAATCTCAACATGATTTAGACCACATCTCCTATATTAAATATCTCTTCAGACATGGACGTCACGCTGTCTGATGAAGTATTATGCCACTGTAGCCGCCTCTTCTCAGAAGTGCCAGGACACCGTACAGAAGATAGAAAGACGAGTACTGGGCTCCAACCCAGTCATGGAGGCGTTTGGTGAGAAATACAAGGAGCAATTGATGTTTCAGTCTCATTTCCACATTTCCACAGAGATTACAGTCTCTAAAGATCTGTGATATGTTCATTAATTGCTTTCTAAAAGCCTTTCCTTTTCCTTCTTCCCCAGGGAATGCCTGCACTTTACGCAATAGCAACAGCAGTCGCTTTGGAAAATACATTCAGCTTCAGCTCAACGGGTTAGTTTTGCTTTCTCTTTGTTTCCCACATGGACATGAACCTGAAGAATCTTGTGATTGGTGTAAAGGTCTGTGATTTTATAATCCAGCTCTCAGCTGCTGGTTGGAGCATCAGTGCAGACATATCTTTTGGAGAAAACCAGAGTGGCTTTCCAAGCACCAAATGAGAGAAATTTTCACATATTCTACCAGGTAAATTAAGAGACTGCATTCACAGAATTAACCAGGAATATAATACTACCAAAGTATATATTTTCATAAGCCAATTTTCCACAACTACAACTACATTCTCGGCAGAATACTCCTAAAACTACATTTTATGACTCAATAACAGTAATATTTTGAAAATTGTGCCAATTTGGCGCCCAGGTCCCACCCCCGAAACGTCCTGACCTTTGAAAAAGTACTACCTCACGAGCAGGGACTTTTTGAGGGTCAAATTTTTACCCAGAACTTTATTTAGATCCCGGTTTCTATGGTGGAAACACACCAAGTACAAGCCCAAAGTCCCTGGGGAAAGTTCCTGCGGTGGAAACGGGCTTATGTATTTTATTCGATTATTACAGTAATACAGTAATTCTATGTTGGTTTATATGTTGGTTGTTTATTATCGGTTGTTTTATTTGAAGATGATGAAAGGAGCCACAGAGAAACAGAGACTGGAATGGATGCTGCCTTTGGAGCAAGATTTTGCTTGGTTGCCACATGCTGAGAAAACCTTAGAAGGCAAGGATTGTACTTCAGGAATTTGTATTTTGAAGCATGAAAGTCAATTTTATGAGGAATTTGAGGAGGCACTGTGATATTTGACATCTTGCATTCTGTTTGTTTGTGTCTGAGCAGAAGACTGTTTGCAAGAGACAGTGGAAGCCATGATCAACCTTGGCATTGATGAGGGGAAACGGACACAGATTTTTAGGGTAAGTGATATTGGTAAAATTATATCAAAACCTAAATGATGATTGGAAATGAATGGTATCCATGTTGGTTGGTGTTTGATTGTTATGCTTTTAGATACTGATTACACTCAGTTGTTTTGACTAATTAATTGAACTTTTTAAATGACTTTGTTATAAAGACCATATTTATATAAATGGTGGGTGGAGACACTAAATTACTTTTTTTCACTCACTGAAGAAAAAAGAAAAAATTAACCTTTTCATTTATGAATGTTAATCATCATGTAGCTTTTTGATTCATGCACCAAAATAAGACTGCACAGCAGACAAGAAAACGAGGTGTAAACTACTTTGTTAATGGGAGAATAAAAAAATATATATATAATATAATATAATATATATGTGTGTATATGTATATGTGACCCTGGATGACAAAACCAGACTTAAGTGACAATTTTTCGAAATTGAGATTTATACATCATCTGAAAGCTGCATAAATGAGCTTTCCATTGATGTATGGTTTGTTAGGATCGGACAATATTTGGCTGAGATACAACTATTTGAAAATCTGGAATCTGAGGGTGCAAAAAAATCTAAATATTGAGAAAATCACCTTTAAAGTTGTCCAAATGAAGTTGCTAGCAATACATATTACTAATCAAAAATTAAGTTTTGATACATTTACGTTAAGAAATTCACAAAATATTTTCATGGGACGTGATCTTTACTTCGATAATAAAAAATTGATAATTTTGACCCATACAATGTATTTTTGGCTATTGCTACAAATATACCCCAGCGACTTAAGACTGGTTTTGTGGTCCAGGGTCACATATTATACTTTAGTTTGTAAAATGACATTTTTGTTGTCTTTTTGCAAAGATCCTTGCAGGTCTTCTGCAGCTGGGGAACGTGGACTTCAGTCCTGCATCAGAAGAGGCTCAGCCATGTGATCTTGATGTACACGCAAAAGGTGTGACGTGTTTCTGTTGTATTGTTTATATAAAAAGCTAAGTTATGACCGTGAATTAGGCAAGATGCATATTCCAGACATGATGAGGCAAAGTACATTTATGGATGATACAAGTTTATGTCTGGGCTGTGACATGTCCCTATTACATTCCTCCCCTCACCAGCAATTCATTGCGACACTGCTATAAACACTATTGGTCAAAAGGTTGGGGTTTGGTAACAATTTTTAATGTTTTTGAAAGAAGTGTCTTCTGCTCACCAAGGCTGCATTTATCTGATCAGTAAAAACAGTAATATTGTGAAATATTATTACAATTTAACTGTGAAATGTGAATATATTGTAAAATGTTATTTATTGCTGTGATCAAAGCTGAATTTTCAGCATCATTACTCCAGTCTTCAGTGTCACATGATGTTGATTTGCTACTCAAGAAACATTTCTGATTATAATCAATCTTGAAAACAGTTGTGCTCTTTCATATTTTTGTGGAAACCATTGTACATTTTATTTTTCAGGATTCTTTGATGAATAGAAAATTCAAAAGAGCAGCATTTGTTTGAAATAGAAATGTATTGTAACATTATAAATGTCTTTACTGTCACTTTTTCAATTTAATGCATCACTGCTGAATAAAAGTATTACTTTCTTTTAAAATTAAATGTATGTCTCGGTATCTGTTGTATACAGAGGCCAAAACAGTTAGTAAAGATTCACCCCCTCCTAAAGACATGGTGACATTAGTAGCTTGTGTTGATCACTGCTCTCTCTCTTTCTGTGCTGTGTGCAGGTTTCCTGCAGAAGACCGCTGACCTGCTGCAGGTGTCGTTAGACGAACTGCACTCGTGTCTGACCGTGAGGACTCTGCGTGCAGGCAAACAGAGCGTCCTCAAACCTTGCTCTCAGTCGGAGTGCAGCAACCGTAGAGACTGTCTGGCTAAAGTCATTTATGCACAGTGAGTCGTATGAACTAGGTTTGACATTTTATGAATTGTACAGCTACAGCAAAACAACAAATCTTACACACAAAAACACACTCTCCATGTTGCGTTTCATGTATAATGAAATGTAGAGTTTTGCATTATTTTTTAAAATTCAATATACTTAAAGCAAGTGCTGTCGAGTGCTGAAGCAAATAGTTTTAATGAACACATTTCAAGTCTTGATTCTTTTTCATTTGCAGGCTGTTTGACTGGTTAGTCACTTTCATAAACAACAGTATGTGTGCAGACAATTCCATGTGGTGCAACTTCATTGGTACAAATTCTAATTATTCACTTATTTTATTTTAATATATTGCTAAATATATGACTTACTAGTCAGCATTTAATGTGTCAAATCATTTATATTTTTTTTTCTGAATGGAATGAAAATACTTCTAAAACACATTTAATCCTTGGCTGCTGTCTTCTACAGGCCTGCTGGATGTGTATGGTTTTGAATGCTTCCTCTTGAACAATCTGGAGCAGTTGTGTATTAATTATGCTAACGAGAAGCTGCAGCAACACTTTGTGGCTCATTACCTGAAGGCTCAGCAGGAGGAGTATGTGACCGAGGGGCTGCAGTGGTCCTTCATACTGTACCAAGACAACCAGGGCTGCCTGGACCTGATTGAAGGCAGTCCCTCCAGCATTTTCTCCCTGCTCAATGAGGTTAGCTTGCACTTATCTCAGAAACGGAAATCAGAAAAAGATGTGATGTACAGGTGCATCTCATTAGAATGTTGTGGAAAAGTTCATTTATTTCAGTAATTAAACTCAAATTGTGAAACTTGCACACAGACTGAAGTAGTTTAAGTCTTTGGTTCTTTTAATTGTGATGATTTTGGCTCACATTTAACAGAAACCCACCAATTAACTATCTCAACCAATTAGAATATGATGACATGCCAATCAGCTAATCAACTCAAAACACCTGCAAAGGTTTCCTGAGCCTTCAAAATGGTCTCTCAGTTTGGTTCACTAGGCTACACAATCACGGGGAAGACTGCTGATCTGACAGTTGTCCAGAAGACTATCATTGACACCCTTCACAAGGAGGGTAAGCCACAAACATTCATTGCCAAAGAAGCCGGCTGTTCACAGAGTGCTGTATCCAAGCATGTTAACAGAAAGTTGAGTGGAAGGAAAAAGTGTGGAAGAAAAAGATGCACAACCAACCGAGAGAACCGCAGCCTTATGAGGATTGTCAAGCAAAATCCATTCAAGAATTTGGGTGAACTTCACAAGGAATGGACTGAGGCTGGGGTCGAGGCATCAAGAGCCACCACACACAGACGTGTCGAGGAATTTGGCTACAGTCGTATTCCTCTTGTTAAGCCACTCCTGAACCACAGACAACGTCAGAGGCGTCTTACCTGGGCTAAGGAGGAAAAGAACTGGACTGTTGCCCAGTGGTCCAAAGTCCTCTTTTCAGATGAGAGCAAGTTTTGTATTTCATTTGGAAACCAAGCTCCTAGAGTCTGGAGGAAGGGCGGAGAAGCTCGTAGCCCAAGCTGCTTGAAGTCCAGTGTTAAGTTTCCACAGTCTGTGATGATTTGGGGTGTAATGTCATCTGCTGGTGTTGGTCCATTGTTTTTTGAAAACCAAAGTCACTGCACCCGTTTACCAATAAATTTTGGAGCACTTCATGCTTCCTTCTGCTGACCAGCTTTTTAAAGATGCTGATTTCATTTCCCAGCAGGATTTGGCACCTGCCCACACTGCCAAAAGCACCAAAAGTTGGTTAAATGACCATGGTGTTGGTGTGCTTGACTGGCCAGCAAACTCCCCAGACCTGAAGCCCAGAGAGAATCTATGTCAAGAGGAAAATGAGAAACAAGAGACCAAAAAATGCAGATGAGCTGAAGGCCACTGTCAAAGAAACCTGGGCTTCCAGACCACCTCAGCAGTGCCACAAACTGATCTCCTCCATGCCACGCAGAACTGAGGCAGTAATTAAAGCAAAAGGAGCCTCTACCAAGTATTGAGTACATATACAGTAAATGAACATACTTTCCAGAAGGGCAACAATTCACTAAAAATGTTTTTTTATTGGTCTTATGAAGTATTCTAATTTGTTGAGAGTGAATTGGTGGGTTTTTGTTAAATGTGAGCCAAAATCATCACAATTAAAAGAACCAAAGACTTAAACTACTTCAGTCTGTGTGCACTGAATTTATTTAATACACGAGTTTCACAATTTGAGTTGAATTACTGAAATAAATGAACTTTTCCATGACATTCTAATTTATTGAGATGCACCTGTATATATGCATCACAAATGTAGCGAATGCCTTTATTTATAGCTTGCATAGTGAAAGAGCTTTTTTTTCTAGCACTACTGAGTTTATTTTTCTTTCTTTCTCTTCATTTTGTCTTTCTCTTTCTGTATTTGTAATTCTTTGGCTACTGTCTGTCGTCCAGGAGTGTCGTCTGAACAGAGCATCGGATGCGAAGCAGTTTCGTGTGCGTCTGCAGAAGGAGCTGTCGGTTAACACCAGCATCAGCTGGGACAAACTCAGCAAAGAGCCCCATTTTACTGTGGCCCACTATGCAGGCAAAGTCAGTTACCAGATTGAGGGCATGATGGAGAAGAACAAGGTACAAACTATACAAGTAGTTGTATACATAAACTGTGTCTTGTCTATGCTGAAATCTTCCTTTGGGCTTAATAAAGTTTATAATGTCCATTTTTTTCTGTAGGACCCGGTTCCCCCTGAGATCATCAGTCTCCTGCAGAAGTCCCAGGATTCATTGCTGCACAGTCTCTTTGCTGACGGTGACCGTGAGAGCGAGGGGTCTAGAGGACACAGTAAAGTGGTCACTGTCGTCTCCAAATTTAAGGTACAGATTTTTAAGAGGAAAAATTAAGCTCTAAATGTATTGTTTTTTTGTTTATTGAAAGATTTCTTTCTGTTGTTTAAATGATTGTGTTTTATCTCTTAATCATTATGATTCACATTATAAGATGATTAGACATAATTTTGTTGTCCCAGTACATTTTTTTTTTTTTATTCTTGATTGTAACAGGTCAAAGGTGAAGTTTTAAAGAAGACAGATACTGCATTGTTTTTAGACTGACCTGCATCTGTGTTTAATATAATAATTTGTTTGTCTTTCTGTGAAATATGCAGAACTCTCTTGGAAGCCTGATGAAGATTTTGCACAGCACCACGCCGCACTACACGCGTTGCATCAAACCCAACCCCGACTGCAGACCACTCACCTTCAAAAAGGAAGAGGTATAAAAAACAGATGCATTTCTGTCCGTTTACATGAGATTCTCTTGAGAGTTGCAGATTTTTAGCCTGGTTTGTGAGTCTCGTTTTGGTTTGCGTTCAGGTAATCGCTCAGCTTGAGGCCTGTGGGATAGTAGAAACCATAAACATCAGTGCAGCAGGATTTCCCATCAGGTAACACTACACGCACATCCCAATCTCTACATTTAACAAATAATACTCAATTTTACAACAAATAATTTAATGCAAATTAATCGTGACTACGTTACAGAATTTGGTATATTTCATATCACCTCAAGTTTAGAGATGTTATTACAGAATTCCTTTCAGAATCAAAACTAAATTATTTTTGTATTATTTGTACAGGATCCCATATGGCAGTTTCCTCCAAAGATACGGGCTGATTGCAAACACCAGACTAACTGCACAAATAAACCGATCGAACAGTACGTAGAACATGTGCATACTGTACTGTCTGGGGTTTTTCTTTTTTCTGTTCTTCTGTTTAATAACTGAATCCTGTCTTTTCTTTCAGTATCCTCCTCTCATTTCTTTCTGTCTTTAATGAACACAGTGCTTAAAATAATGTGAATCTGAATTCCTCAGGTGAATTACTGCATGCTTGTTTAATGGATATTTTGCATGCAGTGATGCATTTGCTTGCCTTTTCTTCTTTCTCTCTTCACTATTTCCCTCTTACTAATTTCTCTTTTGTAGAAATAAATAGATCTTTGTTCAAGTGGTTGAATTTTTTTGCATGTGCTTTCATGTCACTGCTCGTGGGATTTGATACAGATAAGAATTTCTTAGATGTGCACATTAGTTGATTGAACACCAGTTTTAAATCTCAGATAAACCAAGGGAGCTCAGTGACGTTCCTGAAGATCTACCTTCCTGCAGAGATTAACTCTAATCAAACACACCTAAACCAACTAAGCTAGGTGTTGAAAATTACAGGGGTGTGGTAGAGCAGGATTGGGAGTAAAACCTACAGGAAGGTGGATTCATGGGAACAGGACTGAACATGTCTGCCCTAATACCTCGACCCACCAAGAGTCAAAGCAAACTTTGAACTAAACACGATGCACCTATAAGATGACCCTAAAGTGCTTGATTTCAGTTGCATTAAGGCAAGACACCTCAGGTGAATAGGGTAACGTTTTCGACTAATAAATGTCATTATATTTCCCCAATTCATTAACACAGTTGCTTGTACAAGTTTTCTTAAATGTTATATTTAATATTTTATATTTAAGCATTATCTAATTAACTACGCATAAATTTGCATATATTTCAATATTTTTTATTTATTTTTATTTTTTTATATAAATTTTTTATATAAATCAGGTAAATGATATATGACAAAACCATACTGTAAAAACTTTTAGAATTTAGATAGGAATAAAACTGTAAAGTTAGTTTTTGTAAGTAAAATGAGGTACTTTCCAGTAGTCTTAAAGAAGACATGTTATGGAAGCAAAATACCCCAAAATCTCTACATTGACCAGTGCATGAAAAGCAATGGTTTTACTTGCAGTGTCTTGCCTTAATAACACAATAGCAGTATTATAAACATGTATTTCTAAAGCTCAGCTTTCACTCACAGGCCCTGAGATGAGCGATCAGGCTGTTCTGGGATCTGCTGTAGAGGATGTGCTCAATGTGGTCCTCAAGAGACGCACCCCAAACTCCACCCTCAGCCCTGATGACAACAACAACATGGTGCACTGTGGCAGGACCAAAGTCTTTCTCACACATTCCCTGGTAAAGCGTGCACTCTGATTACTTATGATTGTAATGCAATTTGTAAAAGTTGAAAGTTCACTGAACTCTTTCAGCCTGTTTACCCTGTCTCAGCTGATGCAATCACAAGCTGTCAGATGTATTTTTATTTGATGTCAGTAGTTAATTTATCATGTGTTGTGCAGCTGGAGATGCTGGAGGAGCACAGGAACAGGGTGCGCTCACAGAAGGCGTTCTGTATCCAGTGCTGCTGGCGCAGGCACCAGACCCATCAGCGTAACCTGAGGACACAGGCTGCCACCCGCTTACAAGCAGGTTAGGATTTAACATCTTTATTTTGCGATTACAGGTACTATGGCTGTATAACAAACAGGGCTGCACAATTTGGGGAAAAAAAGTGCACAAAAATGTGCAAAATTAAATGTAAAAAAATAAATAATAATAATTGTGATTTAAATAAATAAAAAAATCCAGCCAATTTTTTGTGGTTTTATATCAATATGGCTATTTAATGAATGAATGCATGAATAAATAAATAAATTATTGTTATTTTTGTTATTATTATTACTACTAAATGAAAATAATAAATAAAAAGCAAAAGAAATATTACTATTGTAATATTTCACTTTAAAATGAAAACAATTTTATTTATTTATGCACTTCAACGGTAAAATTACAATACTAATATTTTGCTTAATTTTCTTAATTTAGTCATTTTAACCATTGTTAAATTATTGAACTTTTATTTTGACAGAAAACTGCATAGAGAAGTCAAAGCTTCTCATTACAACTTTGCCTTTGCGATTTAATAATTGCATTAAGCTATATTGCAACTTCAGTTTTATTTTGATTAATCATGCAACCCTAATGACAGCTAACTTTGTTCTAGACAGTTGCTAAATATTAAAGCTGGGAATAAGCTGGTTGGGTTTGTAGACACTTTTAGACAGCTTAAGAGATAAAGTGCACAAGCGAGAAGACATTATTCTTTAGGAATAGACCCAGTGACTGTGCATTTCTCTCTGATCTCTGCCTGGCTGAAGGAGCAGACATCTGCTGTGCGTCTAGACGCTGACACCTGATCAACTTCCTCCTGATTATCCCTTAAACTCAGAACAGAACGGATGCAGCTCACCTGAGCCAAACACCTGCTTCACTGAGATCAGTAGAGCCAAAGGCCAAATCAGGCCACATTAATTTTATAGTGCAGATCATACAGTATCGAAGATGTAGGGCTGCATGAGGTATCAAAATTAAACCAAAAGCACTGTGTTCATTTACACATGAGCAGCTCATTGTGTGCTGTGTTTTTAGTGTCTCAAGAGCATCTCAGTTTACAGTAAATGCTGCTTATCACAAACTCCATATCTGCATCTGACAAAACGGCTCTATATACAGTGTCTGTACAGTATTATGTAGTGTTTTTAACTCTCTTTATGTGTATCTTTAACACAGGTGTGAGATCTTGGCTGGTCAGAAGAGAGATGAAGAAATGGCACAAAGCTGCATCGATCATCCAAACCAAATGGAGGCGCTGGAGGGTAAGCATTGTGCTGATTTTTATTTTTATTAATAAAGATATTGGACAGGACTTGATTTTGTCTGTTGAGAATTGATTGGATTGTGAAGACTGTTTCATACCAGGGATGAAGGCAGGTGTTTGGAAGGGAAGGAGAAAAATAAAATGCAAACATAATAATAATAATAATAATAATTATTATTATTATTATTATTATTATTATTTTATTTTTATTTTTTTAATCTTTTAAAATGTAATCCGATGAAAATGTAACAGTTCTTTTTAGTTTCTGACTAACAAAGTGCTGCACAACAGAGATTTCCTGTTTAAATTAAAACATGGATGAAAAATAGTGTGCTATTCCTTAGTGTTTTAATAAATTGTATTGTTTATTATTATTATTATTTTGAGAAGTACATTATACTATGGTGATTTGTTATGAAGAGCTTTGAGTGCCACACGGTTTAAAATGTTTTGTAATATTCCTTAAAAAAAGGAATTATTATTGTCATCACAGTACAATCTTAATATATTTCTGTGAAAATTTCCTCAAACTGAACTTTTATTTAGCTGTTTTGTAGTGAAGACCTTTGGGTTTCTGTGTTTATTTGATGATCTTTATCAAATGAGATGGTGAAATGTTTGTTTTAATATATCCCTTTTCATTTAGAAATGTCACATAAAACGGGTTATAAACACCATTTCCTGCTGACTTTAAATGTAAATGGTTCAGCTTCAGTTCTACATGTTTTGTGCCGTTTTCTTATCTTTCTGGATAGGCGTGGATGGATGCGTTAGCTGAGGCAGAGCTGGATGATGCTGAGGATTTCATGGAGAAAGAAGCGTCGTCTGTGTTGCCGAAGCTGGACCCTCTGCTGAGGGAGAGAGGCTCCGTGCAGCTCTCCAGCATCCAGGAGCCTGTGATGGTCAGAGGCTGGCCCATCGGTCTGGCCATGGCCTCTGCTCCCAGCATCACCGTCTCTCTGACAGCCACGGGTTTACAGCGGATCATGTCCATGATGGCCTGTCTGAAGATCCCATTCAGACACGGCGAATACAAAGTAAACACCAACCAGTTTGACCAGGGTGTGGCGTCTATCAGAGCTCAGCCGCGGGTAAGAGACGCTTCAAACATACGGGTTCATTCCAGGAGAAATGCAGCTTACTCGTGTCTATGACATGTTGTCAATTGTTTTAGTATTATTTATATACTCTTAAAGTATGTATTAATATTTTAATTTTTGCATTTATTTTTGTATTTTCAGTTTTCATTTGAATTTCAAGTTTTAGTCATTTTATGTCCTTTTGTCATTTATAACTGTCATTTTTTTTTTTTATATTAAAATTTTTTATTTAGCCTTTTTTATATATATATTTTTTTATATATTTTACTTTTAGAAATGTTAGTGCTTCAACTTAAACTTATTAATTTCATTTAGGGCCAAGGTAACATTTCTTGGTTTGTTTTTCATCTATTTATATTTTATTTTACCTTTTTTTTTATAGCTTTATTACCTAAAATATTTTAATAGATGAATAAGTTTTTCTTTTCTTGGTGAATAAGTGCAATGAACATGTATTATGATATTTTGTAAAAAGTATTATATACTATTGTATTTTATTTTATTTATCGTAATTTTGTAATGTGCTTTTTGTATTTTTTTTGTTTTAGTAATTTTTGTACTTCAGCGTAAGTTAGTTGCCACAGTAACATTTCCCATTTTAATTTATGTAATATTTGTTTTATTTTGTTAGCTTTATATTTTTTTATATTTATTACTTTTATAAACGGTTTTAAATAATAGTTTTAGTAGACAATAACACTGTAAATCAAGTTTACTCCGAGCCGTGTTATTTCGGTGTTGATAGTCTTCTAGTTTTTTTTATATATAGATATATTTTCAATTCGATTTTCTTTTTATATTTTCTCTTATGCTTTGTTTAATTTTGGTTAAGGTTTTAGTCATTGTCTTGCATTTATTAGTTTTTTTTGTTTTTGTTTTTTTTTTAGGATTTTTAAATATGTCTCTGAAGTTTTTATTTATTTGTTTTAGTTATTTTAGTACTTCAAGTTAAGTATTTACTTAAGTATTTTATTTCTGCTAGTTTCCAAGGCAATAAAGTACAAAATAAAGAAATAATAAATTGCAAAATAAAAGTAAAATAAAGCACAAAATAATGTGTAAAATAAAGATTAAAAAGTAACGAAATTGTTTATGGTTTTAGTTAACTATAATAACCCTGACACATTTTGATGTGAGAGTATGAAGACTTTTTTTCTTAAGGGAATCGTGCTTTTATGCTCAAATTAATCTGAGAACAACCTGAAATATTGCTTTAACTGCTCTGTAACTCTGTTTGTTTTGACAGGGCTCCATTAAGATGCATCTTCAGAGGTCTCCGCTGCTCTACGCTGACATGCACCCAGTGCACAAGACCGACGTGGTGACCGGATTCAACCAGATCCTGCTGGAGAG
Source organism: Acrossocheilus fasciatus (assembly GCA_036784905.1). Taxonomy (NCBI): domain Eukaryota; kingdom Metazoa; phylum Chordata; class Actinopteri; order Cypriniformes; family Cyprinidae; genus Acrossocheilus; species Acrossocheilus fasciatus. The sequence goes on from CM071942.1 coordinate 41,602,196, forward strand.
AACCTGAGATTTCATGCTGTTAAAAGCTTTCATGCAATCAGTGCACCTTTGAAATACACTACATTAAGTGATATTAAACATTTAGCCTTATTGCCTTATTGTTAGTGCAATGCAGTGTTTGGTTGTATTTACTCTCTCAGGATTCAGCATAAAGCACCAAGTGCCTTTTAATTCTGCTGCGTTCAATCAGTGTATTCTGTAAAGCGTTTTATAACTGTTACTTTATACTAGCATGATCTGTCATAATTTAAATGTTTCTTGCACAGCTTGAAAGTGATAATTGTAGATAAGATTTCAGTTTTTATTCATAATGTGCTGCTAATATATACCAAAATCAGGTATTTTTAAAACATCACATTTAATTTGTTAATATCAGTTACAAACTTTGTAAGCTTTAAAACATTGTGATGTTATAAATGATATTAAGGTATAATGATAACTAAGGGAGATACTGGAGAATATAGTATTCATATTACATGTTTTGTATACTTTACTTGTCATCTTTTTTTAAACTTTATTCTTTGCACAAACACTACATGGTAAATACTGGGAAAAGCCACTGTTTCAGCACTGCTGTTGACGCTCTTACCAAAGCAAACTGAATTAATATACTTTTTGCATTTGTATCTGTAATTCCAAACTCATTTTGTCAGATGTTTTTACTTTTTGCTGTTTTAGACTGAAATGTGTTTTCAAACACCAATGCCTCACAGGCACAACACAGCATTAGATCATGTGTTTTTTGGTTTTTAAACATTTAATTGCATGCACAAACTGCTTTTATGACTGACAATAATCAATATCTCTGTATATTTATTATCTCAGGGCATTAATCAGCAAAACGTGACTTGTAAGCAGGTTTTCTAGTACAATGCAGTACTTCTTTAACAAACCAATCAAACACCTTGTCAAACTTTGATAATGCCAATAAAGATTATTACAGGCTTCTTCTGTTTTTGGTGTCTTTTTTACACATTCTGTAGTGTGGAATATTATAATTATTGACTGCTGAGTGTCTGTGATAACACAAAGGCTCAGTAATATGTTGAGAAAACATGCACCATCAACAAAAATAATTTGGACCATTAAATGCTAGAAAGCTTGTGAGCAATTTTATCTTAAAAGTTCATTTGTCAGGTATAAATATACATTTAGTGGGGTCCATCTATGGCAAAACCAGTTTCTCAGTCTCTCTTTAAACTTCTGAAGAACAAACAGTTCATTACTCTGAAGACTGTCTCTTAAAACAGTAGTTCACCCGAAAATTAAAATGTGTTCACCCTCAGTCCATCCAAGCTGTAGATGAGTTTGTTTCTTCATCAGATTTGGAGAAATGTAGCATTACATCAGTTGCTCACCAATAGATCCTCTGCAGTGAATGGGTGCCGTCAGAATGAGAGTCCAAACAGCTGATAAAAACATCACAATAATCCACAGCACTCCAGTCCATCAGTTAACATCTTGAGAAGAATAAAACTGTGTGTTTGCAAGACACAAATCCATCATTGAGACGTTTTTAACTTCAAACCGTCACTTCTGGCCATAATATGAGTCCATAATCAATAATAATGCTTCCTCCAGTGAAAAAGTCCATCTCCTGTTGTCTCTCACATCAAAATCAATGCACATATTTGTTTAGAGCTGTTTCGGCTTGATCGGTGCAGATTTCTCTCCTGATTCAGACCAGACCACTTTTTACTGGAGAAAGCAATATTATGGTTAGAGGACTTGTATTTTGGCAAGAAGCAACAGTCTGAAGTTAAAACATCTGGATGGAATGATGGATTTGTTTCTTCCAAAGACATTAACTGATGGACTGGAGTGGTGTGGATTATTGTGATGTTTTTATCAGTTGTTTTGACTCTCATTCTGACGGCACCCATTCACTCCAGAGCATCCATTACTGAGACACTGATGCAATGCTACATTTCTCCAAATCTGATGAAGAAACAAACCCTTCTACATCTTGGATTGGTCTGAGGGTGAGGATATTTTCAGCTAAATTTCATTTTTGGGTAAACTATACCTTTGAGTCATCGTTCGCATTCAAAAAACATTGGTGTAATACAAATTTTACATTATTATATCAACATTTTTGTAAAAATTTGACGCATTTGCGTTAGGAATCGGTCCATATGTGACAGTTCAATCCGATCAGAATTCTTCATCATCATCATAGTCATTCTCCGTTTCTGAAGGTTCAATAATTTTTAAGCACTGATCAGCAAACTCCACGAACAGCGGCTCCTGCATGGCGTCTTTCATGGCTTTGGCTTTATCTTCAGCCGAGTCCACAGACATCACTAACCGCCGGAGATGAGGATTCCTCAACAGACCCTTCAACGCCTCTGAACCACCTGTGTGAATGAAAATCATGTGTTACTGCTCTCACAAAAACAGCATTACACATCATGTGAATAAAGTCTTTATCATTTCATACCCAGCTGCTGAAGTTTCTGTAATGGCACTTTGTCGGTCTGACTGCCTTCATCAAGAAGATCCTCAACAGTCCACGGCTGTTCAGCTGAAATCAAACATTTATTTCACTTTTCACTTTTCAAAAGGAGACAGAAAAGTTCTCTTGATCACCTATAAAGCATTAAATGTGCTCACCGTTGTTCACTGGTGTTGAGCTGCTGGAGGCTGAATCTGATTCTTTAACTGGATGACATGAATCTATGAGAAGAAGGAAAAATAATGGCTTCAATAGCTCGTTTTTGACTGATTTTTGACTTTGTGCACAGGACAGTCCGGCAGCTTGAGAACAAATAATAATAATAATAATAATAAAATAAGTGCATACAATAATAATTATTATAATATTCAATTAGTAATAATCTATACAAAATAAACTAATATCAAAACAACAATAATAATAGTGTTTTTTAAAGTGCAAACAGTAAAGCGTGGCGCAAGCAACGGCAAGGTCATGGGTTCGATTCTCGGGGAATGCATGAAGTGATAAAGTGTAAACACTGAATGCAACGTAAGAAGCTTTGGATAAAAACCATTTGCAAATTTTAAATGTAATCTAAATTATTGTCAATATAATATTGGATACTTATAAGTAGACTTACCATCATCTTTGTGTCTTTTAAAGCAAATCACCGAACAACTAGAAGGAAAAGAAACGTGTTATTTCATCAGTATTTGTCGCCAAAGCTAAAGTGAGCCGATACATGTATTTCTGGTATAAACTGGCAGTTATCGAACATGAATAAATGACTTACTATCTGACTCTGCAGGCTGGACATCTGTATTTAGGAACATGTTCGCTACAAACTCCACAAAGCTGCATAACTGATCTAGAAAATCAACAAGCAAACAGAATATATGAAAGTTTATACTAAGCAGCTTTTAGATAAGGGAACCACGTGTTTATGTTGTTGACAGCGTGCAAGGACTTTTAACTCATTTCCGCTTCCGAGCGCTTCCGGTGTAGAGTGCTGAGGTCACGGTGTCCTTCCCCACGTGTGTGTCGGTAACATTCAGTGTGATCCGCGATCTGAACTCAAGCGAACACCGCCGCCGTCATGCTGAAGTCAGTTAGCCGCGCGGTTCAGCTCGTAGCCCGGCTCTCCAGCACCGTGCCGTCCGCTCCCGCCGTCAGACCCGCGCTGCGCCTCAGCAGAGGCTTCACCAGATCCATCTGGAGCCTGAGCCACAGCGGAGCGGCGTCCGGATCCAGGCCGAGGCTGCTCACAGCGACGCGGGCTCTGCCCACAGTGTCGTGCGGCTGCGGGAGTCTGCACACCGAGGGTAAACGCTGCTTCACACTCACACGAACTAAAAACTATGCTGGTAAAGGTATTTTTATGGTAAAAGTGTAAACCCTAACTAAAAAGTACCATGGTAAAGGTATAGACGTCAACTAAAAAGTACCATAGTAACGGTATTTTGTATGGTAACGGTGTAGAAACTAATTAAAAAGTACCGTGGTAAAGGTATAGACGTTAACTAAAAAGTACTGTAGTAAAGGTATATAAAGTAGTTTAAATTTTATAATTATATATATATATATATATATATATATATATATATATATATATATATATATATATATAAAACACACACACACACACACACACACACATATATATATATATATATATATATATATATATATATATATATATATATATATATATATGTATGTGTGTGTGTGTGTGTGTGTGTGTAATTTAAGTTAGTGCTAAAATAACTAAAACTGATTAAAAATTAATGAATAAAATAAATAAAATTTGAAATAAAAATGATTTATGAAGTAAAAAACTAGTTTTAAACACCAAACAAAATTTCTGACTAATTAGTTAGAATAATAACCTAATTGAAAGAATAAATGTTTCAGTATTAATTAGAATATTTTGTAATATTACAGCAGATGTCACATCTGGAATTATTTGCATTCGGTGTCATTGTGTTTTCAGTCAAACATGTGACCTTGAGACTGAATCAGGAGACGAACAGCTTGTCATTTTAACTGACCGGCGAGACTAGTTCACTAGTGCTGGTAACGGAGCATGCATGTTGTCTTGAGTGTTAATTAATTAATTAATTCTGTCTTTATTCTGCAGGTGATAAAGCGTTTGCAGAGTTTCTCACTGATGAAATCAAAGAAGAAAAGAAGATCCAGAAGAACAAGACTCTTCCTAAAATGTCCGGCGGCTGGGAGCTCGAGCTCAACGGCACAGAGGCCAAACTCATCCGCTCTCTGTCCGGAGAAAAGTAAGGATCGTGTGTTTCATCTGGACCATCAGAGTCCTGCTGCTAATAATGATGCAAGCCACATGATGGCCATTCTAAACCTTAAAGGCTGATGCAATATAGCACACACACCTCATTGCTTTATAAAACAATCCTGTTTAGATTTATGCATTTTCCAGATGTTTTTATTGAGTTGCATTGCATTCAAGGCATGCACAAGCAAATACTTATTAACTCTTTCCCCGCCAGTGTTTTTGAAAAAAGTTGCCAGCCACCACCAGCGTTTTTGCTGATTTTCACTAAAATTTCATGGCCCCCAGAATATTTTTTTGTATGAATATCTGAACATGCAATACATCAAAATAAAGATCAGACACTATACTTTCAAACTAATTTTTTTTATTCTAGCTTCAAGCATTGTTTTTTTTTTTTTTTTTTTTTTTTTTAATCAACACTTGAATGTAGGTAGGCTTCATTAAAAAAAAAAAAGAAGAAAAAAAGCGCAACATTTTGAGTAAAAAGCTGGGAAAAATCGCATTTTTATCAAATACTACATCTGGATCATATTCAGTAATATTATCAAAGCAAAAATGTCCACCTACCACTTCCTGGATCGACATTTGACTCGGTAACATTAGGCAGCTTTCATGTTGATGATTGCATTATTTTTCATATGCATATGCTTACATAGGAGATCGCTCGTTTCTGCATCTTCCTCGCCTCTGTTTTTGATCGGCACTTTCTATACTCGTTCAGGAGATGCGTAATAGCGCCCCCTAGTGTATAACAGTGAGAACACGGAAACCCAGAAGATTCCATGTTTGGTGGGGAAAAAATTAATAAATGCATTTAGCAAATTCATGAAGTGTCTTATATGATCATATTTATGCTCTGCTGTAATAAATCCTGTGGGATTTTGTGTTTGGTAGAGTCACCATCACATTCAACGTGAACAACAGCATCCCGCCGCAGCTGGAGGAAGATCCTGAGCAAACGCAGAAGAGTCAGGAGGAGGAGGTAGAGCTCAGCACACTTACAGTGCATTCATACTGTAACAACAACACCAGCTTATTATATAATGGAATATGAAATCAGGATAACCTAATGTTGTTCAAGCTGTTGCCATTATATGCAGTTGCAATTGTGAAACAGAGATTTGATCAACTTAAGGTTGCAACGTGAAATCACAAGTTTAACAAAGGTGTAAGCAGAGTCATAATGCATTATTAAAATGGCATATTTTGTATAAAACATGAACGTGTAAACTATATAAACTTACATGTGTGCATTTAGCACACACAATAGAGGAACAAAAGCAGTTAATGACAGAATTGAATTCTGGAAATTATAAGATTTAATAAATAATAATTATTATTATTAATTAAATATTTATATATAATCTAGTAAATAATTGTAAATATTTATATAATAATGCTATTTTTAACTATTCCACAAAGTGGACCATAAAACCAGTCATAAGGGTCAGTTCTTTTTTGAGATTTCTACATCATCTGAAAGCTGAATAAATAATCTTTCCATTGATGTATGGTTTGTTAGGATCGGACAATATTTGGCCCGAGATACAACTATTTGAAAATCTGGAATCTGAGGGTGCAAAAAAATCTAAATATTGAGAAAATCGCCTTTAAAGCTGTGCAAATGAAGTTCTTAGCAATGTATATTACTAATCAAAAATTAAGTTTTGATATATTTACAGCAGGAAATTTACAAAATATCTTCATGGAACATGATCTTTACTTAATATCCTAATGATTGGCATAAAAGAAAAATCAATAATTTTGACCCATACAGTGTATTTTTGGCTATTGCTACAAATATACCCCAGCGACTTAAGACTGCTTTTGTGCTCCAGGGTCACATATATTAGGGTTGTCCTTGACTAGAGATTTTTCTGGTCGATTAGTAATCGTTCATTTTAAGCATTCGTCGACTATTAGTCACACATTTATTAATAAACACATAAATCATGAAAATGAGCCTTTAATTGCCTACATAGCCTAATAAGCGCTCGAGCTTGCCACAGCGCACCGGCAGATACAATAATTATGAATGTGTCAGGGAAAAACAGCAAGTACACTGCATTAACGTTTAAATAATTTATGGATAAACTAGTGCTTTCTTTGTTTTTGACTGAAGAGACTCATCATCTCCGCAGTAGTGATGCGCCTTTATGCATGTTTCATACGGATTACATAATCTGAGAATATATGACTTCTATTTGCATAGTTTCATTTAGAAGTAGACATATTCAAATAGAGTATTTTACCATTGCCTCCATCTGTGCTGCAGTGATTGCTGTTCAGCTCCACACTCTTGAATAGCGCACGTTTCTCGAGGTTAACATCATATTGAGCGGCCATGTGAAGCTGCTACTACATACATCTTTCAGATGAAAAGCCATATTTGAGGTCGATGAATGATAGTCGAGCTTTTGGATGTCCTGACCGATGTATTACCACATAGACCAGCCGTTAACCATCTGTCCATAACAAACTGCAATTAATTAATAATTTCTGTACTTTTAAATCAGGCTTCCTCGTATATCAGTGTGAATCTTGCTTCTTCAAATTAAAAGCACAATTTTTGGGAGAGTGAATTAAAATGAGTTGTTGTAGCTGATTTTAATGCTTGTTTATTTCAAATCATTTTCAGTCCTCTTGTAAGCTTGCCGAGGCCCCCTAGTGGTGGTTGAGAGCCACTGCTTTTACCACCTCATGTCTGTTTTTAACACATTTTTACAGTTTTTTTTGTTTTGTTTTTTTTAGCCTGAAATTGTCTCCACACCCAACTTTGTGGTTGAAGTGGCAAAACCAGGAGCAAAGAATTCACTAGTGTTTGACTGTCATTTCCCCGAGGATGAGGTGGGTGGTTGTTCTCTCGTTCTTGTATTTTTAGGTTAGTGTGACTGAAGGCCCAGATATCATAAAGAGCATGCGAAATGAAAAAGATGAGTGATTTCTCACTGACTGGATATCATATCCAAAGCTCTTTGTCTCTGAGCAGACCGGTCACGGTGAGGGTGAGGAGGAGAGCGACATCTTCGCCATCCGTGAGGTCAGTTTCCAGCTGGAGGGAGACGCCGAGTGGAAGGAAACCAGCTACACGCTCAACACAGACTCTCTGGACTGGGTGAGAGCTTTACTGAAGGACACAAGGACATGACAACGCTTGTGTTTGATCTGAATCACTTCATGTGCATTTCATTCGATAAAAACTATCACTGAAGGTCTTCACTGCAACGTCAAAATAAATGTTTGAATTAACTTTTGAAGAAATTCTGACAGAAATATATTGCAGTTGCCCAGAAGACTGTACTTCTCTAACTCACTTAAAGGGATAGTTCACTCAAAAATGAAAATTTGATGTTTATCTGTTTACCCCCATGATTTTTAACTCAAACCGTTGCAGTCTGTCAGTCATATAATGCCAGTCAATGGGCTCCACGGCTTTGAGAGTAAAAAAAACATGCACAGACAAAATCAAATTAAACCCTGCGGCTCTTGACAATACATTGAGGTCTTTAGACATGAAACGATCGGTTTGTGCAAGAAATTGAACAGTATTTATTTAATTTTTGACCTCTGATTCACCACAATGTCCAACTGTAATGCACTTATAAGTCTGCGATCCGCTCTAATTTCTGACAGACTGCAACGGTTTGAGTTAAAAATCTTCGTTTGTGTTCTACTGAAGAAACAAAGTCACTTAAAAATAAATAAATGTACAGCCTTAAAAATTAAATTTTTGTAAATCTTTTAACAAATGGATGTTAAATTGTATCTCTTTCTGTATTTCAAATAATTTGATTATTTTGATTACTAAAATTTAATGTAACCAGTAAATTGCAATCGTTTAAATTGAAAAATTAAAACAGGAAACAATACAATGGATTTCATAGACCCTTATTATTGTAAAAAAGGTAATACATTTAAATTATTTTATTTTGTTAATTTAATTAATGAGGCATGCTTTTTAATTACTGAAATTAAATTAAACCATTAAAATGAAACTCTTCTTTTTTTTTTTGAGTTGTATAGATTAAATTGTATTTTTTATAGATTTATATTGGATAGAAACCACCCCCCCAAATTGAAAAAAATTAAAACAGGACGAAAAAGTAACTCAGAAAAAATTAAAATGGTGAAGAAGTAAAAGCATGGGGCTCTAACAAATGCACAAATGCATGACCTCTGACCTCTCTGATTCTCTAGGCCCTGTATGACCATCTGATGGACTTCCTGGCTGACCGCGGCGTTGACAACACGTTTGCGGATGAGCTGATGGAGTTGAGCACGGCCCTGGAGCATCAGGAGTACATCAAGTTCCTGGAAGAGCTCAGCACTTTCGTCAAATGCAAATAATCTGTCTAGATTTATCGCAAACTTGTGATACGTCTGGCTCATGTGGTTTGATGTGATGACAGAATGAAAATGAAGGCAGAAGAGTTTTGTATTTAATTTTATATCATGTTTTCAAGTTATGGGCACACGGTTACGTTTCAGATGTCATCGCTGGGGTTTACAGGAATCAAGAATGTGAACTAAACGTTCATGAGAAATAAAACTGAGGAAATATTGGGCTTTTTGTCTTGATTTCAGTATGTGTTGCTAAAAGGCAAAAAAGCATGATTGTCCGTTATGTAATTTTTTATTTCATTTTAATGAATTGATTCGACTTCTTGAAAAGTAACAATTAAACTGGCATGAAACAGGAAGGACATGACATCGAGTAATAGGCAATGAAATGTGCAAATTAAAAAAATCCATGATCCATTAAAAAAAAAGTTAAAATGTTTAATAAACTTGTTTTATTTCCTTGTATGTGGAAAATGATAAAAAAAAAAAACTTAATTCACCCAAACCAATCCAAAGAATGATGCTTAAAGGTTTATCCTTGTGTAAAATATAAAGATGTTTTGCATTGTGTAACATTTATATACAACATTCTTATTACTGTAATGCAAAAATGTAAATTAATACAAAGATTAATATAAAGTAGCTCGATAGATACTCAATGAAGATTACTGCAATATTTATTTTAATCAGCATAAAGTCAAAATACAACTGTAAAGTACAACAAATACCACCATGAGACAAACTCTTCATTTCACTTACAAAAAGCATCATTTAAACAAAAATAAGATTTTGAAGTGCTTAACTTGTCACAATACAAAAACCATGATTTTGCTAAAATACGCATTATTTCTGATTTCGAGGTGAAATGACCAGAGCATGTTCTTGACCAGCTTCGTGAGATTGTCTAGAACAGCTCATGGATAAATAAATAGCTGCGTGCGCATTTAAAACAAAATGCACTCAATAGCAGACTCAAGATCAGACAAATCAAGAGTTTGATCTGCAGTTCTGTACTTTTACATTATGACTCTCAAATAAGGGTAGTGAATCTAAGGTTAAAAATAATTCTTTATTTCACAGAAATAATATATTCACAACATTTAAAACATCCATCAGACTCTCTGCAGCGTGGATGAACGGCTCACAGGACGACAGACAGATAGTCACACACCTAGAAACAACAAAAACATGCATGAACAACAGCTTTCAAGTTGATTTAAAGAGTCATTTAATTATCAAGACACACAAACCCAACTCTATGCGACATGAATGTAAAGCATACGAGTACCTTGCAGCTGATCATGAGGTTTGGTGATCCGTCAGTGTTGAAGGCCATAGAGAAGGTGGGGTTGTGAAGACAGTCCTCCATGTGCTCCGTCATGCGCTGCTCGAGTAGATCCTGTAACACCTCGGCTGTGACGTTCCTACCCTGAGGAGACATGAGAGAAGAAGATGCTCGTATTAAACTGCTTAAGTGAGTATGGTAAACCATAAAGAAAAACATGTTACATCCATGGGCAACAAAACACAAATTAAAAAAAAAAAAAAAGTTACCAAAGCAATAATTCCCATTTTTTTAAACTTCAGATGCTAAAATAAAAATAAAGCTAAAAAATAAAAATTAATATCTAGACGTTTAAAAACAAATAAAAAAAATACTAAACTTTAAATAATAATTGTTCATGTTTTATGCCTTCATTTGATTACCACTGTTTTTGGTAATATATTTGTATTCAATTATAAATCCAGAATGATCAAAGCCCTATAACTGTAAAAATGTTAAAGAATTGTTACAATTTCATGAATTCAATTTACTAGACATGCTTTTTGATTATTCAAATGCAATTAAAACAAAATCCAGAAGAGCTTTATTGAATTTTTAATGAAAAGCATAGGTTTCATCATTTCAATTAATTAGACTGTTAAAAAAAAATAAAATAAAAAATAATCCATTAAATCTGAATTTAAAAAATGTGGGGTGAAAAAGGCACTCCAGAGAAATTTTAATAGGAAAAGATAAAACTGATTTCATAGGGTCCCTAATAAGTACACAGCAGTGACCTTCGACCCCTCTGACTTTCTATGTGAGAGAGAAATATAAAAATAAAAACTAAATAATAATATTAATAAAGACAACAGCATCTCAATGATATTAAAATAACACTGGTTAGTAAATACACTCATCCAGGATTTCCCAGTCCATTCATCTACTGGTCACATGCAAAATTAAGATTAGTAGTACTCTATTTTATTATACTATATTCTAGAATATATATTTACTATATTCTACTTCATTCAGACCAGTCAAATGCTGGTGCTACTTACAATCGTGTTGACGTAAAGACCACACGGACACGATGTAAAATGACTGCTGACGGTCAGATTATTCCTGCAGATACAGAGAAAAACATTATAAACCTGATTAATAAAGATCGGTTTAGCAGGTGATCTCTTACGGCAAACACTTACGCGTGACACACGGGGCATATGATCTGTCCAGACGCCTCCATTCCCTCCAACACCGAGTTTAAATACTGCTCTTCATAACGCATGCTGCTGTTATATTCCTCCAGAATCAAGAGCTCTGAAGGAGGAGAGAAACAAAACAGACTAAATCTCAAGTGTGAAACACCAGCATTTAATACAACCCCTACACTTTTACCAGTTTCAACACAATTTGTAGATTTGCTCACATTTCCATTTCCGGGGGGGGGGGGGGGGGGGGGGGGGATACAAAAAAATAAATAAGTAAACTGTACATGCTGATGTAACCTTGTGCGATGAGCTCCTGCTGAATTTCCTCAAACGCTGAAAGTTGGTCATATTCCTGCTGTGCGGTGTACACCTGAGGAGTGAAAATCATCCACAAATCACAGTCGGTCTTCATTTACTCACCATTACGTCTCAAACCTCTTTGTGCTAGGCCTGTCACGATAACTTTTTGTTGTGTGATATATTGCCCCAAAAATAACTGCGATAAGCGATATTATTGTCATTTTAAAGACCATTTTATGTCACTGAATATATAATCATAATGTAACAGCATAATGCAAGAAGGCCTACACACTTCCAAATGCCAACAAACATTTAATTCTAAAGAATATTTAGATCATGGAAATTAAGTATCAAAATATTAGATACCTTTAAAAACTTGAATAAATAGTAAATAAACATTTAACATAAAGTGCAAAGTAACAAGTAGAAAAAAAAGAAAAATGCACAAAGAACTTGTATGGAGATTTTTCCCTGACTCTTTTCTCTGTAAATTAAGGGTGCACACTATTGCTGAAAAACACAATCACTACTTAGCTGTCAGATGTCTGTATCACAAAGGCACAGATTCCTAAACGAGACCATATCTGCAGATTAAACGTTTTTGTAGAAGCAGTTTTTAAATTTGAACTAGCACCTCATGACTACACCACGTTATGTACGAGAAGCTGCAAAAGACACAGGCGCAAGTGGAATGTACAAAACATGGTGACATTCATTTTTAAGTAAATATAATGGGTGATATATTGCATCACCAAAAATGATTGAGGTCATGTATATATATTGCGCGATAAGTCAATTTATTGATTATTGCAACAGGCCTACTTTGTGCAGCTCAAACTCAGCTTTCAACGACATCAACAGATGCATTTTGACAAGCCAAGTTTGAATATTCAGAAGCACAAATCAGATTTGAGAGCGGAGGGGGGGGGGGGGGATTTCAGTGAATGACCTCAATTTACAAACTGCTGATATGGACTTACATTAACTCTAACTATATAGAATAAATATCATGAAAATGTCCCTGACATACATCACCGTGTATGGGAGTGTGAAGAAGCTTTGAAAACAGGTTGATAACTTTATTTTTATTCAGATTGTTACAATTTCTTGTCTGTGTGATAAAATACAAAATGCATTAATTAAAAAAAGAATATAGATGTTAAAACCTTTATATCCTGAGGAGATCCAGTTAAAAGAAAAGGAGGAATATATACGATATTTATAATCATGTGTATCCTTCAAGCAAAATGGCTTATTTCTTTATACTGGAGAAGTACTTGTGTGCCAAATAAAAGACACTGACTGAAAGAAATGGTAAAATGTGGAAAATAACTTAAATTTTAACTCCCTACATGAGTTTCTCATGTCAAAAGGTAGAAAGCAGTGCTTAATACACACATCTCTGATGCCGTTCCCGTTCCAGAGCGACGGAAGACTCTGATTGGACGACTGTAATGCGCTCCATTCCTCCTCCATCACCTCCTGCACGAGCAGCGAGCGCGTCGATCCTCCCGAATCCTCTCCCGTCTGTCTGAACTTCTCCAGTAACCTCGACCGGCTGTTCTTCAACCGCTCCACGCAGCGCTGGAGACACACCACACACCGTTATATCATCACTCTGGTGTCTCAAAGCCTCTCTCAACCGCACACTGCTCATAGTTCATGCAGTTCAATTAAAAATACATTATAACGATGCCATCCCAAACAGTCCCTTGTTTCCAAAACTTGTTCTTTGCATGGAAAACATTAATTTTAAAATAAATATATAAGTTGAAATAAATTTAGATCAACCACACAAGATGACATTTACATTCCACATAATATTTCTCAATTTCAGTGTTTATTTTATTATTTGTGAGCCTGGAGCACAAAAGCAATCATAAGCAGCACGGGTATATTTCTAGCAATAGCCAACAATACACTGTATGGGTTATTTTCTTTTATGCCAAACATCATTAGGGTATTATTAAGTAAAGATCATGTTCTATGAAGATATTTTACTGTAAATATATAAAAACGTAATTTTTGATTAGTAATATGCATTGCTAAGAACTTCATTTGGACAACTTTAAAGGTGATTTTCTCAATATTTTGATTTTTTTTGCACCCTCAGATTCCAGATTTTCAAATAGTTGCATCTCTGCCTAATATTGTCCGATCCTAACAAACCAGCTTTCAGCTGGTGTGTGAATATCTTAGTTTTGTGGTCCAGGGTAACGCATTTTTAAATGTTTTATCTTTAGTAATACACATGTATCAGTAATCCTTGGTCTAGGGAAGTGTTTTGGTTGGTTAGACGAGGTCTTGAGAGTTTTGCCATGTTCTGACTGGTAAATATATTCATTATGTATTGCCATAAGGAAGAAATCACTACTAGTTCTCATTATTGTGATGGAATAAAGGAGCAACCGGATGAGTTTCCTTACTAGGCCCGGTTTCACAAATGGGGCTTAGCTTAAACCGGGGCTAGGCCTTAGTTAAATTAAGATATTTAAGAAACTTTGACAAAAATGCCTTAGAAGTCATCTTGACACAGGCATTTTAAGATATGTCAGTTGAGACAGCTCAAACATGCATTTTAGTCTGGGACTAGTTTAAGCCTTGCCTGTGAAAGAGGGGGATAATGTCTCAAAACAAAATCTAATCGTAATTGTCCTGTAATCAAAATACAATGATTTTCCTTAATTTATAACATGGACCGTTGTTGGCAGCTTCAGCAACATTCCTCAGCACAGAAGGGAGCGTTATTTACCTTCCGGTATGTTTCTTTCCATGGTGGAGTCGTGCCTTTGTACATGGATCTGTGTCTCTGTACCGCGTCCATGATTTGGCTAAACTACAAACACTTCGAGCAGAACTTTAGCACTGAAATCACGAAAACAACACCAGCTGCTGGCCGTCAATCAGCGGCTTTTAATCTTCCGCTTACGTCCCATACAACCGGATGTTCCTGCAGAGTTCATGGGATTTGTAGTCCGTAATCTCTCCAAGTTATTTAGTCGCACTTAACATTATTAACATTATTATTTTATTGTATATCTTAGATTCATTTAAATATATATATATATATATATATATATATATATATATATATATATATTTTTTTTTTTTTTTTTTAACTTAAAATTCGTTTTTTTAAGTTAACATTGTTACGATTTTTTTTATTAAAAAAATGTATAGCTAGTTATTTTTGTCTTTGTGATAAAATATAGCCTATTCACTTAAAAATAAATATAGAAATGAAAATAAATATTTCAAATAATATGCCTTTATTTTCATTTTATTTTACCTTTTGTCATACACACATTATTCCGTATCAGTACCTTATTTATAAAAGTTACCTTTTATTTGCATGAAAAATACTTTTAATTATAAAAATAAAATAAAAATAATAAAAATACAACATTTACACTAAGTAGCCTAAACACGATTTCTCATTTATTTTTATTACATAAATATAACAACTGTTAAGATCCGTTTTACTAGATATGTACAAAAAGTGCATGTTTACTCGAAAATAAGGTCGGGATTTAAAGCCAAATCGCAATTTGCTTGGACATATTTACTCATCAAATAGACTCTTACTAGTAATAGCAGCTAATAATAGCAATAATATGTCACAGCACATCAATAGCTGGGACGGAGATCAGCTCTTACATAATTGTGCTCGAGTTTAGACCGCCTCAGGCTGTCAGAGTTTGAAACTGCACGATGCAGCGTTTTAATCAGTGAGTTTTGTTCATTTTATCACGCTTGATCTTTGACCTGCAGCACAGCAGCGTACTAAGTATGCAGTGGAGCGCGCCTCCTCAGATGGCGTTTTTCTCAGTGGGCTGCATTTGAGCAGCGTTACAGCACTAGATCAGCAGCGATGGCAAAGGCAGAGTACTCGGAAACCTCAGAGCCTAACCAGATCGGACCGGATTCAGAGTCCGATTCGGATCCGGATGACCACTTGCCCAGTGTGGACGCCGGAGCGGGATCCGGATCGGTCCGGCGGACTCAGGTGATCCACAGCGGGCACTTTATGGTGTCCTCGCCGCACAGCGACTCGGTCCGGAGGAGAAGCGCGGCTCTTTATAATGCTGATAGTTATGACTTTGACACCGTTAATAAACCGGACTGCCAGACCTACAGTTTCGGTCCGTTGAGCTCCAGACAGCTGAGCATTGACCCCACTCTCACACGCCTGTTTGAATGCATGACACTGGCGTACAGGTAAAACAAACCTATCATTTAACTCTGATTTATCTTACTGCAATGTCTGCTTCACTATAAAGTACTAATTCACCTCACGCTAATGTTTACATTATTATAAAAGAGTTAAATTACTCCAGCTAAACTTATACCTAACAGCAGTGTTTACATAACTGCGTGTAACTTATTTAAAAATAAATAAATAAAATAATTCACCTCATGCTGATGTTTTCATTGTTATAAAAGAGTTAAACTGCAGATCAATCACAATTTAACTGTAATTTTACCTCACTGCTGTGTATACATTACTAAAAAATCGTTACAGATAAATTACTACAGCTAAACTTACTCCTTACTGCAATGTTTACAACACTGTAAAACAGTTAAAGTATATATAATTAACCATTTAAGTCAAATTCACCTCATTGTAATGTTTACATTACTATAAAACAGTTAAATTACTCTAAACATACTTCACAGCAATGATTGCATAACTAAGTCGTGTAACATATAAATAAATAAAAAATAATTCACCTGACTGTAGTATGGCAGTGTTTACATTGTTATAAAAGAGTTACACTACAGATTAATTACAATTTAACTGTAATTTTACCTCGCTGCAATGTATGCATTGCTAAAAAATCTTTACAGATAAATCACTACAGCTAAACTTGCTCCTTACTGCCATGTTTACAACACTGTAAAACAGTTAAAGTATATATAATTAACAATTTAAGTCAAATTCATTGCAATGTTACTCATTGTAATGTTTACTATAAAGCAGTAAAATGTACAGCTAAATGACTACAGTTGAATTTACACGTCATGGAAATGTTTACATTACTAAAAAATCATTACATTATTAAACTGTAGCTCACGGCAGTGTTTACATAACTGTGTGTATAAATGATAATAATAATAATAATTCAACAGATAGTAGTATGGCAGTGTTTAAATTGTTATAAAAGAGTTAAACTACAGATAAATTACAACTTAACTGTCATTTTACCTCACTGCAATGTATATGCCTACCAAAAAATTGTTACAGATAAATTACTAGCTGAATATACACCTCACTGCAATGATTACATAACTCTAAAACCAGTCAAAGTATATAAGTCAAATTCACCCCATTGTAATGTTTACGTATAAAGCAGTTGACTACACTTGAAAGCATGCCTTCAGTTCAATTTTCACCTCACAATTTACAGTCTAACTTTGATTTTACCTCACTGCAGTGTGTAAATTACAGTAAAACTATTAAAGATAAATATCAAAAGTTGAACTTATACCTCACTGAAATGTGTACATTACTGTATAAAGCAATTTAAGTATATATAACTTAGAATTCATCACATTACAGTGTTTATATTATTATAAAACCGTTAAACTACAATTAATTTACTATTTAACTTCCATTTTACCTCACTTGCACATTTTAACTTAATTGTACGTTAATATATATCGTTAGAGAAAAAATACTAAAGTTGAAGTTATACCTAAGTGAAATGTTTACATTACTATAATAACTATTTTAGTGCAGATAACTTAATTATTTTAAGTGAAATTTACCTCGTTAGAGTGTATTTTTTATTAAATAATTAAACTACAGATATTTTACAATTCAACTCAAAATTGACCTCACTGCAGTGTGTGTATTACTACAAATCTTTTACAGAAAAAATACTACAGTTTAACGTATAGCCCCTTCTATATAAGTACGTATAACTTATATTTTAATTGGAATTCACCTAATGACCGTGTGTATACCGATATAAAGTAGTTACAATTTAATTTCAGTTTACCTCGCTAAGTTACAGATAAATGACAACAGTATACTGTAATTTATGTTGTAAGTGAAACGTGCCTTATGGCAGTGATTTATTGTTATGTAAAAATTGTTATGTGCAAACAAAATGCTTATTGCTGAGTATTTAAATGTCACTTAAATACTCAGAAATAATAATAATTTTTTTTTTTTAATTCTTTTGCATCATTCTGTTTTATTTCAGCAGACCTGTTGCATTTGGCTCTGTAAAAAGAATTATAAAATGCTCTGAAAATGAGTGAATCAAAAAGGGTTTTTTGGCTCTGGTTCTTTTTATGTACTACTTATTTTATATATTATACAATTATAATGCAAGTTAGTAAAATGTTACCGCAGTAAGAAGTGGGTGTGAGAGAGACTGAACTCTTCTAGATTCACTCTTGCTTTCGAAACAGCTGTGAAATCCTTGACTGAGTTAAAAAAAACTCATTCGGACTTTGATAGCAGTTGGAAGACAAACGAGGTGAGAGTTACAGAATAACTAGGGTAGAGGAACCCACACCACTTTCTCCAAAACATACACACATGTTATTAACCCACAATATTGCAACACGCACACAGAGCTGTTATTTTTTTTTTAGCTGTATCACTTCTGAACAGTATATCTTGAATGTTTTATTACTATATTGAGATATTTAGGTAATCCTGCTTCAAACCTTTATTGGTTTGTAAGTATATTGGGCCATTAAAAGCTTTGAGCCCATGTGGAAAGTGTTTTTATTGTATGCTGGTGTTAAATGGCCTGCATTAAAGTAATTTCTTAAACTTATCTTAAAGGATTTGCAGTGTTGCATTTACTTAAAGCATGCAATATTTTTTGCTGTTTCCATATGCTAATGATAACACCAGATGAACCTTGTCAAAAGACCTAGAGAGACTTCTGTGCACTAGCTGTTGGAGGTATATTGTGATGTAACCAGACTTTGGCCGTGAGTCAGCAGTAGTAATTTATGGCACACCAATCACCCGACGTCAGCCGAGACGAGGAATCATGTCAGCATAGAAAGGCAATCAAAAAATCTCCTCGTATCACCACATATGACAATAACATTATGACTGTTGTTATTGGACTGTGAGATATCGTGCCATAAAAACACTGTTGAATGTTCTCTGGTATCATTAGTGGTAGTCGTTACAGAGAGCGTCACTATATTCGTTTATATTTGAGCAAACCTTTAACCCTAAATATTAAACAGTGTTTGCATGATCCGTGTATAATCAGGGTATCTTCTGTTTATTCGTTTTTTAATTTAATATTAAAAACAGAAAAATAAGAAAACGGTTCCTTTTTTCATTTTTCAATTTTAAAAAAACCCCCGAAAAAAAACAAGAATTATGCTTGATTTTGCATTTTTACGCTCCTGGTTAGAAAATGAATTAACGACTTGAATATTCCATCTCTGCGTGTGGGCGGGAATAAAACGCCCCTTTCCGCTGATTGGTCAACCAAACATTAAACCGTGCTTTCATTAGTTCTTCCGCAGTCCTGCTGCTACACTTGTATCATTCTTAACCGTTTATTGCAACTATATTTAATTACTTTCTCAACAAACAACCAGACTAACAAATGGCTAACGAATAGCCCGTACCGGGGCACAGCCTATAGACGGCTTACTTCTGTATGGGCATAATTTCGGCAACCTGTGCAAGAAATAAGTTATTAAAAAAGTTATAAGTTATTATTTTCTCATAGCTTAATATTAATTTATTCTCATAACTCTCATTACTCATAACTACACAGGCACATCGCCTGTTTTATTGAGCTGAGTTTTGGACAAGAGATGAAGTTGAAATGATATAGATATGTAAAGATATGACATCATTCATTTCAGCGTAGTATATGGTCTGTTATTCTATTTTTATTTTAATTGGTTTTCATTGTTATATTTTAGGGGTAATGTTAGCCGTTAGCCATTTGTTAGTTTGGTTGTTTGATGAGAATGATACAAGTGTAGCAGCAGGACTGTTTTCTGCTGTGCAGAACTGCAGAAGAACTAATGACGGCACGGTTTAATGTTTGGTTGACCAATCAGCGCAAAGGGGCGTTTTATTCCCGCCCACATGCAGAGATCAAAAATACAAGCTATTTATTCATTTTCTAGCCCTGAATGTAAAAATGGAAAACCAAGCATAATTCATGTTTTTTTTTGGAAAAATTGAAAAACGAAAAAAGGAACTGTTTTCTTATTTTTCTGTTTTTTAATATTAAATTAAAATACGAATGAACGGAAGATACCCTGATTGTACACGGTCCTTGCACATGCGACTTTTACATTTTCTTCAGAAATTGTAAAAAATCTAGTTGTTTTTTGTTGTTCTATTTGTTTTTAATTTTTAATGGGTTTCCCAAAAAATGTAAAATTAATTTAGAAAATGTAAAAATAAACAAAAACAATCAAAACTAGTTAAAAAAGATGAAATATTTTGTTTACCTGCATTTCATGTGACCATTAACTGGCATCATAGACCCATGAACATGTGAATATCTTGTTAAATTATTGAAATATAAATGTAAAATATGTTTTATGTAAAGCATGGTTTCCCAAACTGGTTCAGGGATTTGTGAGGGAACAGTTTAATTTGAATTATTAAATTGTAAAAATGTAAAATGAAAATGAATATTAATATTCAAAATCAAATTAAAACACTTACTAAAAGACATCAAATATTTTATTTGTTCATCTGCATTTCATGTTACCATTATTCAGCAATATTTAAAAACAAAACATTCTAAATATTTTTAGGGGGTTTGTGAAGAAACTGTAGGGAGTTTAATTAAATTAATTAAACCATAAACATGTAAAGTCAAAATTCATAAAGAATTTTAAAATAAAACACTAACTAAAAAGATTTTCTTAAAAAAAGTTTATCTACATTTCATGTGACTATTAACCACCACCACAGA
Source organism: Acrossocheilus fasciatus (assembly GCA_036784905.1). Classification (NCBI taxonomy): domain Eukaryota; kingdom Metazoa; phylum Chordata; class Actinopteri; order Cypriniformes; family Cyprinidae; genus Acrossocheilus; species Acrossocheilus fasciatus. The sequence goes on from CM071942.1 coordinate 41,622,981, forward strand.
ACTGTGAAAGTGTTATTAAATTTTTGAAGAATTAACTTAAAAGTTGTTCGGCCGACAATAAAGCTTTGGAAGTAAATATTTTATCACTGCCACTCTTTTGTTGTTTTACTACACGCCTGCACTTATGTGTATCCTAGTAGTGGCGTATACAGGAAGGAGGAACAGACATTTTATTATTATTCTTTTTTTCCAACCTGATGACGTTGTTTATTTGTAAGGGTTTGTTGCCATATCCCACATTTTAGCAATCATTCTCACCGGACTCGTAGCAACAGAGTGAACACAGCACTCTCAGTTCACTTGTCTCTTGTTTTTAGGGGTTAAGTGCACTAGAGCCATCAGTAAATGGTGTAAAGTGTGGTCAGAATATGTGCTGATGGGCAGCTGTGTCGCTGCATTAGACTGATGAAATTATTCCGACTGCAAACACAGTTCAGAGTGCCTGCTGGATGGAGAAAAGCATGTTTATACAGAGCCAGCAGGGTGAAATGAGAAGATTTCGCCATTGTCCTGCAATATCATCAAGACCCATGTGTCTTAGTCTCAAACAAAGTAGTTTAATGCACATTTCAGTTCATTTATGTTGTTATATTTACTTTGCAAATGAAATGACATGTAATGTTGATTGAAGTGGTGTTTGTGTTTCTCCTCAGTGGAAAGATTGTGTCTCCAAAGTGGAAGTCTTTCAAAGGCTTGAGGTTGTTGTGGAGGGATAAAATCCGGCTGAATAATGGCATTTGGAGGGCCTGGTTCATTCAGTGTGAGTCTCCTGATCTCATTTCTGTCTGTTACACACAGGCTATTGCATTTCTCATGTAAAAATGTTTCTCACATCTGTTGTTTTAGTAAAATATTCCTCATGAACGGCAAGGGTGTGTTAACTATATTGCATCCAACTTTATTCGCATGCATACAGTACACTCACATAAAGCAATATATACTATGTAGCAAATCTCAACTGATTGTTTTTTTGTTTGTTTTTTTACAAACTGCAACTATGTATTATTGCACAGCTCTTCATATAAAGTTGGATTGATAAGTAAGTCCAACTTTATCTGCATTTATACTGTGGTCTTACTGAATACTTGATTCTGATTGGCTGGAAGGTGTATATTAAAACTGTTTAATGCACAAGTAGTTGCTTTAATTAAAGCACACACATCACTTGCACAGAGAGAGCGAGAGAGAGAGAGAGATCAAGATCACACTGCACACAGAGAAACATTCAGGAGCACAGAAACTTTTCGACGCTGCCCTGTGACTTTTATTATTAAAATGGTTTTGATACTAAATTGCTACGTTATATTTCTTGGCAACGGCCAAGTAAAATCACTGTTTTTGAAGTAACTAAACTCACAGCTTCAGTGTTTGATGAGAGACACACATTCACACACGCAACTGTCATCTCTCTCTCTTGATTGACAATTAATTCAAGGAACTGTTATACTTCATTAAAGGCGTCATATGACGATGCTAAAAATTTATTTGGCATCATATGATGATGCTAAAAATGTAAAAATTGGCCAGCTATCCAGTGTGTTGTGATTGGCCGAATACCTCAAGCATGTGACGGAAATGTTGGGGGCATGTTTGAATGAGGCATTTTACGAAGGCGTGGATGAGTCTTAACTTAGAAAGAATATCTCTTTGGTTTTGAGACTTTAATCTTTGCAACTTTATGGATCTTATATATGCACGAACAGCTTGTAACACTCCATAGGCAAAGGAAAACATGAAATCACGTCATATGACCACTTTAATTCAAATAAATGTGGTCTTACCGCACTTCTGCACCTCTGTGTCTGATTTGAAGCGGGCAGAATGCTAGAGCTAATGAGCAGACATCATTAACAGCTCCAGGCTAGCTGTGCATTGAGCGATTTTAATGCACTCAGGTTCTTTGCCATCATGTCATGCATTAAAATCATTTAATGCACTGCTAGCCGTGCATTATCCCTTACATATACTCACATAGGGTGATTTATTCTATATAGCAAATCTCAACTGCTTGACTGCTTGCATCATTGCAAAATGTAAACTATAGCTCTAGTCTGCGAGATGCAGCTATATTATAAACATTAACATCATTTCTGTAAAGCTGCTTCAAAACAATGTCTATTAATGTGAAAAGGGCTAAAAACAAATCTTGTATAATATTGGACGACTTGGTCTGTGTTGGTCCCACCCCTTACAAAAAACTACTGTGATGGTGCCTTGATACTTGTTGGTCTTTCCTACCACTGGACTAGTAATCACAAAAATGCAAAATGAACTTCAAAAATGAAATGTGATGTTATATCGCTTTAGATGTGGAGAAAAGGAAGAACCCCGTGTGTGGGTTTGTCACGCCGCTGGAGGGCTCGGAGGCGGATGCCCATGGCAAACCCGAGGTGAGTCCGATCTCAAAGACAGACCTGAATTAATCATACTGTTTGAATCAATAAATTCACTTTAATTTAAAAGAGAAGATTCTGATGTTTGGCGCATGAAAGGCATCACCTGCTGTGCCTAATGTGTTTATTTATGGCGTTTACAGGCGATTGTTTTGGAGGGAAGCTACTGGAAGAGACGGATAGAGGTGGTGATTAAGGAATATCACAAATGGAGGATTTACTATAAGAAAAGAGTGAGTACCTGACCAAATATAATGGGACATAATTGCGTATTATATGCCCGGAACACATTTTGGACATTCACAGATACACAACCATTCAAAAGATTATTATTATTTTTTTTAATGTGTTTGAAAGAAGTCTCTTCTGCTCACCAAGGCTGCATTTATTTGATTAAAATTTTCAGCATCATTACTTCAGTCTTCAGTGTCACGTGATCCTTCAGAAATCATTCTAATATACTGATTTGCTGCTCAGTTTTTCTTATTATATTATAATTTTATAATATTATTTATAAAAAGTTACTGCTTCCAAACTTTTGAACTGTAATGTATATTTCATCATTCATTCTCATTATTAAACGCCCCGATGACAAATTTCTCATAATACACAGTAAAAGTCGACTAATGCAGATTTTTCATTTGCACTCCTAATGTCTAGAAAGTGATAAATGACCAATATAACTCCAATATAAATAGTGCAGCACATTGATAAACATAAAATTGCAGAATAGTCATTGACACAATATGTCAGAAAAGAAAGTGCTTCATCAAAGCTCTCAGTAGATTTGATACAAACATTTCGGTTTCTGTGGCCAAGGGAATTGCGAAATATGGTTTGATTTATCATTCTGGGTGATTTATTGATTTATCACCACAATAATCCCTCCATAAAATGTGGATTCAAAGGACATCAAATCACTGTCATGATTATAGACATCTTTACTGGTTGGCACAACATGAAACGGTTTAAATGATTTCTGAACTGCACCCATTACTTCCTGAAATGACCAAGAGCTTTGGGTTATAATGTGAAATCGAATGCGAATGTGTTCCTGAAAACACCAGACCTGAGCTAGTAAAATATGACACTACATTTTCCCAACTCTGTTGAGATACTGTTGCAAAACTTCAGGAGCAACTTTGGGTCAAGAACCCAAAGTTCAGTATTCACAGAAAGGGCCAGTAAAACCTCTGACCCCAGCCGACCTCACGAAGCGAACAAAACCGTATCCTAGAAATTCTCAAAAACTGAACCATTGCTAAGATCAGATAAGAGTTTTTCAGCATTTTAAGGTCAGTTCCTGTTTGTTTTGTAATATCCATTAGGTTTGTAATGCACTGCTAAATCTGATGTATTTTGTTTTATTTTTTTAGCTTCAGAAGAACAAAGACCTGCTGTCCATGCTACAGAAGGTAAGATCACAGAGAAATGTACCCTCTTAATGCAGTCAATGACAGTAAGTAGTCTGCTTATGCAATCGCTAGTGGTGCAAAAGTTAGACATTTCACTTTTTTTTTTCAGATATTTAAACCAAAAAAGACAATTTTGTCATCATTTACTCCCTCTATGACCTTCTTTTTTTCTGTAAAGCACAAAAAATATATATATTCTGAAGAATCTTGAGATCCAAACATTCATTTTTGGGTGTACTATCCCTTTAAGGAAAACTAATGTGCTTAAACCAAGAGCCAATTATTGTTTTAATGTTATGATCCCATGGTCGTGGAAAACCTGAAATACCAGGGAATATTAAAACTATGTTTTCTAAGTCATGGGATTTTCTAGAGTGGACATTTTTCTTTCTGATGAAATATTTCATCAGATATTGATTTTTGTGATTGTAAGCATTGTAAGCACTAGTAAGCATGGATTATCATTAGAAACAGTATTATATAGTTTTAATGCATTACTTATGGCTTGTAATGTACCTTATAATGCATTATATGATCTCATGAATAATTGTATCCACAATTATAATACTTATCTATTTATTCTTGCACCTTTAGAAAGTGTAATGCATTAAAACATATGGCAAAGCAAAAAAAAAATTGATTTGGTTACAATTATTAAAATATATAATGCATTATGAATCCTTTATAATGCATTATGCATAAAGAAATGTGAGGGGCAATTATGCCTGTTTTGGAAGGTTTAACCAAAATTTTAAAGTTAATATCATAATCCTGCTGGATTCTGCAGGCACACATGCTGTTTCACACAGATTTCTTCAGTTATTCAGACGTTTTTGAAGGTCTCTTTCATATCTGTGGGCCATAACGCAGCTGTGATGATGGCCTGGTGTAAATCATTGATGAGTTGGCGTAGATCGTAGCATTTACTTTAGTAGGTTAGCGGCTCAGGTCATGTTTGCACAGCTCAAGTGCATTTCTATTAATAGTCGCCCCTGAGATTTGGCTTTCCTCAGCTGGTTGAAAAATGAAAAAGATCCACCATGTACGAAAAACGTGAGTAAACGCAAACGCACAGATTCATTTGCGTCATACGGATGAAAAAAAGAGTCATTTGATTGCCTTCAGTGACTAAAGTGCTAATCTTCCCTTCTGTTCGGTCAAACGCACATTCAGGCTTTAACAGCGTTTAATCAAATCTGACCCACATACTGCAAGATGTGAATCGGCAGCACTTCTTTTAAATGCAGTTTATTCATGTGCTGCTTTGTGGATGTGAATTAGTTTGATGCGAGTCAAATAAAAGTTCTGATGCTTTCGGATAATACTGTACCATGGTACTTGGTGTTCAGCGACTACCATATTTATATACTGTACTATGGTATTTGCAATGTACACTACCATTCAAAAGTTTGGGGTCAGCCAGTTTTTCTAAAATAAATTAATAGTTTTATTAGGATGCATTAAATTGATCAAAAGTAACAGTAAAGACATTTATAATGTTATGAAAATAAATGCTGTTTGTTTGATCTTTCTATTCATCAAAGAATCCTGAAAAATAAAATGCATCACAGTTTGCACAAACACATGCAGCACGACTGTTTTCAACATTGATACATTTTTGAATGGTATGGTATGAATGCTTATTTTATTTATTACGCGATATTGTAACATTTGGCAGCGCAATAAAATAATTAGTCACAAACGAGATCTTGTGGAGCATGACGTTGTGGAAACATGTCAGATGCAATGGATACAGCATCTGTATTAATGGTAAATTTGCTCAAATTATTTTAGTTTTTTTTTTTTTTGTGAACAACTAAACTAAATTGCGAAAATATGAAGCAGCATTTTCAACACTGATAATAATCAGAAATGTTTCTTGAGCAGCAAATCGGCATATTAGTATGATTTCTGAAGACTGGAGTAATGATGCTGAAAATTTGGCTTTGCATCACAAAAATAAATTACATTTTGCAATATATTCAAACAGAAAACAGTTATTTTAAATTGTAATAATATTTTATAATTTTACCCTTTTTACAGTCAGATAAATGCAGCCTTGGTGAGCAAAAGAGACTTCTCTCTAAAACATTAAAAGCAAATCTTACTGACCCTAAACTTCTGAATGGTAGTGTACTTCAAAGATAAAAACAGCTGAAACCAGCCTAAGACCAAACTGTCGGATGTTTTGTTTTGCTGGTTTTAGAGAGGTTTTGGACACTTGCGGTAGTGATTTGATCCAGACAGGTGTGCTGTTACTTTACTAAATGCACCATTTTCACCGGTCGGATCACAAAACAGGTGAAAAAATCCCATAGATGCACTTTGAAGTCACATCTACAGATAGGACGGCTCGTCCCGGTTTGCCCCGGTGCTGAGCTGCAGTGTGTCAGCGTGCCAGCAGGAGGCAGTGAGTTTGCTCTCGTCCTCCACACGTGAGTGTGACAGCGGGAACTGGGTCAGGAACAAAAGAGATGATACGGAGAAACCTGGAAAAAAAAGACTGAGAAATGAAAACATAATGGGATTGGGCAGGGGGTTCCTGTCTTTTACACATTTGCGTTAAACTGCTGTCGTTAAGACCTCACACGTAAGCACCGAGGCCCACGTACACTCATCATTTCTGCTCACAAACGCACTCTAGCACCAATACTATAATTTGCCACCTTTGTGCGTAAGAAAAAAGAAAGTGGAAAACAGAACGTAGGTAGTTTTCAGGAAAGACGTAATCATTGCCGCTGCTGTCTTGATTGTGGGTATTCCTATAAATATGCGGCCCGTGCCGAGCATCAGTCCTCGCAGAGTAGGAAAATCAGCAAGACAGCAGCTCTCCAGGTGAAACAGATGCACTTGGGATTTTTCCAGTAAAAGCTGTGAGTAGAATGTCAGATCTGAGTGTTTGTGTGTGTAACTGTCAGCCAGCGTGAAATCAAAATCAACCACATTTTTAATACACGTTTCTGGTTTTATTGTTGAACGATTCATCAGTGCTTGACCTTCCAACGGAAAGAAATCTTTCATCAAAATGTAAAACAGCTTCTTAAAAGAGAAAAATTGTAGGGCAGGACTTGATTTGGTCATTTGCTAATTGCTCGTATCATGTGAGCGACAGGTAACTGGAGGGCAGTGTTATTTTAGTATTATTGATATACTGTTCTAATCTCTTTTTAATACTTTGGATTAAGATTATTTGTTTCCTGTTTTCATCTAAATTTTAGGAAGAGTTTTAGTAATTTTTTAGTAAGTTAATTTGTATTAGTTTTTCATGTCTATTTTAGTTTTAAATGTCTGTTTTTAATTAAGTTTTATTTTTTCTGAATTAAAATTTTTATTTTATTTTAATTATTGTTTATTTTATTTCAAGTAATGAAAATATTTTGTTATGGTTTCAGTTTTAATAAACAAGCATTACTCTGCTGGAGGGGAGGGACTGTTTTTTAGTAAAAGATTATGAGGGCACACGAATTAAAAAAATGATATGCTAGTATAAATTATAATAAACACTGCAATATTCTGTATTAAAAAAAAGAAGAAGAATTGTTCATTTTAATTTCATGGTTTTATCTGAACACAGATATTTTTGGCTGCCTTGTACTATTTTAATTTACTTTTATATGATTTTATGTTGTTTTATTATGCATTTCTATTATTATTATTATTATTTTGTTTATTATTATACTGTTTTTTTCTGCCAATTGTTTTGCCCGACTGTGACAGTGTGTTTGTTTTGCTACAGTCCCCCTGTAAACAATTTTTATTTTCATTCTTTACAAAAATAACTAGCTGTTTAGTTAATTAATTCCCAGTAGATTAAATCAAGTCCTGCCCTACCTTCTTTTTTTCTTTTTTTTTTTAACAATGCATTTTAATGTTTCAGAATATATTCTCTGTATCTTGTTTTCCTTCTCATTTTTTACTTTGTGTGTGTAAACAGAAAACTATTTATTTTCTCAACAGGATTTTCAATACATTTCCTCAAGGCTTCAGACAGAAAATGACTTATTTTTATTTAACAGATTGTTTTGTGCATGAATAAGCCTTTGCAGTATTTGCCGATTTTAAAATATAAATGCAATTGACATTCGATGTTACATAAATAGTTTGTGCTTGTGGTTGTAAACACGGTCTGCCTTGTGGTCATATGTAGATGTAGGAACCCTTATTAGTGGTGTTTGTTAATGAAAGCATCATGTTACTATTTCATATTACTATTTAGTGTTAGTGATGTGATCAAACCTCTTATATTAAGTATTAAATCTGTGTACGAGCGAACGATTCCTTTAATCATGTGTCTGTTTGCTGTTCTCCACAGTGTCCTATCAGCAGGACGGGGTTGGAGAAATGGACCAGTCAGATCTATCCAGAGCCTGAGGCGGCATCAGAGGAAGTACACATGTTTGACTTAGATTGCTTCCTGTCTGACATCTCGGACACGCTGTTCACCATGACCCAGAAACCCAGTCCCTGGAGTGGAGACCGCCAAAACAGTGAGTCCATAGAGGGACAGTTCATCCAAAAATCATTTACTCACCTTCATGTCATTCCAAACCCAGAAAATTAGTTTGTAGTTTGTAAATCACTGATGCCAATAGTTATTGGTGCATGGCTTGTAATTATTCACATTGTTCTAATTCTGATTTTGAAATATGCACAGGCATATTTTTGTGGGTCTTAAAAATTGGAGCATCAAGACTTACATTCATAAAGTCATGCCATTAAATGTTGCATGCACTGGAAAAAAAAAAAGATAAATTTATTGAGGTGCAAAATTAATTTATGCTTAAAACACAAAAAAATATGTCAATAGGGTATGCAAACTTTTTTTTCAAAATTAGGCTTTCTGAGCCCGTTGGTAGATATTTGTTGGTTTTAAGCATAAACTCTCTTTATTTGGGTCAGTTTCTGAGAAAATAAGACTTCTTAAGTCATTTTGCTTTTCAGTGAAATTTCAAACTTTGAAGTGTTGCTAATACAACTCATTTTCTGTGTCCTAGACATTTATAACTTGATTTTCCTTAACTTTTCTAGTTGCTCTTAAAAAGTTCCTAATAAGCCTTAAATTTACCTTCATAAAACATGACATTTTTTGGAGCCTTACAGCACATGGACATTGTCTGCATTCTCATATGAAAAACATGTAATCATTAAAAAAAATACAATCTAATTTGATTTCCCACAGAAAAAAATAAGCTTTGAAATTACATGTAATTAAACAATATTGAATGATCTGTTCTTTTAAGCTCTAATGCAAGATCAGCTTTGTGAGTCTCAGTAACTTTAAAATTTCAAATAATTCTGTGGTCACTATATGTTGATCTTGAAAAGATATTTGGCTGATTTAACAAGATTACAATATAATATGCATCGTTCAGTGACATTTAATGCCTGCCCTGCCTTAAAGTATTTTAACTTAGGATTTCATAAATGAGAGATAATTTTAGAGATGGAAAATTTAGTCACATGAGTTTACAAAATATATTCAGGAAGGACACCACACCCTAAAACAAGGAACTTTAAAAGAATAAATGTTCCAAACCGAGCAGTGTTAAACACACACATCCTTACAGTGTATTTCACTCCTGTCGTCTCAGCGTACACCAGTAATGCAGACATGATCCAGCCCGGCTTGACTCCATTACAGCCCAGCTTGGATGACCTGATGGACATACCGGGTGAGTTTAATGAACTCCTCATATCACTCTTTATTATACTGACATTGCTCAGCTTTATAACTCCAACTAAATTGTTTTATATGCTGTGCGCCGCTCTGCACTCTGGTCCTGGTGCCTTGGATGCACTTGATTATAAAGAAGAGTGGTATGAAAATGGAGGCATACATTTACACCTTCCTGCTATCAGTGTTGGGAAGGTTACTTTGGAAATGTAATAGGTTACAGATTACAAGTTACTGAAAGCGTAATAAAATTACTTTATTAAGGTAATGTAACTGATTATTTTTTTATTACTTTTCAAAATATCTAATGTTTTCAACTGTTAATCATTTTCAAACATGTAAAGCAGGCAGGGTTAACCTTACAGTAGTACAGTTTGAACTAAGATTATAATATTTTAATTTTAAAGGAGACATTGGATGCTAAATATCTTCATTTGCATATAAATGTGTCTTGGCAGTGTGTGGACACAACCACCCTACAATGATAAAAATCCATTCACTCCTTTATTTTAATCCCCCAAAAACATAAACAGTCTCAATTATTGATTGAGACTCAATTACCATTTTGATTTTGGAGTGATTAACCAGCGCTCTCTTCCACCTTCAATACCACGACTGAGGTGAGACCCTTGAGTAAGACACCAAACCCCCAACTGTTCCCCGGACACTGCAGCAGTATGGCTGCCCACTGCTCTCAGGGTGTGTGTTCACAGAGTGTGTGTGTGTGTGTGTGTGTGTGTGTGTGTGTGTGTGTGTGTGTACACTTGGATGGGTTAAATGCAGAGCACAAATTCTGAGTATGGGTCACCATATCTGGCCACACGTCACTTCACTTTCACTAAATTCGTTTATGTCTGGCTGCGCAAATCATTTTACTCCAGACTGCTTTCTAAATGAGGGACAATTCAAGGCAGGTTTTGTTAAAAAGTTAAAACTCAAGGATGTATTGCCTTTGCTCTTCCACAGAAGAGAGGGGCGGGGTGAGCAGAGCTCATTAGCATGTAAAGGGATATGCATTGAAACGAGTCGCTGTGAACAGAGCTGTTTTTGACGAGGTAAATACCAACTTGTGGAAGATGGGCATCCGATGTCCCCTTTGAAGCACAGCCACCACAAAATCAGACTTACTTTAAAGTCATTCTGAGGTTAAATACAGATTTAAAATCATAACAAGAACTAGGTTAATAGCTATGATCCTGTTTTTTGAAATCAAATCTTTGCCTAGCTATGACAGGAAACACTGGAATCTAACAATGCCTTAGAAAAAAACTGTTCATATTAAAAAATAAATAAAGCATTTACATAAACCCATATAGGAAATATAAGAGTTATCAGATAAGCATGTTATAAACTCCTGAAACATTGGTGTTTCATATTTTAGAGCAGTCACTGCAGTTTATGAAAGCAATCAATTAAATCTGTATGTGGGAGTGTGTGTGAAAAAAATCAGATGTAACCCCTTTTGTAATCCTTAACATTTTCATAAGTAACTAATTTAATTACACATTTTTTCTTAGTAACTGTAACTAATTACAATTACTTTTATTTTGTAATTAAATTACGTAATTCCATTACATGTAACTAGTTACTCCCCAACACTGCCTACTACAGTTGGAGTGCTAATATGAAATGTAATTAAATTAAATAGTCATTAACGTAATGGAATTATATAAAAAAGGTAAATAATTTTTCAACACTAATATGTTGATTTAATATTCATAAACAATGTTTTATCAGTAGTTTGAATGTTAATAAATATAAATTAAATATAATCATTAATATAAGTATTATTCATTAATTTTCAATAGTCATATATTTATCAATACTTTTGAAAAAACGTTTTATTTGTATTTGAAAACAGTTTGAATGTTAATAATAAATAGAATTCAAATAGAATTCAAATTAAATATAGTCATGGATATAATTAATATAAAAATTTTAAATATTTTTTCAATCAATATATGATTTAATATTTATGAAAAATGTTCTATCTGTAGTTTGAATGTTAATAAAAATATAATGTAAATATAATTTAAATATAATATAGTCATATACATTATATTCGTATACTCTCTCTCTCTCTCACACACACACACACACACACACACACACAGACACACACATACATATATATATATAGAGAGAGAGAGAGAGAGAGAGATTATTAATATATTGTTTAGTGTTTCTGAAAAATGTTTTAGCTGTCTTTATTAAGAATCTTAATAAATATAATTTAAATGTAAAATTAACTATAGTCATTAATATAAAATATTCTTTCAATATTTCAGTACCAATGTATTAATTAATATTTGTGAACAATACATTTTCTGTAGTTTGACATTTTAAGAAATATAATTTAAATTGAATATAGCAATTAAATAATTAGTATAACTAAATATTATATAATACGATTATTTATTACATTTATTTTTCAATATTAATTTATTGATGGATATTTATTAACATACTGTATATATATATATATATATATATATATATATATATATATATATATATATATATATATATATATATATATATATATATATATATATATAATTATTGATTAATTATTAAGAATTAATATTATTCGGAAATGCAAAAAAAACCTGGACAATCTTAAGAACGGTAAACATATATACGTGATGAATTTATGAATAGATACTTAGATGATAAGAAGTTCTGGATAACTTTGGGGAGCTATAGGGAAGTTCAGAAATTCATTTATGCAAGCTTTAGTGAAGCCGGCTCAACAATCTGTCTGTGCTTCAATTTTGGGGTGTCTAGAGGGCAATGAATGAGTTTAACCCCTTTGTGGCATATCTGGGATTTCCTCTAAGGGCATTTCCTCATCTGTGACAGGGTCATTTAAAGGGTATAAAGTCAATGACTGAAGAGTGGAAGTCAGACAGGATGTGGTCAGCCCTGAATCGTGAGTCATTTGTAGGGATGAGTTTACTTTAGGACAGCAGCACCATTCACTCGTTCAGTTCCCTCCATTTGTGTACTGATTTATCTTCTGTCAGCGTCAAGAATACGCAGGTGCATTTACATTCAAAAAAGCTTCAGGGTTCAAAAACGTATATCAGAAGAGAATAAAATGATGTGCATTCTGATTTTAGAACATCTTTTGCACACAGATGATTAAAGCGTCCTCCTGTCGCTCACAATCTACTCTATGCCTTCTGTCGTCTGATTGACTTTTTTATCCAGTCAAAGCTCTTTTAGTGTAGTTGTACAAACGTCCACCTTCAGCTCATGCTAAATGTATCTTTTTGCTGTCAAATCTTGACTGATTTTTATCAACTAAATGTCAGAATATCTGTAGTAATATTTCCAGATGAACTCTTTTTGGACTGAAGCAGCTCAGCTTTACTTGATTCTCCATCAATCAAATCAGTGCGTCTCAAATCTGATCATCAGGATCTTCTGAGGAACGTTTGTTTCCAGAAGCTTTACTTTCACTGTTCCTCAGTGAGCCTCCAAAACATCTCACATCTTCTGAGGAGCGTTTATTTCTTCATCTCTCAATCAGCATTGCATTGCATTGCATTATATATTTGGATCATGTCAATCTCATCTTACTAAGACATAATCACCTCCAAAATAAAAGTGTTTGTTTACATAATATATGTGTGTGTGTGTGCGCTGTGTATATTTATTATGTATATACACACACACATAAGGCATATATTTTGAAAATATTTATATGTATTATATTCAATTATATGATATATTTAAATATATTTAAAATATAAACATAACATATCTTTCTTAAATATATACATGCACGTGTGTGTATTTATATATACATAATAAATATACACAGTACACACACATATATTATGTAAACAAACACTTTTATTTTGTAAGCGATTAATCGTTTGACAGCACTAATATTTATATAATTTCTTGTAAGTATATGCTACAATGTTATAAAGATCTCATTGATTTGGCTTATAAGTGTCCATATAACTTTTTGTCCATATAAATATCAGCATCTGCACCAAATTGCATATTTTTGCTCAGTTTGGGTATCTGAATAAAACTGAGCTGTTTTTCCTCCATATTCTCACTGTGTCATATTATATGAGTCTTAAAAAGCCTGATGTATCAAATATGATGCTCAACAATAATAATCAAAAATATGATCAGGGCCTCGCTAATGGACTCTAGTGAACCAGCATATGACTGTCATGTTCCTGGCAGTGTTTGCTGTGTTCAGCTGGCAGGACTCGGTCACGAGGCTCTGGACTCATTCATTGTGGCATTGCCAGGTTTCTCACAGATATCAACACAGACTCCATGAGCTTCCACATTTGATCTGTAAATGTTCTTAGCTTCATATATTCTGCTCCGTAGCATCACAGTGGTAAGTGTTTTTATGATAATGTAAATTCACATTATTGACGCGTGCATGTGACTGTGTGAAACATTAAGGTCTGGTATTGCATGGCCACATGAAGCATGTATCATCTGAGGTGGAAAATACCTTTCCCAGAAGGCAGTCTGATTGGCTGCATGTGGGTTTGGCAGGTCTAGAGGAATAGTTTAGATACTGTGAGAGACTAAACCATGCTGCATGGGTGCTTGCTTGTAGTGGAGACTTTAGATTCGTCGATTCATGTTCGTATGGCAGTTGACGTTTCTTCTGAGCCATTAGAAGTCATTTTTAAGCCATTGCAATTTTCAGGATGCGTCTGAAGAAAATGTGAGTTACTCTCACCGACCCTTGAAGAAGTAACTTCATGCTCTTTGTTTTGTAGACATTTTCATGAGTTTCCGCGGACAGCCGACGGAGCACGTGGGTTATTCAGACTGCAGCTTCTTTGAGAGTTTGTCTAGCGCGGCGTTTCCTTCAGCTGCTTCCTCTGCCGTCACCAGTCAGATGATACACACAGGATCTCTGCTGACACAGGTACAGCACTCATTCATGGTTTAAAAAAAGTGTTTTGTATTAATATATTAAAATGTATTATATGTCAAATGTAATATATGTATGTATTTATTTGTGTGTGTGTGTGTGTGTGTGTGTGTGTGTGTGTATATATATATATATATATATACAGTATCTCACAGAAGTGAATACACCCCTCACATTTTTGTAAATATTTTATTACATCTTTTCATGTGACAACACTGAAGAAATGACACTTTGCTACAATGTAAAGTAGTGAGTGTACAGCTTGTATAACAGTGTAAATTTGCTGTCCCCTCAAAATAACTCAACACATATATATATATATATATATATATGTATATATGTATATGTGTATGTCACATACATACATACAATTTTACAAATGTATTTTATTTCCAAAATTGTAATGTAGAAGTGCCTGCCATGCTTTTAACCATGATAATTATTAAGTTATATAATATTAAATTCTAATTATTTGCATGTTTATTATAAGCATAGCAAACATTCCAAAAGTAAAATGCATATCTTATAATTATTGTTTGCATAATTACAGGCATAGTACACCTTCAACATAAAATGTTTAAAATTAAATAAATAAATAATATTATATTATATTATATTACATTATAATTAATAGTATGGTTGTAAGCATGGTTCACATTTCAACATCAAACTATTTAAAATAAAATAAATAAAAATCAAACTAATTTCAAATGAAAATTATAGTAATTACATTAATTATATTTAATATATAATAAAATAATTTGTTTCATTTAAAATGTGTGCCATGTTTCGGACTATTTACCTCATGAGGTTTCACATAAATTTATTGAATTTTTTCCAAATTTATGTCAAAATCTCAAATAATTTCACTTTTTTTCAATATTTATTTTTAGCCTCCTCTCTCAGCTGAAAGTTTGTCCCAGCCGTCCTCATCTGTAAACCTACCTGGTCCCAGTTATCCTCGCCAGACCATCGACCCCAACTTGACCTTCAACCCCAGTGGTGAAACCTCAGAGCCCAAGTTCAAAGGTCACTCCGAATACATCAGTGACTTCCATCACTCTCTGAACCTCCCGTCTGGCCTGGTCCCGTACGGTCCGCAGACGTCCTTCTGCGGTCATGCCACTGAGATGCCGGGTGTAATGGCACAGCAAAGCCCTTACCCATCAGCCTGCCTCCGACACAGATATTCATCCAGCCAATCACGGACCTGCGCGGCTGCCACGTCCACAGTCATCACCCACACAGGCTCTGCCATGAGTGCCCTGCCGCTGGATGCCCAGCACGGATACTCCAGCATGGCCGAGATGTTTCCTCCTGCCACCTGCATGTCTTTGAGTTACCAGCCCATGACGCTGACCCCATCTCTGCCTTCGCCCGGCACCTCTCACTGCTTCTCTGTGCCGCAGCAGGTGGGCGGGGGGAAGCACAAACAAAAGACAGGAGGAGCCCAGTTGGTTCCCAGGGTGATGACTTCATCTACAAGCCCGCCCACTCAGACGAGCTGCCTGGCCAACCTGCTCTCTTCCAGATCTTCTCAAGAGCGTATGTAGATGTTAGATCAGGGGTCACCAGACTTGATCCTGAAGGGCCACTGTCTTGCAGAGTTCAGCTCCAACTTGCATCAACGCACCTGCCTTGAAGTTCCAAGTATACCTAGCAAGACCTTGATTAGCTGGTTCAGGTGTGTTTGATTAGGTTTGGAGCTAAACTCTGCAGGACACCAGCCCTCCGGGAACAAGTTTGGTGACCCCTATGTTAGATCTTTGATCATTTTTCCTGCTTAGTTTCTTCAGTTTTTGCCAGTGAGCATCTGGACGGCTAAAGGAATGTCCCAGGTTCAAAACTAATTTGAGCAAACTGAAACTAAAACTATATAAAAAAATATTTTGTTAATTGAATTAAATCTGATATTAAATAAAATATAGATATTAAATGAATATTGTTAAAAAACCGTAAAAAAATTAAAATAAATGAAAGTTAGATGGAAATATATATATATATATTAGGGTTTTATATATATATATATATATATATATATATATATATAAAAACCTAATCAAAAAGACAAAATTGCTTAGCAAAATTACTAAAAATTTAACAAAAATTAAATTGAAAAATTAAAATAATTCTAATTTTATCATTTTTAATTGTGTATATTATTGTGTATATATAAATAATAGTAAAATAACACTCATGTTAACATGTATTATCATTATCCTGTATTAATGTAAAAATAGTTTTTTTATTCATTGAATTAAAGGTGAAATAAAATAGTAAAGTTAAAAATAAATAAATAAATAATAATTAAAAATGTTGGCAATTAACTGAAATAAAATAAGTTTAAAGCTGCAGTCCGTAACTTTTTATGTGTTTAAAATGTACAAATGTATATAATAAGCGATAACACCATTTTCCAAACCGTGTTTTTGGCTTATCCTGAATCACTGTGGTACACCTATAATACGTTTTTATATTCAGACTATTTTAGACTGGTTCTGATAGGAACTGCTGCAGCTTTAAGTAAAATTAATAAAACTAAAACTGAAATAAAAATTAATTAAAGCTAAGCAAATATATATATATATATATATATATATATATATATATATATATATATATATATATATATATATATATATATATATATATATATATATATATATATATATATATATATATATATATATATATATATATATATATATATATATATATATATATATATATATATATATACACACACAAAAGCACGTAACAAAATTCTAAAACTAACTAAAATTTAAAATGAAAACTGAAAATATAAAAATAAAACCTAATTCTAATTACTAATAAAAACAATAATTTTATGTGTGTGTGTGTATAGTAAAATAATACTGATGTTATCAAGGTTTATGCAACCGTTTGTTTTTATAAACTTTTTCTAAATTTAACAGCATTCCTTAACATTTTTACAAACTTTCTAGGAAAACCATCATTGAGTTTTGACGCTCCTTCAGCAGGGTTAAAAGGCCACAGACCCACGTCACCCATCTCTCCGGTAAGCTCTCCTCATAGCAAACAAAAATATCTGCAGCACACACTGTAAAACAAGTGACAATTATATAGTCACGCCGACAGACATTTATCGAGACTAGAGTAACAATGCTGAAAATTCAGCTTTGCCATCAAAGAAATAAATTACATTTTAAAATAGAAAACAACTACTTTAGAATAATATTTCACAATATTACTGTTTTTATTGTATTTTTGATCAAATAAATGCAGCTTTGGTGAGCAGAACTTCTTTAAAAAAACATCAAAAAATCTGAATTATTCTCCATGACAGCCAAAGAGCAGCAGTCGAGGAGGATCACAGATTTCCCACAATCCCCCCTGGGCCTCCACTGCAGTCCCACCACTGTCACCGTTACACTGTCAGGCGCCCATGTCAGCCCACGGCCACAGTGGCACCCCGCAGGGAAGCACCATCTCCTCTCTGCTCACGCAACAAACACCGCTTCTCGTCCCCAAAACAGAAAAACTCTCCCCGGTACAAATGCACACAAGTGACAGGACCAGTTTAACAGGTGTGTTGATCTGTGTGGTTTTATAGGAATAGTTTACCCAAAAATTATTTACTCACTCTCAGGTCATCTAAGATGTAGATGAGTTTGTTTCTTCATCAGATTTGGAGTAATTTAGCGTTACATCACTGTCTCACCAATGGATGCTCTGCAGTGAATGGGTGCCGTCAGAATGAGAGTCCAAACAGCTGATAAAAACATCACAATAATCCACACCACTCCAGTCCATCAGTTAACATCTGGAGAAGACAAAATATGCATGCTTGTAAAAGCACCGTTTACAAGCTAAAACAGTCCAGAACAGCTTGAAACAAATATGTGGGTGGATTTTGATGTGAGAGACGAGGAGATTTTCCCTGGAGGAAGCGTTATATTCTCATATAGACTCATATTTTGGCTAGAAGCAACGGTTTGAAGTTAAAAATGTTTTATTGATGGACAAACATGCAGCTTTTGTCTTCAAATAATGTTAACCAATAGACTGGAGTGGTGAGGATTATTGCGATGTTTTTATCAGCTGTTTGGACTCTCATTCTGACGGCACCCATTCACATGTGAGCAGGTGATGTAATGCTACATTTCTCCAAATCTGATGGAGAAACAAACTCATCTACATCTTGGATGGCCTGAGGGGGAGTACATTGTTAGCAAATTATAGTTACAGTATATTTACATGTACAACTATATTGAGTCACACATAATAACTCAAGCACTGTGTTTTATTCCAATAGTAATGAAATGTCTTGTTTTGAAATGTTTTTTTTTTTTTTAGTCAGTTTTTCAGGGAACATGGGACAGACTTCACCTACGAATCCAGCAGAGAAAAGCCCTGAGTTGTTACCTGGACATGCCAAGATGGATTCCACAAGAGTAAAAACACAAATCCGCACATGATTATTTCATGACCGCTCAGTGTGTGTTGTGTTTCTCATGTTGTCTTGTCTTACAGACAGACACACGGCGGATCACACACATTTCAGCCGAGCAGAAGAGACGGTTCAACATCAAGCTTGGCTTTGACACGTTACACAGTCTGGTGACGACTCTCAGCTCACAGCCGAGTATAAAGGTAACACTCGTTTCAGTGACTCTATCAGTCAGCACTTGAGAAAAAGAAGTGTGCTTCATTGTGTTGAATGAGCACTTGTAGTGTACTTCAAATCTCAAAAGGTACTTGCAGATAATATAATATTAATGAAATAAAAGGCCACTTAAGTGTGTTTAGAAATGTAGTCATGAAAGTGTCTCTCTTCAAGTACATTTTAAATAGTGCTGTCAAACAATTAATTGCATCCAAAGTGTTTACATAATATGTGTGTACTGTGTATATTTATTATGTATATATAAAGACACACACACACATACAGCATATATTTTGAAAATATTTACAAGTCGCAATTTAATCGTTTGACAGCACTAATTTTAAATCATCGTCATGTTAAATCCTAATCTTTTGTCATGCTTTACGGTTATTTTCGTCTGTCGTACTATTCAACTGTAACTGTATGTTACTATGGTTACTAATGTTTATAGGAAGCGCATTAATATAGAACGTGATTAAACTGACCTGGAACTACCTGCCAGCCAATCAGAATCCAGTATTCAGACCATGGCATAATACTTTATAGTTAATATGGTTGAAGTACTAAAATTCTAAAACTTAAAAAAAAAAAAAAAAAGAAGCTTAATAGAAATATTAAAAAACTAATAAAAATGACAAAAAATACTAACTTAAACTTAAAAAATGAAAGCTAATTTAAAATATTAATAAATAATGTAATGACAACTTTCAATAGAAATGACATTAAAGTGTATTTTAATTTACCATAAATGCTTTTCAGTACATCTGGCTGTATTCAGTATTTCAAAGACAGTAGTAGTAATTATGAAATTACATGTGAAGATGTAAAGCACTCTCTTAAGTTCAACTAATTGCATTTAATATAAATTTAAACTATCATACATTCATTCATTTATTTGTAAATAACATGCACGAGTACTTCTTTTTCACAAGAGATTAACAGCTGTGGATTTTAGCTTCTAAGTTACTTCAGATGAAAGTGTCTGGGAGATTTCTCATCTGTACTCTCAGATCAGTAAGGCCACGACGCTGCAGAAGACGGCGGAGTACATCAGTAAGATGCAGCAGGAGAGAGCTCAGCTCCACGAGGAGGCCCAGAGACTCCGAGACGAGATCCTCATGCTCAACTCTGCCATCAAGTGAGTGTGTTTGAGCTGTTTTACCATGTTATGAGACACATCTACATGAATGCGTGAGTGTGAGTGTGATTGTATCTGAACTGTGTGTGTGTAGTGCGTGTCAGCAGCAGCTTCCGGCTACAGGCGTCCCAATAACACGACAGCGCTTCGACCACATGAGGGAGAAGTTCAGAGAGTACGTGAGAGCTCAGACGCTGCAGAACTGGAAGTTCTGGATCGTATCCTACGAAGCCCTTTCAAATCTTGTTGGTTAAGCAACCCGGGTGAACTAGGTGCTAATGAAATGAACTAACAGATATCACCATGCTTCCTACAGCTGATTAAAAAAGTTTAAATATTCAAATGATGCATTATTGAATTAAATATGCACTAATTTGCATATATTTCCAGAAGAGAAATCTGAACATAGGATAGGTTCAAAATGCAAGTAGATGACACACTTAAATTTGTATTTTGGATGTTTTCTTTCTACTAGTCTGAAAGTAGATATGTAATGGAAGTAAAATCAGTTCGTGAAAATGTTTTTGCCTGTGTTTTTGTGGATATCAGCATCCAGAACATATGTGCTTGTCCTGGTGGCAGGTTTAATTCTGTTAAGATCCTCCACGTCTTCATATTTTCCTGAACTGCAGCCGTTCTCTTAGTTCAGCATCATCATCGAGCCGCTGTTCGAGTCGTTTAACGGGATGGTGTCCACAGCCAGTGTTGATGATCTGTGTCGCAGCACTCTGTCCTGGCTGGACCAGCACTGCTCTCTGCCCGCGCTCAGACCCAGTGAGTGACCAGCACCGCTCTAGAAAACACTGCTTCCTGTTTCACTTTCACACTTCCTTCCCTCAGACCTCACTTTTAGAACCACTTTCCCACGTCCTGGCATATTTATCACTCCCTGCCGCCTTGTTTTGTGTGTGTGTGTGTTAGTATTTTTTTATTTTCTAGCCTTTTGCAAAAGCAGTAAGCCTTGAGAGGACAATTTCACCATGATTTCACCATAATTTTACCACAGTTAAGGGGTGTTTTTAAAGGAACACTCCACTTTTTTTGGAAATAGGCTCATTCTCCAACTCCCCCAGAGTTAATAAGTTGAGTTTTACCGTTTTTGAATCCATTAAGCCGATCTCCGGGTCTGGCGATAGCACTTTTAGCATAGCTTAGCATAGATCATTGAATCCAATTAGACCAGTAGCATCGCGTTTAAAAACGATCAAAGAGTTTCGTTATTTGTCCTATTTAAAACTCGACTCTTCTGTAGTTATATCGTGTACTAAGACCGGCGGAAAATGAAAAGTTGCGATTTTCTAGTTTGATTTGGCTAGGAACTACTCTCATATAACTACAGAAGAGTCAAGTTTTAAATAGGACAAATATCGAAACTCTTTGATCGTTTTTAAACGCGATGCTACTGGTCTAATTGGATTCAATGATCTATGCTAAGCTATGCTAAAAGTGCTATCGCCAGACCCGGAGATCGGCTGAATGGATTCAAAAACGGTAAAACTCAACTTATTAACTCTGGGGGAGTTGGAGAATGAGCCTATTTCCAAAAAAAGTGGAGTGTTCCTTTAAGCATGATGCAAAACGGTATCATGATCAACTTGCTATAGCATTGCATTAATTATGCTTTAATATTATATAAATTAATATAATAATTAAATAGAATATAACATTTATAATATAAAATTATCATATATTTTTCAAATAAATTTGGTTGCATTTATTTGATCAAAACTACAGTAGAATGCAACATTATTGCAATTTAAAGTAAGTATTTTCTACGTGAATATATTGTAAAAACTTGTCTTCGGTGTCACACGATCCTTCAGAAATCATTCCAGTATGTTGATTTGCTGCTCAAGAAACATTTCTGATTATTATCAGTGTTGAAAATGATTATTTTGGAGGAAGCTGTGATACTTTTTTGTTTTTCTGGATTCACAGATGAATAGAAAGTTCAAAAGAACAGCATTCATTTGAAATAGAAATCTTATGTAACGTTATAAATGTCACTTTTGATCAATTTAATGCATCCTTGATGAATAAAAATTCTAATTTCTTTCAAAACATTTTTTAGATTATTTAGAATTAAATAATTCTCCCAGTAGGTAAAAAAAAGGCCAAGCAACTTAGCAGTAATGCGTAATTGTTTATCTGCATTTTACAACAGCAGAACCTGCTTATCCAATCAGAAATCGAGTCGGATCTATCAGGTAATATCAGTTTTATTGTAATTCTTCTACCTTGTCTTGTCTGTGTGTTTCTCTCCAGCTGTTTTGAGTTCCCTCCGTCTGCTCAGCACCTCCACATCAATCCTCTCAGACCCCAGTCTGGTTCCTGAACAGGCCGTCCAGGCCGTCACTCACGGACATTCATCCCACAGCTACAGCCAATGACAACACACGCTCTCAAAACCACAGCCAATCACACGACCCACTTGCACATCCAATCAGAACACTCGTCCCACAGCAACGACCAATGACGTTTTACTCTCTCACACATGCAGCCAATGATGCTCTTTCCCACAAATGTGCAAGTGCTCATGGATGGTAAAGTGACTACAGCTTCGGTTTAGTTTTTATTATTTATAATTATCAGAATTGATGTGGAGAAGAGCGTGGAATTGATGTGAGCCAGACTAAAACCATGGGTTCAGTATATCAGATTCAGTTCAGTGCAACCGATATATATAACATGCATTTTTCACGTGCCGTTTAATGCCTTACTGATGAAGACACAGCATACGTTTCTTCTGTTCATGTTACTTTGTAATTCTCATAGAAATATCAGTGAGTGTGATGCGGTGGGACATCTATAACGTTCTGTGCCTTGTTTACGTATCCACGTGTAATTTCAGCTTTGGACTGTTCGGCTGCGCTTTTCAACAGTTCCTCCAAGGAATAAATATAAAATTGGACTCTTTTTCTTAAGTGTTTTTGTCTTGATGGTATGACTCACACTCATGTGGTATGCTTTGGTGTCCCGTAACTTTCTGTAAAGCATTTTTGCCAGGCTATTAGGTAGACTATTATCTAGTAAATTTATATGTGAATTTTTAACCATCCCCCCCCCCAAAAAAATGGTCAGGTGTAGACAAGTAAATTATTTATTTATTTTTATTTTTTAAATGATTAGAAAAAAATGCATTCCTCAAGCATACAGTTCTGTTACAAATGTTATTATAAGAAAAATACCAAACAAATACTAAATGCATATATTTATGATTAGAATATTGTGCAAAATATTACTGCAATTTAAAATAACTTTTTTCAATATGGATTTATTTTAAAACGTAATTTAGAGTCTTCAGTGTCACATGATCCATCAGAACTCATTCTAATATGCTGATTTTCTAAATTTTTCTTTTTTGTTGTTGTAAATGTTAAAAATATTTTATCATGTAATTAATGCCGTTGAAAAGTCTAGGTTAAATAACATTTAAATAAATGGATAAATAATAAAATAACACTTAAAAAAATATTGGAACGGTGAAGATAAAATTGTTCTGTTGGCTGTGGAGTCAAGACATTTGCAAATATGATGAAACAATGAATATGAGACAAAACTACAGAATGTCACATTTTATTATTAGCCTTTTCAACACATAGATGTTTTACCAAATAAAAAGAACAGCACTTTTAGAGTTCATCCCACTCATTGATGTGAGCATAAGGCAGATATAAAAGATTAAAAGCTATTATTTAGTCTGTGACCCGTAGACATCACCAGACTCTTGCTCTCATCCTTTCAAATGCTTTTCCCAGCCTTTAATGCAGCCAGTTCCAACTGTTGCTTGTTTTGGGGAGTTTCTGCCTTTACTCTCCTCTTCAGCTGCTGAAATTCATGTTCAATCGGATTCAAATCTGGAGATTGACTCGGGCAATCTAAGACTTTCCATTTCTTTGCCCTGATAAACTCCTTGACTTGTATGCTCGGGATCATTGCAGTTCCCTTTTTTCTCCACATTTTTGCTTCCCCATCACTTCGATAAAGGTTCATCTTTGTCTCATCGGTCCATAAACACAGTTACAAAACTCTTCTGGCTCACCTTTGTGCTTTTTTGCAAACTCTAATCTATTTGTGGAGCTGGTCAGAGGTTTGTATCTTGCTGTGTAGCATCTGTGATTCTGTGTCAGAGTCTGAGGACAGTAGATTGTCAGAGCAAACCCCAGCTTTCTGGAAGTTGTTGGTGATTTTACAGACACGTCTTTTAGGATTCATTTCCACAGCTTTTATGATTTGTCTGTCATCAACTACTGTTGTTCTCTCAGCTGATCAGGTAGCTGTTGGTTGCTGGTGCCGCTTCATGCCCTTTGTTTTTGCTGGAGCTCTAATTGACTTCCTCTTTTCTTTTAGCATCCAAATTGCTTGCTTTTCTCTCAAAGTCAGCTCCCTCGTCTTCATCCTGGTTTGTGTGCGTCATCATCGAATGCACGATTCAGAATGCAGAAGTAATGGATATAACTGATACGACACATTCCCTGCTTTTAATATCTGAAGAATTAATGCAACAGGACACAGCTGATCACTCAGAAAGACCTGCGAGGCAACTGATCCAATACTTATATCACATCAGATACAGCGATGAACTCTAAAAGTGCTGAACTTCTCATCTGGTAAAACATATATGTGTTCAATCACTCAATAATAAAATGTGGCATTCTGTAGTTTTGTCTTTCTTTTAATCATCATATTTGTAAATGTCATGACTCCACAGCCAACAGAGCAATTTTGTCTGTTCCAATACTTTTGGAGGGCACTGTATATGAACTTTATATTTATCAAAGAAACCTAACAAATGATAAATATAAGGCAAATGTTAAGCAGCAAACTTGTTTCAACATTGATAAAAGAACCATTTTATGTATTATAATTTAATTAATTACTTTATTTTCAAAATGTTTATTTAACATACAGAAAAAGTGAATTCACGCTTTTATACTTGTCTTTCCATCACATGTTATAAACATCTTTTAAATTTCTGTTTTATGAATTATTGTATTTATTATTTCTTAATGTGTCTGTTTTTTTAATGTGATGGACTGTTATGATGTGAGTCAGTATTGCGGCACGCCGCGGTTGCTCCTCCTGAGCGCTGGAGGGCGCTGCGTCTGATGCGGCGCGGCTCGAAGCGTTGCGTTCTGTGCTCTCGCGCTGCTGCCGCTGCGCTGTCCAGCACTGAGAGCGTTCAGCACCGCGAGCGGAGGACAGCTCCCGACCCTCCGACAAAACACCGCAGACCGCCGCAGAAGCGCTTCAGCCAGCCTCGTCTACATCCACACGACCAACCGGTAAGATTATTCACCGCTTCCCATCAAATACACGGGATAGCAGCGCTCAAATAACACGAAAATGTGTGTGTGAGCATCAAACACACAACAACAGCGGCGCTACAAGCTCTTAATGTGATTAAACGCGATTATTTTCAACACGCTCATTCTTTTGTTCTTTACACTGTGTTTATGTGCCTGTTTAATTAAAAAACACACAAATGACGTTTGACTTGAATATTTTCCGTGTTTATCGCACTCTCATCTTGACCGTCTGACAAATCGCTGTTTTCGATAATAATAAGACATGTTAGGAATTAACTGAGCTCTGTAGCTGACTCTCAGAATAAATGTGGAACTGTATGCATTTTGTGGGATTTATTGATTTCAATGACATAATTGCTCGAGATTTTGATCAAATAACGGTCCCGTGACGGTTATCATTATTAGAAATCTGATCCGAGCCATAGTGAAGCAGCATAAGAAATTATGACGGAAATATTTCAATTATGTTTATACCAAAAGGGTGAATCTCATAAAATACATCAAGAACGTGCACAGCTCATATTTGTAGGAGGGTAACAAATCTAGGTTATAGAAACGTAATCATAACGTTATTTAAAGGTTGCAAAATTCTGACGTTCTACTAACTTTATTTTCACCCCAAAATATAACGTTATTTGAACGTTTATTTATAATATTCTGATAACGTTAAAATGTTTCTTGTCGTGATATTTAAATGTTACAAAAACGTCTCTTAGAACGTTCAAGTGCAAATTGCATCATAAGGATGTTCAGAGAATGTTCTAAAAACGTTTTCTCTCAACGTTATGAGCACATATTAGTAAAGTTATGAGAACGTTCTATGCACGTTACTTTGAGAACGTTTTGTCCTAACATTATTATATATATAAAAGCGTTAGAGAAAGTTGTGAGAACGGTCCTTGTTAGCTGGCTGAGTTATTATTTGCTGATGCATGTTTAATAATTTTGCAGTATGTATGCTTGCACGAGCATAAGTTTGCACAAAATAAATAGTAATAAACTATGTGTATCATTCTAAACGCATGATTACCTTGCACAGCTTCTTATATTTATGCATTACTCTTGCTAAATGAATGATGTGTGACATAGACATGTTACTATGTATACTATGCATTCGTTTTTGAATGGTAAAGCTGTAGAGATAGATTTGTCTGTGTTTTAGCTATTAACACCTCTGTGAGGTGTGTGAGGGTCTCTGTGCTCCGCTCACCCTTACACGAAGCTCTCAACACCCTCTTTATTCTGGGGTCACTGGCTGCTGGTTGTTCAGGATGAGACAAATGCGCTCACTTAATGGAGGGGAGTTAGTTATCCACGGCTGGTTGTCAGTGATTTCCCAGGGTGCCGTTTTAGTCTGCATATCCCTAGTAATGCAGATTTATTTCAGCATGTAGGCTGGTTTGAGACGATTTAGTAAATAGACATGTCAAGGTAAAGAGGTATAAAGGCAAATGCTTCTCACTAGGTGTTTAGTTTCAATCTGAGCCCGTAGCACTGACGTGCGTGCTGCAGAGCTGCTGTTTCATGCGTTTTAGCTCTTTGAAGCTCATTAAAGCATTGTAGCTGGACTTAGTAAACACTGTTAAGATGCCAAACCTTTCTTAATGTATGCAGGAATTGTGTTTTTATGAATTAATGATCCACAGCGTGTGAGTGAAAATTGTAAACGGTATAAAACATTGCTGTTTTGCCTGAGAAATTTAAGAAATTCAAATATGAAGATGTTTAAAGATGTATAATGTTTGCTGGGTTGATTTTTGGCTGCAGCTGTGAGACAGAAAATTTCAGATCAGTTTTGTGTGTGTGAGTGTCTAAACATTTAAGAGGCTCTCTTAATGTTTTCTTTCCTGTGCAAAACGCCTGTGTTTTAAGTGTTTGTTAGGTTTTTGTAAAGTGGTTGCGAGAGTATCCTGGTTGGCAGGGGGTTGCTAGGGTGTTCGCTAGATGGTTTCTTATTGGTCCAAGTAAAAAGTGCATCCTTCAGTGTGCATCTGTGGGATGTTTTTCATCTATTTTATTTAACGGCACTCTCAGAAAAAGGTACAAAAGTTGTCACTGGGGCAGTACCCTTTCAAAAGTTATAAATATGCATCTTTTAGATACTCATACGCACACTTTAGGTACAAATATGTACCTTCAAGGTAACAAAATGCATCCTTTTAGTTGTAAAAAAAGGTACAAAGAAGTAGCTTCCGAAAGCGTGCATCCCAGTGACAGCTTTTGTACCTTTTTTTCTGAAAGTGCAGGTAAAAATTGTAAGTCTAATGTCTTACTGAAGTAACAGCACAGCTCTCTTTTGACACAATCTGATGATTTGATTTTGACGGATTACAGACGTTATTAGCTGATGTTTAAGTTAATGATTTGAACAAACTTAAAACTTCTAGTAGCGATGATTTACGCTACAATTATCAAAATCAATAGACTGCTGGTCCATGTGTTGGTCATGAAAATCACCCAAATCTGTTTTTTTAGTGTTCTTTTATAGTCTAAACAATCATCTTGCGCTTCATAGAAATACCAGAGCAGAGATCTTTCAGATTGGCTGTTAATGTACTTATTGACAACAAAATATTTAAATGCCTAAATTTAGCACAATTGCATCACAGTCCATGTTAACTGCTGATCACTTATCAAAGATCACAGGCAAATGTGCTTTTCTGTTTCAGATCGAGGATACAATTTTTTTTTTTTTTTTTTTTTTTTGCATCAAAGGAAATGACAGACTTGAAACAGTCTGTTTGCGCCCCTTAGGGACCACGCGATCTCATTAATATTCAAATATCTTTTTTTACACAAACAAAATGTCAACATATTGACAGCTTCTGAAATACACACCCTTTTATGCATACATAAAATAAAACTGATTTATGAATTGCAACAAATGATTTAAACTACACAGCAGTTATATGGAGAAGTTGCATATACTGTACATTGATATTTTACTAATAAATACTGCAACTAAATCCTTCTGTCACGGATCTGGAGGGAGGACTCAAATACAGAATGAGTGTAAACAGTTTTATTGAACAAGCTTGTAGACAAGACGAGAGAAGGTGAGGTGGGGAGTGAACACGGTCCAAACAATAGGCAGGGAAAACGACTAGAAGTCAGGCAGGCTGAGAGAGGCCGTAGGGTCCAGCGGATGGCTGTAGGCCAGAGAGGAGAAGGGACTGTGCAGGTGATGACCTGAGGAAGGCAGCGGTGGCCTGACAGGAACATGTGGTGCAGCCACTCCACACCAGCAATCTCACAGGCACAGCACAGGACTAGCTGTGTGGTGGAGGGGGCGAGGCAGACTAGACTAGAAAGCAGGAAATATTCAGTAAGACAAAAGGGTAGACGATCATATAAAAGGAGAGGAGAACACGAGGACCAGGTGAGAACATTAAGACAAACAAGATCAGAAAACTAGGCATACTAGGGCAGCCAGGAAACAGAGGGAAGGGGTGGGTGGGTACCGAACCAGGCTAACGGTTCATGGCTGGCCAGGGAGGTCTTGGCCCTGGGGAACCACTACCGGGAATGACAGAGGGTGGGAAGGGAGCCCGACTGGAGGTGCCTCTAGGTGCAGGGACTCATACTGGGCTGAACTCAGGATCTGGAGCCCTCTCTGGGCTAGATTCGGGGACCGGAGCACTCTCTGGGCTAGATTTAGGAACTGGGATGCGCTAATGTGGAGCTGGCACTGGAAGGCGCTCTCGAGGAGCAAGCACAGCAAAGCGCTTCTGTGGAGCCGGTGCTGGGACTGCTCCCTCAGGAGCGGGTGTGGGGACTGCTCTCCCTGGAAAGGATTTTGAACCAACCTCCTCCATAGCGGATTCAGGGGGCTCCTCCTCGGCAATTCCATACTTATTGGCCACAGCAAGGGTGGCGAGAATCTGCCTAATGAACCTGATCAGGTCAGCAAGAGACTCAGAGAAGGCCTCAGTGGCCGCGACAACCAGCTGCTTAGGAAAGACCTCCATGACTGTGACGGGGAGAGCGGGGTGCTCATAGATGGCCTCCGTGGCCATAATGGGCTGAATGTGAACCGCTGAAATGGCCTCCATGGCCAAAACATCAAGAGCAGGCCGTTCAGGGACAGCAGGAAACTCAGATGGCGTCCTTTACCATAATGGACTGAATAAGACCCTCAGGAATAGCCTTTGTGGCCAACACAGTGAGAGTGGACTGTACTGGAATAACCACTGTGGAAAAGACTTGACGGACCGGAATATTCTTGGACATGACTGGCTGGGATTGCATCCGTGGATGCAACTGGGAATGCAGGTAGCCTGGAACTGGCCTCTGTGGCTGGAACAGGCAAAATGAAAGCCTCCACGTCGACCTCCATAGTCAAAACAGGAGAAGCAGCCAGCTTAGGAAGAGCCTCTGTGGACATGACTGACAGGAACATTCTTAGTCAACGTAACAGGCAGGAACACATTCGGTGGACAGGATTCAAAAACATGGCTTCAGTGGATCTAACAGGAAGGGCATTAGACTGCACAGCACAGGCTGTCCTCCTCTTCTGACGGATAGAAACTGCATATTTGACCACCTCTGTAGTATCTGTAGCTAACTCGGCCTACACAGGCAGAGAGGCAGTGATCCTGGTCGTCTCAGCGGAGACAGGAATAGGCCCAGCAGATTGTGACAAGTCAGGGACATACCTAATAGACTGAAGGACAATACTTGACTGATTCTTGAGTAACAGGAGTGCACTCAGTTGACTCTGGGAAGACAGAGGTTGACTTGATAGACTCAGGAGGTGTCTGGTGCAAACTTCATTGACAACTTGTTCCTGGATAACGGTAGTGAAGGTGACTGATTCAGGGATGACAGAAGTCAACTCTGGCATAGAATTGACTGGAAGTGACTGGATAGCTGCCAACTCGCCCATCTTGGAAATAACTGGGGCAGGGTGGACAGGCTCTGGAGCAACTGGAACGGAGGTGACTGGAGTGGGCTTGCCTGGAATAGAGATGTCAGCAGCGCTCTTGACTATCTCTGGGAAAGTTGATTCAACAGACTCAGAAATAACTGGGACTGACTTAAATGTCTTGGAGATGACGTCAAGTCTACTGATGTTATCTCCCAGACTGGTACAAGGGAAACATGAGCGATCCTAGCAGACTCAGGGGTGACTGGGAAGGTGTTAGGAGTCATGAATGGATGCAGCCGACTGAAGAGCACTCTTCATTCTTGCTCTTCGCTTTTGAGTCGGAGTCAGAAGAGGATCTTGGCTTTGATTTGCCAAGGGAAGTGGGGCGGAGTGGTTGCTGCATGCTGGCTTAGGTGGAGGAGGCATTCCTCACAGGATGCGATGACCCAGATACCTTGAGAAGTTCCAGAAATTCAAAATCGAGGTTCTCCAACTCCCACTTAGGCACAGGATCATCCAAGCAGACAGTGAAAATGTCTTTGAGGGTGGCGTCATCATAATCAAGCCCCCTTGACATCGTCCAGAAAAACTGGGTAAAAGCACCTATATCCCAGCCTTGTTGGCGAAGGTTAGCCAGACCTTGTTGGTGAGCCAGTCTCTCCCAGGCATTAGCAGGTGGCAGGATCCTGATACTCATTCTGCTGAGTCCAGATCTGGAGGGAGGACTCAAATACAGAATGAGTGCAAACAGTTTTATTGAACAAGCTTGCAGACAAGACAAGGTGATAGAAAGAGTAAACACTGTCCAAACAATAGGCAGGGACTATGACTAGAAGTCAGGCAGGCTGAGAGAGGCCGTAGGGTCCAGCGGATGGCTGTAGGCCAGAGAGGAGAAGGGACTGTGCAGGTGATGATCGGAGGAAGGCAGCGGTGGCCTGACAGGAACATGTGGTGCAGCCACTCCACACCAGCAATCTCACAGGCACAGCACAGGACTAGCTGTGTGGCAGATGGAGGGGGCAGACCAGGAGCTCAGCAGGCTAGACTAGAGG
This sequence comes from Acrossocheilus fasciatus, assembly GCA_036784905.1. NCBI lineage: Eukaryota > Metazoa > Chordata > Actinopteri > Cypriniformes > Cyprinidae > Acrossocheilus > Acrossocheilus fasciatus. Next base: position 41,654,401 of record CM071942.1, read on the forward strand.
CAAAATTCAACTAACAACGAAGCAGGGAATATTCAGTGAGACAAAAGAGTAGATGAGCTAGCAAACGGACACGTATGTACAACAGGAAAGAATCAACGAACTGACAAAGAAAGAGGGAAAGGGAGAATCATAAAGGAGAGGAGAACACGAGAACCAGGTGAGAACATTAAGACAAACAAGATCAGACATGAGCGGCAGGTGACAACACTCAGACAAACAAGAAGCGAACGAAAGGGACAGGTGACAACACTCAGACAAACGAGGACTCCATAAGGACTAAACAAGGGGGCGTGGTAACAGGTAACAAGGAGGCAGGACAGGAGGAGCACATGGCAGACAACAACAAAGACAGAGCTATGTGCTCAAACACAGAAACAAACATAGAAACATGAAACAAAGACAAGACAGACAAAACAGTGAGGGCAGGATCCTGACACATTCTGCAGGCAAAATTAAAAGTAACTGTTTATATGTTGTATTCATGAATTTTTTCATTACATTGATTATATTTTCACAGCATTGAAACAGTTTTTATTGAGAAATTGCTAGTACATTTCACAAGTAATTGGAAATTGCAAGTAACACATTGAATTAAAGGTGAAATTTTGAAGTAGAAAGAATGCAAAACATATTCCAGTAATACTGTTATATGTATAATTTGCAAAGATATTTCACCAATTCCAATCTTTTTCGAATGGTTTCTTAAAACTGCCAGTAAGATGAAGTACAAAAATGTGCACTTTTGATGTATGAATGCACCAGCGAGAACAAATGCGGTCGCCCTAGTAGGGTGCTGCGTTTAAATCTGTTTAAACTCGTTTCTCTCTCACCCCATTTTCCTCTTTTCTCTCAGCCTCCATTTTATCAAAAGTGTCTCCTCCTGCCATCCTAATTCTCCCATCCGCCGTTCCCCTGAAGGGCACACAGATCCTCGGGGGGCTGGTTAGCGTGCGTGTGTGTGTGTTTTCCAGCATATGTCTGTCCTCTATACCCGCACACTGGAGTGTGTTTAATGCTAAATGGGAATGTTGACTCTCAGCATGCTTCTGTCTCTTTTTTCCAGTCTGTTCCTGTCTATTTATTTTTAGAATTTCACAGCAGCGTCACTCTTAGAATGGCAGAAAAATTAGCAGAAATGCATGTTGATGACCTTTTTTGCCATTTCTGTCTGTCAAAAAGATAGAAATACAGATCATTTCACAGACATAATTCAATTCAAAAAGGCTAAATATATAGGTGTGCATGCTCATCTTGTTTAAAAGATTTGATGGTGCTAACTTAAAGGAACAGTTCACTCCAAAATTGAAAATTTGCTGAAAATGTACTCAGCCTCAGGCCACCCAAGATGTAGGTGAGTTTGTTTAGAGCTGTTTTGGCTTGAAAATGGTGCTTCTGTGCAGATTTCTTTTCAGACTTTTTCACTTCAAGAAGCGTTGTTATGGGCTATGGACTCATATTTTAGCCGGAAGCAACGGTTTGAAGTTAGAACATCTTAATGAGCAAATGATCTGCTTGGACTCTCATTCAATAGGAATAGTTCACCCAAAAATGAAATTCAAAATTCAAATCATCACATCAAGTTCCAAACTGTATGACTTTCTTTCTTCCTTCCATGAAACACAAAAGATTATGCCATGGTCTGTCTGAATACTCGATTCTGATTGGCTGGCAGGTAGTTCCAGGTCAGTTTAATCACGTTCTATATTAATGCACTTCCTATAAACATTGGTAACCATAGTAACATACAGTTACAGTTAAATAGTAATACAGACGAAAATAACCGTCATTTTTATCTTTCCGGTCAAATATTGCAGCGCAAATATTATTAACATCTTTAATATGTTAATGCTGGTACATGACCATGGCATAAACGGGATAATCAACGGCTAGCTGTGCATTAAACGATTTGAATGCACTTCGCGGAGGCAACCACCCTCCGCTGTGCGTCAGGCGGTTCTTCACCTCCACGTCGTGCATTCAAATCGTTTAATGCACAGCTAGCCGTTGATTATCCCTTACATATATTTTGCAGAATTTGACCTGTTTTGCATAATGGTACCTGGGGCTTCAAAAAGAAAGCACCATTAAAGCGTAATAAAATTACTTCTGAAGTCACACAATGCTTTCATTATTCATTATAAGTCATTATTCACTGAATGACTCTTCATGCCAGACGTTTGGTTGTTTGACATCACTGACATGTATTACAGTGATTTTAGGGAAAAATCATAATTTGTGTCATATGAGTTTGTAAAATTTGGAATGTATAAGACACCTTTTGGTCATTTTAGAAGCTTGACAGCCCTGATCCTCGTTTTTGTTTTTTTGTGTTATATGGCAAGTAGCACAAGAAATAACCACAAAGAAATAAAAGGACACATGATTTCCCTTTAAGCAGGAGTGTGCGGTCGGCCCAGTCGTGCTGTCGGCTGCTCCGTGTATTCTGGGCAATCTAGACAGCTCATTTCTACACTCATCTGAGTTCAAAGGATGTATCAGACAGAATATGCAAAATCCAATTGAAATCAGGATATAAATGGAATCATTTGAGTCACATCAAAGACAAAGTTAATTTGTAAAACAGCATCATTTGATCTCTTCTGACAGCATGTGGTCTGGCATCATGAGATGTTTATTCACTTTCATAAATTGCATTTATTTCCTCTGTGCAATGCAAGATATTTTGAATTCATTCAAAAATAAATGTACATTTTTAAAAGTATTAATATATTATATTACATTAATAAATAATAATTACTATTTATTATCATTAATACTGTTATAAAAAATGAAGCTTAATTATTTGGATCTAAAGGTTTTTTTTCTTCTTCTAATGTTTGTCATTAGTTTTGACTACAACCATTTCCCACCTTCTCTGACCCTTAGAATTAAACAGGCTGTTTTTGCTACTGTAACTAAACTTAGTTAACCAAACATAACCATATCCAGACAATCGCTTCAGTCTGATTTGTGAATGAATCTCTCAGACTGAGAGTCAAAATAATGATCTGTTCATCACTGTTAGTCTGTTTTCGCTGTGTCTCTGTGCTGGATTGCTCTGGTCTGGATGTAGAGAGCAGATGAAAGGGCATTATTGAAGAGATGAGGGAAGGTGGAGGCCGTCTGTTTGAAGCTTTGCTGCTCATGAATTTGTCTACAGAGGACACCCGTCATAGACATTTCTGTGTGTTTGGAGCATATCTTATGCTCTTCCTTCCTAACCTTCCTTTCTTCTGCTTCTTTTGGCTCCACGTTTGCTTTAATGTCTCTCTTTAAAGTGCCTGAGACATTAAAGTCAATGTAACATCAAAGTAGACCCTATTTGCATGTTCCCAGTCTTATTGTTATTGCAAAGAAAAAAGTATCCAAACAACCATTACGCAGCTTTTGTAATGCAGCCTAAAATCTTTTAAATAATGACATTTGATTATTTTTTTTAATTAATCAACTTGTTTTCCAGTACAAATAATAATATTTCTAAATCCAGATACATTTACTTGAGTAGCAAAATGACTTGAGATAGTAAGTGTTGCTGAAAAATTCATGCTTAAAGCTAGAACAAATATCTGACACTGGGGTCATGAAAATAAATTTAATTTAAAGGGAAAACAAGATTATTTTTCTGACCTCATTAGCAGATATTTGTTTCTTAATTTTTGTTCAGTTTTTTTTTCAGAAAATCAGACTTATGTAATGTCATTTTGCATTTCATGCAAATATATCTTGATTTAAGAATGTTATTGTTGATATTGTACTGGAAAAAGAGACAAAAATACTGAGAAAGAAAATAATTGTTTGCAATGTTGGTATTTCTGCAAATCTAAGCACAGTTTGAGACAATGTTGAGATCTCTTTTGAAACTCTAGAGGAGATGCGTGTGAGATTACTGGGATCTTTATTTTTACCAGCAAAATTCAGTTTGCCCTCCATTGCTCTCTGGGAGAAACAGTTGAGATACTGAAGCCATTGCATGTGTGATTTTCTCCATCCTGTGTGTGTGTTCAGAGATCTGTACATCTGCACTGTCTTCCTCTGAATAATGGAGGAGCGTGTCTGTCTCAGGAGCTCAGGAGAGTGCACACACACACACACACACACACACACACACACACAGATCAGGTGGAGCGAATCGGGTTTCCAGATACAATAAGAGGCGTAGAAGCCTCAAACATCACCGCAGCATCTGCTGCGCACCGGCTAAGACGGATCTCTGTCTTGTCTGCGTTCAATATAAATTAAGCTATTAATTCTTGTTTTCTGAAAAATGTATCAAAATTGAGTGAGTTTACACTTAAAACAAGAAAAAATATATCTGTCAGTGGGGTATAGGACAAAAGAGTAAACAAGATTATTTTCTGGCATGACTGACACCTCACCTAAAACCTCAAAGTTGCTGTAAAAAGGATGATTTAAACAACTTCACATCCTAAATAACACAGTTCTAACAGTGCTTTTATAAAATAAGACTCCATACTAACACACACACACACACACACACACACACACACACACACACACACACACACACACACACACACATATATTTTTGTTAAAGGGTGAAGACTCCTTTATCCCCCTCATGACAGAATCCAGTATCTCTAAAGCATATTTTTGATGGATTGTGGTTTTTAACTCTTTTAGGACTTTTTGGTCGATTCTCATAAAACTATAATTTTGCAAACTAAGTAAGACAAGATTTTGTTCTAGATTTAAAAAAAAAAAAAAAAAAAAAAACATTTAATCAAAGATAAACTTTTATTTTAAACTTTATTTATACATTTAGCTTTTATAAATTTAGTTTTGTTGTTTATTGATATATTTACTTTTTCTATTTTTCACTTGTTTTTCACCATGAATATAGCAGTGGTTGTTGACTTGGTGCTGAATTATAAACAAACAATCAAACACACATAAAATTATAATCTTCATTTAAATCATCAGGGGAAAAAAACTCTTTCATTGTCAGTCCCTCTCCATAACCTCTTTTTGTGCTAATCAACATTATGCCACAAATGCTGACAATTGATCTTAACTTGTATTGAACCTACTGCTTGTTCTTAAAGTACGTGAGCAGCTGCAGTGCAGTTTTTTTTTTTCACACTGTGACCGAATGCATACTGTGTGTGTGTGTGTGTGTGTGTGTGAGAGAGATGCTTTGACTGACAGCTCTAGACAGCTCTTACAGCGACACTGAACTTTCCTCCCCTCTCTCTGGAGACATTTCTGCTTTCTCATAAGGTATTCACACGCACACACACACACACTCAAAGGTGCTGCATTTACATCACAGATGGTACTCAACAGAAACCATCTGTAATGCAACTAGTATCCCTGTATACACCAGTCCTGCTTCTAATTAGACGCTCAGATCACATGACCTGCTCATTATCTCTGGCTATAATAGAACGGCGCCATTTATAATTTATTCTGTTGCTGAATAGTTATAGAGAGAAGACAATAAAATGAACAAACAGCACAGACAGACAGATAAATACACACTCTTCATTCTCGCTCCTACACGTTTATTTTATGGCAGTGTCTGTTTACACTGAGGTTAAATAGTCAGTCTTGTTGGCAAAGTCTGTTTTCAGTAACTCCGCCCATCATTGCTCAGATTTAGTATATATAGGGAATTATGTCAACTTTCACTTTGCATTAATATTATCTGACACTATGTGTGCTTACTGTAAACCAGATGCTCTTTGTTGCTATTTATGCTCGCTGTCTATCAGATCGTACCTTTTTAAAACTCATAAATAGCTGCTGCTTTAATTGATCAAGTCTAATTTCTAGCACAGCCCCAGTGATATCAGCACAGCTCACGTATAAAGATTGGAAATGACATATTTTGAATGTTATCGTGTGTGTGCTGTCAGACGGCATATTACTCATGTTCCATAATGGAAGTTAATGACAACATTCAGAGAAATCCAAGTGCCCTTCATAGAATGGATCTTAGAATTATTACTATGTTCGGAAACATAGAATCAGCACACATTAAAGGACAAAAGAGGCGCTTCATTTTTATCAGAATCTTGATGTATAGAGTAAATGAGCTCTGTTCAACAGAAATGGCTTTGGTGTGGCATTTCTGAGTATCAGATGAAGGCAGAGACGAGGGCACTTAACTAGTGTTCTGCTCTTAGAGCTCGATAACAAACACATGATCCCATCAGATCGGGAGGAGGAGAGACACATTTCTGAGCAATTTTGATGCAAGTTTGCAGGTTAACGTCAAATGGTTTGGCACACAGTGGAATAAGTTTGTGAACCCTTTGAAAATATTTTTGCATTCATTTCTCTAAAAATGTAGTCTGGTCTTCATCAGTTATAGACACGATCTGATTTAAAGGCAGGGTTGGTGATTTGGTTCAAAAACATTTTTTGTTCTGCTGGTTGAAAGTCTCTTCACATCCCTGAGTTAAGTGGTCTAAATGTATTTATATTGTCTGTGGAAGGCGTAGGACCATAAAAGGGATCTTATGCTTTCAAAGCTAGCTTGCCTCTCTCTCCCTACCTTTAACTAATAACACACATGGTTCTACTTTTCACATTTTCACTGACTATTCATTCCCAATGCAGGATGGAAAAAATAAGTGACCCCTTGAATTTAACTTGTTGATGCTCCTTTAGGAGCAAAACCTCCACCATATGCTTTCTGTAGATTTTTATAAGGCTTCTGACCAATTTTGAACCATCCCTACCCACAAATCTGTTTCAGTTTAGCAATTTTTCTTGGTTTTCTGAAAAACACAACCTGCTTTAGGTTATGCCACTGCACCTCAATTGGCTATTTGTGCATAACTGGCTCCAATTCAGAGGTTCACTTACTTTTTCCAGCCTGCCATGTCAATGATCACTCAGTGTCTTCAGCAACTTTTTGAAAAGTACAACTGTTTGTATATTATTAGTGAGGTCAGATTGTGTTTGTGTATAAAGACTCACAACCATCAATATATTTGGTCCAATATTCCCTATTTACCTAAATATTATAACCAAGCAGATATAATATATACGACAATTCAAAAGCTTGAGGTCAATAAGGTTTTTTGTTTTTAGTGTCTCTTATGCTCATTGAGGCTGATCATATAAATACAGTAAAAACAAAAATATTGAGAGTATTGTTGAAATTTAAAACATTTTGCAACAGTGTCAATGAAAAGTGCAACTATTTAAGTCAGATTGTGTCTGTCTATAATTGGGAAATAGACAAAGATCATACATAATTTTATCAATAATCAATGCAGAAATACTGAGATTTCACCAGCATGTTTTTGTCAATTTATTTAGTTCATAATAGGGTTTGTATGAGTACATATATTTAAATGGCTTATGATGTTAGACTATTCACTAGTGCAGATGTTTTCTTTGTTATTAGCAATATTTTATTAAAACAGAAGTGTTTTAAAGAGCTTTAATTCAGAGATGCATCGTCTCTGTGAGTGCTGCTATGGGTTGTTTAACATGAGACACATTTTTGTGTTGAATTCAGCAATGTGTTTGTCTAATGTCTCGAGGCGTGTTTAATATTGAACTTTACTTTAAAGTGCTTTACATACTATTTGATCTCGTATTTCTGTCTGTTTGTTTTATTTTTCTTCTCATGCTGGGTTTCTGGCAGTCATTACAGTAGACATCATCTCGTGTTTTGTTCGGCTCCTTTATTTTCCTGAAAGAAACGGCTGAAGGTCAAACGCTTCCCGCCGCAGGACCGTAAGGTCAGGTGTTGTTCTCCCTCTTGAATCAGCAGACGCAGCAGGAAGTCGCCACATGTCGTGAAGTGCGGTGCGGTGTATGATTGTGTGTGAAGTTGCAGTCATGGCGTGCATCACTTATATAGGCAGCAGCAGATGCCGTTCACAGACACAGAAAGCCATTATACCACAGCGCTGCTGGTTTTCGTGTTTATGGACTGGCTATATGGATTTCAGTGCACTTGGTTTAAATAGTTTGATGTGCACCATTATCGCTGGCATATTTCCCATTTAAAAGAGAAGTTCAAAAAGCATGCCCTTTTTAAAAAAGACATTTTTGGTCAACTTTTACTGTAAATATTTAAGTTAAGGAGATAAACAGCACCATTTAAATTCTTTTGGTCTGCAAGATTTGTAATGTTTTGAAGTCTCTTTTTGCTCACCAAGGCTGCATTTATTTGATCAAAAATACTCCGGTTTGCAGTGTCACATGATCCTTCAGAAACCATTTGCTGCTCAAGAAACATTTCTGATTAGTAATAATGTTGAAAACATTTAATTTTCTTTGATTCTTTGATGAATAGAAAGTTCAGAAGAACAGCATTTATTGTTTGCAACAATGTAAAAGTTTTTACTGTCACTTTTGATCAATCTAATGCGTCCTTTCTGAATAATAGTATAAATATCAAAAGCTTTTGAATGGTAGTGTATGCATTTTAAAAAGTTATTTAATAAACTAGAATATTAATTTCCCCAAAGCTAACAGACAATACAGTATGAGTAAAAACCTACAATTTTTCCATTAAATATTCTGTTTCTCTTGGAAATGTGTCATATTGTATACAGTATGTAAAATGGTTTGCAGCTTTAAGCTTCCCTCAATCAAATCTCCTGTATTGTAGAAAGCAGAGGCAGTCGAGCAGGAGCTGTGAAGGTTGTGATGTTATGATTATCTGAGAGGAACCTGCTAGAATACTGACTTTGTGATGATCATCCAACCATGTAGAGAGACAGAAAGAGAGGTCAACAGCTGGCGGAAATGGACGCAGAGAGCGAATTTTGCGTCCATATGCCTCAGGGTGGAGAGAAGGGCTGTCTGACCTTTTGCAGCAAATGGAGATGACTTCATGTGAGCTGAGCCCGCGGCTGGTGAATAACATAACCTCGCTGTCTCGCTCTCATAGTCTCTGATATCTGTCACAATACACTCACAGCTGACATGCAGAATGCACGCATGCATGCGTAATTATGCATGCGCACACCCGCATGTATAGCGCTTTGTGGGAGTGTTAAATCATTTGTATGTGATGGATGTTGTGTTGTTTTACACAGATAAATGAGAAGAGAGAAGCAGGCGATCACTGTTGAAGATTTCCATAGTTTTTTGCCTTAATCTTTGTTTGTGCATTTGCTCTGAAATGGCTTAAAGGATTTTTTTTCCAATAATAGAAATCAAATAGAACAGCCATTTTAGCCCAGATTTATTTAGCAAGGATGCATTAAATTGGTTAAAAGTGGTAGTAAAGATTTCTATTTCAAATGAATAAAATACTGAAAAAAATTGTATCACAAAAATATTGCATTTGATGAAAATAATCAGCAAATCAGAATATATAAATTTCTGAAGGATCATGTGACACTGAAGACTGGAGTAATGATGCTGAAAATTCTGCTTTGATCACAGAAATAAATTACAGTTTAAAATATATTCACATAGAAAACAGTTATTTCGATTTGCAATAATATTTCACAACATTACTGATTTTACTGTATTTTTGATCAAATAAATGCAACCTTGGTAAGCAAAAAAATTTAAAAAATATTTGTTCCAAATTTGTTCCAAAACATTAAAAAAATAAAATCTTCACTTAAACTTTTGAACATTGGTGCATATTTTATCTAAACCATTTCAAGCATCTAAAATACCAATCAGGGACTGAATATTTATTCATTTGGAACATTTTTGATATTTTTGTATATGTTGAGCTATAAATCTGAAATCAGAAATGATTCATTGAAATGGACAGTTTGAACCGTTTCACTGAAATTAATTAAACCAATTATAATGCCAATTATAGTTTCATGATTTCATACTTGTGTGTTATTACACTGTAAAAAAAAAAAAAAAAAAGTTGAGCCAACTTAAAATTTTAAGGCAACCAGCTTCAACAGATTTTTGAGTTTATACAACAAAAAATTTGAGAATCTCCCACAAAAATAAGTTGAGCAAACTCAAAAATCTGCTGAAGCTGGTAAAAACATTTTTTTTTAAAGTTTTTTTTTAATTTTTTTTATACAGTGTACAAGACTAGAAAACCACCTTAAATCAGTGTAATATTCACAATGTTGCTTCATTTTATAGACAGACTCAGTGTCGTGTGTTAGGAAAGCGTATTTGATTATTCAGCTCGCTTGACTGTAAAATGCAATATAATGTGACAAAAAAAAGTGATTTAGTGTTTTGTCACGGTACACTGCTACATGTTGGAAAATTGCCCTTTAAAAAAAGCAGCAGTGAAGACACCCGTCACACTGCTGAAAGATGTATTAAAGTTAGTAGCGTCACTGCTGTTAGTTAGTTACTCTCCAGCACTGCAGGCCAAAACTTCACCCGCCGTTCATTTGTATTCCGCGAGCCTGCCGCCACCTGCACCAATTAAATGCCACAAAACATGTGTGAGAGAAAGAACGGCTGAGATCCAGTCGTGGAATATCAAGGGAAATTTCATGCCTGCTGCTCTTTCCGTCAGGGTAAAACTGCCTACTATTGCTGTGTGTTTGCCCCCGGAGACCTTAAACAGCCAGCCTGGAAACCAGCCTGAGAGTCTGTGAAAGGAGAAAATATAACATACTGCACTTTTAGTGAGGTTAGACAACAATATAGACTTTTGTTTCAAAAGCCTTTTAAACACTTAATAATATCCTAGACAATCACTTTTATATAAGAACACTACTGTTCAAAGGTTTGGGGTCAGTAAGATTTATACTTTTATTAATCAAGGATGCATTAAATTGATCAAATGTGACTGTAAAGACATTTTTAATGTAACAAGAAAATTCAATTTAAAAAAAAAATGCTGTTCTTTTGAACTTTCTGTTCATCAAAAACCTGTTTCCACAAAAATATGAAGAAGTATGAAGTTGCTGTGGTTTTCTGGACAGTTGCTAGGGAGTTTCAATGCAGTTGCTAGGATGTTCTGGGCGGTTGCTAGGGATTTATGTGGTTGCTAAGGTGTTGGGTGGTTTCTAGGGAATTCTGTGGTTACAAATGTTTTCTGGGTGGTTGCTAGGGAGTTGCTATGCAATTGTTGATGTGTTTTGGGTGGCTGATAGGGAGTCATGCGGTTGCTAAGGTGTTCCGGGTTGTTGCTACAGAGTTAGGCTATGTGTTTGCTAAGGATTTCTGGACAGTTGCTAATGGGGTTACTGGAGTGTTGTGGGTGGTTGCTACAGAATTCTGTGGTTGTTAAGGTTTTCTAAATAGTTGCTAGGCAGTTGCTGTGCAGTTGCTGATGTGTTGTGAGTGGTTAAAAAGGAGTTATACGGTTGCTAAGGTGCTCCGGGTGGTTTTTACAGAATTATGTGGTTGCTAATGTTTTCTGGTCAGTTGCTAGGGAGTTGCTATGCAGTTGCTGATATGTTGTGTCTGGTTGATAGGGATTTATGTGGTTGCTAAGGTTTTCCGGATGGTTGTTAAAGAGTTCTGTGGTTGCTAAGATGCTCTGGATGGTAGTTACAGAGGTGTTAAACAGTTGCAAATGCTTGCTGGACAGTTGCTATGCAAATGCTGAGGTTTTCTGGGCAGTTGCTAGCGTGTTATGTTTCTGTGGGCAGCACAGAATCGTGTGGCTGGTGTTTGTACTGATTTGCGGTCAGTTTTGTGGTTCCTCCTGAAGTATGTAGGTCGGTTGGGTGGATATTAATGGAGGAAAGCCCTCGCTGCTTCAAGCTCAATGGGAAGGCGAGCAGCTGTGTCCCAGTAGCACAGTTTGACTTTCCTTTTCCCTGTGATCCAGATCAGCAGAGGACAGAATTCCCAAAGGATGCCGGGCAGGAAGTGATTCAAACAGACGTCTCTCGGATTGTCTCCCAGGAAACCAAACTGTGAATTAGACTGGTAGAGACAGCACACTAGCCAGTGTTGTTATTATAAACTAAAACTAAATCATTTTTATTAGTTGAATAAAGCTGAAAAAAAATTATAAATATTATATGAAACGCTTAAAAAGTATTGCCTTGGCAACTATTAAAATACTACCATACCACTTTTGCACATTACGTTTACAAAAAAAAAAAAAAGAAATTAATTTGTTTTCTTTAAAAACTAAATGTATAGTATATATTACTATGTGAGCATAGCAAGCTCTTGTTTGTGTGTGTCAGGATCTGCCGTAAACGTGAACGCACATTCATAATGGTGTACTGTTTCATCTTGATCAATAATTTATAACACTCAAATGTCACAGACATCATTTCTCCAGAACACAGTGGAGTGAAAGCATGTTTAGGTCAGGGAGTGGCTGCAAGGATGTTGCTATGGTGTTGCCTAGGTGATTAAGGGTGTTTGCTAAGGTGTTGCTACGCAGTTATTCTGGGCACTTGTTAAAGAATTGTGCTGTTGCTATGGTGTTGCTGTGCAGTTATTATGTTGTTCTAAAAAGTTTCTGTGCAGTTGTGTTCTGGAAAATCACTAGGGAAATACAGTTGTTAGGTGTTCTGGGAAGTTTCTGGGCAGTTGCTATGCAGTTACTAGGGTGTTAAGAACAGTTGCTAGGTTGTTCTGGGAAGTTGCTAGGGAAACGCAGTTACTGGGAGTTGCAGTTCAGTTGCTAGGGAGTTGCTATGCAGGTGCTTGGTGTACTGGGTGGTTGCTAGGAAGTTATGTGGTTGCTAAGGTTTCCTGGGCAGTTGCTAGGGAGTTGCTATGCACTTGCTAGATGTACTGGATGGTTGCTAAAGTTTTCTGAGCAGTTGCTAGGGTGTTCTTGTCAGTTGCTAGGAGGTTGCTATGCACTTGCTAGATATACTGGGTGGTTGCTAGGGAATTAAGTGGTTGCTAAGGTGATTATATTGATTAATCTCTGGCTACATTGTGTCTCACAAATATTATGCTCCTTGTATTTCGTCTGTCACTCTGTACGACTGTATTACCACTGATTCACTGGCAGCTAGAGATGCTTTATTTATCTGAACTAGTCCTGTGGCGTCTCTCATTAGGAGGAGTGAAGGTGTTTCTGTATCAATCTAAAGGTTAGAGGTGCTGTGAGTGTCTGTAATACAGTCCGCAGTGAGCTCTAGTTAGTTGTTCATGATACATGTCGACAGTTAAAGTGCATACGATCCTCTCGGGTGCAGAAACGAGTGTACGACTGCCTTCAGCAGCCCAGTAATATCTAGAAAAAAAGGCTTTTCATATATCTGACATAGATTTGCTTCTTACGCTGGAGATTATTTCTGATTTATGTCCTCACAAAGCTTCTTAATCAAGGATCTGACTTCCCTGCTTAAAAGACCAGCTCAGACTGGTATGATTTTCCATTCTGCTTCAAACTGGTTTAGATCGTCAGAGCCATTTAAAAAGAGCTGGTGAGTGACTTAAAGGGACAGTTCAACCAAATTAAACTTCTGTCATCATTTATGAACCAAAACAGTCAAAATATCCTCTTTCCATCAAGTTGTATAAACGGACAAAACATTCTTAAAGTAATGAAAATGGACTGTTCTTGTAACTTTATTAATATTTGATATAAATTCTAAATATTTCATATTTGAAAAACGTTCTAAGAACAACATTCTATAAATGTCCTCATGATGTTATGTGTACTTGATAAACATTCCAAGAAACTTTCTTTGTAACCTTGAAATAATGTTCTAATCACAAAATAAAAACTAGACCTTAGAAATAAGAACATTAAAATAAATGTTTAAACGTTAAACTAAATGTAAAAATAAATAAATGTTTAAATAATTATATATTTTGGGTCTAAATAAAGTTAGTTGAAAGTTCTAAGAACCATTTTGTAAACTTTTCATGACCAGAAAACTGGACATTTTAACATTCTTAAATATTAAACATAATCGTTCAGATAATTTTTTTTTTAAGTTTTAGAAACATTTCAAAACAATGTTCTCAACATTTTTATAACCTAAATTTGTGACCTGAGTAAAATGACATGAAACGACATGAGATGATGACAGTAAATGGTGACAGAATTGTGATTTTTGGGTGAAGTGTTCCTTTAAAAAGTACATTTCAGCTTCCTTTAAATCCCAAATCCTTCTGTTTACGTGGATCCTAATTATATAACATTTGTAAGTCTAATCATGCGAGCACATGTTCCATACTGTGCTGTAAAAAATATGTTTAAATTGTATTTAAATCATTCACATTTAGTTTAATGGTATTTCTTTATTAAATTTACTAGCATTTTCTAAATAAAAATGGTCAAAGTAGCCTAATTCCTACAACAAATTTATTTTTATTGTGGTTTCATCTTCCTTCTCATTCTGTGCACTCTAGATATTCTGATACAGATGAGCATAAAACACACGCTAGTTAAGACGTGACGCCCCGTCGTCGAGTGCACAGATATAATCTCATCAGCATCACAACACAACAGCACTGGGATTATGAAACAGAGCCGAGAGCAAGTCATCACTCATTCAGACGTGGAGACAGGGGAAAGCATATGAGAGTTTATTTGATTCACTGGGTGGACGCAATGCATTCATATTCAACATGCATTAAAATGAAATCAAAACTGACCCTGTTGTTCAAAAGGTTTATGTTTTTAAGGAAATGAATACGTTTATTGAGCAAGGATGCATTAGGTTGATCAAAAGTGACAGTAAATGCATTTATAATGTTACTAAAGAGTTCTATTTCATATAAATGCTGTTCTTTTGAACTTTCCATTCATCAAAGAGTACTGAAAAAATAAAATGTTTCTTGAAAATATGATGCATCACAGCTGTTTTCAACATTGATAATAATCAGAAATGTTTGTGATTTCTTCATTAGAATGATTTCTGAAGAATCATGATGCTGAAAATTCAGCTTTGATCACAGAAATAAATGACATTTTACTATATATTCACGTGGAAAGCGCTTATTTTAAATCGTAATATTTCACAGTATTACTGTATTTTTTTTACTGTAATAAATGCAGCCTTGGTGAACAGAAACATTTTATTATTATTTTTTTTTTTAAATCTAAACTTTCCTAAAAAGCCATCCTAGCTTTTTGTCTTGTTCAGTGTCTTGTTTTACAGAATAGGTTGCAAATGCTGGTTTTGTTGAGATGGAAAAGCCTTCACCCATCACATATTTAATAGTCTCTTTTCTCGTTCATTCTGCTTCACTCACTTATTTCTCCTTTGGAGGATGTTGTATGAGAGAGACATGCTGTATTGCTGTTTTCCGCATCACGGATGCTGAGGGTCAGAGCGGATAGAGCCTGAAATAAGCTGTCAACAGCTTTCACCTGTCCGCTGATTGATCTCTCTATCAGTTTCTCTCTCTCTGCTCATTTCACATGACAATGCTCTCTCATTCTCCCTTTGGCTCGCCTCCATCTGTCTCTCTTCATCATCTTTTATTATCACTGTCCTTTTCTCTTCATATGCGGACTGAATATTTCTACATGCACTTCATGCTTAGTAAAGACAAGCAGCTGAGATGGAACATGTGCTCACATAATGTTGGATTATGTCATAATCATACATTTATAGAGACAGAAAATTCTGTTTTCAGCTCATCAACTTCTCTGTCAGCAGAATTGTACATTAGGAAAGGAAAGTAATATCTAATGGATAATCCATCCTATCTTCAGCCTCGCTCTAATTGAACGCACATATTTCATGTGTCTTTGCATGTCTGATCTGGTCCAAGTAAGATAGCATCAATAATCCTGCAACCGGTGGGTTCGATTCTTGCGAACTTCTGTTGTGTTCATTTATTTTCACCTCTTCTGCTCACCAAGCCTGCATTCATTTGATGAAAATACAGTAAAAACAGTATTATTGTGAAATATTATTGCAATTTAAAACACCACCCATTTTCTATATGAATATATTATAAAATGTAATTTCATGCTGTGATCAAAGCTGAATTTTCAGCATCATTACTCCAGTCCTCAGAAATCATTCTAATATGCTGATTTGCTGTTCAAGAAACATTTCTGATTATTATCAATGTTGAATTTCATATTTTTGTGTAAACTGTAATAAATTTTATTTTTCAGGATTCTTTGATGAACAGAAACTTCAAAAGGACAGGATTACAAATTAAATATAGAAATTTCACATATGTCTCAGTTTCAATGTTTATTATGAATTTGAATTATTTTTCCATTTGTGATAAAAACATTAGTGCCTCACTTTATACAAAATATAATTGATTTATAATGTTTCATTTTAAATGAATATTTCTTCAAATATAACAGCACACAGGTCTATTTTACTAGATGCATTGTATAAAAAAGAACACAAAGTGCACACTTTTGATCAATTTAATGCAGGCTTGCCAATGTAAGATATTAATTTCTTTCCAAAAATTGTCCTGTTGTGTGCCAAGGATTTTTTTTTTTGATTTTTTTTGCATTCAAAGATGCATTCCAAATCCAGTTGGCTCATAATTATGACAGTATAAAGCATGGCCTCTTGCTTGTTGTAGTTTTAATAGGTTTAATCAGAAGTGTTCCTGGTAAAATGGATTTCCTCGTGTGTGAGCTGTTGTGTTTTTCTCTCAGTGGTCAGCAGCCCCAACACCTTCATCGTGTTCTGCTTTTGTCAGATGCAGCGCAGTTGTCCTTGAACTTCCTGTCACAGTCTCTCTCCAAACGCTAGAAAAGAATCCTGCTGTTGCCGTGGATACACATAGATGGCCGTCTGCACCTGCAGTTCACTATTAGACACCGACACCCCACCTGCAATCCAACCCTCAATCCCTCCTTTACTCGTGTCATTCCACTCATGTGTGTGCATTTACAAAAAATCTTTAATATGGTGGTTTTGCTGAAAATCTATTTCACTATAGAGAAGATAAATGGGCTTTTTCTTATTGATTTTTACTGCTTTGCTCTATAGCAAGAGATCTATGTTGAGCATGAATGAATGTAAAACGGTGCACTTGTCACATTTTTTTATGTTGGGTGGCTTTGACAGTTCTAGCTTTTATTCGGCAGTAATGCATTAAATTGATCAAAAGTGTCAGGAAAGACATTTGTAATGTTACAAAAGATTTCTGTTTCAAATAAATGCTGTTCTTTTGAACATTAAATTCATCAAAGAATCCTGAAAAATAAAATGTATCACGGTTTTCAGCAGCAAATCAGCAAATGATTTCTGAAGGATCATGTGACGCTGAAGACTGGAGTAATGATGCTTTGATCACAAGAGTAAATTATATTTTACAATCAATTCATATGGAACACAAGATGTTTTTGTGTTTTTACTGTATTTTTGATCAAATAAATGCAGCCTTGGTGAGCAGAAGGCACTTTTTTCAAAAACTTTCCAGATGGTTTCTTAATGTTTTTTTTTTTTACTTATTTTATTGTCCACCAGGTGATAATTATGCAACTAAGATGCAGAAATCATTTATTTTTAGTAGCAGAGAATTTGATGCCTGGCGTTGTTCAGATCACTAACCCTAAATATGAGCAGTAGTACTAGTGATGCTTGACTTGGCAAACAGCACTAATTATCTTCCCACCTGATGTGAAATCCATCCTGAAGAGTCTGTGAAGTGCTCATGAAGATAATTACTGGGTTTCTGTTCTAAATCGAGATCTAATCAGCGGCGTGGGCGGAGACTGTACATATAATCTGACCAATCACAGCAGAGCGTCATGCATGAGCTCCCACTGCCAAACGTGATTATCATGTTCCTCCGCGCTTATTCCTGATGATATGAACATGTGAATTCATGAATGTTTCATTAGCGGAGACTCTAAATGAGCTGCTATAATGAGCACATTGTTGCTGTTCTACTTTGGTCTTCATCATTTTTGTCTTTGTAAAGTCCCAGTGTGTCTGGCTGCTCTTTTTCTGAACATCCGTCTCGCTCTTGCCCCATTTCTGTGGTCCTCTCGTCTTCCTCTCTCTCGATGGCTTATTTCTGAGATAGTGGGCATCCACGTTATTTTGGTATCATGGTGATACTAATATAGTTTTTGTTTGTATTTTAGATTTTTATTTTATTTTTACATTTTGTATTTTCATTTTAATTTAAATCATTTTTATTTTATTTGTATTTTTTTTGTAGTATGTCTATGTAGTTTAGTAAATCAAGTTTTAATTTTTATATTTAGTTATTACTTCAACTTAAACTAAACAAAATGTTAAGCAACTAAATAAGTTTTATTTTATTTTTCAGCTATTTTTTTCAGTTTCAGTTTTCATTTTAATTTTAGCTTAAATTTACTATTTTTATGTGCATTTGTTTATGTGCATTTTTTAAAAAATATCTATATATTTTTTATTAATTTAATTTCTGTTTTAGGAATTTTAGTACTTATTTAATTTCAGCTAATGTTTATGAAAAAGAATGAAAAAGATAAAGCATTGAAAATTTAAATGTCAGTTTTAATTTTAATTTTAATTTTAATTTGTGTTACTAATTTTCACATGTACATATATGTTTTATATATTTCATATTTATTTTATTTTATTTCAGTTTTGGTAATTTAAGTACTTCAACTTATTTTTCTTTCTTTCTTTCTTTTGTGTTAGTTACCAAGGCAACATTTTTCATCTAATATTTAATTTAATCTAAATTCCTAAATTACCGAAAATTTTTACTAGATGCAATTAACAATAACACTTTCGCATGCTCTATTTGTTTGAAATAGTATGCAATGTGCTAATCTGCAGTCTCTCTCTGCTCATTCTCTTGCATCTCTCACCCACATACATCGTAAAACAGTTCAATATTCCATTAAACCTACAGTATAAAAACACAGCTGTGGGAGTAGAAGCAGAAAGACGACTCATTTCCTCCTCTATTTTCTTTCAGATTGCTTCTGCTCCTGCCGCCACCGCTTTCTCCTCGCTCATTGATTTCCGCCTCCATCTTCTCTCTCTATTCATCTGTCTAATCCGTCTGAGATTTGTGTGTTTAGCTGTTTTTATCACTTGATTTTACACGTTCGAATTTTAAAGTTGGAAATGGATACTGGCATGCGTTTTATGACCCTGAACATGGAGTCAATCAAGCGTAATTTTCAATTATCAGCAGGCCTGCGCAACACGTCCACGGGCTCCGTTCCAAACAAATAGAGCTGCCTACCTAGACGGCATTTTGGGACTTGATATGAAGGCTGTTTCAAACAGTGGGTGGTAAAATTATTCTGCCTTTTGATGCTAAATTCTAAGGCAACATCGCATGCAACCTTTCTCAAATAAGATCATCTTAGAATGCAATGCAACAAGCTAAATTGCCCAAAATAGTGATACTATTGCATACCCAATACAAACGCCAACTTCTCACTAGGGTTTTGGAATGGAGCCGTGCAGTGCTGTTCATTTGCAGACCCTTCCAATGCAATAGTCTGGTGTGTTTGAATCAGATCTTCTTGCAGTGAAGATGCATGTCTAAATAAACCAGTGGGAATCAAAAGACTTTCTTCGCTTCTGCTTTTTGGGTTTATTCATTGCTATCCCTCTCTTTCGCTCCCTTCACAGCTCTTGTTTACAAACTTTGTTCTTCAAAGTATGCTAATGGACGATGTGACCCAGATTTGTGTATGTGTGTGTGATGGGAGGGACATCTGGCCTGTGAGGATGAGTGTGGTTGGACTCATTATGTTGGTGAAGCCATAACCCTCACACTCCAGAGAAATCACTTTCTGCATTTGCTCTGAAAAATTACTCAATTATGTGTGTGTGTGTGTGTGTGTGTGTGTGTGTGTGTGTGTGTGTCTCTTTAGATCAGTCATAGTTATGTGAGTTACAGCAGATGCTTTATATCCCATATGACTTGCACAAATAAAGCTCTTCAAAAATCTAGTGAGCTGTCTTGGCTACTAAGTCAAATGAAGCTTGTAAGTGACTGATTTGGAGCACTAATGCGCAGTAGTCATGTGCTCAATGTCTGATTTTACATAGAACTACTGGTTTTCTCACAATAAGTTAATATACAGCCTGTTAAGATAATGCTGTAAATAAGAATCTGAAAAGAAAGAAGCTTTAAATAAATATTTTAAATCCAACCACCCCTATACACTGTAAAAAAAAGAAATCCGTAAAATTTACGGTAAAAAAACAGCAGCTGGTAAAAAAAATACAGTAACAACATTTTAGGGTTTACGGTTTTTATCTTAAATTTACAGTTAAATACCGTAATTTCATTAACCAATATAATGTTAATATACCAACCTACTGAAGTACTGAAATCTGTTTTGTACCTTTGAAATACACTGATAAGCACCAAATGCAGGTGGCGATGAGAGAGTCACATGATGAACCAAAGCCCATCACAAGCAGCTTTTAAATAATAACATATATAGAAGGCGCACAGTGTCGTTCACACAAACACTAAACACCATCATGATGAGACTCATTAAACTGAAATATGCAATAAACATTAATTTAACAACATTAGATTAGAACATTAGAACATTTGATTTTAATAATGTATTAGTAAATGCTACAAAATAACATGAACTAACATTAATAAATGTTGTATTAGTATTGTTCATTGTTAGTTCATTTTAGCAAATGCATTAACTAATTGTTAATAAATAGCACCTTATTGTAAAGTGTAAAGCAGAAAATCAGCATATTAGAATGATTTCTGAAGGATCATGTGACACTGAAGACTGGAGAAATGATGCTGAAAATTCAGATTTAAACACAGGAATAAATTACATTTGACTATATATTCACACAGCTATTTTTAAATTGTAAATATATTTCACAAGATTACTGTTTTTACTGTATTTCTGACAAATGCAACCTTGATGAACAGAAGAGACGGATTTCAAAAACATTAAGAAACTTTACCAACCCTAAAGTGTTGAATGGCAGTGTAAGTATATTCATTATCACCAAAATGCATTATGTGATTACCGTCTTCCTGAAGTAAATGCGATTATCTTAGAAGACTTTCAGTGAAGGGAAAGTGTCGTTCCAGCTTTACCCTGTTCACACACATTAAGGCAAGTGTTAAAATAACAAATACGCCCTTCGCTTCAATCCTGCAGAGCTAAAATTAGTTTCTTTGACACTATGGGAGTTTCTTTAACACTGCTGATTTTATTGGCTCTTTTTACAACAACAAAGCAGTTTCTTATTGATTATCATCTCCTTCAACCCTGTGAGACTGAAAGTAGCAGCAAAAAGGAAATCTAGAAACCCTCATATTACCTTGAATATC
Organism: Acrossocheilus fasciatus; assembly: GCA_036784905.1. Taxonomy (NCBI): domain Eukaryota; kingdom Metazoa; phylum Chordata; class Actinopteri; order Cypriniformes; family Cyprinidae; genus Acrossocheilus; species Acrossocheilus fasciatus. Next base: position 41,675,473 of record CM071942.1, read on the forward strand.
ATACCGGCAAAGTATTTGGTGTTGATAAATGGTCATTTTATGTTTTGGTAGTGATTTTATGCACGTTGCATGCTGCTTTGTGCTGTATAACGTGAAAAGCGATACATTCATTACAGTGTGTGTTTGTGGCCAACTGGCCATGCATTTATTATAGCCTTTAGGTCTATTAGGCATTGTTTTAATTCACTGCTGTAAACACAGTGTACATTAGCAGTGAATTTCTGTTCATTTTTGTGTACGTCATCTAGTCCAGCAGACACTAACAAGGTTTTCTACCAACAAAACCGCTGATATATTCACATATTTTGTGTGTGTGTGTGTGTGTGTGTGTGTTTCAGTAAATTGATGTACTGGGTCAATGTGTTGTGCCCGGCGAAGGCGATATGATGAATGTTTGTTTGCAGAGCTCAGACTCTCTGGACCTGAAGCTGAAACAATTACCCCGCTATCTCTGAAAAATACACACAGGGCAAATTTACACACTAGAAAGTCAACAGGATGCCCTTTCACTCGCCCTGCCTGCTGTGTGTGTGTGTGTGTGTGTGTGTGTGTGTGTGTGTGTGTGTGTGTGTGTGTGTGTGTGTGTGTGTGTGTGTGTGTGTGTGTGTGTGTGTGTGTGTTTTTTTTGTGACAAATGAGGACATAAATTTGTATAATGACAAGGGTAAGACAGGTATTACAAGGAGAAGGTGACTTTTCAGGACATTACCCCATGTCCCCACTTTTCAAAACGCTTATAAATCACACAGAATGGAGTGTATTGAACATCTGAAATAGCAGAGTTTCCTGTAAGGGGTAGGTTTAGGTGTAGGACAATAACACATACAGTTTGTACAGTATAAAAACCATTACGCCTATGGGATGTCCCCACTTTTCACAAAAACAAACGTGTGTGTGTAACTTTTAGCAGAATAATCTGTTTTAGCATGGACTGAAGGCAGTGTTTAATGCTCTTTTTAGTAAGGTTTCTCACAGCTTGAGCTTGAAAGATAGTTAGGGTTAAACTGAAGTTCATGCACAAACAGCAGCACAACTTCAGCACCAAACCCACAGTGCGACGTAACCAGGTCAGTGTTATTAGTTCAGCAAACACGTCTCCTTTCATTGTAAATGTGGTGCGTTAGAATCCGATTCTACAAATGTCAGCGCTGTTCGCCTGCTGCAGTGCTGTGCTGTTTGATTTCACAAGCATGTTTGCATATTTTCTAGTGCATCAATGATGAGCAAATAAACACTGTAACTGAGCATATATTCAGACATCAGGGATATTTTTCCATATTTACACAGATTTACACGTTTTCCGACTTGAGACGTGAATGAAGTTTAGCATTTGAATAGCATCTATACATTTTAGTATTATAATCTTACTTTTATTCTGTAAAATAATAATAATAATAACAATTATTATTATTAAATACTTGATTTATTTAGATTTTACTTAGTATTAGTGCAATAAGTATTTATTTTTATAGTCTAAATAATATTAATAATAATAATAATACAATTACATAATAAATAATACTTGTTTTATTATATTTCATTATTGTATTATTGCAATAGTGATATGTCTTTAATTATTTTAAAGTTTTAAATTATTTAATAGTGTTATTATAGTGATATTAAATTGAATGGGGGAAAGCAGTTGTTTAGTTGGTCACATGCCTCGACGTGGTGCACAGCTATAATAGTGAAATGCTTGATGGCTGAAATCTTACTGTATATTCTGTGAATGAACGCTGACCTGATTAAGTTTGCTCACAAGGTTTGAATCTTAGACTCTCTAGACTCTTGCTCTGCAATATTTATAGAAGCACATTTCTTCTGAACTTTATGATTCGTTTTGTAGAGCGTTTTTTTTTTTTTTGGCCTTTTAAATGCATGAGGCGACGCTGACACCCAATTTTTGTCTCGCCTGAGCCGTAGGAAAAAACAGCCCTGAGGGGAAAAAGTGAACAGTTTCTTCCTCCATAACTCCATCTGCCGTGGAGAATGGGATGGAGGATTATTCTGCTTCAAGAGCAACTTTCTTCCGTCCTCAGATAATGGCACAGAAGGTTATTTCAGGTTTTCTGTGAATGGAAAACTTCTAGAACCAGTTTCATGTCTCTGTTCATTTTGAATCCTCAAAGCTAAAGAGAGCCCTTAAGAAGAAAATGAGAAAATGGCGGTGCGTTCGCTGTGTCTGCGCTCTCTTTAAGAGAGGCAATAAAGCTTAAAATCATTTGGAGGAGGACAGCTGTCCTCTGGGAAAGGCGCTCAATCTCGGGGTCTTTCATTCGCTTCATTCTGTGAGATCGACCCGTCTTTAAAGGCCACGCCACTGAAATCAAGCTGATTCGGTTTCGTCCGACTGAGCTTCTCACGCTCAGAAGTCTTGTGTCTGAGATGAAACTATTGACAGCGTAACGCAGTCTGTGAGGAGAGATGCTGCAGTTAACTGGAAGTATTGAGGGTCTCATGTAGTTATGTGGACTCTTATACAGTTATAGACTCCTGAGGGCCGAAGATCAGTCGAGATATTCATCTGGAGCGTTTTGAATGGGGGTCTCACAAAGATCAATTTGATGCTCTCCTGGGCACTTTTTATCTTCATTATTTATTTACAGACTGTTTTCACCAGCCTAAACAATAGCAGTGTTTCATAACCTAGTGAGCTGCCTACTGAGACGGCATTTTGAGGCATAAGGAACGCTCCCGACACAAACATTATGCTTCCTATAATATAACTTATTTAAGACCAATTGTATGATAATATTCTACATTCACATACATGCATTCTCTGGGTAGATAGTTTAAAATCCCCATAGTGGAATTTGTATGTATGTTAATAATATCTATATGGTGATTGTTTTTATATGATATTACATGCAGCAACCATATACTGTAAGTCAACAGTGCATTTTTATTTATTTATGCATCTTTATTAAAAACACATAGCCTATACAGAAAAATCTGTATGTTTATGTATGTTTTTGCAATATATATATATATATATATATATATATATATATATATATATATATATATATATATATATATATATATATATATATATATATATATATATATATTGCAAAAACATACATAAACATACAGATTTTTATATATATTAAAATATATGTCTATCTTTTATATTTACTGATATAATAACATGTTTTGACAGGTTTTAGGATGGATATATGTCCAAAAATGTATTACACATACAGTATATAAACATACATGTTGTATGTTATAATTTCTAATGTTTCATATATGTTTTTACTTTTTTACTTCATATGACAATAACATTTAATGTACTACATTTGCATATGGGATAAGGTAATAACAAACGAAGAGTTTATTTGCAAAAACAGATAACTCCAATTTTCAAAAAATCTTGTTTTTATTGAGTTTTTTGTGTTAGCTGTAATTTTTAGTTATTTTTTAACTAAATCTTTATTTCATAAAGAATTTTAATGTAATACTGATACTGTTTAAAAGTTTGGAATCAGTAAGATTATTTACTTTTATTCAGCAAGGATGCATTAAATTGGTCAAACGTGAAGGTAAAGGCATTTTTATGCTGTAAAAGATTAGGTTTTCAATAAATGCTGTTTTTTGAACTTCATCAAAGAGTCTTGAAAAAATGTATCATAATTTCAAAAAAATAAAATAAAATTGAAGCTGTTCAATATTGATAATAATCAGATCAAGCAAATCAGCATATTAGAGCATGTTAGGATTATGTGACACTGAAGATCACAGGAATAAATGAGATTTTAATAGAAAGCTGTTATTTTAAATTGTAATAATTTTTCACAATATTACTGTGTTTACTGTACTTTTGATCAAAAACAAAATGCTGACCCCAGATGTTTGAAATATAGTTCTATCAAATTACAAGCTTCAGTTACATGAGGTTCCATTTGAATTTGGATTCTGTCTTAATAGGCTGCTGTCATGTATGCAGCATGTGAGCTCACTGCAGTTTTGGAGCAGAGCTATTTTTCTTCTGTGTGAGACGCAGTGATGCTTTTAATGAAATCAACTCTAAAACAGAAAGTGTTTGTTCCTGACATTTGCCTGGGGAAAACATGAGTTAATAATAGATAATTAAAATAATGCCAGAAGAGTGACAGCGAGAGGAAATCCGCTGAGCCTCAGAGAAAAGCAGAAGTGGTTTAAGATCTCTTGAGGATCTCTGGGGTAACGGCGCGTGTGGAGGGTGTTGTTAGCTCTCAGGTGCACTGGTCATTGCCTTCTGCTGTCCATCGTTTCAGTCTACCAGATTCTGCTCTACTCCTTCTTTCTTTCTTTCTCTTATGTTGGTGTGAAGCAGAGTTAGTTCAGTTCTCCAGGGCTTCTGTGGTCTTCATCAACACCCTTTTCTGATGCAGCAACAGAACACTCATTTTTCACATTTAGTCTGGGGTGTAAAATGTGTAATATGCTTAAAGGGATATTTCATCTAAAAATTACATTTACCTTCATGTAGGGCTGCATAATAAATCTTATTTTAAATCGCAATTGCGATTAATGCTTCTGTTGTTAAATTAAGCATAATTCCCTGCAATATTTGCACACTGGTTATTTATTCGATTTTTTTTTTTCACTTTTCATTTGAATTTGCAATGAAAGTCTCCACAAGCATTCATGCAAACCTTTCCTTTACATTTATACTTTTTCTACTCAGTTTTACCTTATCTGACAACCATGCTGTGACTAAATCTTCGAGTAAATATAAACTGTTGTAAATCTGAACATGAATCTGTGTGGTTGCTGAACAAATGCACTTATGCAGTTGTTTTGATAGAAAAATATTAACATAATTTGGAATTAATGGAGTTGATTTTAGGAATGCCACTGATTTAGATTATGTTGTTTAAAAGTAAGTGTTTATTTATATAACAAATATAATACATCAAAAAACTACACGAGGTAAAATAAGCCATGCAAGATGGCATTCTCTTGATTTGTGTTTACATACAATAATTCTGATGAAATCTAAAAATGGCTTTCCAAAATGATAATAACTGTTTTTTTTTGTTTGTTTGTTTTTTTATATAAAATAATCATGCTTTTAGTTGAACTATTATAGTACCTTCATGTCATTTTAAACCTATATCCCAGTCAACAAGGAATCTTCCCGTGGCATTTTTTATAGGTTATGTAAATGTTAGGACAAAACATGGAACATTCTTATGACATTAGTAATAATTGATATATGTCATCATGTTGATAGAAAACATTCTTATGATGACACCCAATTTTTGTTTACATTCTTATATTCTAATATATAAAAATGTTGAGAGAACATTTAAATGTAGCATTCTCATAATGTTTTCAAAAGGCTAGATTGGAATGTTCCTTTAACTTTCACAGAACCAAGAAGAAACATTCTTAAAAAAACTGAATTGAAAAAAAAACTGAAAAAATGAAACAAAAAATGCAAATGAAAACAATCCTCATTTTCACCACGTTTCAGAAAGGATCTCCGTCTACACTACACAACCTAAAACGCAAGTCACATGTTTTCAAACTAAAACGGGGTCTGCAGAGTTTTCAAAAGTCTTTTCGAAAACGCCGGAGTTGTGTAAACGACAGGCGTAACCGTAGCAAACGTTATGCGTTTTAAAATGAAAACGAACTAGTGTTAAATGTAGCCTAACTTTCACAAAACCTAGAAACAAGTTATTTTATTAAAAAACTGGGCGATTTAAACATTGAGGTAACATTCAAATGTAGAGTTCTTATAATGTTTTCAAATTACAGAATGAAATGTTCCTCCAATGTTTGCATAACCAAGAAGAAAACCACAAAAAACTGCAACTGTCGATGAACTGTCCCTTTAATTTTGGGTTAAACCTGTATGCTGTTATTAACAGCATTGCTATTGGTGGAAAGAAGAGTTGAAGCTCTTTTAACGGGAGTGAATGTCTGCACAGACTGTGTCTTATAAACATATGCACACACTAGCACCCTTCTGTCTCTTTGCTGTTTCTGCATTTTGCAGATTTATTCCAGGCCAGTCTAGTCTGACAAGCGGCGAGCGTTGTGACGGTCTCTGGAGTAATGCTATTCTAACTCGCTCTCATCGGGCTCACCGAAATAAATGCACCACTTTCAGCCGTTTTATCCACACTGGGCTGGACAGCGTGCGCTCGTTGTCGCTAGTTAGTATCCTAGCTGCTGGTTGCAAAGGCAGAATTAGTGCAGTGAGTGAAAAATAGGCTGTGTAGATTGAGATTAGAAAGACCTTCACAGCTCTTGAGGAGGCCTTGAAGAATGTCGCAAGATTGCATTGATGAGAGCTGGAGCGAGGGATTTCATATTATTTATATTTATGTGCATTAAATTTGAAATTATGTAATTAATTGAATAACTGAATTACTGCAATTGCAAAGCTTTTTCAAAGGAAACTGGGATCATTCTTAGTCATGTGCGTTATATAAAGCAGAGTATTTAGTATTCGTTTAGCCTGGAAACAAACTGTAGGCATACACAAAGCAGAATAAGATTGACCATTACAGGTCACTAGCGATCTCTGTGAGTTCATCAACACCTACTGGGTTTAGAAAGTGACTTGTGTTGTAGTCTTCATCTTTGCTGACCAGCCGCCCACTATCTGGTGCATACTGAGCGTTCACACTGACACTGATTCAGTCCCTGGAGGTCGGCAGGTCGCTGGAGAGCTGGATGTTAATAGGAGATGCAGCTTTATCACAGTATCCATCCTATTAATAGCACACGTTTCAGCCTGTAACATAATATTCCAAATGTTTCTTCTTTTTTTTCTCAAATTGCTTTTATAACCGGTTACATTTTTTGCCTGATTTCTGATCATGTGACACTGAATAATGCTGAAAATTCAGTGTTGCATCAATATTTGACAATATATTCAAATAGAGAGCAGCTATTTTAAATTGTAATAATATTTGACAATATTACTGTTTTTACTGTATTTTTGATCAAATAAATTTAGACTTCTAAAAATACGGGCTTAGCATCATAGTGGTGACTTTTGTATTTTCCTTTAGAAAATGTATGGATCTAGTTAAAGAAAATGCTTCATGCTCAGCTTATTTCTGACTGATATCAGTCTCTGTAAAAGTTCAGTTGCACTGCAAGTCTCCAGGTATCACAGGAAAATGCTGATACTGAAGTAGCCTGCGCTGTTTAAAGTTTTTATCGGCGGTAATTTGACAGTCGCTGCATTAAAGAGCTTAATTGCCCAGTTTTGACTCAAAAGTAAGCAGTATTTTTTGTTTTGTTGAACTGAGTAAAAGGTGTCAGCACAAATTACAATGAAGTAGAGACTGTGGGAACAAAACAAGACCATATCCAGCGGTTTTTAATTATACTCTGGAGAGAGAGAGTTAACTGTATACATTGCTTATTCAGGAAGACATCTGTGCTACGTTTTTCCTCTAATAATCCAAAAATTAAGATTTATATGTATATGCAAATACATATGCATATAGTGTACCACTATTTAAAAGTTTGGGGTTTATGTGTTTTTAAAAGGAGTCTCTTCTGCTCACCAAGACTGCATTTATTTGATCAAAAATACAGTAAAAACAGTAATATTGTCAAATATTATTACAATTTAAAATAACTGTTGTCTATTTGAATATATTGTAAAATGTAATTTATATATGTGATCAAAGCAGAATTTTCAGCATCATTACTCTTGATTCTTCAGAAATCATTCTAATGCTGGTTTGATGCTCGAGAAACACTTCTGATTATTTCTGAAACTGTGATGCAATTTTTTTATGATTCTTTGATGAATAGAAAGTTCAGAAGAACAGCTTTTATTTGAAAAAGATATCAAACATTCATAACATTATGTCTTTACTGCCACTTTTGATCAATTTAATGCATCCTTGACAAATATAAGTATTCATTTCTTTAAAAAAATCTCACAGACCCCAAACATTTTAATGGTAGTATATATAGTATTGCATAAAAACCACCTCAGCGATATCTGTCAGGTAGTATGAACATTTTATGTGTAGTTTATCAAAGAAATGACTTGTTTTAATGATGATGAAGGTCAGGTTCTCTGTAATTCACAGCTCATACTCACTTTAATAGAGATGGGCACTTAAATATCGTTTAGTATGTTAGAAGTGAATAAATCAGTACAGTATGCTGCTTCTTGTCCTGTGTATTTGCTTTTATAGCCATCAAAGGTCACACGTCAGAAGACACAATGAATGTAAAGGGAAATCATTCAGAGACTTATGGGGAGAATAAGTATTCAAGTCGCAGATATCTGAGGCAAAGATTTAGCGTGTAATGAATTCAGTGATGATTCCTCCTGCTGTTCCGCCACCTGTTCATCTCTACGCCGCTTCGTGACTTTACCCACAATCCACGGCGTGCTAAACAACACGAAGAATGCCACCCTCCATCATCAGTCCATGCTATAAAACAAGCATCTGTAATCGAAACCTTTTAGCACCCAGCTCTGACTGCGTGATTAAAGAGAAAAGAGAATATTTTACACTCTACTTTCTATGCACTCCTGTTGTCTCTTCTACTGAATCTAAACAATTATATGAATATTTTTAATAAAAAAAGATCGTTGAGGCCAAATCTCTCCAGGTAGTTTGTCCAGGTAATTCACATTTTTATTTTAAATCTTTTTTGCACATGATTTATATCAAAACCCATATTTATATATTTGAAGATGATATGAAGAATTATCAAATTGCGTTGGCTGAGGAATAAAATACGTTTTAATAAAATGCAATCGAAGAAATGATCAAAATATTAATTGATTATCAGTGTAAATGTCAGTTCATTTTTAACATAATATTGTTATGAATATTGCATATATTCATAAAAATATTATATATTCTTAACAATATTGCATATTGCAAATATAAATTTTTACATTATATTGTTATATTGAAAACAGTGTGTGTGAGATTTTTGGGTTTTGAATGTTGAATAATGTTCTTTAATAAAATAGAGAAATTGTTTTGGAATTTTTATCTGCTGTAATAAATTGAAGACATCGAAAATCTATTAATTATCAAAATAAATTATCATTAAATTCCATTTTCTAAAAATATAATATTGTTACTTATATTTCACACAGTTTGCTGGTTGTGGATGTTGAATAGCATGCCCTTTAATAAGATATGTAGAAATAAATACATTTTTTTTTTATCAATGGAATAAACAATGAAAATCTATCTAAAAATGTTCAAAATAGGTTAAATGTTGTTGTTTTTTAAATTATTGTTATGCACATAAAACAAATATTTCAGACATACATATGACATCCAAATAAACAGCAAAACCTTTATGGAAATGTGAGCCTGGAGCAAAGACCTCACGCAGGGAAAGATCATGTGAGAGTTTGCGGTGACAGTGATGAACTCAGTCTCTATTTTGAAATACGAGACCATTAGTCGCAGGTTCTGGGATCTCATCCAGACGCTTCTCTCCCTGTCTCATTTTTGCGGTATATTGCCAGCAGCCGATATGATTTGATCAACTCAGCAAAAAATACTGCCATTTATTATACCAATTCATTTAGGTGAGAATATCTTCTTTGTGGATGGGAATTACTGGCTGGATGTTAATGTGACAGTGGACTGTGTTATTCAATCAGTCATTATACGTGAACATCGAGATTCCTGTGAGTTCGTAGTTCCTGTAACATAAAATAGAGCTTATATTTGTGAATGCAAACTATAAAAGCTCAACTTGCATTGAAAAGAGACGTTTGCTCTTGTGTCCTGTACAGAAGATATGGGTGAAAATAAAAGCTTGCATGTCTCTATTGCTGCTTGTGTTGTTGTTATCAGGGCTGAAAACAGTCATGTCTTAATGCCAGTGAGGTCTGAATGTGGTGGTGCGTTTGATTTGATGGCATTTTTTGCATTAATTATTCACTGCTGTTCAAAAGATTGTGGCTATTAAGATTTTTTAATGCTTTTGGAAGAAGACTTTTCTGCTCACCATGGCTGCATTCATTTGATCAAAAATACAGGAAAAACAGTAATATTATTAAGATTTTACAAAAGTATTTTTTCTGTGTGAATATTTCAAAATGTAATTTATTTCTGTGATCAAAGCTGAATTTTCAGTATTATTTCTCCAGTCTTCAGTGTCACATGATCTTCAGAAATCATTTGAATATACTGATTTGCTGCTCCAGAAAAATTTCTGATTAATATCAATGTAGAAAACAGTTGTGCTGCTTTCATATTTTTCCGGAAACCATGATACATTTTATTTTTCAGGATTCTTTAATGAATGGAAAGTTCAGAAGAACAGAAAAATAAATTTTTGAATATCATTTTTTACTGTAAATTTTAGTCAGTTTTTAATGCATCCTTGAATGAATAAAAGTATTAATTTATTAAAGATATGAATACTAAAAATATACTATTTTAGTTTTTTAGAAATATTTTAAATTAGTTTTTATTTTTATGTTTTCCATTATCCTTTTCATTTCAGTTAAACTTTTAGTAATTACGTTTTTATCATTTTTACTAGTTTTTCTTTCTAAATACTGTCTGTGTAGTTTTTATTCATTTAATTTTTTTTTATTTTTATGTATTTTTTATATTTTTATTTTTCACTTTAAAGTTTAATAATTAAATAATAATTATAGTTTTAATAATTTTGTTGGGTGTATTTGTTATGTTAGTATTTTTATAAAATATATATATATATATTTTTTACTTTATTCCAGTTAACATTTATTTTATTGCGATTAATGTTAGTTATATAATAACTCTGGTCTGTGATGCACTTCCTGAATCCCTCTGGAATCTCGGATCTCATGTCTCTGTGTTTGTGTCTGTCAGAGTGCTGTGGCCATGTACGATGGGGCGAGGGTTCCCTCCCCTGAGGACACCGCTAACGGGGTCCCCCTGCAGCCTGAGACACCCGCGGCCACACATCCCAAAGCCGACGAGCAGCCGGAGGAGGAAGAGGGAGTCCCACCTGAGCCTGTCCTGGTGAAGAAGGCTCACCGTGAGATTCTGGACCATGAGAGGAAGAGGAGGGTGGAGCTGAAATGCATGGAGCTTCAGGAGATGATGGAGGAACAGGGGTGAGTGAGTCACTGAGAGGACCATACAGTATGTGTGTGTGTGTGTGTGTGTGCGTGCGTGCGTGCGTGCGTGCGTGCGTGCGTGCGTGCGTGCGTGCGTGCGTGCGTGCGTGCGTGCGTGCGTGCGTGCGTGCGTGCGTGTGTGTGTGTTTAGCTCTGTTCCAAAACCTATCAAGCTGCCTTGTTGTCTACTATCTATTTGATGTCTACTACAGGTGTATCTCAATAAAGTAGAACGTAGTGGTAAAGTTAATTTATTTCAGTAATTCAACTCAAATTGTGAAACTCGTGTATTAAATAAATTCAGTGCACACAGACTGAAGTAGTTTAAGTCTTTGGTTCTTTTAATTGTGACATTTCACAAAATGGCTCACATTTAACAAAAACTATTCACTATCTCAACAAATTAGAATATGATGACATGCCAATCAGCTAACCAACTCAAAACACCTGCAAAGGTTTCCTGAGCCTTCAAAATGGTCTCTCAGTTTGGTTCACTAGGCTACACAATCATGGGGAAGACTGCTGATCTGACAGCTGTCCAGAAGACAATCATTGACACCCTTCACAAGGAGAGTAAGCCACAAACATTCATTGCCAAAGAAGCTGGCTGTTCACAGAGTGCTGTATCCAAGCATGTTAACAGAAAGTTGAGTGGAAGGAAAAAGTGTGGAAGAAAAAGATGCACAACCAACCGAGAGAACCGCAGCCTTATGAGGATTGTCAAGCAAAATAGATCCAAGAATTTGGGTGAACTTCACAAGGAATGGACTGAGGCTGGGGTCGAGGCATCAAGAGCCACCACACACAGACGTGTCGAGGAATTTGGCTACAGTCGTATTCCTCTTGTTAAGCCACTCCTGAACCACAGACAACGTCAGAGGCATCTTACCTGGGCTAAGGAGGAGAAGAACTGGACTGTTGCCCAGTGGTCCAAAGTCCTCTTTTCAGATGAGAGCAAGTTTTGTATTTCATTTGGAAACCAAGGTCCTAGAGTCTGGAGGAAGGGTGGAGAAGCTCATAGCACAAGTTGCTTGAAGTCCAGTGTTAAGTTTCCACAGTCTGTGATGATTTGGGGTGCAATGTCATCTGCTGGTGTTGCTCCATTGTGTTTTTTGAAAACCAAAGTCACTGCACCCATTTACCAAGAAATCTTGGAGCACTTCATGCTTCCTTCTGCTGACCAGCTTTTTAAAGATGCTGATTTCATTTCCCAGCAGGATTTGGCACCTGCCCACACTGACAAAAGCACCAAAAGTTGGTTAAATGACCATGGTGTTGGTGTGCTTGACTGGCCAGCAAACTCCCCAGACCTGAAGCCCAGAGAGAATCTATGTCAAGAGGAAAATGAGAAACAAGAGACCAAAAAATGCAGATGAGCTGAAGGCCACTGTCAAAGAAACCTGGGCTTCATACCACCTCAGCAGTGCCACAAACTGATCACCTCCATGCCACGCCGAACTGAGGCAGTAATTAAAGCAGAAGGAGCCCCTACCAAGTATTGAGTTCATGTACAGTAAATGAACATACTTTCCAGAAGGCCAACAGTTCACTAAAAATGTTTTTTTATTGGTCTTATGAAGTATTCTAATTTGTTGAGAGTGAATTGGTGGGTTTTTGTTAAATGTGAGCCAAAATCATCACAATTAAAAGAACCAAAGACTTAAACTACTTCAGTCTGTGTGCACTGAATTTATTTAATACACGAGTTGAATTACTGAAATAAATGAACTTTTCCATGACATTCTAATTTAGTATTTTTTTATAAAACATACTCCAATAATCTTTATTTTATTTACAACTTCAAAAAAAGCATGCTTCGATATGACTACAATATTTGCGTTTTACAAAGGAAACATGATTTTTTTCATGCATGAGACGTCACATGAACAGCAAAGACATGAAGGAGAATATGAAATCACAGTGCATTGTTGCCTATGCTGTTGTTTTATTTACAGTAGTTCTTGCATTATTTCTGATGCAGAAATGCAACGCTGGTATTTCTTCATGCACTGAGGTCTAAACTAAGCAAGCACCAGAACAGAAACACTTGATTTTATGGATTGTTGCATTCTGAAATGTGTCAGAGCACAATTCATAATTCACAATTGCATTCTCAATATTGCCACAAAGTCCTCTTCTGTGGTCAGTTTTCTTTTTCAAGTCAGCTATTGTCTTGGCAGTGCAACAATTCAAAGAGGATCTTGCAGGGTGAGTTTGTTAAAGTGCTGACATATTAAGCTAACTAGTTATCTGACTAACATATCTGGCACAAACTATTGAAGGAAAGTGTTTCGTTCCTTTGAGTACTGATTGTGAATTTGAATTGAATCGACTGATCCATAAAAGTTAATTTATTAAATATGACGAAATATATACATTCCTATTCAGACGTTTGGGGTCAGTAAAGAAATTACTTTATTTCATAAAAGAATCCTGAAACGTATCACGTTTCCTCAAAATATGAATTTTGATCAACATAAAATGTTAGGAAACTGTCTGGAAGAGGACGTGTGTCTATATCGTCCTAATGCACGGTGAGAAGGAGAGTTTGAGCGGCTAAAGACTCTCCGAGGACCACAGCTGGAGAATTGCAGAAAATAGTTGAGTCTCGGGTCAGAAAACCTTAAAAAAATTTGTCAAACAGCACCTACATCAGCACATGTTGTTCGGGAGGGTTTCAAGAAAAATTCTCCTCGCTCATCCAAAAACAAACTCCAGCATATTCAGTTATCAGACACGACTGGAGCTTCAAATGGGACTGGCTTCTATGCTCAGATGAAACTAAAAAATGAGCTTTTTAGCAGCAAACACTCAAGATGTGTTTGGTGAACACAGGGATAAAGAGTACCCCATGTGTACAATGAAATATACTGCTGTATTTTTGATGTTGTGGGCCTATATTTCTGCTGGAGGTCCTGGACATCTCGTTTAGACACATGGCATCATGGATTCTATCAAATACCAACATATAAAAAAATCAAAAAGTGACTGACTCTGTTAGAAATCTTATGATGGGCCATGTTTGGATCTTCCAACCGTACAATAATCCAAACACAAACCTCAAAAACAACACAAAAATGGGTCACTGAGCACAAAACCAAGCTTCTGCTGGTCATTCCAGTCCTCTGACCTGAACCCTGTAGAAGATGAGTGAACTGAAGAGCAGAAGCAGCAACATGGAGCTGTGAATCTAAAGGGTCTGGAGTGATTCTGGATGAAGGAATGGTCTCTGATCTCTCGTCAGGTGTCTCTAACCTCATCAGGCATTATAGGAGAACATTTAGAGCTGTTAAACTGGCAAATGGAGGTTTCAAAAAGTATTGAATATAAGGGTGCTGTTAATTGTGGCCAATGTGTATTAGAGAAAAACATTTATTTCATAATGATATTTCCCCCCATTTTAAATTCTTATTATCCAATGAAAAGTTAGACTTTTGTGAATTATTTAAATAAAAGATCAAAATTGATTAATTTTCACAGCCTTCTTTGATCATATTTACCAAGGGTGCCGATATGTTTGGCCATGACTGTATATATATATATATATATATATATATATAGAATATTTTCATCTATATAAATATTAGATGAAAACTTTAAATTGCAAATTATGTAATGCAGTCAGTCTCTCTACATTATAATGTGATAAGAATTTGCATATATTTGAATATTTTGCAATATACTTCAAGTAATTTTTTTGCCCTTTAACTTGGTGATCATAAGAGACTTCTTTGAGTAACATTATAAAATCTTACTGACCCCAAACGTTTAAACTTTTTGAGTGGTTTTAACTAAATACAGCTAAATACAGTTAAAAAATGACAAATTTGTGAATTTCTGTGAATTTCAGTTCATTTGAATTCTCCTTCTGTAGAAGTCCTTCTCAGTCCAGTTGTGACCGCTCCACAGTTCTGCAGGAAGCAGTAAAGCAAATGGCCTGTAATGCTGCTGTATTTGTGATGTGGTGGAGGATTTGTGGCCTGACTGACATCTGCTCTAATCCTGCAGACGTCTGCGCTCGGCCTGCGCCTGACGGCCTTCTGAAGCAGCTCTGAGTGTCTCTAATTAAACAGCAGCTGTGTGACCTTGAGGCAGAATGAATGATGGTGATAAAGCACACAAACACCGCCGCGGGGGAACCGGCTCAGCGCACAAAAGCTGATGAAAGATTTACTTCAGTTCAGGATTAGAAATCTGCTAACGTGCTTAAATGCTTAGTGAATGAGGTGCTGAGTGGGCCTGAATTTCTGCTTCCATTCATCAAGAAACAGAGGAAAGCATGTTTGGTTTATCAGCAGTTTAGTTTTGGATTGCATGTGTAGAACGGATAGTTTCAGTCCTGTCATCTGATTGGTCAGTCCAGTGATCCAGTGGGGATCTAGTGTACATCACTGCACAGCTGCCATAGAGAGACTATAAACATTAGTTTACAAGACAACACTAGATTACTAGTGGAAGAACGACACCAATCTTGACAAAGAAAATACGTTTGAATGAAAATGTTTGTCCTTATTATAAGGGATAGTTCAGCACCTAAAAATTAACATTTCGATTTTTTTATTTTAAAGTATTTTATTGGCATGATTGTGTTTATACAATATTGCAAAAGCATTATATACAAAAAATGACAATAAATAAATAAATATACAGTACAATTTAACCATAACAAATGACAATAAAAACTGTTATAAAAAAGATAAAACATCTGAAAGTCAATACAATGAAAGTCAGTGATGTCCAGTGTTATTTTAGTATTATGTATATTCTATTATAATATTTATTAATATTTTGAATGAGCTTTAATAAGACATAGCTCTTGAATTAGCTATATTTTCAGTTTTCATTTTAATTTTAGTTTAAGTTTTAGTCTATTTGTTATGTGTTTTTATCATGTTTATATTTCTATTTAGCTTTATTTTATTTCAGTTTTAGTTTTAGCCATTTTGTACTTAATTTTTTATTTTATTTTATTTTATTTTTATTGGACTTTTTTATTTCAAGTTTTGGAACCAATGTTTATATTTAATTTTATTTCAGCATTATTTCAATAAAGACAACTATTTTTAATAGTTTTTGTTTTAGTTGACAATAACAATACGGAATGACGTAAGTGAAAGTAAATGATGACAGAATTTTTATTTTGGTGAAATAGAATAGAATAGAATTTAATAGAATAGAACCAATGCTTATCAAAACCTAGTAGAATATGGCCCCTTTAAAAGCGAACTGTGTAATTTCTGCACCTCTAGCTCCAACCAGTGGAATGACTGTTTTCAAACAGGTTTCCCAAACATTGCACGTCTGTCTGTATAAAGTCACACGTATAGTATGAAGACCATCTCATTTTTATTTTCATGTTCTGCATCCTCTTATTAGTGGAATTGGTTGCTTGTTAGGAGCTCTGAGTAATAGTTATTAGATTGATGACGATGTTGTGGAGCAGGATGTTGGAGATAGAGGAGGGTGGTGGATCAGCCATCTGGCAGCGTACACACACACACACACGCACACACACACGCACACACACACACACACACACACACACACACACACACACACACACACACACACACACACACACACACACACACACACACACACACGCACACACACACACACACACACACACACACACACACGCACACACTGCATGATGACTAATTGTGCTCTGCTTTGGGAGATGTTGGCTCTCCATATGTTCGTCCCAGTGTGAGTAGTGGCAGACGGCGTGCAGCTCTGTGAAAGTCAGACGAGCTCCGTGTAGCGTTTGCTGAAGATCTGGTTTTCTTGTGTTAAACATGCTTCAGCGGCCGCGTGTCCTCTGCTTATCTCTGTTTGTACAAGAGACTTCCACGTGTCATCCTTGAGGCTTTTTAAATGGACAGTTCAGCCAAAAATAACATTCTGTCATCATTTACTCACCCTCATGTTGATCCAAACCCGCATGACTTCATTCTTGCAATGCAAATGAGATTTTGAAGAATCCTTTTTTTTAGAAGCTGTTTTACATACAGAAACTAAAAAGCAGCATAACCGTAGCCAGCATGAATCTTGCGCTGTATAACAAATTATATGATAGTTTTTTTTTTTTTTTGTGAGGAGTATTATTTGCTTAAAATCTTACTCTTCACTGTTGCTCTTGAATCTCATTTGCATTTATGCATATTCAAACGTGACTCATGAAGATGCATCGCCTCAGGTTTGACTTAATGTGCATCTCTTGATCAAGTTTGAATAAGCGTAATGAGATTTGAGAGCTTGCAGAACCAAGAATAGTGTACAAACAAGAATAAATATAACCAAACATGTTGGGGGTATATGGATAGAAAAAGCAAAAATAAATCAGAAAAACATTTTAAACAACTGTATTTTGTAAAAGTTTTTACTTTTAGATACAGTATAGTTTCCAAATACATTTAAATGCCAGTTTTAAATGGTTAAATTCTCTCAATCCAGTTGCAGTGGCAGTGTATGATATTGACATCAACACAAGAAAGACAGTCATAGGCTTGGAATGACATGAGGAAGAATAAATGATTTCTAGGTGAACCGTTCCTTTAAACGAAGGGCTTGTCTCTATGAATCAGATATCAGCGAGATGCAGGATAATTGCAGGGGTGTTTCACAAAGAGTGGCGGGGAATTAAATGTTATAATGGCGACTGGAGGCTCTTCTCTGATGCTGTGGATATAAACCGATGCGACACTCCCCCCGTAAAGTCTTTAACCCCGTAACCTCTTCTATACAGCCTGCCCCAACACACACACACACACCCACACACACACACACACACACACACACACAGTTTCTTACCCGCCCAGCTTGTTTTAGCTTGATTACGTGGATGAAGCACATACACATATTTATGCATAAGACTCATCATTATTAGTGTCTGATGAATTGTACAAACATGCAATATTAAACTTCAATGTTTGCATCGTCCTGCAGTGCTTGTGCTTCCATGTGTCTCATCAAACAGAGGTGTGCTGTTATTAGATTTTATTTTTAGATATGTTTTTGTATATTTTTATTAATTTTCATTCAAATTTTAGTAATTCTTGTGTGTTTTAGTCATTTTATATATATATATATATATGAATTTTTATGTATTCATTTTAGTTTATTTAGTTTGAGTTATTTTAGTACTTAAAGTTCATTTTGATGTTACTATTTTTAGGTTGCCTTTTTTCAGCGCATGCATTTATTTAAACAGTGGTAATACTGTAGGTCCACTGAATTTCTTTTTAGAAATGCCTGGAGTGTAAACTAAATATGGCCTGCAAGCGTTTGTGCTTCACACGTCTTGTTGAGCAGAGGTGTGGTGTTCTATTCTAAGCGACTGGACATGCGGTTTTGCACCTGTCGGATGATAAAACAGGTGAAGAAATCCAGCAGTAGTTGGTCGTCTGGCATTTTCACCCCAGCAGGAACCAATTAGTGGAGTGTTACTGTTGGAGCGGCGCTCCGGTTAATCGCTCCACCGCCACCGGCTACGCCAGCGGCCCAAGGCCTCCATCTGCCCCCACCTCTGGGATCAGACCCGTTTGAGGCCAGAGAGACGGGAAGGACAGATGGAGACAAGGATGAGGCTTCATGTATTATAGACACGCTCCCTGGAGAAGCGTGCTGAGACTCAGTGGATGGACAGATAGATAGATCGATTCCAGTAAGGAAAGATGTAGTTCATTGTGTAACTGGGTTCCCAGATGAGTCTGAGGCTCATTAATATGCATGAGGGCGCCACGTGAACCTTTTTATTGGACTTTATCATTTAACCTTACTGTAAACCACCAACCAATCAGATCAAATCATGCCACGTTAAATAAACACTTATTTCAAGTCAAGTCCAATGCCGATCTTGGTTTTGAAAGTACTTTTAGACTTGTTTTAGAGGTGGAGTGTGTTGTTTTGATAAAAAAGGCATTTTTGAAACATGCATTGTCAGGTATTTGGGTAGAGGAATTCATATCACCATACTAAGAGAAGGGAAATGTAAAAAGTTTTAGTATTGTGTTAATTTCAATAATACGGCAAGAGTAAGACACACTTATAGTTAAGTTGTTATTGGTGTTTCATAGCCATATGTTGTGTGCGGTTGTATGAGTACTGAATAGGTAATACATTCATATTTATGAAGCTTACTTTTCCTTCACTATATTCCAAAGCATAGTATCTGACTTTTTACTCCACTTAATTTTAAGGAAAACATGCTGTTTCTTGATGCATTACTCTTTTAAATGTTTTAAACACTAACAGGACTTTCTCTTTAGAAAAAAAAACATTTATTCTCCATATCCAGTCGTCTTCGCCGAGGTTAGCAATGTCCGTTTCAAATCTTTTGAGCCAGTATTTTTTTAATGAACCACAAATTCACAAATTACATTTAATGATTCATTTATGAATTCAGGTGATTAAACTTTCAGCAGTTAACAAAAATATTTTCTAAGAACGTTCTCATTAAGAGCGTTCTCTGAACATTCAAAACTTCCAGTTTTTTACATTAAAAAAAATAAAAAATAAAATCTGCATGAGTTGACAATTTGTCAGTACAGTCTGCAGCATCAGTATTGATATTATTGATCAATAAGCTGCACTTCCGGTTTGTCGCGCTGCGCTCTATAATCCATCTCTATGTGCTCTGCATTGAACCGCCGGCTTCATTAGGTGCACAGGGGGAATATGTGCTATTAATCGAGGTTAATCAGCGCTATCGATTCACAGTTAAACAAAACAGACAGAAGGTGCATTAATGTCCCAGGAGTCTTCTGCTAATGATGGTGACTTTGCTCTTGTCATTATTATCTAATTGGCTTATTAAGGCCTTATCCATTGTGGCCAGAATGTAGGTGTGTGTGTGTGTGTGTGTGTGTGTGTGTGTGTGTGTGTGAGTGTGTGTGTGTGTGTGTGTGTGTGTGTGTGTGTGTGTGTGTGTGTGTGTGTGTGTGTGTGTGTGTGTGTGTGTGTGTGTTACAATTGCTATTTCCAAACATGGCTAGAGCCCCCTGCAGGTCATGTTGGCATAGGAGTCCATGTACTGCCTTCCACTTATTTTTATAAATAGAAAGTGAAATAGCAAGTAATGTGCAATACTGAACAGCTCTATGCTACATATTTAATTCACTTATACACTCAAATATACCGTTTGTTTTCAGAAAGACTTTATTAAAAATAAATTATTTGTTTTATTCATCAAAGACGCGTTTAATTGATCAAAAGTCACAGCAAAGACATGTATAATGTTACAAAAGTTTTCTGTTTCAAACAAATGCTGTTCTTTTGAACTTTCTATTCATCAAAGATCCTGAAAAATAAAATATCACAGTTTGCACAAGCACATGCAGCACCAACTGTTTTCAACATTGATACATTTTTGAATGGTAGTTTATGCATGCTTATTTTATTTATTGTACAATATTGTAACATTTGGAAGCCCAATAAAATAATTGGTCACAAACGAGATCTTCAAAATTATAGTTGATTTGGGTGTTGAGCGTGTCATTGGGAAAACATGTCAGATGCAATGGATACAGCATCTGTATTAATGGTAAATTTGTTCGAATTATTGTTATTTTTTGTAAATTTAAAATAAAACTAAATTGCATGGACAAAATACCATATTATTGTACGAATAAAACAGAATATATGATGATTCAGTTTACAGCACCTTCACAAGTTGAATAGAAAAATTTTTAAAATACACCCGATGTATATTCGTTATTTATCATTGTGTAGATGTAGAGAGAAATTTTGCATCTGTCTTACTCCAACCTGAGGTCATAATGACGACTTCCAAACTCATAAACACAAACTTCCCAGGAGGACGTGAACGCACCAGAAATGGAAAATGTACAAAATAAAGTTAAGTGAATTCTAAAACTTTTAAAATCATCAATGATCATGAGCTCATTAGAAAGACATTAGAAAGGAAATGTGTGCTTCTGTTTGTTCTACCCGCTGTCCTCTGTTCATATTGCACAAAAAAAGCACAGAAATTCATTTTTATCTTGTGTTTGTGTGTGCGCATATGTCGGAATGGATTTGATAAAGCAGCATTATCTCCAGCCCCTCCAGCACAAGCTTTTATAGCAGGAAAGTTTGGCTTCTTCACAAACATGCACATCATCTTCCTCATACGCCGCTGTGTGCAGCTGCTCTGGGCAGAGGCTGATAAAACATGCTATTGTGATGCCATACATTACCAGCTGAACTGAATGCACAATGGTTGCCCCTGGTTACACCAGTCTACTTTAACCAGACAGCAGGTGCAGGTTTCATGTGTCGCTGTGTTAAGACCCTTTCACGTGACTTACATCAACACACCTCGACATACATGTCATGTGCTGCTTCGACCTCTGTGTGAAAACCTGCTCTGCTCCAAAACCTAGTGATCAGCCCTGCTGTCTGCTGACTGAAATGGAGCAGTGTACATCATTCTGAAATGCACAAGATTTGACCCGCCGTTGAATTTAGTGGTAGCATGTTGTTAAGCTGCTGTAATGCATAAAAATGCATACATTTTCACTACCGGTCAAATCATTTTAAAAGTAATTTAATCACTTCTGTTCACCAGGGCTGCATTTATTTGATCAAAAATACAGTAAAATTGTGAAATAATTATTACAATTTAAATGAACTGTTTTTCTATTTAAATATATTTTAAAATGTAATTGATTGCTGCGATCAAAGCTGAATTTTCAGCATCATTACTCCACTTACATCATTACTACTTTTTTTTTTTTCACTCAGCTTGTTGCATATAACTTTGTCTCAGAATTTGATGAAAGAAGGGAGCACTTCTGTGATGCCTCGACATGTTGTGTACATAGGCATCCGGTTTGGAACAGGATTTCAGTTCCATCTCTTTTTGCACAGTATGGGTTCAAATGTTATCAAGCGCACACTGTTGTCTGTGTGCTGACTGTCAAGTCACCTTTGCCACCCACAGATTTCTGCAGGGTGACATTGAGTGAATATAAAGAGTGTTTCTCCGGTCCGGCACCCCCTGCAGGCAGCTGTGCGCCCCTGAAATTACATTACAGCCAAACTGCGTGGCATGACAGTCACACACACACACACACACACACACACACACACTACACTAATCTTGTTTCCTGATGGATGTGCTGATGGAGAAAACGAGAATGGCCCGTTTAATATCCAAACTTTTAGCGCAGCCGAATGTTTCTATGCTGCATTTATTCACACATTTTTTAGCACATCTCTAAAAGAGGCAAGACCTTCACACTTTCTGAAGAAATTGTAAGTGGTGACCAGTGCAAAAGTTTTTCTGGGTGGTTGCTGGCAGGGTTAATTATGGTTGCATGGCTCCCTCCGTCAATGTTTGCTGGGATTTTTTCACCTGTTTTATCATCCAGTGAGTGAAAATCACTCCAGACCTGAAAGATTCTTTAAATCGTGTTTTATTGAGGAGATTGTTGTCAGCTGACAGCTTTCATTTTTGTTTGCAGATATTCCGAAGAAGAAATCCGGCAGAAGGTTGGAACGTTTCGGCAGATGCTGATGGAGAAGGAGGGTGTGATAACTCGAGAAGGCTTGCACCCACGTCCACCGTGAGTCAATCACACACGATGTTTGTCAGACAGTAAACGAGCAAACCATTGATCCGCTCTGATCTTATTTTCCACACGTAATTGAATATAGTGTGTGTTTCCTGTAGAGACAGTATCAGATAGCGTTTGTGTGTGACATTGTATTCCTGTGATTAATGATAATGCTGACCAGCACTGATAGAAACCATCCATAACACAGATCTCAGTGCCAGTGAATAGATGCTGCATGTTTAATAGATAAGTGTACATTAAATACAATTACTAGAACTAGAAACACTTTAATTTATGTAACTCGCTGGAAAACCATTTAGCTAAATAATGCAATGCAAAAATGCTTCACAGCGATTAAAATGAATCATTTCTCTTTCTGGTTCATTTACATGAACTGTCTAAACAAACTTATTCCATAAAATGAATCTTTGGGAAGTGCATTCTCTCTTTTTTAGCTACCGATGAACAGAAACATCCAAATGAAGCACAACAAACGGCTTTAGCTATAGTGTATTTTATAATCTAATGTTGTCATGGAGGATAATGGGAAATGTAGCTTTGTTGCCTAAAGACAAGTCATAACGTTGGCTTACATGAAGTCATGTTGAAATAGGTTCATAAATAAGATGTCGTGTTTTGCCGTATATAGGCTGAATGTGTTTGTTTCAGCAGGTACACATACAAACTTATACCTGTAGCTTGTGGGTGCAGGTCCTTTATCAGGTGCAGAAGAAGGAGATGATTTAATATTCTCTACAGATCACAAATGACCCTGTGTTAATGCTGTAGCACAGCCCAGAGGAAACCTCAGCGACCGTACATCACCTCCTTCAGCCAGAGACCAATCCAATAAAAAAGCCTTTTCATCTTAAACCTAACCTCCTGTTCTGGCCATTCTGCCCACAAGAACCATTATAGCTCCAGCAACACAACATTTCTGCTATATCTTACAAATCTTCTGTTCTAGCAGAGGACCCTTATGGTGTCATTTAACCCTTCTGTTCCATCATAGGACTATTATGTTGTCATTTAATCCTTCCGTTCTGTCACAAAACCCTTGCATTGTCATTTAACCCTTCTGTTTTATCACAGGACCCTTATGTCTTGATTTAACCCTTCTGTTCCTTCATAGGACCCTTACAGTATGTTGTCTTTTAACCCTCCTGTTCTGTAACTGAATCCTTGTGTTGTCATTTAACCCTTATTTCATCATAGGACCCTTACAGTATTTTTTCATTTAACCTTTCTGTTCTGTAACAGAACCCTTATATTGTCATTTAACCCTTCTGTTCCATAACAGCATCCTTATGTTGTCATTTAACCCTTTTCCTATCATAGAACCCTTAAGGCCCGTTCACACCAAGGATGATAACTTTAAAGATAATGATAAAGATATAGTTCTAAAAATCGTTCTCAATATTAAATAATAGCAGATTCCACACCACAACTATAAGGATAAAGGCACAGAGAAACAATATTGTTGTCTGAAACACTTTCAGAACGATTTTTTTCCAGCTGATGAACGATACAAACATTGACATCCAATCAGAATCCATCCTGCTATAAGGAGATCGAGAATTTAAAGCGGCAGACGCGCGTGCGCTTTGCATAAACAGATAATATTGTTCACTGGTGTGGACGCTAATATCGTTATCTTTAGAGTTATCGTTCTTGGTGTGAATGGGGCTTTACAGTGTTTTGTCATTTAACCCTTCCGTTCTGTCATAGAAACCTTATATTGTCATTTAACCCTTCTGTTTCATCATAGGACCCTTACAGTACATTATCATTTAACCCTTCTGTTCTGTCATAGAACCCTTATATTGTCATTTAACCCTTCTGTTTCATCACAGGGCCCTTATGTTGTTATTTAACCCTTCTGTGTCATCATAGGACCCTTACAGTACATTATCATTTAACCCTTACGTTCTGTCATAGAACCCTTATATTGTCATTTAACCCTTCTGTTTCATCATAGGACCCTTACAGTACATTATCATTTAACCCTTCTGTTCTGTCATAGAACCCTTATATTGTCATTTAACCCTTCTGTTTCATCATAGGACCCTTACAGTACATTATCATTTAACCCTTCTGTTCTGTCATAGAACCCTTATATTGTCATTTAACCCTTCTGTTTCATCACAGGGCCCTTATGTTGTTATTTAACCCTTCTGTTTCATCATAGGACCCTTACAGTACATTATCATTTAATCCTTACGTTCTGTCATAGAACCTTTATATTGTCATTTAACCCTTCTGTTCTGTCATAGAACCCTTATATTGTCATTTAACCCTTCTGTTTCATCATAGGACCCTTATGTTGTTATTTAACCCTTCCGTTCTGTCATAGAACCCTTATATCGTCATTTAACCCTTCCTTTTCATCACAGGGCCCTTATGTTGTCATTTAACCCTTCTGTTTCATCATAGGACCCTTACAGTACATTATCATTTAACCCTTCTGTTCTGTCATAGAACCCTTATGTTGTCTTTTAACCCTTATTTTAAATCATAGAAGTGTTAGGCTGTTAAAAAAAATCCCTTTTGCAGAAGCAGGATGGTGACATTTACCACTGTGATGAAGAAACTGATCATTACAGCTTTAGATAAGATCGCCTTTAGTCACGGAATGCTTATTTATTTCATCAAGACACATGTTAGGAAGAATAATGAGGATAAGTTAAGGCTTGAAAAAAGTGAGTGTGACAGAAAATTAGATCTGTTAATACCTTGGCAGGAATTCTGTGAAGTTTCTCATTATCAGCTCTCATTATCACATCGTATAATCACCTTTATTTTGTTTCAAAGAAATAATTGTTTCATTTTTGATTTAGAAGTTATTGGTATGGGAAAATAAATAGATGTTGACTTAACCCAAAGAAAAATGTTTTTGCTCACAGGTTGCGCTTTCATAGATCAACTTTGTCTCAGATGGGGTTTTTTTGTTTTGTTTTTGGAAATCCCCTAGAAAAAATACAAATGAGCCGAGGTGACAAGCATTAAAGTATAGAGTAAAATGAAGACTTTCAAATCTGAGCAGTTTGAGACACTGTCAGGAGAGCTCATTACTGCATTGTAGACCAGCGCAGGTCATGACCTTTGACTTTTACCTCCTGCATGCACAGGGTTAGGCTGCTTCCTCACGGGGATGAAGATCACGTGGATAATGCTGCGTACATCAAGGGCTATGAGGAAGACTGTGATTGGGATGGAGAATATTACGAGCGAGATTCAGCTGCCTACGATGACTGCAGGTAAAAAAGCTGAGAAAGAACCTCTGAGCTCAACACCTACATGCTGAGAGAAACTGAAAATAAATGAATAAATAAAATAAATACAATTAAGAAAATGTTTTAAATTTCCATAACTTTACTTAATAAATACTGCTGAAAACATCTCTTTCATGCAGCTTAATGCAAAATAACTACACTTCTCACATTATAATCACTGAAGCTCAATCCAGTGATTGCCGCTGTATGCAAACATACAGGAAACACAGGACACAGGAAAAACAACAACTTCAAGCCAGGTGCTTTCATTCTGAAAAACAACAACAACAAAACGCTAACTGATGATGAGAAAAATAATGCAAAGCTAAAATGTAAATAACTTTACTTTCCAAAAAGAATTAACAATGTAACAGAATGGATTACTTATATGTGACCCTGCACCACAAAACCAGTCTTAAGTGTCAATTTTTCAAAATTGAGATTTATACATCACCTGAAAGCTGAATAAATGAGCTTTCCATTGATGTATGGTTTGTTAGAATGTTTGGCTGAGATACAACTCTTTGAAAATCTGGAATCTGAGGGTGCTAAAAAAATCGCCTTTAAAGTTGTCCAAATGAAGTCCTTAGCAATGCATAATACTAATCAAAAATTAAGTTTTGATACATTTACGGTAAGAAATTTACAAAATATCTTCATGGAACATGATCTTTACTTAATATCCTAATGATTTTTGGCATAAAAGAAAAATGGATAAGTATTTTTGGCTATTGCTACAAATATACCCCAGCAACTTAAGACTGGTTTTGTGGTCCAGGGTCACATATTAAGTATAACATAATGTAAAATGTTAATAACTTACCCCAACTATATATATATGTGTGTACGTATATCCAACACTGCATTGCATTTGTTTTACTCCATTTCTTGTCTTCTACTCTAGATCCAAGAGGAAATCCAGCAGTTCACCTTCCCCTCGGCCAAAAAAGAGGAAAAAGAAGAAGGCAAGAAGACACAGTCGGTCAGTGATTTAATGCAATGCTGCATCATGTGCTGAAATGTCAGTTCACCCCGTAGCCAATGTATACTGGGCATAGTTTGCAAATGTTCTGCATGCAATGCATAGAATACTTAAATAACCTAAGACACCGGCCAAACGAGCAATATACGACAGAAACACTGTGTCCAACAATGCAGTGAGCTAAAAACTAACCTTTAATTGCCGGTGTGATCTCTCACGTTGAGTTTTTGAGTTTGTTCAGATGAAGCAAATTCTAAGTATAAACAGTACTAGTTATGCTTGACATACTTTATCAAGAAACAAAAGTTTTTTTTTTTGAGATTGAAAAGGGTTAAGAAACATTTAAATATAATTCAGTGAAAAAATGTAAGAAAATGATGGTATGTGCTTGTGTGATATTTCATCCAGCAGTATTGTTGTTGTGTTTGTGTGACCCACAGAGCTGACAGCCCGTCTCCAACCCGCAGAGACAAGAGGAAGAAAAGCGGAAAGAAACACAAAAGAGACAGGTGTGTGTGTGTGTGTGTGTGTGTGTGTGTGTGTGTGTGTGGTTATTCATTCACACAGGTGTACATCACTCACCAATCAATTAACACTGATCTCCCTGACAATATTCATTAGATTATACTGTATACTGCAGTATGCAAACTTTCAGTATTCATACCACACTAATACCAATATGACCTACCACATTAGTCAAAGTGTGCATTATACACAAAACACACTACATGAGATACTACAATGCAATGCACTAAATCTAAATTTCCATTTCTAATAACACAAATAAACTGATTTATTATAATATGTTTTATCACTTTATTATATCTTCTTGACCTGTTATTTGCTTAGATTGCCTTAGATCAGTTTTGTTTATACACAAAATTGGATTAAAAATGCAAAATAACGGTTGCATTTTAGATTAAATTGAACATGCAGCATAGATGCATCATGTGACAACAATGTTGCAGTCGTGCACATTGCATTCCATTCTTCATATAGTAGGTATTAAACAGTATTCTTTAAGTGGTACTGTTGTATTCTGAACATATAGTCTCAGAGTCTAATTTGAATCGTTGACAAAATAGAAATCTGCTCGGGCAGATTTAAACTGTTCTTGTTCATATTTTATTATCAGCGTTTGTATTTTGACCAGAAGCATCAAGGACTAGAGTAAACTCAACTCAGTGTCCAAAAATAGCACCAGACATGAACAAGAAAAACCTGCTTTACACAGAGACCTTTCTGCATTCATCAAATATTCATGAAATTGTTATGTCAGAGATATCTGCTGTATTTTGTGCCTTTGCAGCCTTAAAAAACTTCCTTGTCTAAATATTGATAACCGGACGTGTCAGCAATTTAGATGCTTCGGTTTCTGTCTGTCTTTCTATTATTATACTTAGTGTGTATATCTGTGTGTATCACTGTACAAGTTTCTTCTGAGTTTCCTCTTGTCATGACCTCTACTCTATTAAAATTCATAAGGTGGTTTTTCACACAGCAGTCTATTTTGAACATGCTATATGATTCTCTGTATAGTGGTCTTGACATAGAGTTAGCAATGCACTAGCAATACCAAGGTCATGTATTCAATTTCCAGGGAACACACACTGATAAAACATAAAGCTTGTATGTAATGTTACTCAATGTGGATAAAAGCATCTGCTGAATGAATAATTTATTCTGAATTTCCGGCTCACAGGCTGATAGAGTTTCATATAGCCTCTTAAGTGTATATTCAGTTTTTAGTTCATGCACTTTGGCTTGTGCCTGTAGTGTGATTTATTTATATAATTTATTTATAAAATATTGATTGCATATGTGTATATATATATATATATATATATATATATATACACACATATATATGTGTGTGTGCTTGTGCAATAAAAGTTATTTATATTTTAATCATTTTTACATATATAAATAATATTTATAATATGATTAACACACTTGGCGTAGATACCAACATGCTGCATATTCCTCCAATTCAATGCAGTCTTCTCTGTACAGGACAGATCATTTTTATTCATCTCACGTTACCCTGACGGCTTTATTACAGCTTTCTTCTCTCCTGCCTTTTTTCCTATTTCAAGAAAACATGACAGGACTGACAGATGCTTGGGTGCTTGTGTATCTGTTTGTGTCAGATGTATATAATAGCGAACACACTACGGAAACACGGTGGATCCTTGTGTAGATGTCTTATCACAGCAGCTTCGATACTGTCAGACTGTTTGCGAGGGGAAAAAGTGTGAAAGAGAGTTAGAAATTGAGTGTAGACAGTCATAAGTATTTCTCTTTTCAGTATAAATTGAGCAAAGACGTTTAAAGGTGAAAATGTGGTATATGTATTCTGTGTTAAATCACTCAAAAAATCCGCAAAAGACCCAAAATCTTCCAACTAAGGCAAAAGTTGGTAAGACAGATGTATTTTAACCATTGTCTTTAACACAACATAAAAATATATGGGTATTTAACTCACATTTAAAAATGAATGTCACTGCATTAGATATAAAATATCATTTAAATGCCACATCATCTTTTCTTTTCACTAATGCCACATTTCTTCATTATTTTTTGCTCAGTGTCTTTTAATCAGCTGGTATTTGTTTGATTTGTAGTGGATGTCTGAAGTCAGTTATCCTTGATTTATTAATGGACAACAACACAAGATACATCGTTTTATCATTTCAAACCAAACAAATTTATTTTTGTCAAGTATTTTGCTTGAAAAGCATGATCGTGTGTCTTACTTAACTCTAGTTTTGTTCTAGTTTCATGCATTATTTTTTTTTTTATCAAGAATTGAATGTGGGTTAGTTTCATGAAAAAGCAACATTTTGATCAAAAAATGCTATACTACATTTAAATAGTGCATCCGGTTCCTGGATCGACATTTCGTTTCGTAATGTTAGGCAGTTTTGATTTATATGCTGTTTAATGTTTGATGATTGCATCATTTTACAATAATTTGTTTCTGCTTCTTCTTCACCTGTGCTTTGATCCAGAGATTCGGTACTCTTTCAGAAGATGTGTAATAGCAACTTCTACCATATAACAATGAAAACACAGAAAGCCAGAAACTTCCATCAATGGCGGGGAAAGAGTTAACAATAAATGGCTTTTATATTCCAGTATCTAATGCATGACGTTCAGACGTTTACGTCTGACTTCAGGGTCCAAATACTGAATGCTGAAGTCTAAAACTACCAAATCTACTCATATAAACAGCAGCAGTTTTCTGGTAGACATAATCTGATATCTAACCCAACATTTCCTTTGTGTCAGGTCCGCATCTGGCTCAAGGAGGAAGAGGAGACACAGGTAAACACTGAGCTACCCTAAGATCCTTTAGATTTTATGGATTGGGAACTGTGCTGGATTAGATTTGCAGAGCCAACATCCACTTTACAGTTTTTTTCAAGAGCCATCCATTGACATGTAAAGTGACCAGCCGCAATTCATTTTGCTTGTATGTGCTGTTTAGGGGTGGATAAATCAAAAACCGATGATACCGCAGTAGTAGACTGACCTAGAAAACACTCGTTCAATAGCAGTCTCTTTGAATAATTGTACAAACAGAACTGAAGAAAATAGCGTAAACGTAATAAGTATTGATCATTTCACAGACATCACTCAGAAAACAAGGCAGAATATTTAGTTCTGCTTATAGACGTCTACACTCTAAGAAAAAAGGTACAAAAGCTGTCATCTTTGAAAAAGGTACACATTTGCACTCTATTTACCCCAAAAGAGTACATATTAGTACCTTAAAAGTACATGTTACTACCTAAACTGTACATATTAGTACCTAAGTGGTGCTTTATAGTATCTTTTGGAAAGGTACTATGACAACCTTTGTCCCTTTTTTCTGAGAGTATCAGAAGTGTTCACTGAAGCAGTGACATAATTTAACATAATTCTGTTTTGATTTAAAGACTAAATGCTCAACACATAAGCTCTAAATTCAATTCTTATTTAGTTATATGTGTTGGTTTTCTCCTTTCAGATCTGGGAGCCCCAAAAACAAACACAAAGACAAGAACAAACAGAAGAAGAGGTGAGGAACATTTATTCTGCTGTTTGCTTTTCTAAAAATACTCAATGTTCAGAATTATGCTTTCATGCATCATAATGCCTGACAAAGAAAATTTGTTGCACTGATTGTGATTACAGAGTTTAATGATTTAATGATATTAATGTTCTAAGCAATCAGAGTTGTGATTTTCCACTTGGGATAGTAAGCAAGCAGGCAGCAACCATCTAGAATACCTTAGCAATTATCTATCACTGACAACTACTTGAAACATTTTACAAACTACATAGCAACACGCTGGCAACCACTCTCAACACACTAGTAACCATCTAGAATGCCACAATAACCCTTAGCCATTCAACTACATAGAACATTTTAACAACCACATAGAAACACCCAGGCAACCACCCACAACACCCTAGTAACCATCTAGAACAACCTAGCAACCACCAGCAATGCGCTGACAACCATTTGAAACATTTTAGCAATTGCATAGCAACACCATAGCATAATGATCTTATGACCATCTAGATCACCCTAAAAACCACCTGATATTGCACTGACAACCAGTCAAATGCATAGCAACAACCCGACAACCACCCACAACACCCTATAAATCACCTAGAACACCTCAGCAATGCACACATCCAGAACAAACAGAATCAGACAATTTTTTGTAATTAAATAGCAACACCCTGGCAACCACCCACAACACCCTAGTAACCATCTAGAACACCCTGGAAACCACCTAGCAATGCTGTCAACTGAATTTTTGAGCAACCACATAGCAACACTGGCAATCCCCCACAACACCCTAGTAACCATCTAAAATGCCATAGTAATTATCTAGCATTGCACTGAGAGCCACTCAGAACATTTTAGCAAATGCATAGCAACACCCCAGCAACCGCCCACAACACCCTAGTATTCACCTAGTAATGCTACTAATGCATTACAACACCCTAGTAACCATTTAAAACTCCCTAGCAATTGCAACACCCTGGCAACCACCCACAAAAAAACGGTCTAAAACACCCTAGTAACCACATATCAATGCCTTGACAACCACTCAGAACCTTTTAGCAACTGCATAGCAACACCCTGGCAACCACCCACAACACCCCAGTGACAATTTAATGCACCATAGTAACCATCTAGCAATGTACTGACAGCCACTTGGCAACACTCAGAACATTTTAGCAACCACATAGCAACACCTTGGCAACCACCCACAATAAACTGCCTAAAACACCCTATTAACCACCTAGCAATATCTTGACAACCACTCAGAACTATTTAGCGACTGAATAGCAACACCCCAGAAACGGCTGACAACACCCTAGTAACCACATTGCAATGCACTGAAAACGAGTCAAAAATTTTTAGCAACTGCATAGCAACACCCTGGCAACTGCCCCCAACACTCTAATAACCATTTAAAACTCCCTAGCAATGCCTTGACAACACTCAGAACATTTTAACAAACACATAGCAACACCCTGGCAACCACCCACAAAAAAACGGACTAAAACACCCTAGTAACCACCTAGCAATGCATTGACAACCACTCAGAACTTTTTAGCAACTGCGTAGCAACACCCTTTCAAACAACCTACAACACCACAGTGACCGTCTAAAGCACCAGAATCAATTAAGTAATCATTAAGTAATTCACTGTAAACCAGCTGAAACATTTGAGCAAATGCATAACAACATGCTGGCCTCCACCCAAAACACCCTAGAAACCACCTACAGTAGCAATGCGCTGAAAACCACTCAGAACATTTTAGCAAACACATAGCAACATCCTAGCAACCACCCAACACTCATACTCATGTCAGTGTAGGCCGTATGCATGGATTGTTTATGAAAGGATTGATGACCCAGACTGTGAGGTGTATGATGAAGCGGTGTGGGCGGAGTGTGTGAGTGTGTGTGGTGTGACGTGTGTTTGTGTGTGTGTGTCCCGCAGGTGTTCAGTGGAGTCTCCCAGCAGGAGTTCTCAGCACAGAGGCAGCTGCTGTAGTTCCCGCAGCGGATCCGTCTCCTCCACCGCCAGCGTCTCCAAATCACCCAGCAGGTGCGGCTTATATTCGGCCTCTTATCTCCATTTCACAGGCCCTCCGACAAACCTCCTCTAACAAACATTTACTGTGGTGAACATAGTTTCTGCCAAAATACCATGGTTACTACAATAAGACTGTGGTAATGTGGTGTTAGTCAGCAGTGTCATCACAGAAAGGGAATGAATCACTATGACAGAAAGATAGAAAAGCTTCTTACACTCTTTGAAGGAGAGCCATAGCCATTTATTATGACTTTACTGCACTAACTATGGCGTGGTTTAACTGTGTAAGGACCTATTCTACATTTGAACATTTCAAAGCACAAGGCTGCATTTATTTGATAAAAAATGCAACAATATTGTGAAATAATATACAGTTTAAAATAACTGTTTTCTATGTGAATATATTTTAAAATGTAATTTATTCCAATGATCAAATCTGAATTTTCAGCATCATTACTCCAGTCTTCAGTGTCACATGATCTTCAGAAATCATTCTAATATACTGATTTGCTGCTCAAGAAACATTCCTGATTATTATCAATGTTGAAAAGATTGCTGCTTCATATTTTTGTTGAAATCATGATTCATTTTATTTTTGAGGATTCTTTGATGAATAGAAAGCTCAGAACAACAGCATTTTTTAAAACAGATATATTTTGTAACATTATAAATGTATTCGTTATCAATTTGTGCTTGATGAATACAAGTATTAATTTCTTCTTAAAAAATGGAAATATCAGAAATGTGATTTCCAGAATATTTTTCCTTCCTGCAGTCCATATTAATTTTTAAAGTAATTTTTTTTTTTTTTTTTAGTTTTAGAGCGTCTGCAATTTTTGTTAATTCAGTTTTTAAAATCTGCATTGGTCAATTTCAAATTGATCCCAATTTATCAAATTTTAAACTTTTAAACAACCTGCAGTATGATAAGCAACAAAATGAAAAATAGCATTTCATGTCAAAACAGTTGCCAGTCCCTGGACTATATAGTTTATTATACGTGGTACACAACAAATACAGTTTTCTTTCACAGTATTTTTATCAGTACAACTATCTAAGCATTCTTAACATACTTCAGTAGCAAAATTATTTAAGGTTTATAGTCTGATCTTGTTTTCTGACATTATCAAGAGTTTATACTTAAAACAAGAAAAATATCACCCTGTGGGGTCAAAAAAATCTACTTCATTCAAAGGGAAAACAAGTTTTATTTTTCTTACTCCATTGGTAGACATTTGTTATTATTTAAAGCATGAAGCCCCTTAATTTTAATAAATCTTTCAGAAAATAATACTTTATATCTTGCCATTTTGCTTCTCAAATGTGTCTTCATTTAAGAATGTGTAGATATTTTACTGAAAAATAGGAAGACAAAAATACTGAATAAGAAAATGATTTTCAGCAGTGCACTGCCATTGTACAAACTCAATCCTTTCCAATCTGACCTCTCAAACCAGATCAAGTGCAAAGTGCAGGAACGACAGGCACAAACAGGAAGGAAGTCACCCCAGCCACAGCCCACTGCCGTCCCCCAGCACTGACCAGCCAATCACGTGGCAGAATGGGAACCACAGCGTCCGTGTACGCAATGGCAAAGATTCAGGAGCCAATTACACGGAGGGGAATAAAGGGAACGATGTATGTAGTCTCCTCTACTTTACCTTCATCTGTTTCCTCTGCCGTTTACACTAATAATCCTACAAACACTCTCACACACACACACACACACGCACGCCAACTGATTCAGTCATATCTGTGTGAGTTGACTCTATATCTCTTTTCCCTCTTTGGCTCCATTTCGTGAGTTTTTCTGTTCTCAAGCCATTTATGTGTTTGTTGGGAAGGGTTTTTGTTTTGTCGAGACAGATGTCCATCATTTTTCTTTCTGTAATAATGTCATGCTTTATTTCACGCACAAGCCATGTTGACTTTTTCAGTTCTAGAAAGAGAATGAATGGAAATATTGAGGATCAAGTTTTTTTCTTACAGTGGAAACTAAAATACAACCACTTGTTAAACATGGAGACACCAGCTCCATCCCGAAGGCATCCTGAACTGACGGTTGTAGCATCTTGCGACATTTTTTTTTACATAAAGCATCTATTATTGCTAATAATTTAATAGCTGGTGTTGAATAACATCCCATGAAAGAGACATTTGATGCCTCAACCAGATTAACTATAGATATTTTGGTAACACTTTTGCTTCATTTGTTAACATTAGTTAACATGAACTAACAATGAACAAAGTAAATGGGTGCCGTCGGAATGAGAGTCCAAACAGCTGATAAAAACATCACAATAGTAATCCACACAACTCCAGTCCATCAATTAACATCTCTAGAAGCCAAAAGCTGTGTTTTTGTAAGAAACAAATCCATTGTTATGGATGTTTTAAATTCAAACCAACTAAAATACAAGTCCATAATCCATAATAGCACTTCCTCCAGTGAAAAAGTCCATCTCCTTTTTTATCTCCTAACCACCCATATATTTGTTTAGAACTGTTCTGGACTGTTTTTACTTGTAAACAGTTCTTGATCTGTGCAGATTTCTCTCCTGATTCAGATTAGATGACTTTTCACTGGAGAAAGCAAGGTAACACTTTAGACATTGTACTAACAGTAAGTAACTTTGCATCAACATGTCAACTAGCATTCAGTAGAGCATTCAGAGACTGTCTGCTTAATATCTTCTACCACTTCATTTTGATGGGTTCACAACATACAACATACTGACTATGAGAAACTTTGCAAGTATATGTCATTGTCAACATATTCTACTAACCCTAAACCTAAACTAACAGTCTACTCTGAGAGTTAGTAGACATGTAGTTGCAAATAAATGAGAATTAGTTGACATGTAATTGCAAAGTTACTTATAGTTAGTAGAATGTCTAAAGTGGACTATCAAAATAAAGTGCAACCGAAAGCAATACTATGGATAGAGGACTTGTATATCAGCTACATATAAAACGTTAAAACATCATAACAATGGATTTATTTCTTACAAAAACACAGCTTTTGGCTTCACAAGATGTTAACTGATGTACTGGAGTGGTGTGGATTATTGTGATGTTTTTATCAGCTGTTTGGACTCTCATTCTGACGGCACCCATTCACTGCAGAGCATCCATTGCTGAGACACTGATGGAATGCAACAAATGCATTAACTAGTGTTAACAAATGAGACATTGTAAGTGTTACCGCTATTTTGAATATCAGTCTAAACTTCATATATAAATCATAAACAAACACTTTTTGTTTTGTAGGTTTTTCTTATCTTGTACCAGAAAATGTCAGTGCAGTATATTCAAAGACAGTGAGGAGGAATGAATTGTGGCGATCATCTTTTATATAGTAATAACACCACATTAATTGCATTTGTGCTGAAAAGAATGTAATTTAAATATGCATGACATATTTTGTATGTATTCATACAGTCACACAGTGTCTAAAACGACCACAAGACGTCAATTATTCAGCTAATCTTTGACCTGTGTTTGGAGAGATAGCAGATATCTGGTCATACTTACTTTGCATGCAGTTTTTCAGAAGTTCTCATGCTCTCTTTCTCTCTCCTTTCATTTGCTGAATTCATCCCTCTGTTTTGTTGATTTCTTGACCTCTATGAATTCACATGATCTCTTCCCACAAATAAATGCCCAAACTTTTCTGTCTTGTTTGTGTAAAAAGCACTCATATGATTTGGAACTGGACCGAGTAGATTAAATGGGTATGTCTACTAGTTTTTCTTGTCAATACAGTTGAAACTCATTTTCTGCTCAGTTTTACCGTAGCACCCTTTTCCAGATGTGTATCAGGTGTTCAAAGAGCCGATGATCTGTGACCTGCAATCAGATCGTCCCTTATTATTGATCACTTTCTGTAATGTAAGGTGAAGAACTGTTAATCAAGAGATGGTTTCATTGAACAATACCTCAGACGCTTTTAGCCAATCAGCTGTCATTCCTGGTTCTGCTGAGAGGATGAATGAGTCTGAACGTTACAATCACAGATAGAAAATATGTGGATGCTGCATTTGGCTGATCTGGATTTGTCATTAGCACCGCCATCTTGGAAAGGTCAATGGATTGAAACATTATATAGTCCTTTATAAATAGTGTTCTTCAGTTTATGGAGTGTGTTTCAGATTAGGAATGTACAATTACAATAAAATGTATTATTATTATTAATATTATGTTAACAATTTAAAAAAAATATTATTCAGCTATTATTTTTAAATTGATATAATAATCATAGTAATAATCATAATTGTTGTTGTTGTTGTTGTTGTTATATCCATAAAACATCATATTTTTTTTCATGGCCTCATAGCTTTAATTATAAACTTCAAACAGTCAGAGCTCTATGATGATAAATTGTTGACCAACAGTATTTTTCTTCCACTAAAAAAAACTGACATTGGGTAATTGAAGAAATGCCAGTTTGGACATTACGGTTTTGTATGGCTATGTTTGTTGCTATATCTAAAAACCTATGTTTGTTCATTTTATTTATTTATGGCCTTATAGTTTTAATTAGAAACGCTAAGCAGTCAGAGCTCTTTAATAACTGTGCAGAGTGTTTTATCCGTACATCTGCAACAAGCAGAATATAATTCTTATATTGACCTTTCCAGTATGGTGGACGTGCTGATGTATTGTGGTAATAAGAATGGTTGTCGATTCGATTATGCTTGTAAATACCAGTAAGAGAGTAATTCTGCTGAAATCATTCCCCCAAATTTCCG
This sequence comes from Acrossocheilus fasciatus, assembly GCA_036784905.1. Taxonomy (NCBI): domain Eukaryota; kingdom Metazoa; phylum Chordata; class Actinopteri; order Cypriniformes; family Cyprinidae; genus Acrossocheilus; species Acrossocheilus fasciatus. The sequence continues at coordinate 41,713,208 of CM071942.1, forward strand.
TCCAAAACCGACACAGAAAATGCAAAAAATGGCGTTTTGGGCCTGTTAATGCAGCATCTATATCTGTGATCACAACAGCCTACAGATTCATGAATTCTCTCTTGGGTAAAGGCTGACAAATCTCCACTGACAAGGGCCGGTTCAGTGCCATTGGTGATTTCAGATGGTTTTCATCGACATGGTTTCTAATGCTCACTTTTCACTAGCACTTGCTATGTATAAATATACATTCTTATAGTGTAACTAGGTGTTTGTTTCCTTCCTGTCAACATTTGAGTGGTGTAATGTACGTCTAGATGTTTGACAGGGACAAACGGACGCTCTGTAAACATTAGCCGACAGCAAACTACACTAACTAGGGTCATTTAGTAAAGTTGTTACACTAAAAGGGACCCAAGCCATTTGGATTCTCTTCCTAAGCGAATGTGGCATCTTTGCATCCTTTGTGAAAGACTTTTGACAATTGCTGAGAGCAAAAATCTACTTTTAGTTTTAGCAAGTGCCAACAAACGAGCACTAAATTCTCATTGCGCAGACCGATCGATAACGATACGGCTTAACGAACGTGACTGGGGTCCCTTTGAGATGTTAGTCGTCCATCCTAGAAGTGACCACCCTCCACCCAACACCCCTCTCCCTTCACCCGTTCATCTGTGCTGTCCGTTGTCCCGACATGCTTTCTCTTTTCCCATTAAACCACATTGCGCATGCATGGCCATCGATATTTACGTTCCTTCTAGCAAATTGGATTTGTTGAGATTTTGTCGCACCCTAACGCTCCTTAACGTACGATAGAATGTGGCTGCACATGTGTCCAAGCGAAAAAGACAGCAATTCATGTAGATTGCTTTGGGGGTTTCTTATTTCTGATTCATTTCGTTTTGGGTTCTTTGTCGTTTTTGATTTTTCCTTTTGTATGTCCACTCTTTTTTTGTTTTGTTTTGCTTCGTTTTGTTGGAATTGTCTCCTTTAGTCTGTGGATCAATTATCTTAGCCTGGATACTAAAAGAATTCATTGTCTTTTTCCCATTTCGCTGCGGAGAATTTTCCTTTCTCCTTTTTGTTTTTCCTTTTTCTTCCTTTGTTTTGTTGATATTGCATACGTGTCACTGATTGAAGCGGAAGGTAGGTAACGCTCTGCCTACGCACGTGGAGAATGTGACAAGCACCCTAGCTTGACATCAGTGTCTCTCTCTCTTTTTCTCTTTGTTTATCTGAGGAAAACCAAAGGTTGGCGGGTTGTTTTTCATTGTTTTCCTTTTAGAACTGTTTGCTATATTTTCATTCTTTTTTTGTTTCAATCTGAAATCTACCTTTGCTTTCATGCTTCAGTCTTCAGTACACTGCCCTCCCCACAGGTCCATCTCTTGTCTGCGTTTTATTTGATTTTTCTTATTATTTTTCGGTAGAATGCATTTCCTGTCTGTGCCGCATTCCTTTTGTCTTTGGTGAAATGGTACGTGTCATATGATTTGGTCACTTTCCCTCCTTTTTATTTTTTGGATACACAAGGGCTGTTTCTGAAGTATCTGGGGTTTACGTTCATCTGTGTTAATTTTTTTAATTTTTTTTTTATGATATTATTATTATTTATTTATTTTGGTTAAGTTAGTGTTTGAGGTCGATCAGAAATCCTTGCCTTCCGATGGTAATAAAAAAGAAACAGATGGATGAATAGTGTAACACATAGACATTACTTTGCTTAGTGTAACAATTTAGCCTCAATTTTCAATTCTGCTGTCTCAGCTGTGAAGTCTTTTTTTAAAGACCCCATGAAATCCAAATTAAAGTTTTGTGCTTTTTGGTTTACGTGTGTGAATTTGACCTGATCCATACACTGAAAATTTTGTGTAGAAACAATTTTCACTCGGATATTGCTAGTAAATTACACAACCATCAGGCAACATATTAAACTGAGTGTGAAATTTTGATTAGATCATATTGCACCTCAAAATCAAAAAGAAAAATAAATAAATATGTATGTATGTATGTATGTATGTATATATATAAATTATATATTTTATATATGTGATGTATTTTCAACACTTTTTGAAAATTTTATAGTACATCCATCCATCTATTCATCATTATCTGGGACTGGGTCGCAGTGGCAGCAGGCTGAGTAAGGACACCCATACGTCCTTTTCCCTGGCCACTTCCTCTAGCTCTAGCTGGTGTTTCCAGGCCAGCCTAGAGATGTAATCCCTGGGTCTGCGCCGGGGTCTCTTCCCAGATGGACATGCAGGAACACCTCCACCAGAAGGTGTCCAGTAGACATCTTTATCAGATGCCCGAACCACCTCAACTGGCTCCTTTCAACGCGGAGGAGCAGTGGCACTATTCCAAGTTTCTCCCGGATGTCCAAGCTTCACACCCTGTCCCTCAGGGTTAGTCCAGGCCACCTTCATTCATTTCAGCCTCTTGTACCCGTAATCTCATTCTTTTGGTCATTACCCAAAGCTCATGACCACAGGTGAGGGTTGGAACATTGATCGACTGATAAATCGAGAGCTTCGCCTTTAGGCTTAGCTCTTTTTCACCACGACGGGCTGGTACAACAACTGCATTACTGCTACTCCTGTCATGCTCCAACTTACCCTCACTCATGAACAAGACCCCGAGGAACTTGAACTCGTCCTCGAACTTGAACTTGGGGAGGCAACTCACTCCCTACCCGGAGTGGGCAATCCACCATTTTCTGGCTGAAAACCATGGCCTCAGATTTGGAGGTGCTGACCCTCATTCCTGCTGCTTGAAACCTCCCAAGTAAGCACTGAAGGTCATAGCCTGATGACGCCATCAGAATGGCATCATCTGTGAAAACCAGAGATGCCGCCCTAAGGATGATGATACACGGGGAAACATTTTGAGCAATTTTGCCAGGCAGCTTTTTATGAGACATGTTGCTTGGTGGTATAGAGCATGCATGAACATGGATGAACCCAGCTCCCAGCACATAAGCCTTCTTCAAATATACAAAACACATGTAGACTGGATAAACAAACTCCCATGCCCCCTCCAGGACTCCTGCCAGGGTAAAAAGCTGGTACAATGTTTCACATCCGGGACAGAATCCGCATTGTTCCTCCTCCAATTGAGGTTCGACAATTGGTCGGATTCTCCTTTCCGGTACTCTGGCATAGGATTTCCCAGGCAGGCTGAGAAGTGTGATTCCTCTATAATTGGAACACACCCTCCGGTCCCCTTTTTTAAAAAAAAATGGGAACCACCACATCTGTCTGCCAATCACCAGGCACTGTCCCAGATTCCCACATGACGTTGGACAAGTGTGTCAACCACAAAAGCCCAACTTCATCTAGGGCCTTCAGCCTCTCAGGGCGAAACTCGTCCACCCCTGGCACCTTGCCACTTCTCCTCCCACACCCTGAGTCTTTGCTTCCCTGACCACTGTGGCTGCAGTCCTTCTAGCCTGGCAGTACCTGTCGGCAGAATCGGGAGACACACAAGTCAACCAGACCCAAAAGGCCTCCTTCTTCTGCCTGACGACCTCTCTCACCGCTGATGTCCACCAGCGTGTTCTTGGGTTTGCTGCCACAACAGGCATCAACAACATTCCAGTCACAGCTCGCAGCAGCCATTTCAGCAATGGAGGCTTTGAACAGGGTCCACTCGGAGTCCATGTCTGGGAGCAAGGAAAAGCTTCTCTGAACATGGGGAGTAGAAAATATTCCAGACAGGATCCTCCGTCAGATGTTCCCAGTTAACCCTCACCATTTGTTTGGGTTTCCTTGGTCTGTCCCGCGGCCTCCCCTGCTATCGTATCCAACTCACCACCAGGTGGTGATCAGTTGACAGCCCTGCCACTCTCTTTACCCGAGTGTCCAGAACATAAGGACACAGGTTTGATGATACAACTAACGTAATCGATCAAAACCTTTGGCCCAAGGTGGTCTATTACCAAGTACACTTTTGAACCACCTTATGTTCGAACATGGTTTTGGTCCATGCTGAGCACAGAAGTCCAATAGCAAAACACAACATGGGTTCAGATCAGGCAGGCTGTTCCTCCCAATCACCCCCTCCATGAGCATAAAAGTACCCCCTCCAGGGCTCCACCCAAGACCTCCAAGAAGGCCAGAGACTCTGAACTGTAGTTTGTTGCATAAACACAGAACACAGTCAGTCATGAAGTTGCAGTGAGGCAACCCTCTCGTCTATCGGGCAAAACTCGACACAGTGGCGCCGAGTCTGGGACTTGTGAGTGAGTACCTCTCACCCTGAGCGACTCCGGAGAAGGAGAGAGTCCAACCCCTATCTAGGAGTTTGGTTCCAGAGCCACAGCTATATGTACTGTATATGTGTAACATTATTTTGTATGTAAATATAAATTGTAAAATAATGATTAATAAATATTATAAATAATAATAATATTCAATTATATAATAATAATTGATTACTACTATTATGCATAAGTAATATTTTATTTATTTATCTATCCATATTGCATTACAGTAAAGGAAGTTTGAGGTACAGTATGCTTATTTTCTAAATGAAAATATTTTATGTGAAATGTGATTTTTTTTTTTTTTTGCATTAAAGAAAATAAGATATTGAGTTAAATAGGCTTCATTGCAAAATATGATTTATTTTCCTTTTCCTTTGGTTATGGGGTGTATTATGACACAAACATGTCCTTGATAGGTTTTGGCTATTAAAATATCCCCAGTATTGTGTGTGCTACTGCAACTTTCTGTTTCAACAAGAAATGCATGAACAGAAAACAACCGCTTGTTGAGCCATTTCATGGGGTCTTTAATTCAACTGATGGATAACCCATAATGGACGTTCAGTTAAAGGTTATTACTCAGAAACTGTTGAAACGAGAGCATCCATTCGTAGCACATTACAGTCACTCTTGAAGCTTTAAAAACGCACAGAAGAGTGAACCGCTGTTAAAATGCACTCAAACTGTTCGCGTTCCAGCCCACACACTGTGAGATCCGTTTGAATTTGATTTCTTTTGTGTGTCTTTTTCTCTCTTTGGTTTGATTTTCATGCATTGTTTCATACTCACTATCCAGGGAAGGGTGTTGTGTCTTTTTCTCTTGCATTTTGTGAATCTAATGATGCACTTATGTTGCCCCACTTTTCCCTTCTCTTCATACCTTACCTACTAAAGGAGGGAATACCACTTTATTGGTAAGTGGATGTTAACCAAAAGGGAGTTGAAAAACAGAATAACCTTTTAAAAAAGCTATTAAAACAGGAAATGGGTCGCTGTTCACATCTCAGCAATTGTCTGCAGGACAAAACAAATCTACAAGCAAGTTCTATTGAGTAGAAGACCAATTGTTTTCTAATTCGATTGAATCTATTCTTGTGACTCTTTATTTCGTTCCTTCCATTTCTGTGATGTTCCGTCAAGTTGTCTTTTTTTTATTTTCTAGTTTTATTTTTCACCTTTTTTGTTTGTAGCTCTTTCTGAAATTGAAAAAGTCCTCTTTCTCTTCTACTGTATATTCTCCAGTCTCTGTCGCTCTTTATATTCTCTCTAAACTTTTTTCTTTCAGAGTTTCGCATATTTTCCCTCTATCCCTTTTTTGTTTCGATTTTCTTTCGGGACTATTCTTTTCAAATCATTATGGTTTTGCATGCCGAGTATTGCATGCGCTGCACAATAGAGGACTGTCTATAAGCCAGAGAACAATCCTAGCACTTTCTTTTAGATATTTTTTTGCCAAGTACACGATAACGCTCTTCCACCCAGGAGGAAAAAGACTCTAATTTCACTGTTCTCTTTCTGTTTGTTTTTTTTTCACATTTATTTCTTTTTTCCCTTTGGTTTGTTGGTTATAATTCATCTACAGAAGCTTCGATCTCTGGCTCCATCTCCCTCGAGCACGCAGACGCATGCGTCGCCTCATCTAAGAGGTGCTAAACACCACGCCGACCGTCTCAAGAGCCCCGGAGGACCAGCGGTGCAGACGGGAGAGGACGGCTGCGCAGACGACAGGCCAGTGATGGGCAAACCGCTCTCAGAGTCATCGGGGAGACGCGGCGGTAGGCCGAGGGTTCGAGAGAAGACGTCGCACTCGCCGGCACACAGCAGCGACACTGAGCCACACACCAAAACCAAGAATCAGAGGAAGTAAGAACATTAACATTTATCTTTTTTTTTTTAAATGTAATTTATTCCTGTGATCACAGCTGAATTTTCCACATCATTGCTCCAGTCTTCAGTGTCTCATGATCCTTCAGAAATCATAATAATATACTGAGACTTATGCTATACTTATATAGACCATCATTCAAAAGATTGGGGTGAGTATTTTCCTTAAAGAAATTAATAGTTTTATTGAAAAGGATAGATTAAATTGATCAAAAGTGACAGTAAAGATGTTTATATTTCTACTTCAAATAAATTCTGTTCTTTTTAACTTTCTGTTCATCAAAGAATCCTAAAAACGTGTCACAGTTTCCACAAAAATATTAAGCAAAAACGTAATACTTAATTTTTCAAAATTGAGAATAATAAGAACCATTATTAATAACTGATCACCAATAATAAAAGTGATGCTGAAGCCTGGAGTAATGATGCTGAAAATTCAGCTTTTCATCATAGGAATAAATAACATTTTAAAATATATATTATAATAGATTTTTTTTTAACTACTAATAATATTTCACAATTTTAAAATGCAATTAATAATTATTTTATTATGTATGCCAAGGGTAAATTAAGCAAGCAGTGACAAATGCTAAGTTGACACTGAAGTCAGAGAAATCAGATACATATATTTTTCCATATCAGAAAGTTTCCCAGATCATAATGAAAAATGTCTGATTAAATGTGATCACATTCAGCTTCAGCTTGAATGCAGCTGTGCAAAGATTTGCCAAAATATTTAACAAACAAAATCTGCTATCAAAAGTCAGAGATCTCAATACGAACTCAAATATTTTTCATGCTTCAAATTCATTTAATAACTCTGTAATCTTACTGTGTGTCAATTTGAGTAAGTTGAAGAGAAACATCTACAGTAGATCCCTAACTAAACCAAAACTGAGATCTCTTCTAAGTCTCTTGATGATGAAAAGCAAGCATATCGAGCACCATTTCTCAAGCCTATCACTGTATTCTCACACAGAACGAAAGGATCTCATTCGTCTAAGCGGCACCATCGCGGACGCGGTCAGAATCGCCACCGGAGTTCCTCTGTGTCGCCGGGTCGGCACAAACACACGTCCAAAAAGAAGAAGAGCAAGAGTCACGGGACGGCCCGGCAGAGGAGCAGCTCCTGGAGCAGCGGGAGGTCGTCGTCACGAGCTCATTCTAGAGAACGCGGATCCAGCAAGAACAAATCACCACACGTCCGTCAGAACAACTCCAGGTATGCACAAAGGGTTAATATTGTTTAGAATAATATATTTTCATAAAACAAACTCATTAACATTCATGGAGGAAGTGTGATTTTGCAAATGAGTATTTTTGTCTTGTTTTCCAGTACAAATATCTAAACATTTCCCAAATCAAGATACATTTAGTTTAGAAGTGAATTGACATGAGACGTTAAGTCTTGTTTTCTTTAAAAAAAAAAAATAATAAAAATTCAGACACGAGAAAAATGCTTAAAACTAGAAAAATTTTAGTCAGTAGGATCAGAAAAGTAATCTTGTTTTCCCTTTGAATTAAGACCTCAATGCCGGATTTTTTTTCTCATTTTACACACAAAATTGTTTAATTTTAATGGATTTTTTTAGAAAAGAAAAATGTTAAAAAAATAAAGTGTTTTTTTTGTCTAAAATAAGAAAAAAATATCTGCCAAAGAGATCAGAAAAATTATTTTGTTTTCTCTTTGAATTTTCTTTTTTTTTTTTTGTCAGAAATAAGAAAGAAAATGTGCCAATGAGCCAAGTGACACACTCATAAACCTCAATACATTTTATGCTTAAAACAAGAACAAAACAATCCCTGAAAAGTCCCTAAAATAAGTGAAAGTCACCTCAAGCGATCTTCCTGCAGTCTCTAGCAAATAAATCCAGTCATCTGAAGGACATCACGTGCCGTGATGAGCAGGCCGTCCTCAAATCCTCTCAATCCCAGCATGCTTTGTGTCTGTCTGTCTGCAGGGAGAGAGACAGTCCTCATCACTCGGATGCAGAACGAGCTCGCCGCCGCTCGCGTAGCTATTCTCCCATCCGCAAGAGACGGAGAGACTCGCCCAGCTTTATGGAAGCTCGCAGGATCACCAGGTAAAGACATCTCACTCTGCCTCGGGAGTCTGTGGGTGTTGCTCCTTCTGTTTAAAGTGCGGTAATGGTTTTGTGTGGGAATGCATGGTCATTTCTTCATTTCCAGGCTGTTTTCAGGTCTGACTGCAGGTTGCCTCTGCTGGTAGATGTCATAACTGCACCATCTAGAGGCAAATGTTTCAAGCATATTTCAAGCAAATATTACATTTTACTACAGTAGATCAAGAGTTCTTAGCATGAAATGGATTTATATTTTCCCTGTCTGTATTTTCTTTTTTTTTTGAAGGCCAGTCAGTGTTGTTGTTGTTTTTCCTCCAGTAATTAGTCACATGACATTTACTGCTTTGGTGATTGGTGAAAATGAATAGACGCCTTGATCAGAACTCTTTCAGTCCCAATAAATCATTTCCCCCTGAATCAGTGCTATTTTAGTGTCATTAATACTATTAGAGTTTTTGTTAATATTTTGAATTAGATTATATTTTGATATTTTCTGTTTTCACGTTAAATTCAGTTAAAGTTTTAGTAATTTTGTGTTTTTGTCATTTTTATTAGGTTTTTATATATGTCTATAGTGTTTATTATTTTATTTTATTTTATCTTGAAGAAGGCTTTAAAGCCGAAATTATTTATTTTAATGATTTAGCGCAGCTAATTAAAGGCTTTTTATTGTTACTACGAGTGCCTTGGAGTAATTCATCTTTATAGTTTTTATTAATTTTTATTTATTGGTTTATTAAGTTTTTTAATTTATTATTTTAAGTTTAGTTAACATTCATTTTATTTCAAATAAAAAAAATATTTGGTTTTAGTTTTAATTAATAATATTATGCAGTTTATTATAATGAAAGCATTTTTATAGGTATAACCCATATAATCTATATCAACTCGAACAGGGTTAAGAAACATGGAAATTTTCTCTTTAGTGTGTGTGTGTGTGTGTGTGTGTGTGTGTGTGTGTGTAATCCATAGCAAATAAATGTTGCATCAGATCAGTGTTGCATATTTTTTATTTATATTTTGAATGTATGTTTATTTTTATATTTTAATTTTAGTTTAAATTGTAGTAATTTTGTTATGTGCTTTTTAAATTTTTATTTGTTTCTTAAAAATATTTATATTTCAGTTTTAGTCATTTTAGTACTTGAACTTAATTTAGTTGCCACATTAGTTTATTTTAGTGCAAGATTTCTAATTTAAGTTTTCACTATTTTCTTTTCGTTAATATCAGCTTTATTTCAATTACTGAAAAAGTTTTATTTCCATTGACAGCACTGACATTGACCAGGAAAATTAAAGAAACACTGACACCTACAGGCCAGGATTTCTGCACTCATTCTTCGAGTGTTTTCACCAATAGCAACTCATTTTAAACAACTGGCTTTGACTTATAGTGCAAAAGTCTGATTTTGATTTTCCTAACACAAAACTCATTTCATATATTGTCAGCATAAGAATTGGCGTGAAAAGGCATGTCCTCATTTTGCTTTAATCACAATTTTTAGGTTTTCAGTATGGACTGTGTCCTGGAATGAACGTTCATAAGCATTATAAAATGATTTTTCTGTACTCGTGCAAATTATGAAACATCTTCAAATGATTTCCCTCTGCTCTGATTGGTCAGGATTTGAACTTATTCTGTCCTATGTCAAGGTTTCCTCGACGACCTCACACCGGAATGATGCTAAACTGCAGGCACGGTTACCATGGTAACTGTTGCCATGCATCAGGACCCCCTGGTTTCCTCCTGAAGCAGCTCTCGGCGTCTCAAGAGTACAACTATATCTGTGTCTCTTTAGCTTCTGTCTCACTCCCTTTCTCTCTGCTTTTGTCGTTCTCACCACTAAACGAGTTCTCTTCACAGATTAACACTAACGATCCCACACAGTTCGCTGACACAGAGATACTGAGAGCCAGAATGCACTGCGATGAGCTCAGTGAAAACATCCATCCAATGCGGCTTTCAGAGTTAAATGTTGACTGAAAATATACTTCACTGTTTACTGAATGACACTGAGAAACAGTGATACTCACTTGAAGCATACAGGGGAATAGATTCACAGCTGATTTACAGATTTTGACTCAAATAAGCACGATTTCAGTCTAACTATGTATTTTATTCTTAGATTGAACTACTTTACCAATGTCTCAGTGTTATTTTACTTAGAATAATATTTATAATCAGCTTTTCCCCCTGAGCTTTTAGAAGTGCATTCTGGCTGTTGTGAAAAAGAAGAACATTTCAGCATACTTTCAAAAATTATTATTATTATTTTATTATTATGAAAATAATATACTTAAGTATGAACTGAGTGTAATTTTGTGGATACTTAATTGTGTTATTTACAATTGAATTAAAATATATTAGAGTTTCAATTTATATTAAAAGCAATAAGTTGAAGTTTATATTGTTTTTGAGCCACTTAAGTAGGACTTGAGTACATCTTTATATAAAATTTCATAATTACTTCTATTGTCTTTAAAATATGGTTAAAGAGTACTGCCGAATTAACTGACAAGATTAATATAGAAATTATTATAACTTTATATTTTAAAATTAACTTTAATTAAAAAAGTGATAAAAATGAACTCTAACATTATAAAAAGATATATGTATTATATTATAAAAATAAGATAAAAAAATATGAAAATAAATATGGTTAATGTTTACTGCTGTGTAGATTAAGATTGATTAAAAAATATATTATATTATAACCAATATTATACAAATTTAATTTAATTTAAAAAAATCATAAAATCACATTTATTTTCTAAAAAAAATATTATAATTAATATATTATTTAATATATAAATATTTAATAAATCCATATATTTTTATATTATTATAAAAATAAGATATTAAAAAATGAGTATAAATCTGAATAAAATAAATACAAATTTGATCAAAATAAGTAAGTAAACAAATAACCAATATATATATAACACTAAATTACAGTAATGAGTAGAAGAACAATGCTATTTAACTTAATTGAAACTAAATATTTTCCAAAAAAATATTTTAGAAAAGAATTGAAATATACTTTAATAACATTTCTATTGAAACTTGTATTTAAATATTTTTATAAATTACACAATTGTAATGATAAACTTGCAATTTAGTACGTTATGTCAAATACTACACACTACAGTTAAAATAATAATCAAGTACTTTACACGTGTTTTAGTATGTTAGTCAATACATCAAAATAAGTGTACTTCTATAAAGCTTCTTTGACTGAAGATTATAAAAACAGAATGATGTAAAAGTGTTTTTTAAGTGTGTTATTAACCTGGAGCAATGAAGCCTTAGAACATTGCTAACTACAGAAGTAGAGTACGGCACAAATCAGAGTCAGATCTCTCTCGGTGTTCACAAACTAACAGCCGCTCACTGCAAACACTGAACGCTACTGGAGTGTGAATGTGTGTCTAACATACTATAAGAACTGATGTTTCTCTTTGAAGACAGAGCCCATGTGTGTATTTACAGTCTGTTTACATGATGATGATGATGATGATGATGATGATGCGGTTAACACTCACTAACCAAAGCTCAACCTTTTCCAGACATTTTCTCTTACAGAAACTAATCATCATTGCAGCACGCTGGCACTTCCACCGCTTTGACCACAACAGTGTTTTGTTGGTGTATGTTAAGGCTGAAACCTGCTGTTGATGGTCAATGGTTCTGCATGGTTTCTAGCTGGTCCAATAAGCTGGTCTAGATCAGGGGTTGTCACACTAGGGCCTGGGAGACGTCTCGGGAAGGATAATGAAATTCTTTTAAAAATAAATAAATAATACAAATTTAATTTAAAAAATCTAATTAAATTAAATAAATACAAAATAGACATGTAAATAATAGTAAAAAAAAAAAAAAGATAATAATGTAAAAATAAATATAGAATTAAAATAAAATGTAAAAATAAATATATTATAAAATACAATTTACATAAAAAAATTTTAATAGAAAATTTGAATTAGTATATAAATGATTAAATCATTCTACAGTGTACAAAATGTATATAAATAATTAAAAAAAATTAATTGAAATAAATAAAAATGTGTTTAAAATGAGTAAATAAAATAATAAATAAATAAATATACTCAAAAACAGTGTACAAAATGTAAAAATAAATAAATAATAAAATTCAGATTAAAATATATACATTTTAAAAAAATAAAATAAAAAAAGTGTCCTGTGCAAGCCTTCTCCCTTTTTGGTGTAGGCCATGGTTCGCAACCAGAAGACCAGTCACTGTTGTCGTAGCACTACCCATTCAGTGAGATTGGATAACACTGGGAAAACATAACCGTTCCAGTTGAAACAGGAACGCTGCGGAAGCCCCATCCTTCCTGAAGGAGATTTCGGAAGCACTTACACATATGGACAACTGTTTAGGTGCATATGGAAGATTTAGAGGTGGTTTTAACCCTTTTGGGAAATGGCAGAGAAGTCTGTCGGGGAAACTCAGGCTTGAAGTTACATATGTGGAAAATACACATATGGGATCCACTCAGGTCACTACATATGGCACCCAGCCCTCTACCGGTTCTCACGGATTCATCGAGTGAGGGCCTGGCATCAGATGCTCCGCCATGTCTGGCTGCCGAGGGGATGGAGGAGCTCGACAGGGCCTACAGTTCGGGCACTCTGGAGCAGTTTAGGAAGCTGGCACTAAACCGAGGCCTCAGTGCTTCTACCCGTTTGAGGTGAGAACACAGGAGGATACCGGCTCAACACGAAGGCTATAGAATCTAGCAAATGTGTTGGGGGTCGCCCAGCCCGCAGCTCTACAAATATCTCTCAGCAAGGTGCCATGAGCCAGCGCCCAGGAGGATGCAACACTCCTAGTAGAGTGAGCTTGCAACCTGAGCGGGCAGGGCACACCCTATGCCTGATAAGCCAGGGTGATGGCATCCACTAGCCAGTGGGCCATCCTCTGCTTAGAGACAGCATTCCCCTTCTGCTGGCCTCTGAAACAGACAAAGATCTGATCTGAGGTCCTGAAGCTTTGTGTCTGGTCCACATACCATCTTAAGGCGTGGACAGGTCAGAGCAAAGCTAGGGCTGGGTCTGTCTCCTCCTGGGGCTGCGCTTGCAGGTTCATTACTTGATCCCTGAAGGGAGTAGTAGGAACCTTGGGACGGGCCGGAGCCTCAGGGTTACCTGGGAGTCAGCTGTCCCAAACTCTAGGCACAATTCGTCGACCAAAAATGTGTGCAGGTCCCCTACCCTCTTGATGTAGACCAGTGCTACCAGGAGCAGAGTTTTTATTGAAAAAACTTTAGCTTGACTGACTGCAAAGGCTTAAATGGGCCCTGCTGTAGTGCTCTGAGTACCAGAGTCATGTCCAAAGAAGGTATAGAGGGAGGACGAGGAGGATTCAGCCTTCTCGCCCCCTAAGAAACCTGATGACCAGGTCATGCTTCCCTACCAACTTCCCCTCCACGGGGTCGTGATAGGCAGAAATAGCAGCGACATAGACTTTAAGGGTGGAGGGTGAAGATGGCCTTCACTCCAGCCCTTGCTGCAGAAAGGAAATCACGACTCTGATCAGGCATCTCCGGGGGTCTTCTCCGTGAGAACAGATTCGTCTCGTAGACGGTGCTCACCCCGAAGTGATGGTTTCCACTACCTCTTGGGGTAGGTCACCTAGAACCTCCGCGTCCCATCCAGGGACCACACATTTACAGAGGTCTGGCTGCGGGGGTGCCACAGGGTGCCCCGTTATTAGGGTTAGGGTTAGGGTTAGTCCTAACCCTGATGGACTTGCAGTTACGTCGTAGGCACGGTTTGCCCTGCCAGGTAGAGGCAGTATTAGGACACAACTGCATCGCTACCAACCACTCCACCGGGGGACCCCAGTACACACTCTAGCTGCACCACCGTCGAGAGTGGTGAAGGAGGAGGAGCTGGAAGGTTGGTTTCTGGTAGTAAAAGGTGCCGTCCACAATCTGGTAAGCTCCTCATGCACCTCCGGGAAGAATTGCACCAGAGCGGGGTGCTGAGAACCAGCGTGGGCCACCCAGAGAAACTTAGTCCAACCTCGAGGGCTTGGCACATTGTGGAGGTCTCCACATGAGCCATACACTTTCAGTGGCCCAGGAAAGCATAGCCATCATTTCTGGATCCAATTTAGGCATTGCTACCATCCCAGAGGACAGCAGTGCAGCTGAATCTTCCTCTCCAGAAAGCTCCGGTTCACCCTCATAGGCCGCAATCGACATCTGATTGTCAGGAGGAGCACTGAAGGATACTGCTGGTATACTCCTTGTAGAGGGCCCAGCATGTTTCTTTGGCTGCTCAACCGGTTGCGGAGTGCAAGAGGAGTGTTGGTTCCCTGAGGGTTAGTTCCCTGGAGGGTTTGCCATCACTGTTACCCTCACACCGCTCATGCTACTGCCTGAAGTAGCCCCCACCTGACTGCCGCAAGGATGAGAAATAGATCGAGGTAGAGGCAACGGAACTCCGCCCCTTTTGAGGTAATGGAGCTTGGCCCGCAACTCCGAGATGGTCATATTCCCACAATGAGAACATGACTCATCCACAAACGCCACCTCTGTGTGCTTAATGCCCAGACACACGAGGCAGCAATCGTGACTATCGCCAAGCACCAGGTAATGACCGCATCCAGAAACGCGTGGGTGGAACAGCATCTATACCAAGACGCAACATTGTCTTTACAAAGACGCGACGCCAAGTTGGTACAGTGTGTGTGAAACCCACTCAACACGGGAAAACGACCATCACTGTAGCGCCGTTCCACTAACAGGAAGAAGCTCCCTTAGAGCGTGCTGAACTCGTCTCGTTCACAACCGAAGCTTGGTAAGAGCAGAACGATTGACTCGGCTCCGAAGCGAAAAGCTGAGTATGCGTTGCCCCTGCTGCCTATTTATACTCGCGCTGTGATGAGCAGTAGCTGGATGCAATCATCGCATGCCAATGTGCATTGGCTCATTTCGTTTACACTCAAAGTAGATTGGTCTTTCTAGCGAGATCCCCAATTCGTCGGTCATCAACGGGACGTCAAGAGTGACCGACTGAAAGGGAACTAAATATTTTCCAAATAACATTTTAGACATATACATAGTTTTAATTTTTCACAGTATAAGTTGGTTCTTTATATAAGATTGCATATATAAGTTGATTGCTAAATCATCTTGGTCAGGCTAGTTAGAGATATTAGACCACCTTGGACCATCAAGAAACAAGCTAACATGTACAAAAATTAGAGTAAATTTACTAAAGTGACCATAGTTACTACCAAAATACCTGTAATGACACTCAAAAAAACAAGTTTTGTTTCATATCTTCTTTGTAATGAAATAGAAACTATGGTTGATTTTATACAAAGTGATGGCACAGCACATATTTGATGTTATCGAGTGGTCAAAGTGGTATTAAAGTGCTTATGATTTTTTTTTTTTATTCTATTACGTGTCTGTATTATATGATCTCTCTCTGCCATCTTTTCCGCAGCGCACGGAAGCGTCCCATCCCGTACTATCGGCCGAGCCCGTCCTCTTCCAGCTCGGCCAGCAGCTACAGCAGCTCCAGTCGCAGTCGCAGTCGCAGCCGCAGCTACTACAGCTACAGCAGTTACAGCAGCTACAGCCACAGTCGCAGCCGCAGCCCGAGCCCCGCGCACAGTTACTACAGCCAAAGCAGCTACGACAGCCCCGGATTCTGAGACCCAGTGAAGGTACGGAGGGGAGACGAAACAAACATCGCAGCCACGCAGGATGCCGCAGGATCTGTGTTGGAGAAAACACTATAAAACGTGCAGATGTAGTGCAGCGGGTATCAGGGTTTCCGGAGGGTTACCTGACAGGACGCTCCATACATACATGTTAGCATGCAAAAACTGAATAGAAATGATAAGATATGTTAAAGGTGAAGTGGGTAATTGCACTGCAAAAAATGATTTTTTTTACTTAGTATTTCTGTCTTGTATTACAGTACAAATGTATATCCAGTACAAACATTATTATATCAAAATACAATTATTTGAGAGGGTAAAATGAACAAAATGCAAAATGTTTTATGAAAAAGATTGTCAAATTGTTAAAAACCAGAAAAATTATCTGCCATTAGGGTCTGAAAAAAAAAACTTTTTTTCATACATTTTTAAGAAAACAAGACTTATATCTTCATTTTGCTTCTTAAAATTAAATTTGCTAAAATTTAATCCATTTAATTAAAAAATATTTAAACATTTATACTGGAAATTAAGACAAAAATACTGATTAAGAAAATCATTTTTTGCTGTTTATTTATTTATTTATTTTTGGTATGTCTGACTCAAACTTGGTTATATTTAATATATTTAATATTATATTTAAAACAAAACATGCTTATTTTATGACCTTGTGATGCAGAAATCACACACCCTTCACCTTTAACATAGGCTTTGTTCAGTCAGAAAGCAAAAATCATTATTAATTTTATTATTTATTTATTTATTTATTTATTTATTTATTTATTTATTGGTGTATCTGACTCAAATCCACTAAGTCCAATTTTTTTATACTTTAAACAACATAAAAAAAAAAAAAGAAGCATAATATCAGATTTTTCCGTCCTTTCTTTCCACGGTGACTTTTTAAATAATTTAAAAAAAGATGTTATCACTATGGTAAATTATGTAGATACACCAGATATAATGACTTGAAGAGTGGATTTGAGTGTTCAGTGTGAACAAAAGCATTTTACGAAGTGAATTGGGAAATAACTGCAAACATATATTTGACGTTACACAATAAAACACGGGCAGTCTGTACAGATTAAAATCAGCCGCTCATTTTACTCACCAAGAGTTGCTGACTAACGTCAAATACTGTAAGATTCTGACACACACACACACACACACACACACTTATGATGCTGTCAGCATTCAATGTTACAAATAGATCCAGTGTCTCTATTTAAAGACTAAAAGGCCTGAAGAACAAAGATGAGATGAGCACTTTTTCCTGAAATTCTTCCACGCTGCAAAAATAACCAAAAAACTGGGTTACAATGAGAGACTAATGTGATGGAGTCTAAAACGTTCTCCAAATCAAGAGACTTTATTCCTACAGTGAAGATTCAGACTCAACTTGATGAACGAAAGCAAGAACAAATGATTCGGTTTTACTGTAGCTTATGATTTGGGTGAATCTCATAAAGAAATGTCCACATCGTAAAGAAATACACACACACACACACACACACACACACACACACACACACACACACACACACACACACACATTAATAGTACTTATACGATGTTTTATTTAGGCTACTGACAGTTTGGTGGTTTAAATGTGTTTAATAATCTTGATTTATTTATTATTGAATTATGTTTAAAAAGATTTTAAAAATACATGCTTTGTTTACTTTTATTATGCAAATTGAATTGAATTCTTTTTTTTTTAATTAATTAATTTATTTATTGATGATTGGGTGGTTTAAATGTATATAATAATACAATTATTTTTTATGAAATTGTTTTTTTTTTTTTGACTGACAGTTTTTGTGAGATTCACCCATTTGGTATTTAAAAAAACTCATGTTTTTTCAAGAAGTTGTATTATAATGATTGTATGTCAGGATGTTTCAGTTTGAATATTTACGCTGCAAGTTTTGGCTGTAAACTATGCACTGTATATTCCAAGTTCTATAGCGGATTATATAAAGGCTTTGTATGTGGAAAAGCTTGGCATGATGCAGAGGAGAGGCTGCGTTTCTGGGTGTCAGTCCTTTACTCTCCGATCTCTTTGGAAAATCCATATCTGATGCACCTATAATGCCATTCCATTTTGGAGATGTGATATTTCTTATTATATACAGTATTCCACTTCTATTTTGGCTGTGTTTAGTGCATATAAATAGAGCTCTGTGTTATATAGACACCATGTACAGTTCTGATCTCTGCTGTTTTTAAACTCGCGTCTCTAGTGTAGGTGCACTTTCCTGAAACCAGGCTGCAAAAATATACACGCACACGTCTTTTTCAGCATATTTATTCTATTTATTCAGTGACTTATTCATGTGATGCTATTTATTTATTGTTTGTTGTATATTTATTTTGTTATTTATGAATTTTTGGCTCTGAGAAACTGTTTTTATAAGGACTTTTCTGTTCGCAAAGTACTTTGGAAACGCATTTTGGATCATTTGCAATGACAAGGTTCTGCGTTCTTTAAAGTCAACATGAAATCAGAATCGATTTACTTTCTTAATGCCTCTGGTCGTACATGATTCATCAAAAAATTGTCTATTATTTTTCATCTCTGAAACAACTTCAAAAATACATTTTACCTCTCAAGCATCTGCCAACTTCATCGTCCAATTAATTCCTGATCTTGCATTTTTCTATAATTCAAAAAGTTGGTGCAATCTGAAGGACGTTGCGTTTTGAGAATGAAATGAGCTTCATGTTGACCTTAAATGCAGAACCAAAATGAATTGTTGTGAAATTTTTTTTTTTTTTTTCCAGCAGAAGACAGATTGTTGTTTTACGAGTTTGCGTTTTGCAAATATTTATTATGATTTATTGTACTATTTATTCTCTCATCCCCTCCTTCAAATGGAGACTGAACTGGCCTTTATCAGTGATTTCTTTTTCTTTCTCAATCTTTCTGTGAGTTCTGGAAAGAGCTAATAAAGGAGCCGGATGACAGTGAACTTTAACCTCGCGATGCAGGACTCGGCCTCAGTCTTCCTTTTTCAGTGTTATATGATTTCACAGACACTCATGTGAGTTGACATGGCTCTCACTTCCCAGCTGTATAAAGTCAGTAGATTTAGTGACCAGTCCTAATTAAACACATAATAAAAGTATCTACAAATGGACCATATTTTCATGTGCTGTTCTTGATTTTGAATTTCCCTTTGTTTCTTGTCAGGGTTATTATCATAAACTACAACTATTAGAGATGAAAAACTTGAAATTTAAAATGTTGCCTTGCCAACTATCTAACTTGAAGCACTAAAATAAAAAGTGAAATAAAAATAAATGAATCCTAATTAGTAATATTGAAAATAATAAATAAATAAAACGGCGAAAGCTCAAAACAAAATGACTAAGAAATCATCTTAAAATGAAAACTGAAAATATAAAAATAAAAGCTAATTCAAAACATTAATGAAAACTTTAATAGTGTATAAAAAATGAAATAAATTAATCCAAAATAGTAATATTAAAAAGAATAAAACTGATAAAAGCTCATAACAAAATGACAAAAAAAGCTATAAATAAACGTGAATTAAAAATATTAATAAAATCTATAATAGTTTATAAATAAATAAATATAATTGAAATAAAACTAAATTCATCTTAAATAGTAATATTTTAAAAAGAGCAAAAAACCAGCAAATAAAACAAAATGACTAACGAAAACAGGAAATGAAAATGGAAAATATAAAAATAAAAGCTAATTCAAAACATTATTCAAAACTATAATAGACTGAAATAAAACTAAATTAATCTTAAATAGTAATATCTTTTAAAAAAGAGAGAACAAAACTTGAAAAATCAAATGAAAACTGAAAATATAAAAAGAAAATCAAAATATTACTAAAAATAATACTTTTAATAATAATTATAACACGTTTCTAGTGCTTAGAATGGAGTACTAGCACATGGCATATTCTACGGTGTTGATTTTTATAGGACATGCTGCAGAATTTGCCGTCACCGTATGCTGCTCTGATCCACAGTATGCTGCTGTCTTCAGCACTAGATGGCGTCACTGATGCTCATGTCTCTGGAAGTTTCCTGCTCCTTCACAAACTCCAGCCGATCACCTGGGAAAACGGAGCAGTTGTATTTTTAGTCCGGTGGCGCACAGTTCTTTGACTTGTCTTGCCATTTCTACTGCCTTCCATTAGTTTCTCTCAGAATTTCATTTACTGAACATTTCAAACTCAATAAAAGCTGCTAAAACCACTTTTTAAAAAAAAAATATTTAATCACTTTGTACGTTTGGATGAAAGTGTGTAAATGAATTAATTTTAGTGAAAATTTGCGTTCTTTTTATACTAGTAACTATTTTTCAGTCTTGATATCTTTATATATAGCTGCAGATATTGTATAGTCAGTCCACCTTCATTATATTTTCATAGTTCTTTATACCTTATTGCATATGGTACTTCAGTCTGAAACCATCTGTACAATCGATGTACTTACATTAATTCATTTGACAGACACTTTCATCCAAAGCGACTTACGTTGCATTAGAGGTTTACATTTAATAGTCTAGTTCATGCATTTGCTGGGAATCGAACCTGTGACCCTGACGTGTTTGACCTCCGCGTCGATGCAGGAATGAAAGCATGTGTTCATGCAGTCAGGAGATCTACAGTCTTGAGTTTAATGCAGAAATCAAACTGCTGACACACTGTTTGAGGGTTTAATTAAACATCTGAGTGCTGCTTTACTGATACACATTACTCTATATTTCATTGTAATATAAGATATTGTTCATGAAGATGTCATGATGTTGTCAAGCAGTTCCCTTTGAATCAGTGTTATTTTAGTATAATTGATATACCTTTATATTTGTTGTTAATTTTTTGGTTTTCACTTTTAGTAATTTTGTGGTTTTGTCACTTATAAAGTCTATATAGTTTTTTTTATTATTTAATTTCTATTTATTAAGTTTTATTTTTAGTTTTTAGTTTGACTAATTTCAGTTGGCAACTAGCTGAAATAAAATAACTTTAAGCTTTTTTTTTTTTTAATTTCAGTTGACATTTATTTTGTTTCAAGAAACAATTAAAGTAAAAAAAAAAAAAAAAAAAATGTTTATGGTTTTATTTTCATTTTTCACGTTTTAATTAACAATAATAACCAAGCTTCCGAGACCTCCTCAGAAGTAAAAATGATTCATAAAAGAAGTAATTTTTCTAGCTTTTCTACATTTGTTTGTCTTCAGTGTTATTTTATTTTATACCATTATAGTTTTCATTAATATTTTAATTTAGTTTTTATATTTATATCTTATTTTTAATTAAAGTTTTAATATTTTTTTTGTAGGTTTTTATCATTTTTTAGTTTTTTTATGTTTTAAAATGTTATGTATATAATTGTATTTATTAATATTAATGAATATTATTCTTATTCTTACTATTATTATTTCAGTCTTTCTACTTTAAATTGTGACTGTACTTCAGTGCGTTCATTAATGATTTGTGAAGTTTCCTAGATGATTCTCAGTAAATCCTACGCTAACAGTTTTCCAGTGTGACGCTGTTTGTCTGTATTCTGTGTTCCGTGTGTTTGCAGCTTCTCTGAATTCCTCCTGTGAATTAGCGCATGTGTGTTGGTCACCTGTCGTATCTTTGTGTTATCAGAAGGCTCGGTTTCTGCTGACTCGCTCTGACCTCCAGATTCCTCCGCTCCTGTGTCAGGACAAGAGAATGTGTTTGTGAGAGAGGTTCAGCCATCCAGGAAAGGAAAGGTGCCGGCTTTGGGAAGGCCTTTGCCTTGGATTCCATTCTCATGCGAGGCCGTCCGTGAATAGACATTCTAGTCACTTCTATAAATATCTGGAGGGGAGGGGGTGTTGCATTAGTGTGGAAAGGGGAGTGTCGGTTAAGAACGTTCTTATAAATCTCAGCACTCCCAAACAGGACACAGCACTTGCCAGAAAACTTTCAGAGCAAGAACAAACTTCAGCCATGGCCGAGAGACGCATTCCCTTCACCTTCATGCACGGCCCATCCTGGGACCCTTTCCGCGACTGGTACCAGGGCAGCCGGCTCTTCGATCAGACCTTCGGCATGCCACACTTCTCCGAGGAGATGCCCACCTTTCCCAGCACACACTGGCCAGGATACATTCGGCCCTTTGGATTTCCGGAAATGGCCTCTTTAATGCAGAGCCCAGTGGCTCAGATGCCCATGTCTCCCTCCGCCACCATGATGCACCCCCCGAGCTTCAGCCGGGCCCTGTCCCGACAGATGAGCTCGGGGATGTCTGAGATAAAGCAGACGCCAGACGCCTGGAAGATCAGCCTGGATGTCAATCACTTCGCCCCGGAGGAGCTGACGGTGAAGACCAAGGATGGGGTGGTGGAGATCACCGGTGAGCACTTCGCTTCATAATTTCATCCTTTAGCCCAAGGAGAGCGTCTCATGAAGTATTTGGACACTAAAGTCGCTCTTAAAAATGTCTGAATGTCATTGCATTAGATTCCAGAGCTTTAAAGCAAATGTTGTTTATTGTAAAGAAATAGGCTTGTTTGGTTTGATAACAGATGCGGTATTGTGCTGGTTTGTGATTATTTAGTGGATGATGTTGCTAGTTAATGTGATTCTTTACACTTCATATTGAACATCCACTAAAAATCACCAAAACACCGGCTGATTCAAACACAATGAGTCTTTAAACACGATGCAGAAAAGTGAACTTAGTGAAGGGAAAAGATCTTCTTGATACAATGAATAGTAGTCCAAATTGTGTGTGTCCAGATGCTATAGCATATAAAAACTACTATAAAAGTTCATATTTCACTTTCAGGAAGGAAAAATGTCCAGGAAGTATAGAAGCCCCTTTCTGCTACATAAGAAAAACAAAACTCTTTTGATAAATCAGAATTCTGACATAAAACTTGATATGAGATATAAAAAAAATCAAAATTATTATGATAAAATCAATGACAAAAGAAGTCAAAGGTATAAGATAAACCTTTTATGTAATACAACTTAGTCTGTCATGTCAGAAGTTTTTATGTAATTTTGTTTTTTCATGATTTAATATCTCATAATGTTGATCATTTCAACTTTCAAAATTATGACTTTGTATCTCATATCATTTTGTCATAATTGAGTTTGTATCACAAAATTATGACTTTTGACTTTTTTGTCAATTATGACTTAGAAAATATAATTTAAACTTTTTTTGTCATAAATGAGTTTTACCTCATGATTATGACTTAATAGGTCATAATTTCAACTTTTAGAATCATAATTTTGAATTTTTGGGTCAATATTTTAACTTAATCTCATTATTTCAACTTTTTGCCTCCTAATTTAGGCTTGTGGTCATTTTGACTTTAACTTTTTGAGAATTTAGTTGGTTATGATGTACCAAAGCATGTGTTTTTTTTTTTCTTTTTGTTGAAGAAATGGGCTTCCCTGAGGAAGAGAGGTGGTCGAATGTGAAGTAAACAAAAGGCTGCTGAATAACAGGCATTGCTGGGAGAACTTTTATCTTCTGTAGGGTGGGAGCTGATTTTCCTGGGAAATTCCTGAGATATTACATAAGCAGAGCACAATGCAGTTAAACAGCATGTGCAGAATGCAGAGGCCAGAGCTTCTCAAGTTCTCATCTTTGTGCCATCCAAGTACAAACCTTTTTGAATGTAACGTCATCTTTTTTTCTGTCTTTCATTTTTACTTTTATTTCATTTGGAAATGCATCAGATTTCAGAAGTGAAATGGAAAGCGTTTCATGTTGAGCTTGTGAAGTAATACACACTGGACTCCTCTCATATCTCATCCATCACCGTGCCGTCTGTCAGGTGGCGAGGGTCCTCTGAGGTCTCAGTCGTGTTGTCTAAACAAACAGAGCTGGTGCTGGGATACGCGGCCGAGTGTCAGCCAGAGTTTAGGGCTTTCAGGAACAGTCGCGAGGTCAAACGCACAATGTTGTGTTACGCATTCAAGTTAAGGAACAAATAATCGTCCCCAAACTGAGGAAACTTAAACATGACACATAAGAGGCAAAGCTCAGTCAGCATGTGGTTCCTGATTGTCTCAATCAACTACAGTCAACACTACATCAGAAGCGTAACACTAATCAGATTTGCAAATATAATCAGATTTGTACATTTTCTGAATAATGTGAATGTTGATTGGTTGCCAGGTTGTTGCTATCCAGTTGCTAATGAGATCTTATAGTGGTTTCTTATAAATAAAAATAGACACAACTGAGACAGCTGATATACAGCGAGAGTATGTGGACAGCAGCTTAGATCATCTGAACCCAGGAGATGTTGATGAGAAATGTTCATTTGCTCTCCTTTTAATTCAAGTCTTTGCTGTTGTGAAGATATTTCATGTGTCTGTTCTCGTCTGATCTGCATGCAGGCAAACACGAGGAGCGGAAGGATGAACATGGCTTTGTGTCCAGATGTTTCACCAGGAAATACACGTAAGTACTGCACACTCGATCGGGAGGATCAAGAGTCATACTAAGAGGGTGGGACATGTTTGAGATAATGGCTCATGACAGTGATTCATGCATCACATTGCATAATATTTCACATCTGTTTTTGAAAGAGCTGAAACTCTCTGTGGACCTGTGCTCATATTTTGTGTTAATTTCTCTTGAGTTTCAATGTCTTGGAATTGCTTAAAAAAAAAAAAAAATCACATTAACTGCAAAATTTGTGTGTGTGTGCGTGGCAGATACTTCTATGAAAAAAGTGCACTAAAATTGGTATACAGACAATTTTCACTCAGAAATTGCTGGTAAATGTCACAAGTAAGGAAATGGCCAGTAACACATTGAATTATATATAACTGAAATAGTACACACATTCATTGCAAGAGATGACAGATACTTCAATGACAAAATTAGGTTTGGAAACAAATTTCACTCAGAAATTGCTAGTAAATTTTGCAATTACAGCAGAACAGCAAGTAAAACATATTATTAAATGTGAAATTTTAAAGTGGAAAAACTGGAATAGTATTTTCTTTTAAAACATACTCCAATAGTTTTTGTTTTATTTGAGTGTAGTTGTGTTTGACCTAAAGAAATATATAGTACAAATATAATATAAAATATCCTCTAGTCTAGATAAGTCAAATACATTTCAATCTTGATGTGATGCCTGTTTTCTGGAGCTGATAGTTCCTGAATGTCAGGTGATTGTCTTGTGTTGCAGTCTGCCCTCTGGTGTCGACTCTGAGAAGATCACCTCCGCTCTGTCTCCTGAGGGCATCCTGACCATTGAAGCTCTGCTGCCCAAACCTGCCATCCAGGGCACTGAGATCAACATCCCTGTCAACACAGGCAGCGCAGTGACTGCCAGCAGTACAAAGAAACCCTGAGCACTACAACACACACACACACACACACACACACACACACACACACACACACACACACACACACACACACACACACACACACACACACACACACACACACACACACACACACACACACACACACACACACACACACAGGCAGATCCCTGTGGTACTTTGAGTTTGTTTTCTGCAAATGTTCCATATTAATGTCTTGATACTTCTATTCTTTGCAAACTGCAGGTAGGAGGGGAGGAATTGCCATATTGCATTCCCATCTCATTTTGTACATCACTCTTTTTATCATCGCCCTCTCTTCTACTTGTAGTAAATCATAACGACTGTGTACGCACCAATCTCTAAAAAACATGCTCATATTTCACCCCTAAATCACAAAGATTGATATCAAATTATAAACATTTTACCCCATTATTGAAATATGTATTATTTACATATTAAATAACATAATAAAATATTATTGTGCATATAGATCCTGGTAGCATTTGTTTATATACATTTTTTTTTTGGTAACACTTTATTTCGATAGTCTACTTTAGACATTCTGCTAACAGTAAGTAACTTTGCAACTACATGTCAACTAGCAGTCATTAGAGTATTAGTAGACTGTCTGCTTAATATCTTCTAATACTTTATTTTGATGGATCCACAACATACTGAGTATGAGAAACTTTGCAAGTGTCAACTTATTCTACTAACCCTAAACCTACCCTACTGAGAGTTAGTAGACATGTAGTTTGCTAATTAATGAGAATTAGCTGACATGTAGTTGACATGTAGTTACAAAGTTACTTATAGTTAGTAGAATGTCTAAACTGGACTATCAAAATAAAGTGTAACCTTTTTTTAATATTTTTATATTGTCTGGAGGGACTGATGTTATTCTATGTGAATGAGATGATTTTGCACTACAGTAATGTAAGAATTTAAAAAATGTAACAATGCAAATGGTCCTAAAATATGGATTGTCTTTAAGAAAAAACAACCAAAAAAAAAATTGGAATTCAATTTTCAATTTTTTGAATTATGGTGAATTATGTCCATGACATTTCTTCAGGAGCTTCACAAAACTGCAGTTTTACCATGTGCTGGTAAAATGTTGGTTTTTATAATATGCATTCATCAAAATGTATACGTTTCTCTGCCTGAAACTTTTTTCTTCTTCTGCTATATCACCTTGTCCACGTTAGCTATTAGTTAATGTTGACAAGTAAATACTGTGGCTTTTTAGCCATCTGTTTTAGGCTACAACATTGTAGCTTTTTTAAATCCAATCTAACTCTATTCTCATATGAAGCTGAAGAAACTGAAAATGAAGGAAGCGCAACAACACAGTTTCCTCACATCAGTCGTCTCGGCAGGGAGTGTCTTCAGATTGGTCTCTTTGGGTTTTGTGAGGCATTGCATAATGTTTTAAATGACTGTAATAAAGGCTTTATTTCTGAATATCCTCATGGTGGAGTTGGGAATAAACATCTTCAGGCAGTCTGGATTATCTGGTGTTTATCTCTTTGATCACAGTTATTTATTATTATATGTTGCTACATTTTTACCATATTTAAATCAGTTTAAAGAAGTACACAAATCCTGACTGTACTTGCTAAGTCATCTCTCTCACACAACAGGAACTATTTAGTCACATCTTTCATGAATTTAAACATGAAATCAATATGGTTATTGACCGTAACTGTAAGAGGTGCCTTAAAATAGCAGTGATGAGACAGAAACTGGTAGAAACCCCTTTAATAAGTAATGCACATTGTTTGAAATGTTTTATGCATAATGCATTTCATGCATGCATAAGCTTCATCCACTGAAGTAGCATCTTTCATGTTCACTGCACACAGTTTTCATCATTATCAGGAAAATCCTCGTGTTAATATTACCCTTGCACTTCTGTGGTGAACAAATTACAGACATTTTTAACCCTGTACGGTGCTTTAAGAGATAATGCAGATCTAAAGGAAACTGCACTGATGAACTGTATTGATTCTGACAGCTCTGAACAAAGATTGCCTAAGTACATGAGCCAACAGACCACTGAAAGTGCAATGTGCTGTTATCATTATGTAATTTTAGATTTACCAACTGTCATGCATTTCATGTTCATTTTGTATATTAAAATGATGACGCATTATAAAAGCAAGGAAGTTTTCCCGTTTGTTACAAAACAAAAATATACAGTATGCATAAAAACTGGTGTATCTTAATTAATTTTAGGCTTGTCTAGATGAATTTAAGTCGATGTTAAAATACTTATATTCTAGCTTCATATGCAGAAGCAACTGTGACCTGTTCTTTGTGTAATGTAAAAATATTCCTAGTGGCCTGACATGAGATTGAAGGAAATTGTTTGTCCAACTAACTCCAGATGGGTGAAGTGTCCAAGAAAGCAAAACCAAAGTCGTTATTTGCTCTCTGTTTGACTGCACTCTTCTTCTGAAAAGCTTTACCTCTTTCCCATCTATTGCATCCTTATTTTGCCAGCTGTCCTTTTCTGAGCCTTGTGTAGTGAAGTGAGCCGAGGGTTTGATTGGAGGAACCACAGATGCATGCGCATGCACACCGTCAGAAACGCAGAAGTAGGCCAGCTCTCCTAAGACTCTGTCTCACTAACTCTCATTTCAATAAAATTGATATGACTGCCAAATTGTTATAAAAGCAATATAGGGTGCAATTGATCTATTATATTAAATACAGAGAGAGCACCGTGAATTGGCCAAAGGAGAACATAAAAATAACATTTAAAAGGACTGAGTGCTATAGATCTGATTAAACTCTAACCCTTATGGATTAAAAACTGGCAATATTTCAGCATTTGCCCATTTGAGGGATGCTTTATGGAAACGACGCACTAAGGAACCTAGAAACAATAGGCCTATTTCAACATGGTACATCAAGTTGGTTCTGTGTAGATTAGCAAATACAGGACTTGACTTCAGAACAAGTTTCAAGATTTGTCTAAAGTTCTAATAATTACATGAAAAGTATGAATTCTCCAGCATATGTTTAGGATTTTCTTGGTTTTAAAAAAATGGTTGAAAGAATCTAATTCTTTCACATCATGTCATTTTATTCTACAACAAACTCAGATTGTTTTTTTTTTTTACTTGCACAAGAGACAGAAGAGAAGCTATTGCCCATGAGACTGTATTTTGGCATAAATTGTTGAATCTCTTTGCAATGGATGTTTCTGCCATG
Source organism: Acrossocheilus fasciatus (assembly GCA_036784905.1). Taxonomy (NCBI): domain Eukaryota; kingdom Metazoa; phylum Chordata; class Actinopteri; order Cypriniformes; family Cyprinidae; genus Acrossocheilus; species Acrossocheilus fasciatus. Next base: position 41,741,673 of record CM071942.1, read on the forward strand.
TAGCCTATAAAAAGACTTAGCCTAAACACAGCAAATTCAAATTGTGCGTTCAAGGTACATGAGATGTATCATTTACACAGTAGTGCAAAATGTAAAAGTCTTTTTTTCTTAAAAAGATAAAAATAAAATGTTAACCACAAATACATTATATACTGTACATCCACAAAACATTTGCATTACACAATTTTTTTTTTCCCAACCGCGTGGCAACTATGATCCTATTGGATGGCTCGTTCGCCTCTGCGCCATTTTGATTGGTCCTTCAAATTGTGTCTAGAGCTGTGGGCATAGACATATAAAATATTTAAATAAATATGTATGTATTATGTCTATGGCTGTGGGTATGAGATTTCTCAGAAATATAAAATTCCATATTCTTGATGTAGGTCGCATCATTAATTCATTCCCTGTCCCTGAGGTCGTTTTGAATGTGTTCTTTGGGGATACAGCACTTTGAAATCAATGGTAAGTTATAAAACACTGAGTTCGTCAGGTGGGATTCATTGGGTTTAAGCCTCTGTGATTTCCTGAAGCCTCTGTGATGAGACGTTTAACACGACTGGATACAGCGCCGTTTTTCCTCTTTAGGGTCTCCTTAAAGATTCGACAGCATAAATAAATTAAACAAATATTATGAACTATTAGATGAAATAGTGTGCAAGTCACTCGTTTTATAAAGAAGCACTATTTTACATAAAATATTTATTGTATGATTTGTAAGATTTTAAGTTAGCTTCCCCGACCTACTTGTAAATCAGACATTACATGCCACTAGGAGAATGACACACTGTAAAAAAAAAATTCTGTGAAATTTACGGTAAAAAAAACAGGCAGCTGTGGTTGCCGGAATTCTACCGTAAAATATACAGTAGCAACATTTTAGGTTTTACGGTTTTAACTTAAATTTACAGTTAAATACCGGGATTTCATTAACTGATATAATGTTAATATACCAACCTACTGAAGTACTGAAATCTGTTTTGTACCTTTGAAATACACTGATAAGCACCAAATGCAGGTGGTGATGAGAAAGTCACATGATGAACCAAAGCCCATCACAAGCAGCTTTTAAATAATAACATATATAGAAGGCGCACAGTGTCATTCACACAAACACTAAACACCATCATGGTGAGACCTAAACTGAAATATGCAATAAACATTAATTTAACAACATTAGATGTAACATACAAACCTATTAAACATAACTGATAAGAAAAAACTAAGAAGAAACATAGTTATTTCAAAGAAAAAACATCAAATTCAAACAAAATTTGAAATGCAACACAGGGAATTCTGGGAACGTCAATTTACGTTTTTTCCCTGTAAATTTTACATTCTTTTTCACTTCCAAAAGTGGTATTTCACCGTAAAATTGTCTCAAAAGTCTAACAGTTTTTCACTGTATATATTAGGGAAACTTACCGTTAATCATTTAACAGGTTATTAAAGTAGTTTTTTCACCGTTTTTACCGTTAAAATCACGGTAATTTTTTTACAGTGCAGTACTGATGTGTACTGAGTTTTTAAATACAAATAATGCTTAATTAGAGTGAAGCATTTGAATAATTCTGTTGAATGAATGATTCAATGACTCATTGTTTTTGAAAGAATCAGTTTTTGAATAAATCCTTCATGAATTTAAAGTTTTTTTCATGAATTTAAAGGTGATTTACATTATTTTACACTATCGGTATCGATAGTACTAGTACTTCTCTAACATACAAAAAATGATTAGGAATTTAGATAAAATTATTATGGATTGAAATAGAGATACCCTCCAATATCCTCATTTCCGAAATAGTCGAATCTCACAAAATCAAAAGAAAAGAAATAATTGCATAAAGGAAATGGTGAAGTTGTTTTCAGGCGCAAGCAGGGACAGTAGTAATTGATCATTAGCTGCAACTTTTTGTTATTTAGTAATGATTTTATTCCTCAGTCACTAATTACCTTGAATAAAGTGTGCAAGGAATTGTTTTGTAAGTGAAAAGTCTATGCAAAAAGATCATATTATCATTTGTAATGGGGTTTGGAAGAAAGCGATCAGGCATCCTCATGCTACTGGCAGGACTCGCTGGCCTTGCTTCTTTTGTTCGTAATCATTGATTTCCCATTCTCTGTCTTTGCCTGATGGTATAATGTTCACACAAACTCATCAACCCCTCACCGAATCAATATTTGCTTGTGTTGTAGGATTTAGTTCAACGTGCTTACGTCTGCCGTACTGGCTCCATCTTACTCAGGCAGATTGCCTACTTGACTTTGGACTGGAGTTGGTGGTGTATACAGCTCTCCAGGAGCACAAGGGCACCATTTCATTAGTATTTGTCTATGAAACACTGGTACTTTGTTGCAGTATAATGCGTTACGTATTTACGTAAATACTGGTGATTTTTGCTTTTCAGTGATGTTCTCACAAATGCATTAATTAAATGTCACAGTTTAAAAAAGAAAGCATTTAATTAGTGTATCATTAGCATATTTGAACTGGTGTACCATCCATATTGATGCTTTTTATAAAGTAGGTAAGTCTCATCAGTACAGAAGACCTTGTTATAGTTATAGAGCTAAGGGTAAGGTTACATGACAACAATGTACTACAAAACGTACTACGTAAAGTTTTTCCTTTGCGTTTTTTTTTAAAGTTTTGAGTACAGATGACAAGGTTGACAAAATGATCCCAGTTCCGACAGATCCTCAAATACTACACATCACTGTTTTTTCATAATTCGCATTTTTATCATTTACACACAGTTGCTAATGGTGTTGTTTCCAACAATGTGCACTTTGAAACCCGTTTTCAATAGTTTGCATTTTTGGGCCCCCAACACACCATTGTCATGTTAATAAACAACCAAAACGCATAAAAAGTGTTTTGTTTCTAGTTGAAAATGGTTTCGTATGAACGCTTCCTTGGATGGAGTCATAGCTTTCATTAGCACGCTTAATGAATATTAATAAGGGGTTGAATATTTCTGGAAATGTTCTGGAAGTTTCCAAAACTTTTTCAGCCCCTTTGCAATCCTATTAATATTAAAAAAGTGATTATCTCACTCTCGCTATACCCAGAAAAGATTAAGTTATACTTCATTCAAAAATGAAAATTCTGTCATTGTTTTCAAAAGATATTTTAAAGATTGTGGATAAACAAATGGTTGTTGGTACCATTGACTTCCCTAGTGTGGAAAAAAACAAACATACTATAAAAGTCAATGGGGACCAGAAACTGTCTTCAAAATATCCTCTTTTGTGTTCAGCAAAAGAATGAAATTCATACTGTTTTGGAAGAACTCGATGGTGAGGAATCATGACTGAATTTTCATTTTTGGGTGAACTATGCCTTTAAAGAAAAGCAGCTTCACCCGAGTGAACTTTAAACTAAAGCAGAGCTGTTGGCAGTAACTGTGTGGCAGATGCTAGCATTAAGCAAAGCATTAGCAGAGACAGCCTTCAGCCATCTAGGAGATGGCACGGGATGGCACCGAATGGGAGGGGAAAACAGGAGCTCAAACAGTGTTGTTCAGTATTATCTGACTACTGGACTAACCACTGTGCCATTGGATGTGCACTTATTAATAACAGCACATCACGTTTTTCTGATCACGTCAACAGGAAACGACACTGAAATGGTGGTTAGAAGAGCACAGTCATGTTTTATTTTTTTAATTATCATTATTATTATCATTATGTTTCTTTTGTGCAACCGCTACATGACTCACATTTAAGATACCAGTAGACGAGGAAAAAGAAAGAAAACATAAATCATAAGAATAGGTAATGTTCCATGACTGAATCCCATACAGAAACAGATTCTGAGGAGGAAAAAAACAAACACTGATATTACAGCAAATCTTAAATATTTCACAGTAGAATTTGACAGAAGAAAGCACAGAAAAGGAAAAGTCATTTTAAGAACAACATTAATCGTTTCACAATGTAATCTTAATTTACCGTGATCAAACACCAGACGTGGTTTCTTCTTCTTTTTTTTTTTTTTTGTCTTTTCGCTTCCTTTTTTGTTTATTAAAAACCAAATACAAGAATCGCATGTCACTAGAGCAACATCCATAACAGATTATTTCATGGTAAACACGCACTGTTTTGGTATAGCGTACTTCAGCAAGGAAAAAATATATAAGAAAAAAATCATAACAGATTGAAACAGTCCAATAGAAAGTAATAAATAGAAAATAATCAGATTAAATTCTTGTCATTTCTTGTTCATATGAATACATAACATCTACAGATTTTAAAGTTAATAAAGTCGAGCTATGGTATATAAATACATCACCAGCATGCACAATATTGTATTATCAAGAATATTGGAGCTGTAATCGTCCTACACTGAGAAACAGTATAATAGGCAAGTGCATTTCATGAGAATTAAAAAACAAAACAAAAGCAATTTTATGCCAGTGCACTGTCAAAAAACTCAAATAAATTAACTGAATAACAAAAAATAGTCTATGGTACCAGTATTATTAATTGAGCGTTTTAAACCAAGTGATTAGGCATTGCTTTAGAGTGGTCTTCTTTTTCTGCTAAGCATTGGGCATTTTAGTTTTTTCGTAAATTTTGTTTTTCGCCTGTACCGTCATTTGATTATTTTATCTATAATATTTAGAACTATTCTTCAGTGCATTCAAATCAAATCTAATTCTTCTCGTACAGAGAGGGTCAGGCTTGACGATATTTGAAACTGCATCCATAATAATAATGATAATAATAACGATTGGAAAACGGTTTTAGCTTTGGACTGAAAAGGCAATACATGTACCAGGGAAGTCATAACTGTGTTATTTTTGCACACCTAATCAACATTACTGTAATACAGTAGTTTCGTGTGGTTCCGAGGTGAGATGCATACTAACGATGTGTATCATAAATGGCACAGATAACCAGTTCGACGTAAACGACTTTCAAACATTAGTGGGTGCGATTCAGGATCCCTATGAACGTATATATCAGACAAAAACACGACCATTTACGCCCAGTGCAGCCTGTTTGCAAATACCTACTTTTGCGAGGCGATAACATTCAAGTTTTCACTTAAAGATTTTTTTTTTTGTCATTTAAGCCCACCTTTGACGCTTTAGAGTACTCTTTACTCACAATGTAAATTAATATAAGCAGCTCCGCTTCGTATTTCACTACAAGAACAGTCCCTATGCCAGCGGGTTTAGCGTAACCCTTCTGTCTGACGTGGAAACGACTGACGCACTGACAAGCTTTTTCCTCAAAGTGTTGAGTAAACGTCACTGAAAGAGAGGTTTAATTTATTCTTTTTAAGCTACTTCTTAATTTTTTGGAGACATACCATTCTTTGTAACTAGCATATTTCTCTCAATTGTAATTTTGTGGAAAATAAAGAAAACTGCGCTGCTTTGCTATCAGCAAACGTGGCTGACACAGTTCCGTCATGCCCCCTGTTGTGAATTTTTCATGTAACTTATACTTTTTTTGTTTTTCTTTGTTGTGTGAGCACGCGTGTTTTATGTTACGGCTGAGAGGAAAAGGGTCTCAAAGATCTTCTCTTTTCGTCTTCAACGCTTAATTGTTGCCTTCCCCTGCCTCGTCGTCTTGTTGATCGCTCGTCCAGAGCGTCAAGTTGTCTCGCAGGAGCTGCATGATGAGCGTGGAGTCTTTGTAGGAGTCCTCGTTCAGGGTGTCCAGTTCGGCGATCGCGTCGTCGAAAGCCGTCTTGGCCAGATGGCAGGCCTGCTCGGGTGCGTTCTGGATCTCGTAGTAGAAGACGGAGTAATTGAGCGCCAGGCCCAGGCGGATGGGGTGCGTAGGCTGCATGTGCTCTTTGCTGATCTCGTGGGCCTCGCTGTAGGCCTTCTCAGAAGACTCCACCACCGTGGCTCTCTTTTCGCCCGTGGCCACCTCGGCCAGGTAACGGTAGTAGTCGCCCTTCATCTTCAGGTAGAAGACTTTGCTCTCGTGCTGGGTGTCGCTGCAGTTCTTGATCAGGAAGTTGTCGAGGAGGTTGAGTACATCTTGGCACACGGCCTCCAGCTCCTTCTCGATTTTCTCGCGGTAAGCGCGGACCATCTCGATTTTCTTCTCGTTGCCGTCGGCGGAGGTCTTCTGCTCAATGCTGGAGATGACGCGCCAGGAGGAACGGCGCGCGCCCACCACGTTCTTGTAGGCCACAGAGAGCAGGTTCCTCTCCTCGTTGGAAAGGGCCTCGTTCAGCTCTGTTACCTGAGAGACAGGGAGGAGGTGGAGAGGTTACGCAATCAGTCTTTCAAATCTGAACAGGTTTACAAAGTGACAAACAGGCCCAATGATACATGTTCCCCATCCTTGATGAATAAAATGATGTATTTTATTTAGCCTCACCAAGGCTGCATTTATTTGATCAAAAAATTTGAATTTAAAATGCTAATTTTCTACATGCATATATTGTAAAATGTAATTTTATTTAATGTAATTTAATTGAATAATGTAATGTTATTTAATGATCAAAGTTCAGCATCATTACTCCAGTCTTCAGCGTCACATGATCCTTCTGAAATCATTCTAATATATAAATTTACTGCTCAAGAAACATTTCTTATTATTAGATTTTGGGATAAAACAGATTATTATATATTTATCAGGCAATGATGCATTAAATTGCTCAAAAGTGACAGTGAAGACATTTGTAATGTTACAAAACATTTCTATTTCAGATTGTTCTGTTCAACTTTGTGTTCATCAAAGAATTTATCACCGACTTTACAAAAATATTATGCAATAAAAAGTGTTTTCACCATTGAAAATAAGAAACGTGTATTTAAGCACAAATAAATTTGCACCAAATCAGAATATTAGACTGATTTCTGAAGAATAATGCTTTGGAATCACAAGAATAAATTACATTTTTACTGTATTTTCAATCAAATAAATGCAGCCTTGATGAGTGCTTACTTCAGAAAAATAAAAAATCGTAATTATTCCAAACATTCTGAGCAGTAGTGTACATGTATGCATTAGGCAGGCACTTTTATCCAAAGCGATTAACATTGCATTCAATGTATACATTTCATCAGTTTATACATTCTATCAATTTTCGCAACCATTCTCTAATTTGTCCAATACACTCCAGGTTAAAATGTCAGTTGGCATTGAACTATGGTGCAGTGCAGTCTTATTTTATGAAATTATCTTGTTTTCTCCATCGTCTTCTACTTCAGGAAAAGGAAGGAAGGAAAACCTGCTGTACTGCAGTATGCATTTTGATGACGTCTGCTTAAAGCATCGCTTGCAAACCAAAAAAGCACACTATCTCGACGTTTAGTGAGAGAGCTGTTTATGCAGCATAAGAGTCACTCATAATCCTTCTTCATATGCATGGGTCACTAATGAAAACCGAATGGGAGAAGATTGTCCTTATACACTAATCTATGTCAACTTCAGCCTTTTCTTATGTCCATTACATTTGAATAGATGAACAGTTTGAGGACGTGTCATTTAAGTACAGAATAACAGCAGAGAAGTGTTGTGTTGTGAATGGTAGTTCACAATTTCCTTTTGGGAGTCATTCGGGTGAACGGTTCAAGTAAGCTTCAATGTGATGATTTGCCAAATGCCTATTTTTGGACATGGCATCTTCATTGTTCGTTTTCACCAGCGCATATACCACATGTCCTAGTGTAGGCTGGAAGCGGTGTAGTAAACCTATTCACAGAAGACTGGCAGCGCTTCAAAATGAAAGATCCGTTTGGACTAACATGCCACTTGTTTTGTTTAAAAACACATCGCAACCTGAATTACTGTATGTTGTTTACAGTGCGACATAGTGAAAAGTGAGCCTACACATTCCTGTCCAAATGAAAGCATCGCAGCACATCGTCGCAGAGATGCTTTGATTTAACAGCCTGGCAGTGGGCGGACGAGCTGGTGCCTACACATCTCTCTCTCTCTCTCTCTCTCTCTCTCTCTTCTACTACTTTCAGATGCAATTTCCTGCATCCTTTGGAGAAGCTCCATGATTTACTGCATTTTTTGCTGTATCATTCACTGTCTGCGTCATCGTCAACCAAAATGCAAGCATAACCACATAATGTAGCATGCCAATGCATCATGCTCAAATTGAATACAGAGAACGGCTGTTGATAACACAAGCGCTCGTCAACAAAGCAGGTTGAATGATGCTATTATTCAGATCCTGTTAAATATTGACTTGAAATACCCTGAGATTAAGTTATTATTTAAATAATTTAACAACACATGCTCACAGTTCTCTGGCAGTGGTTAACCCTCTGGTGCTGTTCAGTCATTTTTGACCGAAACATTTTTTGTCTTGGTTTTTTAGAATTTTTTTACGTCATCGGAATGGTATAAAACTTGGTACAGGTTTTGGCAAATGCTATGAGAACACAAACACACACAAAATCATGGACATGATTCGGAAAGGCTCAATTATCTTTGCATTCAAAAATGGAAATGAATGTAATTCTAGTAGAAACGTTTGTTACTGCACCCAAACAAAATCGTAATAAAAGCTCATTTTTTGATTTATCTAAGAAAAAAAGAAAGTATTTTTGTGTGTTTTTCATAATAATAATTCTATAACTGTTTGTATAATTATAATGATAAGTAATAATTAGTGTCTTCTTTAAAAATAGACTAAACTTAAGTCTGTGCTACAAAGCATTCAAGATTCATGAAGATTGGGCCTGGTTTCACAGACAGGGCTTAGACTAAGCCAGGATAAGGCCTTAGCTCAATTAGGACCTTTAAGTAATTTTTATTAACGTGCCTTAGAAAGAAAACATTACTGGTGTGCATTTCGACACAAAACAAAGGCACTGATATATTTTAAGATCAGTCAGTGCAAGTTTCTTTGAGTTAAATGTTAAAATGACAGTTTAGTCTGGGACTAGTCTTAAGCCATGTCTGTGAAACCAGGGGTTTAAGTTGGACATTTAATTTTCATATATACACACAATAGCATATAGAATATAGTACCTTCATTTCATTTTTGACCTCCATGCGAACAACACCAGAGGGTTCATGGACACATAACATGCAGGTAAACTAATAAAATAATTCATATGTTTTAGTGTAATTTTGATTGTAAAAAATTTCATAATTAACTTAAAATTAAATTAGATTTTCATCAACCCCTTGTTCCCCTGTGTGATTGGTTCAGTGCAGACAAAACTGCATTTTAACATGGACATCTTTCTAAAAAGTTTTGTAGTAAATGGCACAACTGATTCATTTCAATTAACAACTGGTGCTTCCTCAAAAGAACTAAAAGAATCTGAATCATTAAATGAATTCAGAATCAGAACTATAATTAGGGTTGGATATCATTAAAATGTTTTGTGATTCTGATTGTTAATGATTCCCAGCTAAGGTATAACAAAATTAAATCAAACATTTAAATTATCAAACATATTAACTCCGTCTTTTTTGCAAAACTTTCTGTTGCAGCTGAATACCATGAACAAAAATCAGCACACAGGAATCGATAAGTACAATCGAAATGCACATATCTTATCGAATCCACGGTTCTTGTAAATGTGGAACCGATTCTCAATATCCAACCCAAACCATAATCGATTTCTCTCATTCCTAGGTACATCATGTAAGCGACTCAAGTGTTCAAAGCCGTGTTTAGTGTTTGGTTTTATTAAATATGCACTCGTTTACGAAAAGACACACAATCTGTTTCCTGCATCAGACTGGGAACAATTTATAGTTTTACCGATCAATTATTCCACAACTTCCTTCCTTCATCTCAAGCACAACAGCCATTAAACACCCTGAGACTGAAAGAGACAGTCGCTGAATCACTGTGTAACACATTTACTGGTATTGCAGACATAGTTTTGGTTGTGTACAGTAGTTGTTTTGTCATGTTACCATTTACAAGCTGCCTTTAACCTCTTCCGCACATAACCTCCCATCCAGACAGCAGGGGGGAAGTAAAGAGTGATCTCCCGTCTCCATAGAAACAAGGCAGTTGTCTTTGTTTGGACGCAATCGACTATCTCTGCTGCTGCCGTGGCAACAGCAACGATGTCCACGCTTCTTGCGTGTGTGTGTGTGTGTGTGTGTGTGTGTGTGTGTGTGTGTGTTTGGGGAGTGAGGTGTAGATGTGTGTATGCAGTGTTGGGGAGTAACTAGTTACATGTAACGGAATTACATAATTTAATTTCAAAATAAAAGTAATTGTAATTAGTTACAGTTACTAAGAAATTTTTTTTAATTATATTACAGTTACTTATGAAAATGTTCAGGATTACAAAAGGGGTTACATCTGATTTTTTTCACACACACTCCCACATACAGATTTAATTGATTGCTTTCATAAACTGCAGTGACTGCTCTAAAATATGAAACACCAGTGTTTCAGGAGTTTATAACATGCTTATCTGATAACTCTTATATTTCCTATATGGGTTTATGTAAATGTTATGTTTATTTATTTTTAAGATTAACTGTTTTTTTCTAAGGCATTGTTAGATTCCAGTCATAGCTATGCAAAGATTTGATTAAAAAAACAGGATCATAGCTATTAACCTATTTCTTGTTATGATTTTAAATCTGTATTTAACCTCAGAATGATTTTAAAGTAAGTCTGATTTTGTGGTGGCTGTGCTTCAAAGGGGACATCGGATGCCCATCTTCCACAAGTTGGTATGATTCTTTAGGGTCTTCTTGAAATGGTCTCAGTGGTCATGAAAAACACTCGTTTTACCTCGTCAAAAACAGCTCTGTTCACAGCGACTCGTTTCGGTGCATATCTCTTTACATGCTAACAGTTGGGGGTTCGGTGTCTTGCTCAAGGGTCTCACCTCAGTCGTGGTATTGAAGGTGGAAGAGAGCGCTGGTTATTCACTCCAAAATCAAAATGGCTTGATAATTAAGACCGTTTAGGTTTTTGGGGGATTTTTATCATTGTAGGGTGGTTGTGTCCACACACTGCTAAGACACATTTATATGCAAATGAAGATATTTTGCATCCAATGTCTCTTTTAAAATTAAAATATTATAATAATAAGTGGGGACACTAATTTTTCTAGCGATTATCGCCGATTTGATTGCACAGATACTATTTAAACTAAACTGAGCCAGACAATGACAATTCAATAATGAAATTCCTTTAACTGAAAATTGAGTGTTTAATCTTATCATTATACATTACTGACACTCTGTCCTCCAATTTGATACTGTTAAGTGCTTTGACACAATCTGTATTGTTAAAAGCACTATATAAATAAAGGTGACTGACTGACTGAGATAATCTTAATTCAAGTGATGAAGGTTCAGTAATCAGTGTTGAGTACTACTGTAAGGTTAACCCTGCCTGCTTTACATGTTTGAAAATGACTAACAGTTGAAAACATTAGAAATGTAGAAAGGTAATCAAATGTAATCGGTTACATTACTTTAATAAAGTAATTGAAAATTTACACTACTTATAACATTTTAAGTAGGGTAACTTGTAATCTGTAACCTATTAGATTTCCAAAGTAACCTTCCCAAAGTCAGAATTGAGAGATATAAAGTCAGAATTGTGCAATTAAAAAGTTTATTTTTTATTTTGTTGCAGAAATATGAATGTATAAAAATAAATTGTCACCACTATGATTGGATCACCTGAGACAGATCAAAATACTAGATAGAAATACTAGATATAAAGGGGCTTAAATGTTTGATTTGTAATATTCCCAACACATTCTTTGTTTTTTGTTTTTGCAGCGTTGTTCACAGTGTTGATGAACTTACAACATATCTACACTGGAAGTGATCGAGGTGAGGACCAATCAGCTGTAAGCTTGATGCTTGACTTCAGGCGTAGTAAAATGGATAAATTTCTTTACATGTTAAGTTCCCTACTTTTTCAATATATTAAATACTGACTTTGAATTGTCTATTTTAACATAGTGATTAAAACCAAAAGATAGTTTAGTAACAAGAGAGAAGGAACATCACAAGTTCACTTTGAACTAATGATTAAGTAACATTTCTAGTAATAAATTCATGATATTTGTAAATAAACTATTAATAAATAAATAAAAATAGGGAATATAGTGGGTGCAGCTAGTAACGCAAAACAATTCAAATGGCACTTCCAGTGCAGTGTTTATTATAATGAGAGCGATTTTGTTTTGTTTCATTAGTTATGTCTGGTAGCCTAATGATTTATCACGATAATTTGGGTCTAGAAAAACAAAACATTGTAAACATATCTGACTGAAATACAAATAAATAGTCACTAGTATGTGCAATACAACTGCATAAAGTTCACGTGATGACAAAAGCAAAGAAATGCGCACATTTCTGTACAGTTTGCACATGTGTACATCAGTGGATGTATGTGCAGAGTCAGGGTTTGGTGAATGAAGATATGTCTTTTCTTCCTGGTGGAGCCTATTAGCCTTTCATCTCTCTCCTGAGTCCTGGCCTGCCCTTTCCTCACTGAAGTCAGCTCATAACCTTGAGGTCAGCTTGTAATCAAACTTGTCATCAACCAATGGGTGAAACTGATTTAGGTTCTTGTTAAATATCCTATTTCACTCAGTAATGTGTCACATTATGGTCATCATTTACCCACTATAATGTTGTTTGAAACCAATAGGAATGATACAAGTCAAATCTGGCAGCTTCACAAAATGTGAAGCTGGAAAACATGGTACTTTTTGTCCTTTTTTGGGGTGGACAATCACAATTACTAGTCACTGGTTGCATGGAAAAAAGCAACTTGGACATTATGCTAAATAACATCTTTTGTGTTCTGCAGAAAAACAAACAAAAACAATCACAGGTTTGAAACATGAGTCAGTATCTTCGAGAACAAAAAACCTAACACAATGCTGTAAGATTCATCATAAGTGAAATGGTTTTAATAGAAGGCAAATCTCAAACTACTTTGTTTGATGATGACTTGTCAATTTCTTAGTACTTTGTTGGTGTGCAGCCTCGAGTATATAAATCATACACAACCTGGGGCCTCGTGTATAAACGAAAAGAAAAAGATCCATTCTGTTCTAAAAAGATTCTCTGAGAAGTATTTTATACAATTTTATTTTAATATATTTATTCAAAAACAAGGCAAGGACAGTGAATGATTTTTAGCAATGTAATGTACCGTACAAATAGCATTTTTAGTCCACATGTCATATTTAACTAATGTCTTGTACCTTTGATGGTGTTAAACACGGTGTCACGTGGATGGGAATATGCATGGAAACGATGCAGATGAGGTTATGCATCGTAAAACTAGGCGTTGTAAACTCCATATATGGTGATTTTGGGGAGGAGACACATGTACGCACAATCTTCCGCTGACAGGGATTTATTAAAGGATTTTTGCGCAGGTTCTGGCGCATGCATGGTTTTATAAATCTGAAAACTTTTGTGCGTACGTACACTTTTAGGATGAAATCTACGGAAAGTTTTATACACGAGGCCCCTGTTCTAGCACAAGCATGGTAAAGCACTTGATTATTTGGCCTAATAAGATACAGATGCATTGAGCAGTATTGCACAACAGTGCAATGATACAGCTCTTGTAGTGTGCTAATTCTGTCTGTGAGCCCTTTGTAGTCTCGGTAATCTCAGGGCACTTGCAGTTGGGGTTGCATCATAAGACTCCAATAAAGCCGCCAGCTATTGCAGCAGCGAATGTTCGTCGACTTTTAGCCCCGGTTGTAGATTATGACAAACACAAAAGGGTGAAGAAAAGAGAGATGGACATGAGATGGCAGGAAGTAAGAAAAGAGAAGTTTATGGCCATCAAAATCTAGTTAATGTGACTTCAGTTCAGTGTTATTCTAACACTCTTTTCCACTTCATTGCTTAATAACCGAGAAAGCTCCTTTACTGAGCCATGCAGCCTCTCTCAGCAATGAATATTATTGAAATTATGGATGATATCACGTGGACTTGATGGTGACGACTAGTGCCATTTCCTGGTAATCTGGTGATTTCAGAATGCATGTATACTGTGACAATAGAAATGTGTCAACTGTAGAGATTTTGCTATACTGTTCAAGACTCGTTAGCCTTATTTGTGCAGCTATCAATGATTTACATTATTTATGCATAAGATTGGCAAAGAAACACAAAGAAATATGAAAATGAAAAGTGAAACACTTCCCAAACAATTTTCCATATTAACATTCAATTTGCACAATGAAGTCCAACTGATATTTTGGTTTGCAACTATCAAGTTCCATATAAAAAGAGAGCTTGAGCAATTAGAATTAACTAATTAATTAGAATTAATTAGCTAAAATGATCAAATGACTGTATACATGAAAAGTGGGAGGTATGAACAATATTTTTCATTGATTTATTCTGCAGGTTACATCACTGCACTAGTAGGTTGCGAGAAGCGACCGTCTTGAGTGAGTCAAAGATTCATTCATTCAACTGATTCGTTAAAAAAAAAAAAAAAAACACTGATTAATTCTGGAACAGATCAAGTGTGACCATCTTTATGAGTGAGTCATTGAATCGTTCACTCAACCTATTCATTCAAATCACAGATTCATTCTGGAACAAATCAAGGGACTGTCTTTATGAGTGAATCATTGAATCATTAATTCAACCAATTCATTCAAATCAGTACTTCATTCCACTGCTGTGTTGCTCAGCCTTTATTATTATGAACTAGGGCTGGACGATATGACCTCAAATCAAAACCTCAATTAATTGAACACTTTACCTCGATTACGATTATTGAACGATTTAATTATTTATTCATTCATTCTTGCCCTCATAGTTCATTAAAGGTGTGTACTGTAAATATACTCAACTATTAAAGGTTTGTAGTGAAAAAGTGCATTACTTATCTTAATGATTTTAAATAACTGAAGGAAACAAACTATTTGTGGTTATTTGTTGAATAGTTCAATTAAAATCAGAGCTTGCTTGAAATGAAGCCATCTTATGAAAAAAGTCACATTTCAGTTTTATTGTAAAAAGCAAGTTTCCTTTCTTGCAAACAAATTAAAAGAATATTGCCATGCCAAACGTAGAAAACAACCAGCATTTCTTGCAAACAAAATAGCCTACTTTTTAAATATTGTCATGCGAAAAGTAGAAAATAACTTATATCGCTTGTAAATGAATATTATTTTAAACAATGCATTGTGAAAAGTATAAAATAATATCTTGCATCTCCTGTAAACAATTTTTTTTAATAATGAATGTAAACAGAACACTGCTGATTAAGAGAAAGAGCAGGGCACCATCTCAGTGATCTTCTCCTTTCATGCTATATGCGCAAGTATTTACTCTATAGGTTATACTGGCCATTCACACAGTGAAAAAGTGCAGTGCAGAATGCCTACTCCGCCACGTTGCTGTCAAATACAAAACTTGCCATGCCAACCTGCTACTGTAAACACACTTGCCCCGCCTCTGCGGTCTTCTGATTGGTCCACTGTTTTGGAACTGACATTGATAAGCGGCACTGCGTGTATAAGTTTAAACTCATATATACAGTATATACCAGGGTTCCTCGAATCTTTCCCTGGAGGGCCAATCTGCTGCAGAGTTTAGCTCCAACCCTGATCAAACTCACCTACCTGTGATTTTCTAATGATGTTGAAGACGCTGATTAGCATGCTCAGGTGTGTTTGATTAGGGTTAGAGCTAACCTCTGCAGGAGTGGGCCAGATTTGAGGATGCCTGGTATATGTTATCATGATATACAATTACTCATACAGTGAAGTAAGATATTGCCCTTTCCTTTTTATCGTATCTGGCAAAAGAAGAAAGGAGATTGATATTTATCATAATAAACGAAGAATCACGTGGAGTATTAGACAGATTTGACTGACAAGGCGCTATTGTAAGCCTGCCTAGTGCTATGGTGTTATCATGAGCACAAAGAGGCTCTTTATTCTCTTCTACAACCCAGCAGTCTTGTAATTCATAATAATACAAAGCAGCTCATAATTCATCTGCACATTTTAAACTTCATGTTAACATTTAGTAGATTATCTGAAAACATTAGGTCTGAGGTAATAAGTCATTTAGCCTAAGTTAAAGTCAAATATGCTTGTGCATCTCAAATCAGTTTCTATTAAGTGAACAGGGAATCAAAACAAAGCTTTGATTTTGAGTTTTGATCAAGTTGTGGTGTTAGGAATTGAATTTAAGGCAAATTCAAATAGGTGATGCCCAGTCGACACTTTGCCAAGCCTGTCAAAGTCTCTTTCAGGTAAGTTAATGTGCTATTTTCTGTGTAGCTAGTAGGCATACAGGTATTTTGGTCTGTGGAAAGTCACAGACATAACATATTTCATGTCAGCAATTAAATTCAAGAATATTAAAGCACAGTGCGCTGCATACTGAAATGTAATCATCTACAATTATGGCTATTGCTTCAAATCAAAAGTTGCTTGTAAAAATGCACAGAAATGAAGTACCTATAGACTGAAGTATTTCCATGGTGATAGTGGAGCAGGAAGATGCGTTAAGGAGTGGAGGATGGAAGAAGGGGATTCTTACTTAAAGTAGCTCATTGTTGTTATATAACCATCGAGTGATTGCAGATGTTTTTTCAAGAAATGTTTTTGCAGCTGCTGCAGGCTTCTAAAAATAAAATGCATAAAAGCTTTATGACCATACTGTTTTGAAAAAAACATGAGTTACTGTCTTAAAGCCACGTCTATGGTAATGCCAGATGAAAGACAGCGGATGGAGGTGGATGTGGATGTGGGCTGAACACCACACATGTATGATGGATAATTCAGAGCATAAGCACAGAAATTTCACAATCGTTTAAAAAATGCAACGCCTCTAAAATGACTTTCCTTTTTTATGCAAATGCCTGTTTTTCAAACGAACTACATTCTGGTACATAATGCCAGAGACTGTATAACTGAAACAGTCCGCTTGTAAATATTTAAATGGGAGAAATGGGACCCCTCAACATGACGTCTGTAGTCCCACATTACAGTTACACGAGTCAATTGCATTTTTCATAGCATCGCAACACAGCTGTATACGAATGAAAGTCCTGCTTACAGTTAAAAGAGCCAATGTGTTGGTTACTGTAGAACAGGGATTCCCAAACAGGGCTTTGTGAAACCATGAAAAGCTAATAATTACATCGTATGTAAAATTAAAATAAGCTGGGCTGCACAATAATCGCAAGAAAGCTTTTGCGCAATTATCAAATCAAAGGATGCAATTTAAATAAATAACTAGTTAAATAAATAACCACTCTTGAAACATTATTATAATTAATAATCTTCATTATAATATTTACTTTATTTTACAGTACAACTGTAATATATACACACACACACATCTAAGGGGTTTGTCTGACAAAAACGTATGTAGATGTGCATTAGTATGAGCATAATAAATAAATAAATATTTTGCATGATTTGAGCTTAAGAAATAAAATGTATAATACCTTTCAAATATGTATTATGAAACAATTTCAACAAACAGTTACAGATTTTGGTCTTTCCTTGATCAAGTACGAGTAGGTGCTTTACTTAAACGACTAAATATTGCAGCTGAATGCAAGCTGAATTTGCTTTATTAGCATTTTTCATATCAACTTTTTAACCCACACCTTCTCTCTCTTCTGCTTATGAAAGCAGAAACCAGTGTGTTTCTGCTGAATAAATGTATGTAGTCTAAAGGCTCAAAGCCGTAACTGTGACAGATTGGGCACAACATGTCAGAATAAATGTACTATAATTAAACAACTGAGTGTAAAACAGCAACAAATGATTAAAACTCAATGCATGCTTAGAAGTCTAAATTAAAACACACCTGACATATCACATGACAGTTTGCAAGTCAGAACATTATAGTCTGGAAGCTAGTAGCCATCAGCAGTGGAAGTAATAAAGTAATAATTTGCATTACACATTTTTGTGTATTTTGCATTGAGAATTATTAACTGCGCTACATCTCAGTCTCATCATTAGCAAGGTATCTGATTTCTTATTCCAGGCCTTTAAGGGCGTAGGCTGCCAACAGGCAGCGAGCATCGCTGCAGTGATGAGAGTTTCCTCCCATAGTGAGCAGAAGACATGACTGAACACACACACACACACACACACACACACACACACACACACCCCTGAGCTGCTGAGGGACCTTCCAGCTAGCTGAGCTTTCCGGTCAGCTGAGGAGTAAATCAATACATGGACAAATCAATCCATCCTCCAGTGTGTCTCAAAAAGAGACGATGCCGAGTAAGTTGCATCAATCCCTTTGCATGCATAAGCACACTGAGTGAAGTTTAAGTCAGTCACTTCTGCTCGTGTGTACTGCACGGAAGCCCGTTTCTGCCACTGAATAAAAAATTTAAAAGGTAATTGCACAGTTCTGCCTTTTTCTTGTAATTGCAAGTTTACGTCTACATCAACAAAGTTGCAACTGCATGTTATAAAGTCAGAATTGCAAGATCTAAATCCCAGCAGACACAGGACGTCAATATAACGTCAGGTTGACGTTGGACATGACATTGCATTTTGGTTGACAATGAAAATCGGGTTGACGTCAGTATTTGACGCCAGTTTGACATTGATTTAACGTTGGAGTTTGGTTACACAACCTAAAAACAACAAATATCAATGTCAGCTGATGTCGGTATTCGACATGAAATCAACATTGACATCAGACGTTGAATTGACATAGAATTTTGGTCATCCGACGTCACAACCGAAATTTAACCAAATATCAGCGTCTTATGACGTTGTGTGCCTGCTGGGTTCTGACTTTTTTCTCAGAATATGAACTCTCAATTCTCTGAAAAAGTGTCTTATTTCCACAGATTTGGACTTTTAAACTGAGAAAAGACAGATTTGTGTCATAAATTCACAATTGCGAGAGAAAAAAGTCAGAATTGCAAGATACGGAAGCCTGTTTCTGCAACTTTATATCTCACAGTTCTGACTTTATAACATGCAGTTTCAACTTTCTTGTTTATATCTTGCAACTGCAGGAAAAAAAAGTCTGAATTGTGAGATTAAACATGATCTTTTTTTGTTTTTTTATTTAGTAGTGGAAATGGGCTGCCATACGTGTGAGATCAAGTATGGACCTTATAAATATTTAAAAATCACATCTGGGCAGAAGAAAGTGACTCTTGAGAGCCAACATGAAGCCAGACAGGGTTGGTACATGCCATTAATGGCCGGTCGGAATTATTTATTAGTATAGACCACGTAAAAGCAAACGCTTTAGAAAGATGATGGAGATCTGGGGGAGCTAATCATTGTATAATATTTGAAATACACAGGAGTGGAACCAATTTGTCAAGCTCATCGTCTCCGAATGAAAATTGTTAAGTAGAAATCATTATATGAACTGCACTAATGGCAGACCGGTGTATCAGAGGCACTGTGCAATACACCTTATCAGATGTCAAGAGATAGTGCAATTAGACTATGACTGAGCATTTTTCAGTAATGGACAGCATCCATACTTAGTGAGCAACTAAATGGAAATGCATGGTTGCAAGGAGTTCATTAGCCCAAATCTAAACTTCACATGCAATGATTTGCAAACCAATAGCCATTTTTTTAAATTGCTGTAGGCAACCTACACCTTAATGTTATGACATTACTCTCATATGCTGTTTCATAACTTTTTAGAAGTATGAAAATGGCATATTTAGTCCCTCTGTCTAGCTTTGAATGTTTTTATCACATTCTAATGCACACGTTGTCTTTGCATCATTTATTTAGGTTTAGTTTGGTCTGTTTTTTTCACACATTACATTTATGGGGAACAAGAGTGTTGCTAAAAAATTAAATGCATTTTATTTTCTATGATAGAATTTCTAGAAAGAAAGTCTAGACATAAAGTCTATTGTCCATTTAAGAACTTATTTATTTCCATTTTAATGATTGAACTGATAACTGATTTCTCCTAGTGTCACTCCTCCTAGTTCTCCACATATATTGATATTTCAAGTCGACTTAAAGAAAACCTACCCAGTTGAGGTTTTCACATTTCTTATATGTTCCATTTTGATTATTATTTCACTTTAAGGGTGGTTTGTAGAACATATTACAAACGTTGTAGAGACTCCAACACATGAAATGGGTGTGTCAGATGCAAAACTTCCATGAGAGGAGTCAGAAGGTAACAGTGAAATATGATTTTTAAAACACTGTATTTAAAAATCTGATGCAAACTACTGCCTCCTTGCATGATGGCCCTATCAACTTTCAATGCAAACCTACGCCCTTGATAGAGAGAGAGAGAGAGAGAGAGAGAGAGAGAGAGAGAGAGAGAGAGAGAGGGGTTGGTGATTGGACCCTATTGGATGGAGGCTGATGGATCGGATGAAATGGTGCATTACGGACACTGCACCTTGGCACACGTTGCGACACGCCTAGCGCGAGCGAAACTGCAAAGCCACATGCGTAAAACCACATGCGATCGCTTCGATTTTCACGACATCTTCAAACGCGAATCGATGGAAGCAACTGTCAGCGCTGCGCGTTCAGTAACTGCTTCGGATTGCCTCGTTATATGAGACAAAGAGAACAGCGTCGATTTAAGGGTTTTGCATCATTAACCAGCGTTATTATCCCTAATAATGCTTATAAATCACAAAGCGCTTTGTTATGGCACGGTTTCAGATTCCCGCACTGGAGAATACGGCTTTGAATCGGCATAGACGGGTAGGCTACATCATTAACGCCAGCTGGTTTTAAGAAAAACTGTTACAATTACGTGCATGTGCAATAATGAAGTGTCATCATGTGGTCATGTTGTCCAGTTCGTTCGGATCTCGCAAAGGCACCGCCCAAAGTTCCGCTGCCAGTTTCCAGTTCAAATCTGGATTCACATTCAGTGCTGCATTTTACTCTATATTCCGAAATACGCCTCCTCATCATTCCAGCAGGACTGTGACCTGTCAGTCGATCCGGATCAACTTATACGGGCCTTTAAACTGAAGAACTCGCACTCTAATTCGAATCGATATCAGAACTGGCAGATCTTTTTTTTTTTTTTTTTTTAAATAAAAAAAAAAGACTAGATCGCGAAAATGAACGGAATTTCCAGTGGCAATGCGACATGATCAATGCATTATTTTATACAGCTAGAACGCAATTATGAAACAAATAACGTGAAGATAACTATCTGAATAGCTGAATCATTCATGAATTATGAATGTGTATAATAATAAAGCAAAAGTTGCACTTACCGATTTCATGGCAGCAGCCATATCGTCATATCTCTCAGCCTGCTCAGCCAGTCTGGCTTTCTGGACCAGCTGCTCGCGGTCGACCATGTTTAAGTTGGTTCAGGAGCTGTGTATGGGTGATCGAGGTGTAGGCTATTTGGTGAATATGCAGTCTTGCCGCTGCAGCTGCTCTCTGCTGTCTGCGCGACGCGCGCGTGCCGATGCAAGACAACCCCCCCCGCACCCCCCCGTGCACTTTCACTGGATTGCGTCATCAGTTGTGAGGGGGGTGCGGTGCGCCCTCTGCGTCGTGACGTCATTATCATGGGAAACTTGCGCGACAGTGACTTGCCGAATCATCCCGTAAAATTTAAATGTGGCCCTGGAGCACAAAACCAGTCGTAAGTAGCACAGGTGTATTTGTAGCAATAGCCAACAATACACTGTATGGGTCAAAAGGTCATGTTCCATGAAGATATTTTGTAAGTTTCCTACCTTAAATATATCAAAACTTAATTTTGGATTAGTAATAGCCTATGCATTGTTAAGGACTTAATTTAGACAACTTTAAAGGTGATTTTCGCAATATTTAGATTTGGTTTTTTTGTTTGTTTTTTTTGCACCCTCAGATTCCAGATTTTCAAATGGTTGTATCTCAGCCAAATATCCTAACACACCATACATCAATGGAAAGCATATTTATTCAGCTTTCAGATTCACGACTTTGTTTGTGGTCCAGGGTCGCAAATAACTACTTACAAATTTTAAGAGATATCGACATAGATTGTTCTCTTTGTAAAAGTCATCCTGAGACTGTTGTTTATATTGTAGAAGTACAGCTGAATCCTCGTGCGTGCTTAGAGACATTGTTGTCTTTTTTATTTTCATTTTTTGAAATCATTTTGGCTGTCTTAATGCAAACAGCATACATTTTGTCAAAATGTGTATTTTAATTGGAAATGTAATAATATCTGACTTATTTCTTTTCACTTTTTTTTTTTTTTTTTTTACTCTTTTCCATTTGATTGCACACTTTTCTCAGGTTTGGGCTGTGAGCTTTTCCTGTTTTCTGCTTTGCTGAAAAAAGGCCAACTAACATAATGATACAGAAAGATAATAATGCATAAATTTATGTTGTTTATAATCATGTTTATGTTTTTGGTTGTTGGGGGGGGGGAGACTCCCTTTATAACTAGTAATATGTTAATTATAACTAGTAAATTAGTAATATGTTTTGTATTGCATATTCATTATTTTATCAAATTTGTTTTACAGTAAACGCAGATAATATAGAGCACCTGCAGTAAGAATAAATAATGTGTTATTTTGACTTAAAAGAAGAGAATTGTATAGATGTTTCAATAAAAAAAAAAAACTCTAGTCCACCTCTGTTAATAATAAGAGATTCATAACTTTATTTCCATATATATTGACAAACACATTGACGTTTCACCCCAATATTTTAGGAAAGTCTGTACAGTAAAAAAAAGTTACATCAAAAACATTTGATCAGTGGTCTTCTTTTTCTTTACTTTTTTTTTTTTTTTTTTTTTTAATTTAGGATATCAAATGTTTAATTATATATTATATATAAAATATCTTAACATCATTTTTGCCCCAAATTTCTTTCCTAGCTCATAAAATAACTACTTAATACACTAAGAGGTTATGCAGTTAGGCCAATGACATGGTTTAGTTTCCTCAATGGAAATGCAATATTCCTTTTATCCCATTAATTTTTATTCTGTTCATCTACTCAAAAAATAAGAAAAAAAAATAGACAAAAGAAGAACAGAAGAAAATGAAAAGCATTTTTTGCATTAAAGCCATTATTTTTCCCAATCAAAATGGACCTGAGAACATTTTTTTCTAAACAAGCCAAATTATTATTATTTTTTTCGGACTGAATAATGAAGGCTATTTTTCATTCAACAAAATGCAAAGATCTACACTCTTAACTTTTAAGATATGCAACAAAACAATCTTCAAATATTTAAAATAGAAATATTTTATGTTTTACTTTTAGCATTCAGGAAACAGATCCAATAGAATCAAACCTTTTTATAATATGAAAAGTACTAGACATACAGTACATTATTTATTTTTTTTACATTTTTTTTATGGCATAATAAATTTGGTGCTTGCAATCAAAATGACAGGCTAAAAAGAGTTTAAAACTTTGGTTTCCACTGTATATCAATAGTTTAAAATACGTTCAGCATATTTATTCACCTATGTGTACACATTCTTATAGTTTATAAAGTGCATAATTAGAATTTTCATTCATAATATTTATTACAGTTATTTATATAACAGTATTAGCATAATTTATTTTTTCTTGTTTCACACCCAATAACTATTTCATCTTTAAAATCTCCTCGTCAGGGTTGGCGTGAGGTGTTATGTACAAAATGTATACAAGTCCTGGAAACTCTTTCGCCCCCACTGCATTCGCTGGACCGGGGTGGTGGGTGTGGCTTGCGGTGGGCGGGGCCTGTGCTGGGTGGAGTCATTAGAGTCCACATGTGACGCTGGCATCCTCTAAATGGTCACAGTTGTGGACGTTCCATGCTATGTGAGAGCACTGAGTGAGAGCAGCTTCTGTGCCTGTGCACTTCAGATTGTCCATGTGGATTGTGCCATGGCCGGGACCGAAGTAGGCCCTCTCCTGGGCGGCTTTAGGCAGCCCGCAGCCCATCTTCCTGCACACCACCTTCGCATCCGCAAGATCCCAAGCGTCATCGCAAACGGTTCCCCATTCTCCTCTCAGGAATATCTCCACACGGCCCTCGCAGCGGTTCAGGCCCCCAATGAGCCTGTTGGTACCTTGAGAAGAGAAAGAAGGGCATAAGCTGTGTGCCAATTCAAACACTAGTCATCCTAAACAGTACGCTCTTAAAAATAAAGGTGCTTCACGATGCCATAGAAGAACCTTTTTGTCTAAATGGTTCCATGAAGAAACTTTAACATCTGCAGAACCTTACTGTTTCAACATAACCAGGACAGGAACAGGAAAACGACCAAATAAGGAAAACCAGGAAACAAAACGGGAACATACCTGTGACTATATATATATATATATATATCTTAAGAATAGGGCTTAATTAATCGTGATTAATTGCGTTCAAAATAAAAGTTTATGTTTACGTACTATATGTGTGTGTACTGTGTATATTTATTATGTATATATAAATACACATATGTATACATTTAAAAAAATATTTATATATATATATATATATATATATATATATATATATATATATATATATATATATATATATATATATATATTTATACTTGTATATAATTTGTGACCCTGGACGACAAAACCAGTCTTAAGTGTCAATTTTTCGAAATTGAGATTTATGCACCATGTGAAAGCTGAATAATCTTTCCATTGATGTATGGTTTGTTAGGATCGGACAATATTTGTCTGAGATACAACTATTTGAAAATCTGAAATCTGAAGGTGCAAAAAAATCTAAAAATTTAGAAAATCTCCTTTAAAGTTGTCCAAATGAAGTTCTTAGCAATGCATATTACTAATCAAAAATTAAGTTTTGATACATTTACGGTAAGAAATTTACAAAATATCTTCATTGAACATGACCTTAACTAATATACCATAATGATTTTTGGCATAAAAGAAAAATGGATAATTTTGACCCATACAATGTATTGTTGGCTATTGCTACAAATATACCCCAGCGACAGTTTTCTGCTCCAGGGTCACATTTATATTACATATAAATATAAATATTTTATATATAAATCTAATATATTTTTCCTTAATATATACATGTATGTTTGTGTACTTGTATATACATAATAAATATACATAGTGTACACACCTATAGCATGAAACATAAACCTTTAATTAAAATGTGATTAATCACGATTAATAATTTTTTTGCAGCCCTAGAACATATAATAGATACACTGGCAAAATTGTTGCTGTTTCTGTCCAATACTTTAAGAAAGACTGTACATTAAAAAAAGTGACAACAAAAATATTTTATATATATATATATATATATATATATATATATAAATATAAAACCTTTTTTTTTTTAACTTTAGGTTAAATTATATGCAGGGTTTGTGTTAACTTTGAGCATGAAGTCTTAAAAACATGGAGTCATGGCATAAAATGTGGCATGCATTGGGAGGGAAAAATCATCAGTATTTTTGTTTTGTTTTCCAGTACAAATATCTACATATAATTAAATCAAAACACATTTACTTCAGATGCCATTTGAACATATGAAGTTTTGTTTTCTAAGAAACTGAACAAATTGAAGTGAGTCTATGCCTAAAACAGGAACACACATCTGTCAGTGAAGTATGAGAACTTGTTTTCCCTTTAAATTAAGCTTTCAACTTGGCAGATCATTTTAAAGGGATGGTTTGCTCAAAAATGAACACAACAAATGTTTCTGTAATTTAGGACGTTAAGACTGGAGTGTGGCGTTCTTACCGTCCGCTGGTGTTGTGGTTGTAGTTGCTCTTGTAGTTGTCAGAGGTTTCTCTGTGATCCCTATTCCAAAGTCTCTTCCAACTACCACGAACTCCATAGGTGCTGAAGGAACGAAACACAAATTTAGTTAGAAACTTCTTTTGATTAACTTTCATGTACTCTTACACATTAAAGTGTGCTTCTCATTCATGAGGCAGTCGAAGGGTTGATACTTTCATTCCTTTATCTGAGGTTTATTTTAGTCTTTCCCTCTTCTCTCAAATGCTCATCTATTAGACGCATGCATGCATATATTTATGCGTTAGTGGATGCACGTGGCCTGTGCAGAGGACGGCTTCCCCTGCGGGTCTGTGCTGATGATGATTTGCTCCGACGGGCCTCTTTATTTTTCATGTAGACACGGCGACTGACGTACAGAGGATGCTTCTTAAGTTGCTGCAAATTACAAATGCTGATCTTGAATCAGTTTAGCGATCTCTCTAACGACGGTTGAGGGGATTTCAAAAAGAGACAGCGGCCAAGTAAATGTAATGGATGTGTTTTTATGCGTTTGAGAGTATTGTTAATTGAAGGAACAGTGAAAGACGGACGTGTGTGTGTGTGTGTGTGTGTGTGTGTGTGTGTGTGTGTGTGTGTGTGTGTGTGTAAAAGAGGAAGCGTGCCACAGGAAAAACTGCCCTGGAGACTTGACTTAGTCCAGCAGAACATTGTGTTGCAGTGAGGATTGAGTGTGTGTGTGTGTGTGTGTGTGTGTGTGTGTGTGTGTGTGTGTGTGTGTGTGTGTGTGTGTGTGTGTGTGTGTGTGTGTGTGTGTGTGTTCTTTCTAAATGCTGGTGTTGTGAATGACTGGGTGAATTTCATGAATGAAGTACTGACAGCACATGCAAGTCTTGTATGTGTGAATCTCATCAAACTTGTCATGAACATATATATTTATATATATATATATATTTTTTTTTTTTAAATTTATTTATGCAGTATATATATATATATATATATATATATATATATATATATATATATATATATATATATATACATATTTTTTTTTTTTATTTATGCAGTATATATATATATATATATATATATATATATATATATATATATATACGCAAATTGCAACATGATGTGAATTTTTCACACATATTTAGATTCAGATTTAGATTTAAATACACTGCCGTTCAAAAGTTTGGGATCGGTAAGATTTTTCATGTTTTATGCTTCTTCTCATCAAGGTTGCATTTATTTGATCAAAAATTAAGAAAAAAAAAGTGATATTTTGAAATATTATTGCAATTTAAAATAATGTTTTAATACTTAAAATATAATTTATTCCTTTGACGCAAAGCTGAATTTTCAGCATCATTACTCCAAACTTTTCACTTGATCCATCAGAAATTATTTTAATATGTTGATTTATTATCAATGTTGGAAACAGTGTTTGCTGCTTTTTTTGTAACGTGTGTTTCTTTTTTCAGGATACTTTGATGAATAAAAAGTGAAAAAGAACAGCATTTATTCATAAATACTAGAAATATAAAACATTTGTAAAAATATACACTACACACTACCATTCAAAAGGTTTGGTCAATGCATTTTTTAAAATAAATTAGTGCTTTTGTTCAGCAAGGATGTGTTAAATTGTTAAAAAGTGATAGAAAAGATTTATATTGTTAGAAATTATGCTGTATTTAAACTGATAAACAAATAGTTGTATGTGTATTTTTGCCTAAAAGTAAAGGTTTTTGGGCTGAAATGTGACATGAACATTTTATATGAACTAATTTAATATGATTTATTGGAATAATGTTTTGTCTAAATATCTTTGAGTGCATTTAAATAAGTATGCACATTGTATATACAGTAAATGTAAAATGCATGGCTTTTCAAAACCATTCTTTTGAGACTTACGTGCACAGATGACTCCAGCGTCTTCGAAATGGCCACAGTTATGCTGTCCCCAGCCCAGATTGAAGCAGTCGGAGAGCTTTTGCTCACTGCCCCTGCAGTCCACGTTATCCAGCAGTATGGGTCCGGAACCGTAGCCGAAGTAAGCCAGAGATTTGGCTGCGATAGGCGGCCCGCATCCCATCTGTCTGCAGACCACCTGAGCGTTGTCCATATCCCAGTCATCATCACACACCGTTCCCCAGATGGTGAAGTAGAGGATTTCCACTCGGCCCTGACAGCTGTTGAGGCCATTCACCAAACGGATGCTCGGCTTCTCTGAAAGAGCCATGCACGATGAGGGTTAGAGAGAGACAACTGTTCAAACGCTCGGGGTCGGTAAGATGTTTTACTTTTTTTTAATTTTTTTTTATTTGAACTTAAACAGTAGTATTGTGAAATAGTATTTGACTGCTCAAATACTTGCTGCTCAAGTTGCGCTGCTTCATATTTTTGTGGACAATTTGATACATTTTATAGACTCTTTTGAAAGTTCAAAAGAACAGTGTTTATAAGAAACAGAAATCCTTTGCAACATTATAAATGTCTGTACTGATCAATTTAATCTATCCGTTTAAATACGTAAGTAAATAAAATAATTATGATAAAATAATAAAATAAATAATATCTATGGATGGATGATCTAAATAAATAAATAAATATTTAATGTAATTTATGAAACGTAATTTAATGTAATTATGTATTTAATGTAATTAGGTATAGGAAGATAAGTAGATTTTTGCTATCTATCCATTTAAATGCATAAATATGTAATTTATTTAGGATAGATAGATAGATAGATAGATAGATAGATAGATAGATAGATAGATAGATAGATAGATAGATAGATAGATAGATAGATAGATAGATAGATAGATAGATAGATAGATAGATAGATACCTTTAGTTGTTGAGGCTGTGGTGATCACCGTGGTTACCGTTTCATGTTGTACTGGCACTGGCATTTCTGTCACTAAAGAAAACAGAGAAAAATGTCAGGAAAGAAGGAGAAACAGACAAAACGAGAGCGCTCAGTGATGTTTTGAAAAGACGCCATCTGCTGGTGCTTGAGGAGGTTTATTGTGCTGGACGGTCCTGTTAGCAGGCAGTGTGTGACAGATGGCCCAAAAACGGATGGTCAGGCACAGCAGTTAATAACAATGAATTGGCTATTAATTCAACCGTGCGTTATTGAAAATAGCAGGTGAAGTTAGAGGCCCTATGTACAGTATAGACAGTGTTTATACCTGCTGTGCTTTCAGGAATGACGAAATCTCTGCCTCTAGTCTCTGTGTTGATAACTGGGGCCATGGTGGAACTGGCACCTGAAACATACGAGAGAGACCGAGAGAGACCGAGAGAGTTAGAGCTGCAGTCAAACCAAATACAGCACTACAGAATATGCAGATACAGTCAGGTATGAAAGATCACATTGAAAATCAGTTGTTGTTTTTATGTAAAAATAAAGTTTCACATAAAAAGCATCTGCTAAATTAATAAATGTAAATGTAAACAACAACAAAAAATATATATATATACATATATTTACTTAACTTTTATTTACTTATATATATATTGTAATAATTCAAGTGATTATGATGATCATATGATTGATAATGACAAAAGGGAAAAATACAGTAAAGTTGCAAAATAAAATTGCAAATATAATGAAAAAATGATGAAAATGGCTAAATTGTAAAAATTATGAAAAAAAATTGCTAAATATAAGCATTTCTGTTGGACCCCACTTAGTACATTAGTTCATCTGAATATGGCTTATTTCAACAGAAAATGTGGATTTTATGTGCAAGTTTTGTACAAACACACTGGTTTGTAGCACAAGTAGTTTTAATATTCTTTAGTTATTCTTGTAGTTATTTACCTATAGTGACTAATGAATCAGAAGTCTTGCACGTTCACAGAAATTAGCTGACTTCTGCTTTGTGAAAGAGGAGAAAGAGACGCACCTGAGCAGATGACACCGGCATCCTCGTGATGGCCGCAGTTATGAACTCCCCAGCCGAGGCTGTAACAGTTGGCCAGGCTGCCCTCCTGTCCGTTACAGTTCACGTTATCCAGCAAAATCCGTCCCGTGCCGTAGCCGAAGTAAGCGTTTGAAGGTGCGCTGACAGCCAGTCCGCAGCCGATCTGTTGACACACGACTGTGGCGTCCGCCATGCTCCAGTCATCATCGCACACCGTTCCCCAGCTGCCCTGATAGTAGATCTCCACCCGGCCCTGACAGCGGTCCCCTGTCCCCGCCAAATGCACCGCTCCGTCTCCTGCAGCACAGGACGGTCAGATGTGGTTTTAGGAATGATGACAGGCAGATATGAGAGTAGACAGATCATCAAAATCAAATTTATATAATATTTACTTATTTATATATATATATATATATTATATAATTTAATATAGTTTATATTATTTTATTTTTTATTTCTTTATTTCTCAACTGTGGCAATGCACTATTGCTTTTCTATTACTATTGCTTTCTAATGCAGGACAGATGTGTTACTCTCAAAATACAACATTTTGGGAAACAAAAATATTGAGAATGGTTATATTCTTGTTTTGAAGTAAGAATTCATGCCTCAAATGGTTAACCCTGTAAAGCCCAACATACAAAATAATAATCAGTTTATTATAATATAATAGAAAACATATTTAAAACCTCAAAAAGTGTCTTATAGTATTTGATACAACAACTTTTTATGGCTCATATAATCTGATATAGTGAGAATATGGAGGGGAAAAAACTGCTCAGTTTTATTCAGAGACTCAAATTGAAAAAAATATGAACTAGCTTCAGATGCGAGTATTGATCCAAACATATATTGCAATGCAATCCAATGCTGATTGAGAGATGAAGAAATAAACGCTCCTCAGAAGATGTGAGATGTTTTGGAGGCTCACTGAGGAACAGTGAAAGTAAAGCTTCTGGAAGAAAACGTTCCTCAGAAGATCCTGATGATTAGATTTGAGACGCACTGATTTTTCTAAGAAATGATTGATGGAGAATCAAGTAAAGCTGAGCTGCTTCAGTCCAGAATGAGTTCATCTGGAAATATTACTACAGATATTCTGTCGCTTACTTGATAAAAATCAGTCAGGATTTGACAGCAGAAAGACATGTGAAGCACGAGCTGAAGGTGGACATTTGTGCAATTACACTAAAAGAGCTTTGACTGGATAAAGAAGAAGAAGAAATCTGACAACAGAAGGCATTCTTGATCATTTAGAGATCTTATAAATTCATGTATTCTCTTTGATGTTACCCGTTATGTAATGGTTTTTCCAGAAACATTATGAAATCATCACGAAACGCCTGTTATTTGTCCAGCAGAAACCCTAGTCCACAATTATCTACACTTTGCTCCTGGAAATCATATAGTTTGCGCCACAGAGGGTGTGGGCCAGATTATCAGTAATATTAATCTGCTGAGTTTGAAACGGAGGGCTACGGTTTCAAACAAACACATGCTGATGTGCCTCGTATTGTTTTATTGAGTGACGCCACCACATGGACTCAAAAGCTATTCTCGTATTGCCAGAGGAACAAAGCCTCAACGGTGATTCCATACTATGAAATGCCATTCAGTTCCCATAAGGCTTTGTTACTTTCTTTAGATGTCATAACCTCTAAAGAAAGAAGGAGATATGGGCAGCCGCTTCTCATGACTGAAACAGGACATGAGAAACAAAGACAGGATGAACATGATCCCTCAAAAAGAGTTCTGCTATGATCTTTACTTCTTCACTGCACTTTTCATCTGGGATAAACTATAACCATAATCAGGGTTATTACAGTTAACCAAAACTAATGCAAAAAATAAAACCATAACTAAAAAAACGCATTTTTGTTACTCAATATATGTTATAAAATAGAAGTTGAACTGAAAAAAAAATAATATACTACAAAAAACTAGTGAAATAAAAATAATAAATTGAATATAGACATATTTAGAAAAACAATAACTAAAGCAATAACTAAATCTATATAAGCATATTTTTAACAAATAATAATAAAAATGACAAAAACACAACGAAAAGTAAGATGAAAACAAAATACAAATAAAAACTAATTTAAATATTGTTAAAATGAATTTAAAATAACAAATAATACAATTTTATGAGATCCTTTGTGTCACATAAATTAAAATATGTACAAAAAGGCCCTAAAATTGGATGTTTTGGGTCATTCGCTATGCAATGTATCATGCATGTCTTACTATATTAAATAAAATATTAAAATGCATTTAATTTATTTATGAAATAAATTAAATTATATAAAATATATTATTTACATAGTAAATACAATCTTAAAAAAATATTCATATTCAGAGTTGGAAATCAGATTATTTTAGTTTTAAACAAAATATCACAATGAAGTGGATACAAGAGTGAAGTTTAAATGGTTTTAGACACAAATTTTTGGTTACATTTATTAAATACAAGTTCCTTAGAATGACATCATCCTCCTCCTCCAGGAAGTGACATCATTTTGGAGGGAAATCAACAGGACAAACAACAGATGAATTCTGTGGTGTTTTTTGTCTCTCTAAAATGTTGCATCTTGTTTAATCAAATTAGTTAGCTGATATTGACATTTCATGATGTGAAAAAAAAAGAAGAAAGAAATGAACTTCAATTTGATATCCTCATGTAAGAGTTAAAAAAAGGCCCAAATAAACTGTGCAACTTACTTAAAGCAGAGATGAGACGGGACGGTGTGGTGGGCTCCAGGCCTCGAGGTTCCACCACATTATTGCCTGTGAGAAATGAAAAATGAATAATCTCACATAAATGGATCTTAAAATGAATAATTAGTTGAGCTTAAAGGGGCAGTTCACCCAAAAATGAAAATTTGTCATCATTTACTCACCCTCAAGTAGTTCCAAACCTGTATGAATATCTTTGTTCTGCTGAACACAAAGGAAGATATTCTGAAGGAAACAGAGCAGTTCTGAGGCACCATTGACTTTCATAGTATTTTTTTTTTTCTACTATGGAAGTCAATGGTGCCAAAAAACAGCCTGGTTACAAACTTTCTTCAAAATATCTTCCTTTGTGCTCGGCAGAACAAAGACATTCATACAGGTTTGGAAATACTCGAGGGTGAGTAAATGATGACAGCATTTTCATTTTTGGGTGAACTATCCCTTTAACACACTATTACAAAAGAAGAGTCTGATGACAGCGTATTGACTCTCAGCTGTTTTCCTCGGCTCACTCCACGTACCTTTACAGGTGACGGCCACGTCTTCATAGTGGTAGCAGTTGTGGACGCCCCATCCCTGATTCCCGCACTGACTCAGGTCCATCTCTCCTCCTTTACAGTCCATGTTGTCCAGCAGGATGGGCCCGGAGCCCTGGCCGAACTTGGAGCTGCTCCCCACGGCCACGGCCACGCCACAGTCCAGCTGCCGGCAAACCACGTTAGAGTCCACCATGTCCCAGTCGTCGTCGCACACCGTCCCCCACGTCCTGTTATGAAGCACCTCCACGCGCCCCTCGCAGCGGTTCCTGCCGTTCACCAGCCGCACTGGAGCACCAGGAGCACCAGATCATTACTTGTTTAGTATTACCCAGACACTATTATAGTTTCATTAATACTTTTAATTAGCTTTTATTTTTGATATATATTTTCCATTTTAATTAGTTTAGTTTAGTTAGTCATTTTTTTAAGCATGTCTGTATAGTATTTATTCATTTTATATTTTAGTTTTAATTATTTTTGTGCGTTAAGTTAAACTAAATGAAAATGAGAAATTTTGTCTTGAAATAAAATACCTTTTATTTAATATTTTATTTTAGTTTTAGTCTGTATTTTTTATGGTTTGTTTTAATTAAATACATGTATGTTTCAGTGTTATTTTAGTATAATTGAGATACTATTATAGTTTTTATTAATAGTTCTAATTAGCTCTTATTTTTATATTTTCTGTTTTCATCTTAGTTAAAGTATTTTTTGTATGTTTTTGACATTTTTTTTTTCAGCTGTACTTTTTTTTTTCTTCTTTTTTTTTGTCCGTCAAGTTCAGTTAAATGAAAATGAGAAATGTTTCCTTGGAAACTAACTGAAACAAAATAAGTTTATTTTTATATCTTATATCTCAAGTAACAGAAGTAATGGCTTTAATTGTAGTTAACCATTATAACTCTGGTATGTTTTTGTTGTTGTTGTGCTCTTAGACTTTAAGAACTCATTTTGCACCTTAAACAAGTTTATGATCAATAGAAAAGGTTTATGGTTTACATGGACCATGGTAAACATACGGTGTACCAATGTACTTCCAAAAAAGAATCCAAAAAATTGCATAGTGCAATATATTTATATTTACATTAATATTTGGATATTTATATTTACATGAATTTACAAGAATGCCATGATATTGCCATTATATATTACCATGGTATCTAAAAAAACATGTTGCATGTACCAAAAAAAAGTGAATTATTAAAAAAAAAATACCTTTTGGGTCCTTTTTTTTGCTAGTGTTCATCATGTAGTGCACGTGAAAACTGCAGGTTTCTGAATAATACAAGCTAAAACGCAGAGCTGCACGGCTCAGATATAATGATATAATGAAGCCTGTAAGAATGTCTCTAATCCCCTTCAACTTAACGCACAATAATAAGTCTAAATATGACATATGACTCCAAAAAGAGAGCAAGAGCATAGCGGTGGAGAAGGGATTGTGTAAACTGAGCGAGAGGAAGTGACCTGTCTTTTTTCCCGTGCCTTAGAGGCAATTATGATCCGGTCCTGCCGTGATCCTGCCAGTGGCCGATGGCAAGCCTATCTTTTCTTAAAAGGGTGTGTTCTTGTATAAAGGCGCAAGAAAGGGTGAGAAAGTGAATTGCAAAGATGCTCACCTTGAGACTGTGCTGTCGTTGAAGCATTTGTGTTGTTGGCTGTGAGGGAAAAAAAAAAAAACAGGAGAGAAAGTCAGAGAGAGAGAGAGCAAACAACGATTGTGGTAAATTATTTGTTGAAAGGAGGTTCTTGGCCCTCCAGAGCTGCAGCCCTCTATATCTACTACATCTATTTTCCTGTAATTTTAGACTGGTGAAACAGGAAGACTGCGAATTCAGCTCGGGCTGTGATACAGACTCGCTGCAGAACAGACATATAGAAGAAAATCACACGCCTCTCATAATGCAAGATCAAATATTGAGACGTGCTGTGATTCTGATCAGATTCAGCTGATAAGACGGTGGATATTGAATCTCAAATATCGTTAAAAAATGATCAGTAATTCTACTGAGACACATTAATAAGTCACTTATTTTAGATATATGAAATGAAAATATGAAGAAAAAAAAGGATTTATACAAAGAA
Source organism: Acrossocheilus fasciatus (assembly GCA_036784905.1). Classification (NCBI taxonomy): domain Eukaryota; kingdom Metazoa; phylum Chordata; class Actinopteri; order Cypriniformes; family Cyprinidae; genus Acrossocheilus; species Acrossocheilus fasciatus. Next base: position 41,776,571 of record CM071942.1, read on the forward strand.
AATACAAAGATTTATATATATATATATATATATATATACACTACCATTCAAAAGTTTGGAATCAGTAAGATTGTTTATTATTCAAATTGGAAAGAAATTAATACTTTTACTCAGCAAGGACACATTAAATTGATCAAAGGTGAAAGTGAGGACTTTTACATTGTTAGGATTTTTTTTAAATCATTATTAAAATGCTGTTATTTTCAATTGTAATAATATTAGACTTTTTTTTTTTTCTTTACTGTTTTTTGATCAAATAAATGAATGCGGCCTTGGTGAGTATTCTTTCAAAAACATTCAAAACTCTTACTGAATCCAAACCTTTGAGAAATGAAATGAAAAATAAATCTAGTGACTAATCAAATATGGTCAACTCCGGTGCCGCTGTGAGTAAAGTGTATGCACTGTATGTATGTAATGTGTAACATATGGTTCCAATCCAAATATATTTATAGATGAACATTTTATGACACTTTGCTAGACATTTCACTTAGACTTTGTTTGTGTTCGTTCAGAACATTCTGGTGTTTTTCACAAAGCGCTGACCTCCCCGTCCGTCCTCAGACACACTTTCACTGGGGTCTGTTTGTCCTGTGTTTTGTAGCAGTATCGAGACGGCTAATGCTAGTGCCTATACAAGCTTTTGTATCAAACTGTGAATCGATGGTGTTTGATTTCAGCGCCTGACAAAGACAGCAGGAAAGAGACTTTTTTCCATCACATCCCATTTAGGTCAATTCACAGGCTTCTCCTCCTTCTTATTAATGTGTATGTCTCTGAAATGTTAGTCGCTCTACATATAGCGCTTCAGACGTGTGGGTTAATTCACACGTATGCTTTAGTATTCATATAAAGCATGCAAACTTGGTGTAGAAATCATTTTCAGTTAGAAATGAATCAATTTCAGGATTAATTACAAGAAGAGCATGTAACATAGAAAAACTGAAGTATATTTACGTTCACTTCTGTTTACATGTATAATATAAATATGTACGTCAGTTCTGTTTTATTTACCACTTTGAGAAATCTTTGTTTTTTTTTTGTTTTTATTTTATGTTGTGCTATTTTTGACTATGGAAACCCGTTTCTGTGGAATAAAAAAATTAAAAAGGTAATTGTGACTTTTTATCACACAATTCTGAGTGTATATCTCATAATTCAGACTTGCGAGGGAAAAATCTGAATTGCAAGATATAATCTCAGAACTGTGAGAAGCAAAAAGCTGCAATTATTTATTTTTTTAAATATTTTTATTCCGTGGCAGAAACGGGCTTCCAGTTTTTACATTCTACATTTTCAAATTGCTGCTACAATGTTGCAAGTTATTTAGAATGTTGCTTCACGGTTGCTATGGTGTTCTGAGTTTTTTTAGAATGTTGTTATGCGGTCGCTATGGCGTTTTGTGTGGTTTCTACACTCTTAGAAATAAAGGTACAAAAGCTGTCACTGGGGCGGTACCTTTACAAAAGGTACACTTTTGTACCTATTAGGTTCAAATATGTACACTTTAAGTACTAATATGTACCTTTAAGGTACCAAAATAGACCCTTTAGGTACAAACATGTACCTTTTGAAAAGGTACCGCCCCAGTGACAGCTAATGCACCTTTATTTCTGAGAGTGAAGGACGTTGCTTATGAAAAGTCACAGGAAATGCAAAGGTTTAGTTTCAAATTATACTTACTGGAAACCGATCTTCGTTGGAGTTTGATATCTTCTGCACAGAGAAAAGATTAACACAATTATAAACATCATCATGAAATAACTTAAATATGACACATACTGTACACACATTATCTCCCATCTTTGTTGGCGTTTGCGTCACTGGCGATCATTTGTAAGATCCATTGAAGGTCATTGATCTGCTGGGAGTTGGGTTGTGTTGTGTACAGTAGAGGAAACCACCCATAATGCTCTGACACACATCTTCTCAGATGTCCATGTCCTCATTAAGTCTTTAGTTCAGCTGTCTTTTCACAGGGTATTTCCCGCTCTAGGCTTCACATCCTGATCCACATTACTCTGATCGTTTTGTTCCACCAGGATCCATTAAGCCTGGAGGCTGTTGCCTTTGATTTTGATTATTGTTCTTTTAAAGCAGATGTTTAAAGACAGTGATTTAATACTTTCTGGTGTGGTGTGGTGTGGTGGTTAGAACTTAATCTTGGTAACTGAAAGGTTGCTGGTTTAATTCCCATAGTCTTAAAGGGTCTGCATTTGTAATTAGATTTTTATATTTTGGTTTCTAGATTGTTCTGTGTGGTTGAGTTCACTCTTTCTAAGGGATTTATGTTTTTTTTTTTTGCACACTTTAAAGTTACAAGACACTTGATATGAGGTTCATTAATGATTTTGGCTGAATTGTGCATCAAAGTTTAGTAATGCAATTATTCAATGCAATATCTCAGTATGAGTACATAAAACCTGCATGTATATTATATTATATTATTAGCAGATTGCAGTTTTATTTAGTTTTAGATGGAGTGTTTAATGCAAACTGCTAATATATATCATACGATACCAGTCAAAACTTTGGAATAAATATGATTTTTTAATATTTTTGAATCTTAAATCTTTGATCTTCTACTCACAGAGGCTGCATTTATTTGACCAAAAATACAGTAATACTTTGAAATATTATTACAATTTCAAATAATGTTTGGTAAGGTTCAAAGAATTTAATTTATTTCTGTGATGCGCAACTGAATTTTCAGCATCATTACTCCAGTCTTCAGAGTCACATGATCTTCAGAAATCATTCTAATATGCTGATTTGCTGCTCAAGGAACATTTCTGATTATTATCAATGTTGAAAACAGTTGTTAAATCTTTTGTAACATTATGTAACATTGGAAACAAAATGTTTTTGTCACTTTTGATTAATCCTTGATGAATAAAAGTATTAATTTCTTTTTCACAATGTTACTGTTTTTACTGTATTTTTGGTCAAATAAATGCAGCCTTGGTGAGCAGAAGAGACTTGATTACTCCAAATGTTTGACCGGTAGTGTACAATCTTTCTTAAATCAGTAAAGCTCTGACTCACCGGTTGGAAGGAAGCTGGTGACGGCGATCAGTAAGAACGATGCCAGCAGACAGGTGAGGATCCAGGCAGCAGACTTCCAGTATCTGCGCAGACCGTCTGACACACGCTGACCGTTCATGGCAGAATAGATCCAGCTGGATGCCTAAAGCACAAACAAACACCTTCAGTGAGTGCTTTAACTTCTCAAGATCAGTTTATCCGCATGCAGTTTGACTTTTACTGCCGCTTCTTCTCACTGTAGTTGTTTGACACCACACAACGAGGTTATTACAGTAACTAGGCTACTACTGAGTCTGCTTTTCAGTGATTGGACAGCTTCTCCTCATAGTATGTTATGTAAAAACACACATGCACTTACAACATCAACAACAACAAATGCTCAGCCTGCAGGCCACAGGCCGTTCTGGACAGACACGTATTGATATATGAGAGCAGACCGATCGTTTGTGTGACCTGCTGCTAATAAGCTGTCCAGAGAGGTTTTTATGCTCCAGAGATGGTGTAAAATGTAATTATATGTAAATGAGTGATGCATTTTATGTATTTTTGCATGTGAAAGACATATTTAGATGTTTTTAGTTTGATTGCACGTCCAACTTTGACCCATTTTCCCAGACCCAGATAAACACATTCAAAACACTGCTACTATGAGTACACAGACCAGACTTTAAAGTCAACAAGAAATCTTTCCTAATTCATATTCATAGTCTTATTGTGAACGATAAGTTTCTGCACAGAATTTCAATGCAAAACATTTTTTGGCTAATGGCATGAATTCCTGTAGCTCAAACAGTAAAGCATGATGCTCGCAATGGCAAGGTCATGTGATTCGTTTGATTATTAGGATATGCATGAACATATCCATGTAAACCTCGAATGCAATCGCTTTGGATAAAAGCATCTGCCAAATACAGTCATGGCCAAAAATATCGGCACCCTTGGTAAATATGATCAAAGAAGGCTGTGAATCTGCATTGTTAATCCTTTTGATCTTTTATTTTAAAAAAAATCACAAAAATCTAGCCTTTCATTGGATAATAAGAATTTAAAATGTGGGGAAATATCATTATGAAATAAAGGTTTTTTTCTCAAATACACGTTGGACACAATTATTGGCACCCGTAGAAATTCTTATAAGTAAAATATCTCTGAAGTATATTCCCATTCATATTCACAATTTTCCAGCCATGGCTTCCTGTTTCACAGAAATATAAATAGGAGGGAAAACAAAGCCCAAATTCCCTTAATCATCCATCACAATGAGAAAAACCAAAGAATATATTTCTGATGTGCAGCAAAAGATAATTGAGCTTCACAAATTAGTGAAGTGGCTTTAAGAAAAGAGCTGGAGCAGTGAAAATTCCCATTTCCACCATCAGGACAATAATTAAGAAATTCCAATCAACATAAAATGTTAGGAAACTGCCCGGAAGAGGACGTGTGTCTATATCGTCCTAATGCACAGTGAGACGGAGAGTTTGAGCGGCTAAAGACTCTCCGAGGACCACAGCTGGAGAATTACAGAAAATAGTTGAGTCTCGGGGTCAGAACCCTTAAAAAAATTGTCAAACAGGACCTACATCAGCACATGTTGTTCGGGACCATCATGGTGAGACTCATTAAACCGAAATATGCAATAAACATTAATTTAACAACATTAGATGTAACATACAACCCCATTAAACATAACTGATAAGAAAAAACTAAGAAGAAACCTAGTTATTTCAAAGAAAAAACATCAAATTCAAACAAAATTTGAAATGCAACGAAGGGAATTCTGGGAACGTCAATTTACGTTTTTTTTCCCTGTAAATTTTACATTCTTTTTCACTTCCAAAAACGGTATTTCACCGTAAAATTGTCTGAAATGTCTATTACAGTTTTTCACCGTATATATTAGGGGAACTTACCGTTAACCATTTAACAGGTTTTTACCGTAGCTTTTTCACAGTTTTTTACCGTTAAAATCACGGTCATTTTTTACAGTTTTCAAAAAGTATTAAATAAAAGGATGCCGTTAATTGTGGCCAATGTGTATTAGAGAAAAACATTTATTTCATAATGATATTTCCCCCCATTTTAAATTCTTATTATCCAATGAAAGTTTAGATTTTTGTGATTTCTTTTTAAATAAAAGATCAAAAGGATTAACAATGCAGATTAATTTCCACAGCCTTCTTTGATCATATTTACCAAGGGTGCATATTTACCATGACTGTATGTAAACCAAGTCCCAGTCAATTTCTGATGAATGCAATCCAGTCCTGTCTACTTTTTCTTATCCTATTTCTCTCAGAAATATGTTATATTACCAAATGTTAAATGCACTACAAATATTTAATGTGGACTTTAATGTAGAGAGGAGAATCCCAATTGTTGAAAACACTGACCTTCATGACATTTCTGACGGTTTTTGTTTTCATTTCAATTTTGTTTTTTTCAAATATATTTTGTGTGCCATTTCTATTGTCATTATTATTATGTTAAATATTTCTAAATAGTTTAAATGTATTTTTATTTCAGTTTTAATTTAAGCTTTTATTAATTTTAGTACTTAAACTTCAACTTGTTTTTTTCATCTCTCTCTCTCTCTCTCTCTCTCTATATATATATACACACAGTATACACACACACACACACACACACACACACACACACACACACACACACACACACACACACACACACACACACACACACACACACACACACTATTAAGATTTTATTTATTTAATTGAATTTTTTTTGTACCAGTACCTGGTCCATCTAAAGATTGTAAACCTTTGCACTAATTAATGCGTATTGTAGTGATTTTTGTAGACCTATAAACTGAATTCAGCTGTTGTGAGGTTACATGTGGATTTTGCCTTGTTTACGACATTGAAATCGAATCTCGGATCGCAGAGTAAACTTATTATTATCAGTTTTGTAAACGCAACACATCTCTTATATTCTGTTTATATCCTTATATTCAAGTTCATAACATTTCTTTCTCTTTTTGTTTTTTCCTAAATCCCTCCTGACCTTACGCTGGAATGCGTGTAAATGGTGGGATTGAGCTCTGGATCTCGGCTCTGGTGGAGAATATGATATTCTGCGGCGCAGATAGTGAACATTCCGGGCCTCGGGCGCACAAAAAGACATTTCTGCTGTCTGTGGTCGCCATCGTCAGCGGCTAAACGCTGCTTCCTGCGAATCTGTCACTGGGACCGTCCTGAACGCTCAGGCACCGATGACACCGCTGGGGCGCCTCTTGGGTGCGGAAGGGGGGCAGATCGTGGAGACGGGACAGAAAGCATTTAGCCCTGGTTAACTGGTTATACCTGTGAGAATCTGGGTTATCGTAGTTAACTAAAACCATAAATATATATATATATATATATATATATATATATATATATATATATATATATATATATATATATTGTTTATTATAAAGCTTTTATTTTATTTTTATTTAGTTAAATAATAAAATAAATATCAAATGAAATGAAATATTTAAAAATAAATTTTATTTAAGCTATTTTCCAAGGCAGCATTTGCCATTTTAGTTTAACTTGATGTATTAAAATAAGTAAAACTAAAATAAAATTAATAAAATATACATCAACATTTTTGAAAACAACAAAAACTAATAAAAATGACAAAAACACACAACAAAATTACTAAAACTTTGACTAAAATTAATATGAAATCTAATTCAAAATAATAATAAAAACTGTATCAGTATCTTAATGATACTAAAATAAAACTGCTGAGAACTAACCATCAGATCAGCATATGCTTCAGCCCAGGGTTACTATAAGTAACTAAAACTAAACCCATTAAAAGAAAAAGAAAAAACTTTAACGTGAAATATTTATTAAAAAAATTATTTGATTTCAGCTAGTTGCAAAGTCAAATAACTAGAACCGAAAAAATAAAATAAAAATAAATAAAAATAATTTATTTAAAAAAAAAAAAAGACAAAAGCACAACATAATGACTAAAACTTTAACAAATATTAAAATGAAAACAGACTAATTCAAAATAATAATAAAAACTATAAAAGTATCTACCAAAATAACATTGCTTCAGCAGCAGTTGGCATAAATGGACGCTCAAAGGGAAAATTGTATTGTAAGAGATCTCATGCAGCTGCCTCAAAAGTCAGAAAACTTGCAGTAAGCATATAAAGCAGCCAAAATATAATCTAAGTCTAAACCTCTATCTGACAGCCACAGAAAGCACCTCCTCACCGGCCAAGAATAAAATCCCATTCGCATTCACTTTCTGATCTGCTTGCATTTGAAGAGCTAAAACCCTGACGCTCAGATTGTGCAGCCAATTAGCTGCTGAGAACTTTCTAACGCGAGCCTGCAGACAAAATGGTGCGGTTGTGAAGGCCTGAAAATGAATCTAGTCACCAATATTATGTTTTTCAATACTCCATTCATGGCTGGATGCAGCACGGATTCACCAGGGAATAATGTTGGCTTTTGTGTCGCCTGTGTTTGCCCTCCCTCTCTCTCCTTCTCACGCTGACAGATCCCAGGCGCTCGCGAAAATACCCCAAGATAAACCGGGAGAGAACTGTCATCTCGCTTTTGACTTCAAACTGGATTTTGATTCAAATTCACAGTCAAAAGATTAACTTTGATTGTTTTCTTGTTTCTGATGTCATTTCTTTTCAATTAAGACTTTAAAGAAACAGGTGCAACAGGTGAACCTTAAGTCTAAATAATTGATATTTAAAAGAACCTACTTTTGAGAAATAACTTAAATATATGTGAGATTTAATATCTATAATTTAATTATATAGTTAAAATGATATATATATATATATATATATATATATATATATATATATATATATATATATATATATATATATATACACATACACACACACACACATTAAATTATATAATAATTTTATGTATAATTTTGCATAAAGCAACTTGTATTTTAAGAAGCAATAATTTCAATAACTTTTTCCCACAATAACAGAATTCAAAAATATTCTTTTTAATTTAAATATATTTTATTTTTGCATAAAGCATATTTTGAAAAGTAGTTTAAGCAATAATTTCAAAATAGCAATACAAGATATTAATTGTAAAATGATCTTAAATTCTGCCCCATAATGAGAATGATAAACATACCTTAGTTGAAAAGCAGTTTTCTTCACAGACACGAGAAAAGTATATTTTTCCCAACGAAAATAGAATTTTTAATGACTACTTTTCTCACAAAAGTCCACTGTGCTTTATATTCAGATGGCTTGCTGCTCACAGGAGGCTTCTCCAGCTCTCAGAGTTAAACCTTGGCTGGGAAAAGAGAAAAACCGTAGTGCATCCAGCTGAAGAGCCACGAGGTCTTACATCTCACTAACCTTGTGAGTCTATAAGTACCTGGCTGCTTGAGTACGTATTACGTAAAAAAAAAATAAAAAAAAGACAACAGCATTGTATGTTAATGCGCTGACACCTAGTCCTGCCTGGTTTATGTGAATAAAGAGGAAAAGGGAGGAGGAAAGAAGACAACACTGAAAGCCGGCCCTTCACAGCTATCCCAGCATCTCTGGTTTCAGCTTGCACTCACGAAAGGTGCGGTTCATCCACAGCGCTCTGCAGGTGTGTGCTTTTGTGTTATATCTGCCTAGCTCTCACATTTTGCATATAAAACCAAATTTTGAATCTTTATTATCAGGCTTTAATGTTCTGGCCATCAGAACTGTCCTTCTCCTCTGCTGGATCAATAGCGTTCGGCCGCAGCCACAATATCAGTTCAATGGCTTTCATCGCGCTAGAGTTTGGACAGCTTCCATAATCATTACCGCCCATGTGTGTTTGTGAAGTGTTTTACCCCAACCAGCCTTTGACCCATTTCAATTTCAATCCATACAACACAAAGCCTTAATGCACCAAATGCTACAGGTTGTGAGAGATTGACAACTTAGTAGTTGAATTTAACCATGTTCAATGTTATTGTAATTTTCTGGCTCTGTTCCACAACATTAGGAGCTACCTAATTATTATTATTATTTTTTTTTAAATCCAAGATGTTATTTAAAATGAGAGAAATAGTGAATGTATAAGATTAATTTGTTTAATACCAGATAAAACATTTTAATCTATTTAAAAATGGTATGTTTTGTGCATTTTTATGCCTAAAAAAAGGATCACAATTAAAATGAAAGCAATCTGCGTACTCCCAGCTGATGTAGGTGTCAAAAACAAATTAGAGGTCTGCAATCTAAATAAATGTCTTTAAGATATTTATTTAGTTCATAGGAGTGAAGGCTTTCAGCCAAAATGTTAGTGTTAAAAAAATCCCAATATGTAAGATTATTTGTACTTACTGCATTAAAAAAAACATTCCATTCATTTATAATACAAAGTTTAAACAAACTAATGAACTTAATGTCATGCATAATTGTCAGTCACATATATGAATGAAACAAGAATGAGATTGTTATGGTGCATAAATTATAGTTTTAAATACACTATAAACATATATTTATCATCAGAAAATTAAATTTATTATACTTTATGTAAGCCAATCTAATTTATTTTAATTATATAAATCTGGTTGTTATACACCTAGCCATATATAGATATGTTCAGACTTTTTAACTGATTAAATTTAATTGTTTTCACAAGTGAAACATTTATGCTGATTTTTTGGAATTTGAATAAATATGGTTTTGAAATATGATTATTTAAATAAATTGAAATGGAGGCAAATACTTAAAGGAATAGTTCACCCAAAAATGAAACTTTGCTCACCCTCAGGCCATTCATGATATAGACGAGTTTGTTTCTTCATCAGACTTGGAGAAATTTAATATTCCATCACTTGCTCAGCAATGGATGCTCTGCAGTGAATGGGTGCCGTCAGAACGAGAGTCCAAACAGCTGATAAAAACATCACAATAATCCACACCACTCCAGTCCATCAGTTAATGTCTTGAGAGGACAAAAGCTGTGTGTTTGTAAAAAAACAAATCCCTCCAGTGAAAAAGGCCACCTGATGTTGTCTCTCACATCAAAACCCAACCACATATTTGTTTAGAGCCGTTTTGGACTGTTTTGGCTTGAAAACAGTGCAGATTTCTCACCTGATTCAGACCAGACCACTTTTTCAGTGGAGGATTATGGATTAATAGTTATGTTTTTTATAAACACACTGTCACAAATCAAGCCAGAGACAACAGGTAAGTGAACTAAAGGCAGGTTTATTAACAGATATTGCAGAGGCAAATTGTCTGGAGCTATGGCAGGTAGGGGTGGGAATCGCAGGGTACCTCACGATACGATATAATCACGATACATGGCTCACGGTAACGATAATATCACATTACAACGATTCTGCGATTATCAATATATTTCTAGAAAATCCTATAATGATACATCACGATATCTAAACAAAATGCCTGTGAAAAGGTTAAGTGCAAGTTTTCTTTCTTTATTCAAGTTTATTCACATCGTGTCTTTTGCGCGCTCAGGTTCGTTATTTCAAATGTAGACGCGCGGCAAGCACACACACTGCACACTTTTGTGCCACATTGTGGCTCTGACAAGGTTTTGTTTCGTCCTCCATGCCATGTGCAGATTTATGTTTCTGCCGGTCGGTCCCCACTGTTCACACTGCATAACAGGGTGAGCATTTGTTCACATAAAACTGCACGCACCAGCGGCGCTCTCTCTCACTCATATAGTGAGGGAAATCCACCTGCGATCCGAGCGGAGAGGTTAGGATACTCATGAACTGAATATGCGCTCTGCAGTATTAACATGAACAGTGCCTATGGTCCATGCTGATAGCTGTTCCGGGGCAGTTTTTTTAGTTTAGTTTTCATCTCCATAAACATATATATAGCAGTAAAGCTAATGCAGTGGCTGGAAATCTGTTTATCCTTCGTTTCCTCGTGCTTCCCCATCTTCATAGAGAACGCAGTTCATGGAACTTGCTCAGAGTCAGAGTGCTTTGGGAAAATTGCGATTTCCACGCATTTTTAGACACTGTGAACAGGGAGATCCATTTAGAGCACCTTATTGTATTAATTAAAATATCGATATTTGGCGCCAGATATCGATTCTCGTATCACATGGAGAAGGATCGCAATATATTGCCATATTGATTTATTGTCCCACCCCTAATGGCAGGTGAGAATCCAACACAAAGTAATGTTCAGAGATTCTTAGCTGAATACTGATGTTCTTGGTTTCTTTGCAGGTTTGCGGGAGTTCGGGATCCAGGAGCGAAGGAGGGCAAAGTCGGAAGATCTTTGGGAATCTAGAGGTAAGGAAAACAGGCAAGCAGAATTCAGAGAGTCTAGTATAGTTCAGTGTAGTGAACGGTTGACCAGATGGTGTGTGACTGGAATGAGCGTGCTTAAGAATGGTGACTTGATTGTAGACGACAGGTGCGGGGAATCAGAACTCAGGTGAGCATGATCTAGTGTAAGTTGTGGCTGGTGATTCGCTGACATTACCCCCTCCTCCAGGGGTGGCTCCCTCAAGCGACCTCTGGGTGTGGGACGATTAGGATGGGTCCAATGGAACTCTTCCAGCAGCATGGGGTCAAGAGCACAGTCTCGTTTCCTCTGGTCCATATCCTTCCCAATTTACTAGTTATTCCAGCCAGCCTCCCAGCCACCATGAAGCCAGGATCTCCTTGACCTGATAGATGGATGGCTGTTCTAGGATTTCTGGTGGAGGAGGTTCATCTGGGTCTGTGGGTCCTGGTGCAGAAGGAGAGAAGGGTTTAAGGAATTCTGTACCTGGGTGGAAGTTGTAGCTGGTAGGTGACTTCATTAATCTACCCCTTTATCGGGAACAGACCAATGTATTGGGGACTCAGCTTCTTGCAAGGCAGGCGGAGGTGCAGATCCCGGATTGATAACCATACCTTCTCTCCAGGATGGTAGGTGGGAGTTGAGGAACGCCAGGCAGCAGCAAAGGTTTTATGCCTCCACACTGCACATTGAAGGTGGACGTGGGCTGAGTCCCACACTCACTCGCTTGCTCGGAACCAGTAGTCCACAGCTGGAACCTCCGATGGCTCTTCGGTCCACGGAAAGGGTGGGGGTTGGTAGCAGAGTATGCACTGGAAAGGCGTGAGTCCGGTGGAGTTTTTTCAGAGGGAGTTTTGTGCATACTCGGCCCATGGGAGTATATTGGCAGTATGCCCAGAGGTAATGCCAGAGTTCCTGGATCTTGTGCTCAGTCTGGCCATTAGTCTGGGGATGATAACTGGAGGACAAGCTCACAGTGACTTCTAGCAGTCGAAAGAACGCTTTCAAAATGTGGGAAATGAATTATGGCCCCCGGTCCGAGACGATATCCTCTGGGACTCCGTTATTCCTAAAGACATGTGCGAATAGAGATTCGGCAGTTTCCAGTGCAGTGGGTAATCCCTTGAGTGTAATCAGTCTACAGGCTTTCGAAAAGTGATCCACTGCCACTAGGATGCAGGTGTTGCCTTCAGAGTTGGGCAAGTCGGTTACAAAGTCAATTCCAAAGTGTGACCACGGCCACTGAGGTATAGGTAATGGCACAAGCTTGCCTACGGGGAGGTGACGAGGAGAGTTAGACATGGCACAGGCTGAGCACCCTCGGACGTACCTGATGACATCACAGGACATACTGGGACACCAGTACCAAGCTTGGAGGAGCGAGAGGGTCCGATGGTTGCCTGGATGTTCAGAGCCCAGTACAATGTGAACTGAGCCCAGAAGAGGTTGTCATTGAGGAACATACATCTTCCCTTCTGGGCCTCCCAGCGGAGCCGGTTCAGTGAGAGTGGCAGCTTGGATATCCTTGTCGATATTCCACACAATGGGACTTACAATCAGGGCTGGAGAGAGAATTGTCTCAGGTTCAGAAGGTGAATCTGATGAATGCATGCGTGACAATGCATCCGCCTTACAGTTGTGATTACCAGGTCAGTAGGTTATGGTGAAGTATGGTGAAGAACAGCGCCCAGTGGGCTTGGCGGGGATTGAGTCTTTTTACATCTCGGTGACATTGGAGGTTCTTGTGGTCAGTAACAACTGTAAAGGGTTCCTCCAGCCAATGTCGCGACTCTTCCAGGGCCAGCTTGATGGCGAGCAGCTCTCTGTTACCTATATCATAGTTCTGCTCTGCTGGGGTCAGTTTCTTAGAGTAGTATGTGCAAGGCTGGAGGCATGGAGGCTCACCATACAGTTGGGACAGCACGACCCCAACCCCGGTGGACGATGAGTCTACTTCCACCACAAACAGGACCTGAGGGTCAGGATGACAAAGGATAGGGGTCGTGCCGAAAGCGGTCTTGAGCTGTTCGAAGGCTTCGTGGGTGCTGGAGTTCCAGGACAGGGACTTGTCCTTACCTCTGAGCAAAGAAGTTAATGGGGCTGAATGCAGACTGAAATCCTTAATGAAGCGACGATAGATGTTCGCGAATCCTAGAAAGTGAAACCCTGGGAAAGAACCTCCTGGATGTAATCCTCCATAGCCTTGCGCTCCGGGATGGACAGGGGGTAAACTCTACCCTTAGGGAGTTTAGCTCCAGGCAGCAAGTCGATAGCGCAGTCCCATGGCCGATGAGGTGGTAGGTGAGTGGCAGCCTGCTTACTGAACACATTCTGGAACCCCACATAATCAGATGGGACAATGGGTTTTTCCAAGGACTCGGGACTTTCAATAAGAGTAGAAGCGATCTGGGCAGTGTGAGGTGTTTGGGAAGGCTTGGGAAGGGTTGAGATGCAGTGTTGATGGCAAAACTCACTCCAGCGAGTTACCTGACACAAGTTCCATCTGATTTCTGGAGAATGGAGAATGAGCCAGGGGCATCCCAGGATGATATCCACCATGGGTCCCTCCAGTACAAGAAAGGTGATTTTCTCCCTCATGCAGGTTGCCGAACTTGAGCCTCAGCGGTGGAGCTCTGAATTTAACCCCCCCATGCCCTAGCGGTTTTCCCTGGATGGTTTCAACTATGAGCTCCCGGGCTTGGCGTGTACAGGGCAAATGCAGATGTCTTAGTAGGTCCTATGAGATGAAATTGACCAAGAAGCCCGAGTCGACGAGGGCAGGGACTGCAACATTGTGATCTCACCGCTGGACGTGGGGCACAGACAGGGCAGGTCCCGATATAATGGTCCGTGGCAGCACAATAGAGGTAGAGTCCAGCCGCAAGCCAGCGAGCATGTTCAGAGGGACTGAGCCGTGTGGAGTCTACCTACATGGGCTCTGGTACTGGGGAACTGGCTGCGGGTGCTGCAAACTGGTGGATGGCTTCGTGAGTGTGGCAGGCTGACAAGCGCTGAGCGATACGATTGGCTCTTAACATGAAGTTCTCCAATCCAACATTGTCATCATAAATTGCCATCTGAGCATGGATTAGGGGCTCCAATCCCTGTCTACAAGCACTGAGAAAAGCTGCCTCATTCCATCCGCTGGACACCTCCAGCATTCTAAATTGCAGAGTGTAATCGTGGATGGATGAGCCACCCTGGCGCAGCCACAGTAGTTGATCTGACACTGGGAGCCAAACACTTCCTTGAAATGGTTAGTAAATGCTTCATAGGAATTAATTATGAGGCTATTGGCGTTCCATATTGCCTTCACCTACATCAATGCTCTGCTGGAAAGGAGAGAGAGAGAGAGAGAGAGAGAGAGAGAGAGAGAGAGAGAGAGAGAGAGAGAGAGAGAGAGATAAAGAAGGTTACCTTGGTGCGCTCGGTCTAGAATTTCTATGGCTGCATCTCAATAAATAGTGCTACTTGAAAGAGAAAGCCACCACACTCAGCTGCGTCACCCGCATAGGAAGGAGGCATGGCATGGGACTGACAGAGGCAGATTGAGGAGGTGGTGCTGGCGTGAGAGTGGCCCAGAGAGTATTCACCAGATCCTCGAGGACATCCGCGGGAGTGGGAGATTGAGGATTCATGGAGGTGACTGTTAAGGTCCAGTCTTCTGTCACAAATCAAGCCGGTACGTCAAACAGGTAAGTGAATTAAAGGCAGGTTTAGTAACAGGTATTGCAGAGGCAAACTGTCTGGAGCTATGACAGGTGAGAATCCAACACAAAGCAATGTTCAGCGATTCTTAGCTGAATACTGATTTTCTTGGTTTCTTTGCAGGTCCGCGGGGATCCAGGAGTGAAGGAGAGCAAAGTTGGAAGATCTTTGGGAATCTAGAGGTAAGTAAAACTAAGTAGCATTCAGAGAGTCTGGTATACTTCAGTGTAATGAACGGTAGACCAGACGGTGAGTGACTGGAATGAGCGTGCTTAAGAATGGTGACTTGATTGCAGATGACGAGGAGATGTATGGGGAATCAGAGCTCAGGTGAGTGTGATTGTGGTGAATCGCTGACACACACAGCTTTTTTGCCATGTGCGGAAGTTTTCTTAGTCTAAATCGCTCACACCATGAGTCTGGACTCATGGGAGGCAGACGGCTCTGACAGTAGCAAATATTTTGATCTTTTGTTCTTTTTACCTATGAGGTCATGTAATTTGAGGACACTGAAATAAGAAAAAAAGGATGAACTATGATTTCATGCAGAAGTTATGTAATCCAGGAATAGTGTGATATCTGGAATCAAGGAATGTCCCGGAATATCACACTAGTTCCTGGATTAAATATTGACTTTCCTTTTGTGCAGTTATCAGATATTTAGTATATTTGTTTCCTGATTTGGCATAATCTGATGTTTCATAAACACTGAAATATAATCAGTCCACATGTACAGTAGTTTTCGCTGTGAAATGACCCATAGATGGAACATCATTTCTATCTAATAATGCAACCAAAAAATATTTTTACACGCTAATTTGATGTTTTATTGTATATTTTATCATTCTCATGATGCCAGTGATGGAAACATACTTCTGTAGCCAAATCTTGGCATTTCATAAACATCTAAATGAGCATTTTCTGGAAAAACTTTATCATTTTACTTATAATAGCAATAGACAAAATGTGCACAAAACTAAATTGAGTTCATATTGTTTGCTAATGGACTTCCATAGACACTATAATTCTGACCCTAAAGTATTTGCATGTTTCCATTCATTCTGTTTGCAAGCATTTTTTTCTGCACCGGTCTTCTGAAAACAATTGGTGTAGGATTTACTTTGAAATAATTGCTAGTAAATTTTGCAAATATTTACAAAGAAATTGCAAGTAACACATTGAATAAGACGTGAAACTTTGAAGTAGAAAGACATAAATATTTCTTGTAAACCATACTCCAGGAATCTTGTGCTTAACGTTTTATTTAACTTCAAAAAAATTATTTTTGTAGTGTATTAGTACCACTTATTTCAGATATCTGAGTCTAAACCTGTTTCCATAATGGGGAAAAAACCAATAAAGACTTTTTGCGACTTTTTATTTCACAATTCTGATTTTTCTTTCTTTCTTGCAATTCTGAGAAAAAAAGTCATGATTTTTGTTCTTGCAGTTCTGAGAAAACAAAGTCAGTTGTAAGATATAAACTCAGAATTCTGTCTTTCTTGCAATTCTGAGTTTAAATTTCACAGTTATGATTTTTCAGAGTTCTTAGTTTACATCTTTCATTTTTCTTTGTTTTGTTTCCGCCACAAAATAAAATAAAGGTAACTGTGATTTTTTTTTATCGCCAAATTCAGCCTTTTTTTTTGCAATTCTGAGTTTATATCTCACAATTCTGTTTTTTTTTTGTTTCCACCACAAATAGAAAAAAATAAAAAAGGTAATTAAAAAGGTTTATAAGTTTATGTTTATATTTATATTTTTATCTAACAATTTTGACATTTTTTTGTAACTTTTTATAGAAAAAAAGTCAGAATTGCAAGGAAAAATTGTCTGAATTGAGAATAAAAAGTCACATTTAGCTTTTTTTTTTTTGATGTCCTGTGGCATATGAATCCAGCTTCCATAGATGTCTGCCCATATTATAAAAACAAAACAAACTATGATTGGCCACTTTACATGTCAGTCAGACAGTCTCTTCCTGTCTAAGTAGGCGGTTCTTGGTCTGAATATAAGCTGCAGTGTTATCCAGAGTTTATGTAGATAAATATCTGGCTCTGTGAGAGATGCACTAAACTCTACAGACATCTAGATACCTACAGATCTCACACACGAAACATGTAGTTGATATTAAGTGGTTCCTCTGCAGGTTGATCTGTAATAACCTCTCAGCAGCAGGCTAAACCCTCCTGAGTGTGTTGGAGACTCTCTCCGACCCGCGGCCTGTAGTGTCCGTCAAATGACAGGCAGAGTCAAAATACGGCTGAGTCTCTTTCACCAGGATAATCTGCGGTCTTTGGGCTCCTGCCTGCTTTTGTAGAAGAAAAAAAGAGAGTAAGAAACGAGAGTAACTTTTGTTTAACAAACAATAATAGATTAACATCTGTTAACAGCTGCAGAAAGATGATATTTGTATGCTTCTGGCTACTGGGAAGAAGAAATAAGCATGAAATGCTTAGTGCATGCGTATACAGCCGAACGCACAATCCATTTAATAGCGTGTGTGAATTTTGATTTTTTTGCTAATTTGAAATATTTTAATGTGAGTGTGGCAAGTTGTTTTTGTGATTTGCCCATTCAAGTAGACAGGTGGAATAATCCTGCTTGTTATATGTAAATATTTATATGTTTATATATATTTACTTTTCAGTGTATCACCTATTGAAGAATTTAGCAACGTATAAGGTACAGTTTGTGTTTGATTCTTGTCCAAGCTGCCAGTTGGTGCACTTCCTTCCCCATAATCCCACTGGGCAGGGTTGGCGGTAGTTGGGAGGGGACGGCGGTGTCGCATTGTTTCTTACAGTAACCTGAAGTGTCTGTGGCCGCTCTGCAGGACCTCATTGGCTCTCGCTGTCTGCCAACCTGTTTTTCACCAGATGCTCCGGCTGCCAGAAAGTAGGTTACATAAAAAGAAGAACACAAAAGGAAGTAGGAAACAGACACACAGCTGATCCACAAATCACAAAGGTGATACAGAGAATGGCACTGTAAAAAACAAACAAAAAAAACTTCCCCTAACCTAAAAAATGCGGGAACCTATTGCGCTGCAAGTAATTTAACTAATTCTCTCCCATTCAAATTTTAACAACTTAAATACTTTTGTTCAACTAATGAGTAATTAAAATGAAGCCAGTAAATAACAGGGGCCACATAGTTGTTTTACGCTGCAGTGCATCCTGGGAACGTGTACAACATTGTTCAGCATAAAATTGTTTGTTCAGATGATTTCATTTGGAAAGTTGGGACAATTTTTGAACAAGTTTCAGACAAATGCTTGAGAATCTAGGTAAAGTCAACAAAATAACTATTGTTAGTAACATGTTTAGCGTTTTCTTGTTCAGTTCACATAAAATAATAAACTGAAAAATCTTGATATATTCTAAACGATTTTGCAAGTAGCTTTTTTTTTGGATTTGTATCTGAGAAATAAAAGTTTTAAAATGAATTAGCTGAAAACAAAGTTTGAATTGCAATTTCAAATCTGTTTTTAACATATTAAAAAATGCAAATACTGAAAAATATTGAGAGCTGACCCAAGTAGCTGGAGTTTAAAGTAAAGAAAATAAAATCTTGACTTTCACATAAACACTGTTGAATATACTGTATATATATACATATATATATATATATTTCTATTGGAATTGAATAAATAAAACAAAGATTATTAAAGAGTATATTTTACTATTGCTTAGACAATTTCTTGTTTAATTCACTTACTTGCTGATTATTTGTGAAATTTACTAGGAATTTTGGAGTGAAAATTTTCCAGTGCAGTGCCAATTATAGTATTAAAGAAATTTTTTGGTAAAACAGCTTGTTATTTTGTACTGTTCAGGATTAAATGTATATTATTCTGCAATGTGAAAAGGACCTGACTGCATAAACTGCGACAGATTGATTGTGCGCTTATTGTTTAGATGTGTTTTCTCTGACACTAAATACGCTAAAGCTTTTATAATACTTAAGGACTCATATGTTTTTTCGGGGTTTTATTGCATGGTTCGGTGTGTCTGTTGTATTTAGGTTGTGGGAACATTGCTTCAGGGTGACAGTATAGCTTTCCATCATTATGTTCTCATACAGATCTCTCTCAAACCGCATCTCATTCATATTAACTACTGTACATAGACTGGAGATGTACATTAATAAAACATCACACATTCAACTAGTCTTTGCTGACAGCACGAACATGGAAAGGTCAGAAAGGTTTTGCTTTTCTGCATGCTTTGATTTTATGAAGTCTTACTGAAATCTGACGGCCTCCTCGTGTGTTTGAAGGTCACGGTGAACTTGTCTAAGTTTCTCAGTGTTGTATAACAGTGTCACATGTACAGATATGCATGTCATGAATCCACACGTTCCTCTCCTGAATCCTGTGGCTGACCACGTTGACTTTTATCAGACACTTTTCTGTCCCTCAACTGTGTTGGTGAAGCTGTTTTCACAGAACTGACACGGTTGATTTTTATATCTATACTTTAGATCTAGTGAAGTGCTGCGGTGATTTTACCACATTTAAGAGGTGAAAGCTCTGGTTAGAGAAGCTTTGGTGAATCACGATGAATAGATGGCTGAGAACCATCAGTTACAGTATCTGTCAATTCTGTATTTGTTATTTGTTTTATTTTTTATTATTAGACAGAATTGTATGCTCTGTATTTTACACAAAAATTGTCAATAAATAATGATAGTAGGGTCATTCCATGTCAAATCAACCAAATTTCAAAAACTTAAATTTTTGATTTTGTTAATATTTTTTTTTCTGTAGAAAGGTAAACATGTATAGTGATGAAAGCCAAAATGTTAAATGTCACAGATGTAGATTTACTGAATAATCCACTATTTTGTAGAGGGTGTGACAATTGACTTTAAAAATGACTTTAGAAAGATGACAGCATCATTATATTATTTTACACAGAGATTGGTAGGTCTATTAGTAAAATCGGTTGACTTTAGCAATCTTTGTAGCATTACGATGACCATTCAAATATGGGGAAAAAGTGGAGTTCTTTTCTCCACAGTTTGCATGCCTGTAACTCATTAAGCATTAAGATATCTTAATATCCTTTTAGATTTGGGGTCTTAACAAACTTTCCATTTGGCATCTTCATTTTTAAGGCCCTGTATGGTTCAGTTCCAGAGATACTGGGAGCTAAAAAAGGCTTCAAGACTAAATTGATAAATTGTACAAATTATCAGCGGTCAAAAACCAAATGCTGGTCACTTTGCATACAGATGATACTTCATTTTTAAGGCCCTATATGATTCAGTCCCAGAGACGCGGAGATGTCAATCCAGCCCCAGATTCAGATTGTTGGATAATACCCATTTTCAGTGGTTGAAAAGCAAATGTCTGTCAGCCGTCTGTCGTGTGTGTCATGTGTTCCCGCCTCTTGTTTCCATATTTGGTCATGTTCCTGTCCTTGTTCTGTGATTATTAGTTTATTCAGTTCAGGTGTGTCTAATTATCTGTTTGTCATGTGTATTTAGTTCCTGCCTGTTTAGCTTTCGTCTGCTCTACTCGTTATTCCCTGGTGTTACTGTCTGTGTTTGCCTTGCCTTGTCTTGCCCTGCCTTGTTTGGGTTAATTAAAGACTATTATTTTGTTACTCCTCGTCTCTGTATTCCTCGTTCCTTCCTGCTGTGTGCATCATGAAAATGTCTGATACTAACTCTATTTAAAGAGGAAAATCGGAGGAATAAATAATGTTGAAATTAAAATTGCAGCTTTTACCTTCTCTCAAGAGAATTGCATTGAAGAAACATGTCTGAGTAAAATTGATTTAATATATAATACTTTAACCAGAGAACAGTAATATTTATTCTTAATTTGACTTTTTTCAAAGTCATTGTATTTTTACTAAATTTATAGCAGTTTCGGTCCCACTTTACATTAGGTGGCCTTAACTACTATGTACTTACATTTGAATTAATCATTTGGTACAATGCACTCATTGTGTACATACATGTTTTTACATTGTACTTATATTTTTAAAAATACCTATATGTAATTACATCTGTAATTAATTTCTGTAATTACATTTATAATTACACTGTTGACCCATCTCTCACACTTTAACCCACCCTTAAACCTACCCAGACCACCAAACCTGTCCCTAACCTTACCCGTATCCCCCCTCAATAGCAGCAATAGTGTTTTGCAAAACAGTATGAACACAATAAGTACATTGTACTTATTTTTTTGTTGTAAGTACATAGTAGTTAAGGCCACCTAATATAAAGTGTGACCGCAGTTTCTACTAAATTATAGCTATGATTATGTTCAGGATAGCATACTACTCCTATAGTAGTATGTACTATATACTGTGCCAGTATGGGTATTTTTTTTTTTTTTTGTATGCATAGGAAAAAATGTACGGAATATGACAATGTATCCCAGAATGCATTGTGTTTGACCTTCTATCTCCTGTGTAATGAATGAACCAATTGTGATGTTTTTTTTTTTTTTAAGCAGCGCTTTCTTGTTTAATTGCTTGTATTAAAAAACTGGAAATGCCACCTTAATATTTTTCTGAGATGATACCTGGATTAAATATGCAACGTAATGAAGTCAAATGGCAACAGTGTAGCATAATACTGCATGAAATGCATATTGGTAATGATGCATACTGTTTCACTTAATACGTTTAGGCCAATTTCATATGGTTCTGTTAACCTTGAATATGATATCAGATATTTATGTTTCACTCCCTCTGGGTTGTTCACACAAATAAAGAAGCGAATTAGAAAGCAAGTGACTCAAGTGTCCTGGAATGAAGACGTGTACAGTATGTGAGATCACAGCCTGAAGCTGCAGGATCATCCATCACAAGGTTTTTGTTGGACTCCATGAATGAATTAATAGCGATTTACTGAAGGTGTAGCTGCTCCAGTTTGCCAATGAGGATCATGTTGTAGCTTCTGGGTTTTATAATTGAGAACAAAGTATCAAAACAACACAAATATATACAAATATATGCATTCGGTTATGTGAGATGGTAAAGTGTTCTGATGACAGTTTGAAGAAATAGTGTTAAGTATTGTTTTTGTGAATCTTTTTTTAGTTTTTGGAAACTCTAGTATGACCTGGAGCTATAATATGACAGAAACATATAAACTGATCTGATGAGTCTATAATGCAAATAACGTATTTTAATTTCTAAAAGAACAAATATACATTTAAAATAAATATAATAATACAAAGTTCATTGCTGAACCTAAAAACCATCAAAGAATCGTTCTGATTTTTATTTAAAGGAGGTTTGGGACAAATTATTGTCAAATTGGTGATATTAAAAATAATGAGAGTAGTATCATTCATACTACGATACTAAGTTATTACTTTGATAATAATGAGAATAAACATTATTAAGAAATATCTGATTGGAAGGAGTTACTCAAATAATTATGGGTAATAATGAGTTCTCAGCCATTCGTGATCTTTCCCAAGGCCTAATTCTGTCAGAAAACCCTGCAGAATAAAAGAGGTTATAATGTGGGTGAATCCTAATGTTTCTCCATAGAGGAACAGAACAGTATTGACAGTCGTTCTATGTACATGGTCTTTGTTGACTGACACGTGTGTTCCTGTAGGTCCTGTAATACAGATTCATTTTCCTGGAAATGCTCGTCTTTCCCAGAACCTCCTCCTTTCTAATAAAGCTTCCTCTTTCCTTTACTTACTTTTTTTTGTGTGGCTTTTTTCATATTATTCTCCTAGTTTCTATGCTGTGTTTGTTATTATGCTTTTCTTCTGTTGTTTTTGGGAACACCTTTATCTTATGATTTATTTACTTAATTAGGTGATTTTTTTTTTTGTGTCAAATGAATAATTTGTGTAAAAAAAAAAAAAGGAATTATTGTGCAGAATATTCACTTGATCTCTTCTTTACTATGAAAATTGAAATCTAATGCTCTGGCAATTAAACACAATAAGACTTCTAAAACATTTTTAATATATTTTATTGGTAACACTTTACAATAAGGTCTCTTTTTTATTTTAACTATGCATTAACTAACATGAATGAACAATGAACAATATATTTTTACAGAATTTATTAACCTTTGTTGATGTCCTTGCAGTGCATTATGAAACCTTATTGTAAAGTGCTACCCTTTTATTGTGCATAAGGTCACTGTTTAGAATAAACAAACAAACAAACAAACAAACAAAAAAACAGTATTCTGGTGACCAAACTAAAAAACTTTAAAAAACTAAAAACTTTATTTTTTTTTATTAAATATATATTAATTATAGATTAAAAGGTCAGTGTGGAGAGCAAACCCCCCAAAATAGATACATTCTGGTGATCAAATTAGTTAAAAATATTAAGGAAAAGTGCCAAGCAGAATATTCCTGATTTAAAAAAGAAAAAAGAAAAAAAAAAGAAAAATATTTATTATTAAAAGGTCAGTCTGGAGAACAATACCAAACAATAAAGAAATTTTGGTTACCAAATTATTTTAAAATATAAGAAAAATGTGCAAAGCAGAAAATTCCCGATTTTATTATTATTATTTTTTTTTAAATATATATTTATTATAGATTAAAAGGTCAGTGTTGAGAATATGCCACAAAAATATAGATTTCTGGTGACCAAATTAATAAAAAATATTAGGGACAAACGGAAAGACAGAAAATTCCTTTTGTACTACAATTTTATGTACTTTTATAATGTATATTTATTATGGATTAAAAGGTCAAATATTAGGAAAAAGTACAAAGCGTAAAACGTTGTAACACTTTTTAACATATATTTACTATAGATTAAACTGTCAGTGTATTGAACAAGCCCATTGCAAATATCACATTTTAACACTTTTAAATAAAGTTACACTAAATGATAAAATATTGAATTATTATCAGCCCTTTAAAATAGAAAAAAAAAAAAATTCCCTAAAATGATTAAATAGTGAAGCATGTAAATACGAGTGTTGTACTGTCGCCGGGTGTCCAGCAGCGGTCGCTGTGTCCTCAGTGAAGCTCTGATGTCCAGAGCCGCAGCCGGACATTGGTGATGTGGTGCACTGAAGCAACTGGTGCTTAAGACGCGTTTACATCGACAACAGCAAACAACGAGTAATATCGCGCTGACGCGGTTTCTGGAGGATTACTGCGAGTTTAAACGCGTCTTTCGGAGGTTTCCAGTGGAACCGAGCAGTATATGAAGCGCATCTTGAAGTTTTCGCGAGGAGGAAGGTCAGTGTTTATATCCCGCTTGTTTATTCTCTCATTAAAGTCTCTGTGCAGATATTGACACGCGTCTGACAAGAGACTTTTACTGTAGCGTGACACTTAAATGTTTTGTTTTAGGGACACGCGATACATTGTATCAGAGAGTTTGTGTATCATCGCGCTTTTGTATCTTTGTATCATCGGGTTTGTGTCAGTGTATCATTGTGACTGTGTGCAACTGTATCATTGTGTTGTGCTTCTTAAAGAATCAAACTAATAATAACATTTACCGCGTTTTCTCTGCAGATTTCTGAGGGACAGTGGTTTTGGTGTTTTCTGTGATATATAGGTGAGATTCAGCATGCATGTTACATTCTCATATTTAACATCTCGTGTGTGTGTGTGTGTGTGTGTGTGTGTGTGTGTGTGTGTGTGTGTGTGTGTGTGTGTGTGTGTGTGAAAGGAAATGAGTTGTCAGTTGTTTTGGAATATGCCTGGAATGACGCCAAATATATTTACAAAAAAGTTGTCCTGTCTCTTACACACACCCAGTCAAAAGTTTTGACACACTCAAAACCCTTTAATATACAGGTTTATGCTTAAATATTTGAAATGGGTTTATAAACATACATTTTGCTACAAATAAAAACTGTTTAAGTTGTCATTTGCATCACGTTTTGATCACTACATCATTACCATATTTACATTTGTGTTATTTTATAGACTTTATTATTATTATAAAACTTTGAAATTAATTATAACAGGGTGTGTTTTGACTGTCAGGGTTTATATTGTTTATTTAGCATGTTTAGTTTTGCTTGTTCAAACAAGTGCAGTATTGGTGCATTCTTCTTGAAAGTTCATATTTAGCATTTGGGAAGTTGTAGTTGCAACATTGGGAGCTGTCACTTTGGTCAGAGCAAGATGGAGATGTTTTTCTACAAAAAAAAAAAAGTCCTATGCAATATATGAAAAAATACTTGTATATGTTTTTATATTTTTTTATATCAATATATTATTTTTTTAACATTTTATAAAATTTGTCTTTTTTATATTAATATATATATATATATATATATATATATATATATATATATATATATATATATATATATATATATATATATATATATATATATTATCACATACTGATAAAAAAAAATGTATAGCCTGAATGCACTTTAATTCGCTTTGGATAAAAGCATCTGCTAAATATATAAATGTAGATGTGTATTAAATTTGAAGTAAACTGGATTGTTATATTCTATCGTAATTGTACACTACTGTCATATTTTGTACATGCAACTTAGCTAGTTCTGTTGTAACTGAAACATTTCTATAATTTTAATAAGTGCATCAAAATTGCCATCAATACAGACGCTGCATCTATTTTGTCTGCAATGTTTTCTCAATGACAAACTTGGAAATTCGAGATGATGTTTAGGGTGATCACAAGTCCTTTTTTCCTGGATATGTCCTTGCTGGGATTTCTAAATAATGCTATAATGTCCAGGTTTTGGCTTGGTTTTATAAGGTAATGACGACATGCGAGAAGGCAGAATCTAGAGAGAACGATCAAAGCAATGCAAATTCACATGCATATAATGAGGACTGTGGAGGGACCGTTTAAAGCAAAACAAAGCCACAACCCTAAAAATGTTGATATCTTGGCTGGGAAAAAGACAGCGTATTGTCATTCTAGTTCATGTGCATAAATACGATCTTTCTGACTTCTTGACTTGAATGCACCATATTTCCTGAGCTCTTCAGTGACTGATTGCATCGTGTATCAGTTTGTTTGTAAAGATGGTGCATGTGATCATAACAGCAGTGTTGGGGGAAACACATTACACGTAATGTGAGTTACGTAATCAGATTACTTTTTCAAGTAACTAGTAAAGTAGTGCATTACTTTTAAATTTACAAGAAAATATCTGAGTTACTTCAAATACTCAGATACGCCAATTAGGCTACTTTGCCTACTTTCAACATGCATTTACTCATCTCACTTGCAGCAACACAGATTCAGTATTCCTCAAAATGAATAAGAACTGTGAAAAGCAAACGCAGAATATGATGCATTGCAAACCTGCAATAATTAAATATGTTAAATAACACGAATATCCTTTATGTATTTAATCCAATTTTATTAACCAATATCTTTCAATGATCCAGTTCAACCATATTAATTGATCTTATATAAACATTTGTTAAAAATTTTTATTACTGAAGAGAGTTGCGCTTTCTTCTCCTGCGTTCTGTTCTTCATGGAATCCAGAATGGATTTGAGCTGCTCTATGAACAGCTCTACTACAGACGTGAATTTACATTTCCTTCAGCCTGAAGCTTATTTGTTTCACTTTTGATGTGAAAAGGCTTTTACGTTTGCCAAAAATATAAGTATTTTTATATTAAAAACAAACAAGCAAGCCCAGCCCAGATGAGAAAAAGTAACGCAAAATAATGCGTTCCATAAAAATTAACTAAGTAACATTATTAGTTACTTTTTTAGGGAGTAGCGCAATATTGTATTGCATTACTTTTAAAAGTAACTTTCCCCAACACTGCGTAACAGCTGTCTGAATCTTTCTGTCGCCATGCTGATAATCTTCTTTCATTTCTGCTCTTTTCAGTTGGCATGTTGGATTGTGTGTGCATGCTGTCTGCTGTATAACATCGTCATTTTCATCCCACCTGCATGCTGCTTCTGTGTGTCCATCATTAACACCATCATGGGCGAAAACTGTGATAACCCCCCGATTCTCTCCTCCAAGAAGCGCTGCAGCTGCAAGCGTGATTCCAGCTCTGATCCGTGGCGGGACGTGGAGCGTCTCCGCGCGGCGTTAGAGGTGGAGCGCAGCCGCAACCATCAGGCCCACCGGCGCTTCTCTCTGGAGCTGCGGAGGCAACGGGAGGAGGCGCGTGAGGAGCGGGAGCGAGCGCTGAGGGAGCTGACCTACCGACACGAGCAGCAGAAGACGCTGGAGCTGCTGAGGCAGCAGGAAGGTCTGGGCCGGGAGCGTGCGGCGGAGGTCCGGCGTCTGTTACGCTGGCGGACTCAGGAGTTGAAACGTACAGAGAACTTGACGCTCAGGCAAACCCAAGAAGTGCATCGTCAGCTAGCGGATGAGATCGCGGGTGGATCTGTGTTTCAAGGTCTCAAACCTGGATGTAAAGGCAACGGGGCGGCGTATCGCAAACTTGAGGAACTCTTAAAGACGCTGCTTGCTCAGTCAGATGGACGGCAGGTCGCTGTCCTTCAGCGTCTTCAACAGGAAGTGGAATTAGAGAAGAGCTATTTCCTGTGCCACCTACTGGAAGCCCATAGTGGGACGTCCCGTGTGGTGACACGATCCAGACCGAGGTCGAAGAGTTGTGTGCATCTGCTCCCTCAGGGCCAGAACCACCCGGAATCCTTTAAGGAAGGAAAACTCGCTCTATTCCGGTCTCGTTCGCTATCCCAGACGTCCCGAAGCGATTCTTCTCAACCCATGAAGAAGAAAAAGAAGCAGGATTGCGAAACGTTTCCTCTCAGCTCATCTCCAACCGAGGATGGAGATCTAGAGGATTTACCTGAGCCGTGTTCATCTGATGAGGGACTGGAGAAGTGCTCACCATCCAGATGTTCAGAGGACAATATGGATGATTTGGTAAGAACTGGATTTTTGTTGTTTTCTTCTTCAGGGCTGTCCTGAATGTTCTTCTTAGTGCACAAGCTGGATTTCATGCATTGTTGTGTTCAGAAATGTGCCATATTTTTTACGCAACGCAAAGATGGTTTGCACTTTCTGCATTGCTCTCAGTTTTCTTTTTCCCCTGCTATCATAACGCAAATCAGTTCATTTAGGTCAGGGGTTGAAAAGGCAGCATTTGCCTGTGTTTGCATACTTGGGTAGATTTTTCTGGGTTCACTTGCTTAGTTCCAGGATAAACATGGGCTTGAAATCTATTCAGCTAAGTTAGATAATCCAATTATTGTAATTCCTGAAAACTAAATGTGCTCAGTATTGTTTTGGTTTGGTTTTACACACACACACACACACACACACACGCACACACACACACACACACGCGCATACACATACACACACACACACACACACACACATACACTTTATTCTTTTATATGGATCCAAAAGACAAGCAAAGAAAACGGAATCCAAAGACCCTGGGAAGTCGCTTGCAAGAAGAAAGGTATACATTCCCCACATACAGTCACAACATTATCTATCTATCTATGCATATGCGTATACATACACGTACATTAACTCACTCACTGTCACTCTCTCTCTCTCTCTCTCTCTCTCTCTCTCTCTCTCTCTCTCTCTCTCTCTCTCTCTCTCCCTACCATTTAAATGTTTGACGGAAAAAGAAATCTTTCTATTATAATTAAAAATGTCTTTACTGTCACTTTTGATCAATTTAATGCATCCTTTCTGAAGTAAAAAAAACAAACAAACATTTTTTTTCTTTTTTTTTTTATTATAAATATTACTCCAAATGTTTGCTAGTGTATTTTGTATTTTTGAACCACAAATTGTTTGTGTGCAAGTGAGTTAGTTTATCAAAGCTTGTAAGGCTGTGTCCTTAATTGATGCAGTTTGGCTCTTGCTTGCAGAATCTGGAATTAGATTCAGCGTATAAAGGCACCTCTTAAAAAGAATCACTTGGCACATTTCGGCAGAGCTGCTGAGTCTTTAACCTTCTTTAGATGTGATCGATTGTGACAGTGAACGCAATCAGTCAGGAAGTGTTCCCTAAACAGTCACGTCACCTTTACTGCATTTCAGCCAACATGCTACTTTTTAGTTACCAGATTCTTTAAGGTTCCACTTGGTCTTTAAAGAAATAGTTCACCCAAAAATGAAAATTAGCTGAAAATGTCCTCACCCTCAGGCCATCCAAGATGTAGAAGAGTTTGCTTCTTCATCAGATTTGGGGAAATGTAGCATTGCATCAGTGTCTCAGTAATGGATCCTCTGCAGTGAATGGGTGCCGTCAGAATGGGAGTCCAAACAACTGATAAAAACATCACAATAATCCACACCACTCCAGTCCATCATTTAACATCTTGAGAAAGCAAAACTGTTTTTGGAAAAAAACAAATCCATCTTTAGGATATTTTTAATGTCAAACCATTGCTTCCATTATCTTTAATAGTGCGTTCTCCATTGATTTTAATAGAGGAAGAAAAATATGTTTTTTGTGACACAGATATTGTTTTCATCAGTAGTTTCTTTGCTAAGGTGTGCATCACTATTGCTTTTGCTCATGCACATTGTTTTAAAGTTCACCGAAGTTTAGAGTCTTCAGAATATGTAAAAAAAAAAAAAAAAAACTAGTTTTATTGTCTAATGCAAACCATGAGGAGTGAGTGAGTGTGGTCTGCTGGTGCTATGAATAATTCAGAAGAACAGAGAATTACAGTCTACTGCCACTGTGAAACCGCAGACTAAACTGTGTTGTTCAGTCCTCAGAATTGATGTTTTTTTGTGCCCTGTGCTTGGAGAGAAACGGATAGTGGCTAAAAGTTGAACCTTTGGACACTGGCGTTGTGTTTATGCACTGAACAGTTTTGCAAGGGCTCTTATGATGTTTAAGCTCTGGATTATGGGATCTTGGTTCAATGAAAGCACCAATTCTTTCTGCGTCTAGTTCTGTTGGCTTGATTACCTCACTCACAGGCTATATAACAATGATTTAGCTCAATTTATTTCTTTTCATCTTATATAATCCTGATTATGTGCACATTTCAGGTGTAGAGATTTGATATCTGATTACAAATGCACAGTCATACGAATCAGAAAGACATCTGTTAGCCTGTCAGAGACAATAGCTCTAATAAACAAAAGTATAGTTATTATGTAAAAATTATGGCAAAGAGTTGCCATTTCTGTATTTTAGTATCATTTAGTATTGATTAATATTTTTGACGAATTTTAGTTTATATTTAGTTGCTTTTGTCAATTTTATTAGTTTTATGTAATATTTCTAATTAGCTTTCATTTATTTTTATTTAACTTATTTAATTTCACTTAGTTGACAAGGCAGCATTTTTAATATTCATTTTTAATGTTTTTGCTTTAAATAGGCTATTTGTTAAAAAAATGAAGTCGTGGTAATTTAGAGAATTATTGAGGTGGGATCATAAATAAAGTTGAGAACCCCACTTATGGAAGTTTGTTTCCATAGGATAAAAGATAATAAAAAACGTAATTGCGACTTTCTCACCATTCGGACATTTTTCAGAGTTTATATCTCAAATTTCTGTCTTTTTTTCAAAACTAAGATTTGCAAGATATAAACTCAGAAATGCGAGATAAAAAGTCAGAATTTTGACATATAGCCTAACTTTGCAACACTGGGGAAAAAGTAAAAGAGTTGCAATTACATTTTTTATTTTTTATCGCGTGGCGGAAAAGGGCTTCCATACCTACTGTACTAGTGCATCGGTTTATGAATTATTGTCTGTAAGAGTTTGGCCAGTAGAGCTTTCACTGTTGAATAAATCTCTAATGGCCTCTGAAGGATGTTTGTTCCTGAGCTTTGTAGGAAGTGCGAATCCATGTTATCCATGTTAACCATGTTGTCCACTGACCTTTCTGACCTGGAAGCAAACTGCAGTGGCTCCAGTGAGGTGAAACAGTAATGAATACTGAGGTCAGAAATGCTTTGTGTTATCGCTCTGAGGTCTTGCTTGATAGCTTTTGTGTTTAAGCTTTATGACGAGGCTTTGCACAGATCAGACCACTAATTTCTGTTTTTAATATGTAGGCGACTTCATTTTAGTCCTTCAGTGTTTCTTGCAGTAAACATAATAAGCTACTAATGAATTCATTAGGATAATGTGTATATCTGTGTCTGTGTTTGTGGGAGTAAGCGATCGACTGAACGACTGTTTAAATGAGTTGGAAGTTTATAGTAATTTAATTTAAAACCGTTAATGGCATGTCTGTCTGAGAAGCTGAAGGACGCAGCCACACAAGTGAATTACATTACAGGAGACAGTTGATGGGTAATTAGATCATTTTTGATCACTAATGTCTCTGATTGTATACTGCCTACTGCTTAGAGAAATGGCATGTGAAGTAGCATACAATAAGCAATGATAAACATTCGAAACAGTAGTATGCTTCATGTTGTCACTTGACCTCACAGCGTTGCATGTTTAATTCAGCATTTGATTTAGAATTTTATCTATTTTTGTGGGAAAACAACAATCAAATTATTGTCATAAGATCTAATATCTCATCTGGATTATGAAAATGAAAGGTCAGGTTTAGTAGCTCGAATGTAGTAGCTCATTTGAATATTTCATATTTTCATAAAGTAAGCATGCATATATTTAATTGTGCATGCTTTAATATTTTCAGTATGCAATTGTGCATAAGTATGCATGCTGTATTCTGCTTCTATTAAAAGTAGTGGTATGATATTACACACAAGATATGTGTTTTGGTGCTGCGAATCTCTGTGTGAATGACCAGATCAAAACAAATAACAATTTGTGTCAGTTTAGCATTGTGTTCTTGCATTTAGCATCTTGTGTGATTAATATCGTATGACATAAACAGACAGCATTATGTTATAATCTGATCTGTTTAAGAAAGACTCTAAATAGCTTTGAATATACTATGGCATTATAGGTATGCAGCGCAGCTGGTGGGATATAAGAAGCCATGGACATGTGGTGTGTGTGTGTGTGTGTATGTATGTGTTTATTTTAAGAAATATACACTACTGTTCAAATGTTTGGTAAGATTTTTGAAAAATATTTTGGAAAGAAGTCTTCTCTGCTCACTGAGGTTGCATTACTTTGATTAAAATACAGTGAAAACAGGAAAATTGTGAAAAATTATTACAGTTTGAAATAACTGTTTTCCATTTGAATATATTGCAAAAATTTAATTTATTCCTGCGATTCAAAGCTAAATTTTCAGCATTGTTACTCCAGTCTTCAGGGTCACATGGTCCTTCAGAAATCATTCTAATATACTGATTTGCTGCTCGAGAAACATTTCTGATTATTATCAATGTTGAAAACAGTTATGCTACTTCATATTTTTGTGGACACGAAGATTCATTTTATTTTTCAAGATTCTTTGAATAGAAAGTTCAAAAGAGCAGTATTCATTTGAAATAGAAATCTTCTGTAACATTATAAATGTCTTTACTGTCTCTTTTGATCAGTTTCATGCATCTTTGCAGAATAAAAGTGTTGATTTCTGTAGTTTGTATTAGATTCAGATATGTTTTTCCTTTTCCTTTGTCCCTCACAGATCTCTTTCACACAATAATACATTTGATTAAATATTCATGAATAGGTTACTGTTAAGTTATGTAGGTTTGAAGCCAATTCACCAGCACAAGTCTACTTTTTGTTATCAATATATTTGGTTAGTATCGCCCACCCCTACTTCCAAAAACATACATTTTGGTTGTCACTGAAATGTAGTGGCAGAGATTGTTGTTTTGAGGTAGTGTGTTGCTTATGTTTTATTTTGAGCTAATAGAGTCGCTGGGGTCTGTTTTTGGCATAACTGGGTCACTCACCCCCTCCATTCCCTCCCAAAACTGGTGCGAGGTTACACAGAGCAGCTCTGAATTATTGATATTAGCTTGAGATCAACCCAAACAACAGTGTGACAGAGGCAGACGCACATTCACTACATGACAAAGACCTGCCAGAGCATTCACGTGTCTCATGCTTTTTCATGCTGGAGAAAATATAGCCGCTGTGTGTCTGGAAGACCTGCTTCTGAACTTCATGTCTCTTTTGTGAGTTTGTCGTCTAGGTTTTTGTTTTCATGAATTGGTTCATGGGATCTTATCATCTTACTCTGTTTTTGCCTCATTCATTCTCATATTTTTTTTCCACAGTGTAACATTGGATCTTTGAAGTAAAGTTTTAAGGATCAAGAAAAAAACGTGTATGTGTGTGTACACACACACACACACACACACACACACACACACACACACACACACATACATAGCTAAACGTTAATAAAAA
This sequence comes from Acrossocheilus fasciatus, assembly GCA_036784905.1. Classification (NCBI taxonomy): domain Eukaryota; kingdom Metazoa; phylum Chordata; class Actinopteri; order Cypriniformes; family Cyprinidae; genus Acrossocheilus; species Acrossocheilus fasciatus. Next base: position 41,809,796 of record CM071942.1, read on the forward strand.
CCTTATAGTCATTAAGCATTTAAACATGAATAAAATCAAAGCCAATAAAAACAACACATTTAGTCATTTAGCAGATGCTTTTATCCAAAGTGACTTATAAATGACAATGGAAGCAATCAAAATGAACACAAGCGCAATGATATGACAAGTCTCGGTTGGCTTATAACGCAGTACACGGGCAAGGTTTTTTTTTTATTATATAATAAAAAGAAAACCGATAGAATAGAGGCCTTAACATTAAATAAAAAAGGCCTTAAATTAAAATGAAAACAAAATCTAAAAATGAAAACCAATCCAAAATATTAATAAAAATTATAGTAGTATCTCAATCATACTAAAGTAACACTGGTTTAATCCAAGTATCTCATATTTATTATTTATTTTATTTTTTATTTTTCATTTAATTCATTTTAATTTGTTATATACATTTACATTTTTATTTTATTTTACTCTTATTTAGTATTTTGTTTGTGTATGCAATACAATATTCTCATTTTTCCTTTCTCTCTCTCTTCTCGGCTCATCACATTCATTGGTCTCTCCAAACAATTCTGAGTTAAATTTGTTCATTATTTTGTTGTATGTATGTCCATACCACCAAAAATTTGAATAGAATTTATTTGTATAATGCTTTTCACAATACACTTTTCCAAAGCAGCTTTACAGAAGGTAATGGTGTGAATCCTCATGTTCTGTTGTTTGCTGCTTTTTGCGCATGTAGCCTAAAATTAATCCCCGGAAAACAAATGTTAGTATTTTTATTGGGTCACTTATCCTTTCTAATTTAATTCAATTCTAATTTAAAGTAATCTTGTTGGTTAATAATTGGTTAACAAGCGCCGGCTGTCTGTTAGGAGAAATAACCGAAATGAACATCGCTAAAACTAATAAATAGGCCTATTCGAGAAATATGTACTTGAATAATAAATTAAGAAAACAAAAGGAAAAACTGTACAACAAGTAGCCTAGTATGCAGAGTTTCGGTTCAGCGCGAAAGGAAACGGCAGACAGCAGCATCTTATTTTTCTTTAGGCCTGTTTTACAAAAGCACAAAGATTTGTTTTTGTTGTGAATGTACACAAATAAAAGCAACCCTTTTACAATTCCAATTATCTTTGACTAAAAGGAGTAGATGCTTCCACTGTTAGAAGGAAAAAATTTGAGTGATTGCGCCCGCGCTACATGCGCGCACAGTTAAGCTTTGCTACCTTGAAAATAATGCAGCCTGTTCATTATCATAATAAAATAGTCAGTCAAACATATGGAAAAAAACACACTGCTCCGTTTAAATGTGTGGTAAAATCTGTGCCGTTAAGCATTATCACCGTACCGCCGCGATGCTATGCAAAACATTTTGTTTGCCATTGAAATACATCATACATTGTGCTTTTGAATGTTAGCATCACGTATATCCAGCTTCATATCTGTGGGTTTTCGTAGACGGTAGGTTTGCTCACGGAGACGGCCTTGAGAGGCGAGGAGCTCCGGTTCGAATCCCGTGTAACCACGGTTCGACAAAACAGTTCAAATCTGCATATAAGGAAGTTCAAATAGCATGGTTGCATCAACAAATACGTTTTTATATCAGTTTTGCATTTGTCAACACCTATCATATAGGTTTAGGGTTGGATTTGGTGTAGGGCATATTTCCAACACCATAGAGCATTCATTTTTAGCGACGGTTCCCGGATATTTGAATTCTGAACCGCCGCAATACATACCTGAAGCAACGTAATAAAAACACAGCAATACGTACCAATAAAAACATGCTAGGGTTTATGTGTTGAACCCGTGTTTTAGTGCTACTTAGTGGACATTTCTCTTGGAAACTGCGGCGAAATGTGTGGTAAGGTACGTTAAAAACAGGCTCGCTAAAAAGTGCCTCCAGGTGCCATGAGACCAGTTTGGTTTATATAGAGAGATTCTTATATTTTTAATTCTTGTTCTTGATTGAAAGGATTTGTTGTGGAGTGAGGGGAACTAAAATAGCCTAGCTATGTTTACAGTGTTTATTATAATGTTTGTAAACATTTCGCATCGGGATTAAAATGAGCATCCCTAGTGTCAATGTTTATAAAATCCCAATATCTTCATGCCTTATAGTCATATTTATCAGATTACAGCTGGGCGATAATATAAATTATGTGATGACGCATGCAATCAAGCACTCGAGATTTGCTTTATAGTATATTGCCTTATGTGAGTGCACTGTAATTATGTGGAAAAAGTTGGATGTATTACATGTCCATATATTTTTATCTGTCTGTATGGTACATGAGTCAGCTTGTTTAGACTATTTGGCAAACATTCACTACTGATCTCATTTTCCTCCCTGCTTAAGCCAAGATGCTGATGATAAATCTCATTTATAAATTGTAAAAGAAAAGCAAAACCTCTGCTGCCTGTGCTTTTGCTCTTGGTTTTGCATTGAAGATCTAAATTAGGACGAGTCCATCTTTCATGCTGTTCTGCGCCTGAACTTCAATTAAGAAAACGTTTCAAAAACTTAAAAGAAATTGCGATCAGTCGGGACGTCTAATTAATTCCCTCAGTATTTTTTCATTGCATGAGATGTACCTCCCGAGCAGTAAAATCCATCTGAAAATAAACCTGTAGTAATTGATGAGGCAGCCATGAGAACCGCAACTACCCCATGAAATTGTGTCTCTTTGTGTGGAGACCTGGCGTCTAATGAGATGTTAATGGAGCGCGTGTTTTACCTCAGACACACACACGCGGGGGGTTTTCATCGGCCTGAGTCGGGTTCTCCTCCCCGCGAGGGTTACACTCTATCTCTGTGTGTGTTTGCTCAGTGGAGAGGCAATTAGCACAGCGTTTTTCCATATGAGAGCGAGCCAGTTGAACTCCACAGAGGTGGATAGCATTGCAGGATAATTAGATTTAAAACCGCTGGGGTTTTCACTGCGCTTTATCTGCTATGTGTTTGTCTGTCTGTCATCAAATTACTTGACTTCAGTAATTATAATTATAGTTTTTATTAATATTTTGAATCGGTTCTTATTTTTAGATTTTCTGTTTTCATTTTAATTTTAGTTAAATATAATTTAATTAAATATAATAAGTTTTACTATTTTGTTTTGTGTTTGTCACTTATAGTTGTTTTTTTTTTTATGTATACATTTCTATTTAGCTTTTATTTACTTTGTACAAGTTAAACTAAATTAAAAATAAATGTTGTCTTGGCGGCTAGTTGAAATGAGAGAGAAATTTTTTTATATATGCACAACACAATTAGATAATACCAGCCAGTTAGCAAACAATGCTTAATTTTGTTTAGTCTGTTGTGTAAAAAAGGTTGCATTGGCAATTAAAGAAAAACACTTAAGCAAAACATGGTCAGGTCAAAGTATATGAATCATTTTTGGTCCCACATTTTGATCAGTTTCACTGGTAGTCTACTGTATGAAGAATTTTTGGGTGTGATATGTCACAGTTTACTTTATTTTGCTGTTCTCACTTCATATGAATGAACTATAGTGTCCTGCACCCACTAGTAAAAAAAATTAAAAAAAATAAAAATTATATCTGGTGGCTGAATAATTTTAGCTTATATAGTATTTATTTTATTTGAAGGAACAAAAACTTTATTTTTATTTATCTTTTTAATGGTTTTAATTTTAATTTCAGTTTTAGTTAACTATAATAACCCTGAATGGTGCACCTATATTGGCGCATGTATAATTTGCTATTATTATTATTATTATTATTATTATTAAAAAAAAATTACTTTTATTTTTAAAAGTTTTAAATTCAATGTAGTAATTGTTATTTTTATTATTATTTTTTGTAAATATTACTATTTAGGTTTAATTTATTTTATTTCAGTTTAATTTTTGTTTCAGTTAGTAGCCATTTTTCATAATGTTTTTCATCTAGTATTTATATGATTTTATTGTATTTCAGCTTAATTTCAATTAACAACACATTTAAATATATTTTTTATATTTAAACAATATTTTTTATATTGTTTTAGTATTTTTAATATTTTTAGTTATAGTTAATGATAACCCTGGTCTGTATTTTCCCCACATTTTTCATCTATTATTGGCTATTATAGCTGTAACCTTGGCTGTACATTTCTTACAGCATTTATTCATCTTTGATGATAACATTAGTTTTTATATATATATATATAAAAAAGTTATAAAAACTGTTTGTTAGTTCGTCTATTAACTAATGTTAACAACTTTGGATTTTAATAATGTATAAGTAATTGTTGAAATTACCATTAACTAAGATTACTAAATGCCTTAGATTTTCATTAGTATATCATGTTAACTAATGTAGTTAATTAATTTAACCTTATTGTAAAGCGTTACCATTTTAACTATTGGCAAGATATTAAAGGTGTCATTACTTAAACAGCAGAATATCAACTACCAATGACTGAACAGATGATTGATCAATGGTTAACATTAACTAATACTGACATCAGTCTTTTCTGAGGCGGAACAAATTGTTTAATTTAAGATTTTGAAGACTTGCACTTGGTAAATAGTTCACTGTAAGACCTGCAGCATGCATTAATAGAGTAAACAGGGTCAGTGTTGATTTCAGTGACAGAATCCCTAGTAATAATGCTTTGCGGTTGTGTATTTCTCTATTTCCACACTCTCCTGTTTGATTCCACATTCCAGACACTGTACGTCATCACTACCTTTGTCTCTCAATGCTAATATTGGAGAAAGCGCGTGTGGCCGTCCTTTGGTCCTTTCCGTCGAGCAGCGCTGCCTCTTTGACGATCAATAGAGCGACATCATTCCAGCGTCATCTCCATGGAAACCATCCTGCTCCGCCACCAGGATTGGCTCCCTCCCAGAGCCTGCTTGAGTGTGATTGGAGGACCCCCCCCCATCTCTCCCTTCCTCTCCCTCGCTTGCTCGCTCAGCCACACGCTCTCGTCCTCTTCATCTTAATGTTGTTATCTTACCAAACACACATTTAGGCAGAGCACCGAGATCCAGCGTGACCGCTGAAGCATCACTGAAAACCAGGATCGCTCCTTCATGAACTGGCACATCTGAGCTGAGGAGATGATAAGGATGAGAGGAAGGCGCAATGAGCCGAGTGCAAATCCAGTCTGTGGAGAGAGAGGAAATTAAGAGACCTGTTAGAAAATAAGACGTCACCTTCTGCGTTGGCTTCAAACTGGTTTTTATACAAAACGGTTGTCTCTTTTTCTCAGTCGTTGAGTCTTTTGTATCAACAGCAGGAGGAGGTCGAGCAATATATGGATGACGGCAACACGCTGGGGCTAAACATCATCAGAGCTTCGTCCTCCATCTAGGATTTCATTTTGTACTAGAAATGCATTTTTTTACAAAACATTGACATTTCTGCGTTTTATATAATGGGGGAGTTATTTTGAGAGCGATGCACTTGATTACTTGAGCTTGGTAATGTCTCTTTAAGAATTTGCAACAGCTGTGCTGCTTTTTTGCATTTTCACTTGCATTAATGAATTGTTTTGGGTCATTGATAAACGTCTTATTGCTGTGCATTTACAAGCTGGACCAGAAGAGCTTTTGATGAAGGCTTGGAAGATTAAAAAAAGTCTTGTTTTTCCTCCATGTCTTTAGTTGCGAACATACCCTTCTCGAGACATCCTTGAAAACCCGTCTTTGCGCTCATAAACGGAGTAATGTATGACTTATGTACTAGGCCAGACCCCCCCGAACCACCTCAGCACGGTTCACCCACGCCGGAGATGAGTAGCGGTGAACCTGAGTCTCCAGCTGGACCCGGGCATCCCGACAGAGCGAAGCCAGAGGAGCGAGCGTTAGCGTCCGATGCATTGAGCGGGATGAACCTGGGATCCTCCACCACGACTAATGGAAACAGCAGCGTGACGGTGCCGTCCGCCGTTCTGTGCAAACGGCATCATTCTCTCTACGAAGGGCTTAACGGATGTGAGGCGGGAGGCTTCGGAAAGGTGTGTTTTGCTGGTCAAAAATATGGTTTCTGTGTGCAGATTTTGAGGGCCTCTTATAGTCTTTCTATTATACAACCAGCTGGATACATTTGATATCATCTATTCTTTTTTAGGCCATTTAGTCTTTTTTTAAACCTTGATTAATATAATATTACATTACCTTGCTCCATATTTCACACTGTTCTTTTTTTAGGCCATTCAATCATTTTAACCCTTGATTAATGTAGTATTACCTTGTTCCATATTTCACTCTGTTAATACTGATATCCTTTATTAGCAATTAATCTTGGGTATTTAGGTTTGAGATTTCACATTGTGCATCTGTAAACCCTGTTAATAAGTAATTGTGCAAGTATAATGTGCATTGATTATGCAATATATGTGTTTATGTGGAAAGGCCTAAATTCAGATCTCAGATTGTGTCTGTGTGAGTCCTTTTGATGGTTTGCATGCATTTTTAACCGAAAGCTGAAACTAAACCCACTGTGTGAAAGTTTCTGTACTGAGCTCATGAATATTTAATGAGGAAAGCATCTATGCAGTTAATGATTGGTTGACTGATTTTCACACTTTTTCCAAGGGTTAAAAGCATTACTAACCCACTTTTAGCATGTAAAACGTGGCTTGACCCAGGGTTAAATCTTTCCATTATTCAGGGTTAAACCAGGTGCGAAAATCCCTGTAGTATTTCACCTGGTTGTTACTCTATTCATTTGCTGTTCAAGGTCTAGTTGAATCAGAACACATTCAGAAATCAATCGTGTGAATCCCAAACACATGCAAAATAGTAAGTGTTTACTGAACTGTCGGTTTGATGCATGCATCTTGTCTTGCAATGTGTTTGACAGCAGCTAAATTCAGACGCAGCGAGTGACCTCAACCCATATTCACCCCCGCTGCTGCTGCTGCAGACTCAATGTGGGACAGCGCAGGATTCACTTAATGCGGCCTCATTGAAAATCAATAGCAGCACTGCAGATTGTCTTGTTCCTGTTACTGACCTCAGTGATCATTCTGAAGGTGTGAAGGCGTGGTTTAAGTGACCTTGACCTGCACTTGTGTGCTCTTTTCTAATGTAGGGCAGCAACTAGTTAATCTAGTAGTGCCTAACTGAACTCCAGTAATGAGCCGCAAGTAGCAGCATAGCATGACAAAACATGGCATCACTGACTTTTGTCACATGGTATTTTGCACTGTATTCAGCGAGCTGAATAATTAAATGATTCATCTTATTGCATGTTCATTAGGATGAATGCACCAGATCAGTTAAAAAGTATTCACACTGGGTTTTTATTAGTAAAGTATTTAAATGCTAGTGTCTCAAATCTATATGGTAGCATTTAAAGCCTTTATAATGCATTAAATGAAAATGCATCATCATAAAGTATGTTAATGTATTATATCTTTTAATAAATAATTGTAACCAAAGTTAAAATGCATAGTAATGTTATAATATTTGGTGTTTTAATATTTAATTTCGTTTCCTAAGGTGTAACACTGAATAGATTAGTATTATAAATGGAATGCAATTATTCATGAGATCATAAAATGCATTATAAGGTGCATTACAAGGCATAATTAATGCATTGAAACTACTTCTATAATGCAGTATATATGTATAAAAGATTTATGTAAAGTGTTAGCTATTTATATTTCCCCCATATTGCTACTTTCTAAAGATTAACTTGACTGTTTTTTAACTACTTTAAATTGAGTCGCTTGGGAGGCTACAGTTTTTATTTCTTTTTATAAACAGTTTAAAGATAGATATGCACACACAGGGTTATTGTTATTCAGCTGAAGTCATACTTATTGTTGTGAACATGCTCACAGACAGACACATTGGTGTCTTTTGTGCTTGCATCACAGTTGGTCATCTCTTTAGGTTCAGAATAATGTCTCTAAGCTGTATGTGTAGATGCATGACTGTGCAGGTCAGTGCATAAGGTTTCTGCTCCAAAACTCAGCAATGCACCTCTAGATTCTTTGAGGTCAAGATTTATTTGATTTGAGTTCTTTGCATCTTTGCAGTTAAAGGAATAGTTCGTCCAGAAATGAAAATTTGCTGAAAACGTGCTCACCCTCGGGTCATCCAAGATGTAGGCTTGAGTTTGATTCTTGACCAGATTTGGAGAAATGTAGCATCACATCACTTGCTCACCGATGGATCCTCTGCAGTGAATGGTGGATTTGATTTGTCTCTATGATGGACATGCAGCTTTTGTCTTCTCCAGATGGTAACTGATGGACTGGAGTGGTGTGGATTATTGTGATGTTTTTATCAGCTGTTTGAACTCTCATTCTGACGGCACCCATTCACTGCAGAGCATCCATTGCTGAGCAAGTGATAGAGTACTAATAGTGGATGTAATCCATAATCCTCCACTGAAAAAGTGGTCTGGTCTGAATCAGGTGAGCAATCTGCACTGTTTACAAGCCAAAACAATCCAAAATGGCTCTAAACAAATGTGGCTGGATTTTGATGTGAGAGACAACAGCAGGTGGCCTTTTTCACTGGAGGGATTTGTTTTTTTGTTTTTTTTTTACAAACACACAGCTTTTGTCCTCTCAAGACATTAACTGATGTACTGGAGTGGTGTGGATTATTGTGATGTTTTTATCAGCTGTTTGGAGTCTTATTCTGACGGCATCCGTTGTGAGCAAGTGATAGAATGTTGCATTTCTCCAAATCTGATGAAGAAACAATGCCATCTATATCTCAGATGGCCTGAGGGTGAGGATTTTTCAGTAAATTTTCATTTTTGGGTAAACTATTCCTTCAAAACGAGTCACTGGTTAAGTGAAAAATCAGTGCACTAACACAACCAGACACTTTCTCTGTTCTTTGTTAGAGAATAGAGCTTGGTTGTGCTGTGTTTGTGGTCAAGTTCTCAAAAGTCTGAAAGATTAGTGTTTTCCTGTGCATTGAAAAATTAGTAAATGTTTCCAATTAAAGAAATAGTTCACCAATGTTTTTTTTCACATTTACTCACCCTCACGTCTTTTTAAATACAAACCATACAGTAAATAAAAATAATAAAAGTTGTTCAAGTCATATGCATTACTTTTATCATCCTTTTTTGTGTCATTTGAAGCTTGACAGATGTGATAGATTTGCAGTGTCATTCTTCAAAAATCCTCTATTTGTGTTTAGAGATGTTCCAATACCCTTTTCCCTTCCTGATACTGATTCTGATACCTAGGCTCAGGGTATCGGCTGATACCGAGTACTGATCCGATACCTGGGTGTGTATCTGGTTATACAGCTGTATGTACTACTAGCCTTGTATGAATTGATACAATTATTTTTTGGTGTGCTTCACCATAGATCGATATAGATAGAGAGAGATGTAGATATATAGATAGAGAGAGAGATAAATAACATCTGTCAGTCAAGCATTATAAATATATTATGATAATCAAGTGTTATTTAATGATAGAACTTTAGCAACTAGAATTAAAACTCGGTAACCATGTATGAATGCATATTAGTCATTTTATTTTAACTGAACTTAGGACTGGTGGTGGTGGTGCTTTTTTGGTCATTCAGTGTCTCTGTAAAAAATGGGAAATAAACTATCAATAATACTGATAAGATAATAATCATACTATGAATTCTACTAGGAACAATATAAACGCACTAAGGATTAACAAGCTGCTGGATTCATGAATATTAATCACATTGTCTGCATTGGCTTGAACTGATTTGCTGAAATCAAAACAGGGACAATAATAGGTGAGCGCCAGCCAATGAGATTGTCATTTGTGCATTAGCTCCACCTACTCCCGGAGAACCCAGCAGTTCTTAAAAGCTGAAGAATTCCAAAGGAACTCCGTTATTTTGACAGGAAAATACAAGAAAGAATATCGTTTACATACCATGCAGGATTGACTAGCTACATGCAAGGTCTCTCTCTCTCTTTCTTTGCATGTGAGAAAAAAGCAAAGCAACGTCGAGTCGTGCGCTTCACTCTAGAGCTTACGGTACGTCAAATACAGGTGCGCTGCGCATTCATTCAGATGATCTGAAAAACAGCACAGATGGCTTGACGGAGAAGCGCTCAGTCAGAGTGTTCGGAGAGTGACAATATATCTGTGCTAAACTTACACATAGCCTCCGACTCACACACTGGAGAGTAAAATTTATTACCCAGAGGCTAGTATTACACATCATTTAGTCGCCGAGGGTGAAGATTTAGTCACATACGCGAGTGATTTACTGGCATTGTGCTACCACGTTTGTATTTCTTCTTCCCTGTGTTTGCATTCTGAGCGGCGAAGAAGAATTGATTTATGATTTGTAGTGTTAAGCAAAGCTAGCGGGCATAACTATAGGTCTCGTTTTAGAAAATGAACTATTGAACTATTCTTTTAAAGGGCTACGAATTCTAAAGGCTGGAGCTCCAGGGCCAGAAATAGAAATGAGGGTTGAGAGGAAGATTGGGACCCTGAGAGGGAGGAGAGCTCTGTTAGAGGTGCTCCCATGGGAAGCTGGGATGGATGGATGAATAGGAAGATGGATTTTGGCTCATGCATGATTGAATTGGTGGCAGGGATGTGGTGTGGTGCCCTTATATCGTCCTGACCGATTCGTGACATGCTCTCCAGCCCTGCGGGGGGCAGACACAGTTCAGACACTGTCTGGTATTTAAAAGGCCTTTCAGAGGACGTCCAAATTATCATCCTGTCTCAGTCCAGTGTGGATCTACACCAGCTATTTGATGCTGCGTTCTTTGTTATTCTCGTGTGTACCTACTAATTTGGTGGTGTTTTCTGTGTAGGAGTTTCCTTCGAATGTTAGTTCACTTCTTACTGAAAACCACTAGTTTCTTGATGGTTATTGTTTGCTCCTCCGATACAGACCTCAGTGAGGTGAATTTGTATTTTTTTGTTCATTTGCAATGAGTTGAATAGATAATAGATCATTCTGTCTTCATTTCCTCATCCCTGCTGATTTTTAGATGTTTAGCAGTATGTGATTAGCATGTACATGTTGCTTTGTTGCAGTGTCATTTCAAGCTCCAAAAAAGACCAACGGCCTGATTAAAATGTCTTCTAAAGCAACATAATGTTAGGTTTGTCTGTGAGCCACTGAAGTTTGTGCATGTTCTTCTTCTTTGGTATTGTGAAGTTTCTGACTGTATGCAAATAAATAAGTTCAGACTTTTTTAAAATCTTTTTTTAATCAAATATTCGTTTCTCCTGGATGATTTGCATGTTCAGGATTTAAGTCTTCGTTCAGAACCAATTTGTCTATTGTCCTTCTGTTGTGTTTTTGAATACATGTAAATAAATATGTTTTTATGCATGTATTAAAGGCATCAGATTTCAACACACAAAAAAATGTTTTCAGCAAAAGCATGTATTTGGCCCTGTTCTTTGCACAACACTGTTGGATGCCATTAGAAGACCATGAGTATAGTGAACAGTTGCATGAGCAACTTTTATGGTGGTTTTGCATCAATTTTTTTGTAATTTTTGGAGCTTGACCACCTGGCTGCTATCTGCCTTGTCATGCATTCTGCTTAACATATAGGCACAGCAATGTTAAATGTATAAACATTGCGTTTTAGAACAGGCTGCAATTAATCTGCACTGAAATTCTTAATATTATCTTAATTATGATTCAATCAAAGGTTGATTCATTGTGGGCATTGACCATTATATTATTCGTTTCAGTATTTAATCTCCATAGGAATGAAGATTCACTGCCACCTTTTGTTGAACAGGTGAATCAATACTGATATCGTAGGACTGAACTTGAAATACGCACTGATTTGAATCCTTTCTGAATTCACATCGTTTTTTCCAGGAACTGATAGAAATGCATATATTTTGAATGCAATGCAAGTCGCTTTGCTAAATGCATGAGTGTAAACCTTCCGAATCTGTTGCTGTACAGCGTTAATGGGAAATCACAGAAAAACAGCATCATTGATGCAGGCCATGTTAGCAGATTTAATTGTGGCTCTTGAATGTTTCTGACAGTACTGTAGTGAAATGGAGTTTGCTGGTTATTTAAAAGCGTGTTTTAAGAGGGTTGATATGATGTTATGAGGCTGTAAGAATATCTAATATTACGCCCCAGGACTCAAAACGCATATGTTTTCTCTCTCTCACCGTATTTTATTTTGTCTTCAGACTATTAATCTTCTTCCTGCACAGACGGGCGGTCTCTGAAGAATCCCCCTCTCCATGTTTGCTGTCTTCTCCTTTAAATCTCTCACTTTATTACATGCTGAGTCTGCTATTTCTCCTTTTGTCGCTCCATCCCTCACAACCCGTTTTATTCCTCTCACATTTCTTCACTGTATCCGTTTTGCTTAAAAGGCTGATGTTAACAATGTTATCTTTGGCTGTGTGTCCCGTCTGTCATGGGCTGAATCAGTTTTTGGATGACAGACAAAGCACCTATCAAACTGATTAGGGTGTAGTTCATTTAGCAGATCTAAAGTGAGTGCACTTATTTCAGATTCTATACCACTAGAGTAACCTGAAGTTCAGGGAGCTATTCAAGGACGCAATGCTGGCAGTTCATGGCATAGTTCTTCACATATAAATAAGAGACCATCTGATTTTTGTGGGTTCCATTTCAATTAGATTTTAGTAATCGAAAAGCATATCTGCTGAATTAAAATCATGAAACTTAATTTTTTAAAAGTTTATTAAAAATTAAATTGTTAAGGCCCTATGAAATACATTACCTTTTTTTTTTTTTTTACTATTTTCTGGTTTTATTTTTTTATCAAACTCTGTGCTTTGTTTTTTTTTCTGGATTCATTTTTAATGGTTTAATTAAATTGTAATAATCAAAAAGCATGTCTAATCGATACAATTCCTAAATCTTTAACAATTTAATAATTTATTATAATTTTTTACAATAATTAGACCATTATTTATTGATTTTTCTGGATTAATGATTTAATACAAATTTACAAAAAAATCTGTGGTAATCTCATAAAGGCATAAAAATGTAATTTAAAAACATTAGCAATTTAATCTTTTAAAATGTAATAAAATTAAAAAAAATTGGCAAAAAAGTGCTGCACAACAGATGCTTACTGTTTAAAACATTCAAGTAAAATTGTGATGTTCCTTAAAAATGGAGTTTTAATAATTTTATTTGTTTGAGAAATGAATTTTACTATACAATAGTAATTCATTTAGTTAAACCGACTAGTTAAATAGGAACTTTATGTAGTCGAACTTTCATTTTGAAGGTTTGTATTGAAGACCTGTCAGTTTCTGTGTCTGATTGTTTTTATCAAATGAAATAGTGGAATGTTTGTGAAATTTTTTACTTTTTACAGCAAATTTCATTTTTTATGACTGGATCCTGTGATTCCGTCTGATTTTTCCGCATCATGGAACCCCCTTCCCATCAGATTGGAACTAGTGATTTTCAGCAGCGCATGTTATTTTTGTGTGCAATATGCATAACTGCCAGTTGTCTTCTGTTGAGTATTTGTCTGTAGAAGAGGGCTGTGCAGATTGTAGGGCATTTGCTCATGTTAAACGTATGCTCAGACCAGGCATGAAACACACACACACACACACACACACACACACACACTCTCTCTCTCACACGACGACACACACAGCATCTGTCAGATTGCCAAACACCCGCTGTCTGCACGGGGTGGCCAAGGTGACACTTTAGCACAGTAAATCTCTGACTGAGAGCAGATCTGACATCTACAGTCCCGTCTCACACTGCAGCCTCCACCACTGTGACCTCCAGTGTCACGCTTAAAACACATTTATCCTGCACTTTTGTAGTTTTTTTGTTGTTGTTTACATGATTATTCAAAGCTTCTTTCCTTCAAACTCAAACTCGTTCTTCATGATTCTTTCTATGCAGGCTGTTTTTGCTGCTGTACCTTTAAAGTAAGTGTGTATGTGTTCTTGTATATTCTTTAACAATTTAATAATTTATTATAATTTTTTACAATAATTAGTTCCTAAGATTTTTTCTATATCATTTTTTAAAAAATAATATATTTTCATTTTCTATGCTGTATAATGCTGATTTATATGCTATTACTTGCACATGCATATTCAAATAAGTTTATCAAAGCCAATACAGAAGTCTTAAAGGTATATGTAAATGTTAATGAGCATGTGGTTGTGATCAGGGTTATTATTGTTACCTAAAACCAAAACCATGAAATTAAATAAATTGAAATTATTAAACTGTAACTGAAGTATAAAAACTTTATCATTTTAATTATATATATATATATATATATATATATATATATATATATATATATATATATATTTATTTATTCATTCATTTATTCATTTATTTATTTATTTATTTATTTATTTAATTTACACTTTTCCTGCTAGTAGCCTGAATATATTTCTCAGTTTTGTTTAGTATGTTAAAGTAGTAAAATAATTAAAACTAAAACAAATCCGTAATGAAATCTATAGACATATTAAAATAAAACAAAAAAAAGACAGAACACACACACACACAAAATCAAAATATTAACTAAAATTTAAACAAAATATAAAAATTAAAATTCAGAATATTAACATAAACTATAATAGTATATCACTATTTTTTTTAAGTTTTTTTTCTTTTCCATATTGCGTTAATGTGATGTCCTAAAAATAGGCTTCATTTTTTGAATATAAAATAATCTTTATTTCTTTGTTTAGTTTTAGAAGTAAAATATGACCTGCACATGTTCTTCAGTCACATCTTTTATTTAAAAAAACACAAAATCCTATTTGCAATGATAAAAGCCTGTTATAACTTGTAATTCTGGCAAATCTTTAGTGTCTTTTGTTGTCGTAAAAGATCAATAATATCAGAATGGATAGATCTCTTTGAGAACATGAGCAATCGTGTTATCTGATTAATAGCACTGAGCTATAAGACACCTCTGGGAGACTGTGTGTGTGTGTGTGTGTGTGTGTGTGTGTGTGTGAGAGAGAGGGTTTTTTAAAGGAGATTTGATCCCTTTATATATCGATCCGGATTCTCTGTTCTCCTCCATACTGTGCTTCTCTGCTGGAGCTCTCGGAGAAGATTGATTTCAGCTTTTCCAAAACTAGTAGATGCTCCTTCAGTCTGACACGACAAGAAAGAGGTTTTCTTTCAAAGAGCACTTGAGTGATCTTGACAGCTGGACGTTTTCAGCTCAGTTTAGAGCCAGAGAACAAATAACCACTGTAAAACCAGCAAATAGCCCTTTCCTTCTCCATTATCTTCATTTTCACCCTAGATGAGCCATTTTCTCACGGATCAGGCTGAGTTTAGTTCAGGACAATGTCATTTGACATCTGAACAGGACGATGGTTGGTAATGAGTCGTGTTTAAGGTCGTACTGAGCTTCTGCTCACATTATTATAGGCAGTTTCTTGCTATTTTGGTCTGTGCTGTGGGACGCTACATGACAAGAGATCCGTCACACAGATATTTGAGGCTTTTGTCCTGGTTTTTAGCTAAAACTAAATGGCCTCAGTCTTTCAGCCTGTGTCTCTTTTAATGTGGCATGTTTAAGTTATGTAAAAAATCTGTGAATTAAAATTTAGCTGATTTCTTGTTCACAAGTGATGAATTACATTTGAAAAAAGTATAACTATAAAAAAGTTTAATTTTTACAGAAGAAGATTGTAAAACATGCTACAGTAAAAACCTGTAAAATTCACTGTAATACTTTTTGGAAGTAAAACTAAAAAACTGAAACCTATTTAAAAATTATGTACTGAAGACATTTTAAAAAAGCAAATTTTTCGTGTTTTTTTTTTTTTTTTTTTTCACACGGTGAAAAACTAATTTTTGTTTAGTTTAAGCTTAAGAACCAAAATAACAAACTTAAATCTTAACAAAAACTGTGTAGACATGTTTAAAAAAACTAATTTACTAAAAAATACTGTACGTTTTTGTATGTAGAAGCTATGAATTTCCATAATTTCACTGTGTAAGGACAATCACGTATGATTATATTTTATTTAAATAGATTTATATATTCTTATTTTTATCATCAGTATTTTACGGACACTAATGATGATTCACCACACGGGTTTCTATTTTTCCACATGTATTATTGTGGAGGTACAAAGCAGGTTTTGGTATCAGTTCAGGTAGATTGGTATATTACCATTCGGCCTATATAACTTTCATTTAGTATGCAGCTATAAGTTGTAAAATATACATGTATCAATATGCCATCTAGTAATACCTAAGGCATTGGCACTATGAGTTTCTTGGCTGTAATTTTTAACTGTTTAACTGAAATAGTTTTGAGTTGAACTAATGGAATGGATCTGTTGATCATGTCCTTTTTTACAGTGTAAATGAGCTAATAATTATTGATGTCAAACTGTCCAGTGTACTCTGGTTTTGGAGCTGGTAATCCTACCCTTAAGTCAACATGTAGCATTGTTCTCATCCTATTTTACGTTCAAACTGATGTTTTTTTTTTTGGATGGTGAAAGTGGGTGTTTCATATCCAAATGTAGCCTGGTTTATTGTTACGTTTGTGTCTGTGTGGTGTTGTTTTTTTTTTTTTTTCTGCTGCAGTGAGGAACTGCACTGACCCAGTTCTCTAGCATGACAGTAGTGAGAAAAGTGGAGCGATGCTTCACAGCTCCCTGCTTTCATCCAGGTGTGTGTGTGTGTTATTTTCACTCTCTGGTTCTGCTGTGCTGTCAGCCAGAGCTGTGTGCTGCTGTGAGTGTGTTCAGTCTGGCAGCGAGTCGTGTCAATCAAAGCTCAGTGGCTTACACAGCTGCTCACACACACTCAAACCCGAAGGACCGCGGTTACCCCTGTTTCTGATCCCCCTCAAAGGGGCTTTTGGGACTTTGGGAGCTGAACTGTCAAAGCAGATGTGAGCGTGACCCGAGCGATCACACCCGGCGCTCTGATGTGCTTTGAAAGAACGCTTGTCAGCTGATTCTGACTGCAGACCAGTCCATCACTGTCCCGTTTGGGAACACACTGGATGACAAATAAAGGAAACATTTCCATCGGATTGAAATGGAATCCAAGTATCTCCTCCAAGAACGCTTTAAAAACACATCCAGAGCAAAACAAAGAGAATTCTGATGAACTAGACATGTACAGAACCAGGGTTGATATAGTTAACTAAAACCATAAAAAATACCTTGAATCAAAATAAACTTTAACTAAAATGAAATAAAATAACAAACATATATTTCTGCTATTTGAAAAAAGGCAATTCAGCTAAAATAACTAAAACTTTAAATAAAAATAATAATAATAATAAAAAAAACTATATTGGCATTTAAAAAAAAAAAGTACTAAAAATGAACAAAATTGCTAAACTTTTAACTCAAATTAAAATGAAATTAACAAGAAAATAAAACCAATTTAAAAAAATACAAATATTCAGAAATAATTAGTGATACTAAAAATATCAATGGTGTATAACGAATTACAAAATTATATTTAGAGTAAGGGCAATGGCTACTTTTGGGAACTATTATGACTGTGACATTTATTTTTATAAACATTGAGCAAGTTTTCCATCAAAACTACAGTATTATTATTATAATCTCATTTTCAATACTCTGTGGGAGAAAAAAAACATGTAGTTTATAAAATATAATTGCATCCTGATAATGTCTCATCACTGGATGATTTTTATTTATTTTTTGTAGTATTTATACTGAATTTATTTAAATTTATTTTGTTTAATTTTATTTAATGGCTTATTTTATTTTAAAATAATAATAATAAATTTCTCATTACTGGACTGTTTTATTGATTTATCTATTAATCGTCCATTTAATTAATTTATTTCTTTGCATTATAGTAATTATAATTTAGGAGAAAAAGTCATGAACATAATTTCACAATGCAAAAAAAAAAAAATCATAACCATCCTAAAATAGCCCTCATTTACTTTATGCAAAATATTGTGGTCGCTCTGAGGCTCGCTTACATTTTTGGTGCAGTTCCAGTCATAATCCAATTATGACATTATGATGCATTGATGCATTAGTGTTGCTATGTGTATTGTATCATAACACAGTTGCTGATACCCTAGTGCACTCACAAACACTCATTATACACTATGAGCTCATCTCATTATTGTACAATTCACACAGCCTAATACTTTTCAGAAAAGATCAAAAGACTGGCAGCATTATTTATTTATTTATGTGTCGCATCAGAATGCAGCTGTATGAATATTAACGACGCCTCGCTGTGTTGTCTCTCTTTCTCTCTTTTCTATCATCCAGGCGGTTGAAATGTCTGACATGATATTTTTGTTTGGTTGGAAACATCACATTTGATGGGTGGAAATGCTTTGAACAGCATGAGGGAATGAAACGCCACTGAGCTTATTGAGTGAATATGAAAACTTGTTTCCTTCATGGGATGAAAAAAAAGGTAATGGCGACTTTGACTTTTTCTTGTAAGAGAATTCGGAATTGCAAGATATAAAGTCAGAATTGCAAGAAAAAAAGTCAGAATTGTGAGATGAAAAAGTTATAGTTACCATTTTTATTTTTTAATTCCGTAGTGAAAAAAATAAACAAACAAACAAAAAAACAGAAGTACGAGAGATAAAGAGTTGTACTCAGAATTCTGAGAAAAAAAGTCAGAATTGCAAGATATAAAGTCAGAATTGCAAGATATAAAGTCAGAATTGTACGGTACTCCCAGCACGACGAGGACACCAGATCCCCTGTTTATTCTGGACATTTTTGGACATATTTCTGTTTAATAAAGGCCTCTCCTAGGCCTGACACCACACCCACTGTGTCTGTCGTTTGCTTCTCCTGCCACAATAGTTTTATTATTTTTTTATTTCAGTTTTACTGTTTTAATACATTCCATTTTTAACCATTTTATTATATGTATTTATTACACTTTATTTCTATTTCTATTTGTTTGAATTATTTTATGATTATTTTATATCCTTTTTATGTAAAGCACTTTGAATTACCTTATTGTATTAAATGAGCTATATAATTAAACTTGCCTTAAAACTAATATTTGTCAAATTTATTATTGTCAATTTATAAAATTTTAGTATATCAAAATACAAATACATATCAAAAAGTAATGACAGCAAGAAACTTTGCCTTACCTACCATAGCTGAAGTAAAATATATATTTAAATATTCAATTTTTCAGTTAATATTTACTTTATTTCAAGTTTATTTAAAAATTTGTAATAATGTTAGGTTTTGTGGCTATATTTTTAAAATTGAGTATTTGTACTGTCTTTTGCCTTCTTTTAAAAAAATGAGAAATTGAAATGATTTTCTGTGCTGATAAACAGCATGTTTTCTGTAGAGCTTGACTTATGAACCTGGACTGTTCCTTTAATTATATTTGTGGAAGGGGCGTGTCTTATGGTGTGGCTGTGAAGGGGGCGTGTCGATGATGGATCAGCTGACCTTTTGTGTTTGTCACTCTCATTTACTTTATTTCTGAACTCTGACCTTTACAGAAGCCTTCAGTACCCTTTCTAGACAGAACACCCTGACCAGCACACACACATTCATATTGAACTATGAATAACATTAGGAAAACAGGATCAGCGACGGATTGCGTCCTCTGAAAAATGTGCCCTGTCTCTGACCGTCCTTGGATATTAATTCTGGTCAGATGCAGACCATCTCGCTGACTTTAGTGTCAAGGTCTCGCAGCAGCTGCCGTGTCCTTGGGTGTGTTTGAAATCCTTCACAACCGTACTGCTATTTTTGTAATGTGTATTCCTGACATATTCAGATAACCTACATTGCCACAGCCAATAAGGTTTGTGAGAGATCAGTGTAACTTCTGATTGTTTGTTCATGTAACAATTTTAGGCCTTGTACATGGTCAACTTTTTTTAAAAGCATTTTATACTTACAGTACAGACAGTTTCAAAACACCTTTTTAGTAATAAACATGAAACTAAGTGTTAATGTTTTAAATTTAAAATGCAATTTAATGCAAAGTTCATCAATTATGAGACAAACTCAATTTAACTATAAAGTCATTCAACAGAAGGCAACTATTCAGCTTGATGTTATTATTCAGCTCAGGTTCAGTGTTGATTCAATTCAGTTTAATAACAGCACAATATACTACAATCATAAAATTCTTGACTCCTAATATTCTAGTTAAAAGTAAGGCATTTTACAAAAAAATAAATAATAAATAAAATGCAGAAAAATAAATGACATATATGCACCACAGTGCAATGCAGCATATGAAATTAAATGCCTTGGTTTTTTTTTTTTTTTTTTTTTTTTTTTTTTTAAATCATAGGCTGTATGTAGTATATACTGCACAAGTATATAGACTGGTGTGCTGGAGTGCAAATACAATGTTGATTTTCTTTGTTTGGTGCGGTTTGCTTTCACACTGCCCTTTTTGCAAGTAAACCAGAAATTGTAAACAAAACCACACGTGTGACAAGGTCATCCATTCATTGGACAGAACTTCTCAAGCACGGAAAACAGAAAGCGCAAAAACAGGCTAATCATGGAGATGATTTTTAGATGCAATTTTTATTCTTTTACTGATTTGGTGTTATCAGATTCTAACGCAATATGAAGAAACTTATGAGCATCGTATGAGACAATGCCATACGATGTTGTAATTACGACTTGCCGAAAATAAAATAGTTATAAAATATTTAAGCATATCACAATGTTACTTTAAACATTTAACCTAGATAAATGTGCGCTATTAGGCGCACATCCAGTCGTTTGCGTGGAGAGTGGAAGCTGAAGCGCGTTTTAGGACATCAATGGAAACAAATTAAATACGCCATAATTGTTGCTCATAAAGGTAAGAATAATACATAGTTCTGAACTGTAAAGGGTCTCTTTTTATTTGTGTGCACTCACAATATCAAGAAAACGTTGTGCTTTTCTAAAATAAAGAAAACTAATTATCTTGAACAGGAGCGCTTCAAAAAAAATGAACCGAAACTCAGTGAATATTTTCCTTACAGACATGATGATCTATAGAAAGCTCTGAATTACTACAAAACGAAATAATTCATATCCAAAACAAAAACTCAAAAACGTCCAATGAGCAGATGGCGAGTCAGGATTTTTAACTTCATCTTTGTGACACTGACTCATAAAACACTGGTTTATTAATAAATAATTCAAATATCTCCTTACTATTTTCCCCAGACACATTCCTTGCAACTTTTGCTGGGGTTTTGCGGCAAGCTTTAGCCTATTTATTGAGCTCACGTCACGTTGCTGTGCACCATGGTCACGAAAACTCATCATTTGCACGCGTTTTTAAGCATTGGGGTTTGAAAACAAGTGATTTAAACTATCGAAATGCAAACAACAGCACTATATGCACGAGCTATTTGTTTCTGAGCGTGATTTCTGCAATTGAGTCGGATCGAGGCCGGTTCATATTCACAGCTTAAATGAACCGTACCAGAGTTTGTTTGGAAGCTGACCGAGACCACCTCTTCAGCTGGGTCTCGGTGTGGTAGTTTGGTGTGATTGCTGTATTCACACCTGCTAAAAAGGTCCACACCAAAGGGGGAAACAAACTTGAGTTCGTTTCAATCTAACCAAACAAGACAGGTGTGAATGCACCCTTAATATAATATCAACAGATGTCACTGGCCAGCTCCCTTGTGGCTAATTAAAGCTGATTGGTGGGTGATGGGGTGGAACTTGATGAGGTCTTGCATTGATCTGATCTGTTATGGCCGCAGTGAGATCATGTGATGGGACTAGAGATCTTACCAGAGCAGAGCAGATCTGCTGTTTTCCACTCAGACTTACAGAATGCCTAATGTGTTTCAGCTTTGTGTCTGCTGGTTGGCGCAGGGCTGGCTCTCTCTCTCTGTTGGCAGTAATTATTAATCAGAGGTGTGCACTTTTGCGGCCTGTTGGGTAAGATGAAGTGGTTAAACATTTTACTCATTTGTAGAGTTATTCACACAGACCTGGTTTAGTTTTAACCTTATAAATCCCACTGAATCATATTTGTATATCACATTTATAGGGCGTCTAAATTATGAACATGATCAAAACTTGTTGCACACAATGTACTCCATGCCTTCTGTCATCTGATTTATAGTTTTATCAAGTAAAAGTTTAATTGTACAAACGTCCACCTTCAGCTGGTGCTTCACGTGTCTTTTTGCTGTCAAATCTTTACTGATTTTTATAACATAAATGTAAGAGTAACTTTGATTTTGATAGTAATATTTACAGATGAACACTTACTGAATTGAAGCAGCTTCGCTTTACTTGATTATTGTGTATATATATATATATATAGTGTGAATCAAATCTGATCATCAGGCTTTCGATGAACGTTTGTTCATCTCTCAATCATCATTGGACTGCATTGCATTCTGTGTTTTGATCAACAAACTAATCATTTAATCACCTTTTAGACATAAGACATTATTGAGATATAGAGTGATGACTGATATTTATATCATTTTATGTAAGTATCTTATACTGTTAAAGATCTCATTGATTTACATTAAAGGCATAACCAGTTGTTACATTGTTCTTACATGTTATGCTTCATAACTGACACATTACAACATCTTAGCAAATTTCCAGAGCTGTTTTTAAGAGAAAAATACTGCATATGTGAAAACACCTCATGCCTTTGTCTCATTATGTCTCTCTCTCTCTCTCTCTCTCTCTCTCTCTCTCTCTCTCTCTCTCTCTCTCTCTCTCTCTCTCTCTCTCTCTCTCTCTCTCTCTCTCTCTCTCTCTCTCTCTCTCTCTCTCTCTCTCTCTCTCTCTCTCTCTCTGATGTGGCTCATTAGCGGCTCGTTTAACCCCTCATCAGTCCAGACTGTGCTGCTGGGGCTCCCACAATGCATTAGTATTCTGTAAACATTGCTCACAATGGCACTGCGACAGACACACATCTGTATTGACGGCGTTCATTGTGTTCACCCTCGTCCCGCTGGGATGTTTGGTTGACAGACACATGCAGGTAATCGCCAATAATCAACTTCTCAGTGGGAATTTCACCAGTCAGAGACGCGAGGAGGATGCAGATGGTCACTGATTGGGTTGGGATCGTTTCTGATGACTCAATTTAGTGCCTTTGGTCAAACGCTTGGTGACAAAAATATTGGAGTACACCTCTCGCAAAAATGACTGTAACCTCTAGCAGAAATGTGGCTAGTCTGTTTTGGGTAGTGTGTAAGTTGTGAATATTAGTAACTGTATTTGTCCTTTTTGTCCATTTTGTACTTTTTGTGTTTTTTTGTTTTTTAATAAACATCACACATGCTGTTTGATGATAGATTTTGTTCCATTTATAATATAATTTAAGTATTTAGAATTTCAGTTTGATTTACTTTTGTGTTTTTTCTTTTTTTCTTTTTTCTAATTACTAATTACTTGGAAAAACATTCATTGTGTGTGTGTGTGTGTGTGTGTGTGTGTTTCACTGGTGTTAGTACTTGTCCTGCTGTAATATTACACTTGTTACAACAGTAGTACTGAGTTGGAGACACTGGTTAGAAACACAGTAATTCTCTCCTGACATGATGAAAGAGCCATTGTGAGTTGCACCATGAAATGCATTTGAATAGAACAGATGAATTAATATGCTGCTCTCTGATGTACTGCAGCTGAAGAACACATGCCTGTCTGCTGGGAAATGGAAATCACTTTCCCTTGTGTGTGTAATTAAAACTGGCAGTGGAATTTGAAGGCCTCTAGGCTTTTCTGTCTCTGTCTCTCTGCTCTGGAGATGATGAGGGACAGTCCTTTATATTGAGTCTGTATTGTTCTTTTACTACTTGGAAAGCATCTACAAAAATGCATCCTTATCTAGTTGTGCACATACGGCATCGATTTACTCTTAGTGGAAAATGACCAAATTCTCCAACTGTTTGCTAAATGGGAGAGAAATTTCAGACATTATACCTTCTCTGGAATCTGTCAGTTTGTATTGCATCATTGATAAGTTTTGTTAAATAATCAAATCACGGTCGTATCCATCAATCCCTCAAACAGTGTTGGAGGACAGATTGAGCATTATGAATGTAAATGCATCAGCGGTTGAAGAGCAGCGCTGTTATCGCTTGACCGTGATGGAGTGGACGGCGTGTTTTGACAGCTCTGTGGGTGTTTCAGACACAAGGTCAGCTGATCTGCTGAGAGAAGATGAAACCCCGCTGTGTTAATGGAGCTATTTATGCAGTTTTATTTTATTATGGTTCATTTGGGGTCTGCTGCATAAGCGTAATGCACTGAATGTGTGTCTGCACATATTGAGGATCCATCTGTCTGTGGGAATCCCTGACTGTAAGAACTAGATCTTCTAGTGGAAGGCTTGGCACTTTATGAATTTGTTTATAATAATGTTTTAATGGAGTATAAAAATCAACCACTTTTCTGTGAAGTTTGTTTTAGAAGTGTTTCTTCCATTAATTTGTTTCCCCATAGGTATTTTAATATCTTTGTTAATGAGTTATAAGCCACACACTTTGATTAGAAACAAACAAAAAAAATATTTGAAAATCAGACAAAATGACAAAGATACAAGGCTTAATGACTTTGCTGAGGGAAAGAACTACAATCTCATGAAGCAATATAGAAATATAGAATGCAAAAGAAATGTACAACTATTAATTTAAAGATTTTGAGATGCATATATTTACAAATATTTAGGTATTTAAATTATAAATGATTATTTCATATTTATAGCCCTCGGATTGGTTAGTTCTCTTTGCAGAATTATGGGTAAGTTTTACACCACAAATTCTGCTATTAAACATGATTATTTAGAAAATAAGTTGAAGGATAATTTTCTTTGCTCACAGACTGACACCGTGTCTATACTGGATGTGACAAAGCAACTGTTACACATCATTTGAACTTTGTGGTGAGAGCCACGCAGATCCACGTGAACACTGAATTCTGTTCACAACTATATCAAAATGCATGACTCTGCAAGTATCCTTGTAAACACAGTTGCTTATGTCTAAGGTGAAGGTAAACAACTGAGAAAGACAATGGATGTGTAACAGTATATTGGTTCACAGCAGTTTAATGTTCCTGCTTTCTGTGTCATAAATGTTAATAAAATAACAAAACACAGCAAAAAATCACTTGTAGCTTTAACACAGATTTGTTATGCTTAATTTATACAATGAAGGATATGCAGTGTTATTTTACATTTGATTATTCAATATCTGTACCTGAATACTGGTAGGCTTACTTGAAAATATAAAGCACTGTTTATTTCATTTGTAACTTTGTTGTATTATATTTATAAATTTGTTTTTTTTTCTATGCTGATTTGCTCACCTACAAAATCACCCCAATCATTGATTATTTTTTCCAAATATAGCTATTCAAGTCATCTGATGACTTTTTTCTTTTCTTTTTTTTTCCCATATCGCAATATACAGGTGCATCTCAATAAATTAGAATGTTTTGGAAAGGTTCATTTATTTCAGTAATTCAACTCAAATTGTGAAACTCGTGTATTAAATAAATTCAACGCACACAGACTGAAGTAGTTTAAGTCTTTGGTTCTTTTAATTGTGATGATTTTGTCTCACATTTAACAAAAACCCACCAATTCTCACCAATCTCAACAAATTAGAATATGGTGGCATGCCAATCAGCTAATCAACTCAAAACACCTTTCCTGAGCCTTCAAAATGGTCTCTCAGTTTGGTTCACTAGGCTACACAATCATGGGGAAGACTGCTGATCTGACAGTTGTCCAGAAGACAATCATTGACACCCTTCACAAGGAGGGTAAGCCACAAACATTCATTGCCAAGAGTGCTGTATCCAAGCATGTTAACAGAAAGTTGAGAGGAAGGAAAAAGTGTGGAAGAAAAAGATGCACAACCAACCGAGAAAACCGCAGCCTTATGAGGATTGTCAAGCAAAATCGATTCAAGAATTTGGGTGAACTTCACAAGGAATGGACTGAGGCTGGGGTCAAGGCATCAAGAGCCACCACACACAGACGTGTCGAGGAATTTGGCTACAGTTGTCGTATTCCTCTTGTTAAGCCACTCCTGAACCACAGACAACGTCAGAGGCGTCTTAGAAGAGGTCCAAAGTCCAGTGGTCCAAAGTCCTCTTTTCAGATGAGAGCAAGCTTTGTATTTCATTTGGAAACCAAGGTCCTAGAGTCTGGAGGAAGGGTGGAGAAGCTCATAGCCCAAGTTGCTTGAAGTCCAGTGTTAAGTTTCCACAGTCTGTGATGATTTGGGGTGCAATGTCATCTGCTGGTGTTGGTCCATTGTGTTTTTTGAAAACCAAAGTCACTGCACCCGTTTACCAAGAAATTTTGGAGCACTTCATGCTTCCTTCTGCTGATCAGCTTTTTAAAGATGCTGATTTCATTTTCCAGCAGGATTTGGCACCTGCCCACACTGCCAAAAGCACCAAAAGTTGGTTAAATGACCATGGTGTTGGTGTGCTTGACTGGCCAGCAAACTCACCAGACCTGAAGCCCAGAGAGAATCTATGTCAAGAGGAAAATGAGAAACAAGAGACCAAAAAATGCAGATGAGCTGAAGGCCACCGTCAAAGAAACCTGGGCTTCATACCACCTCAGCAGTGCCACAAACTGATCACCTCCATGCCACGCCGAACTGAGGCAGTAATTAAAGCAGAAGGAGCCCCTACCAAGTATTGAGTACATATACAGTAAATGAACATACTTTCCAGAAGGCCAACAGTTCACTAAAATGTTTTTTTTATTGGTCTTATGAAGTATTCTAATTTGTTGAGAGTGAATTGGTGGGTTTTTGTTAAATGTGAGCCAAAATCATCACAATTAAAAGAACCAAAGACTTAAACTACTTCAGTCTGTGTGCGTTGAATTTATTTAATACACGAGTTTCACAATTTGAGTTGAATTACTGAAATAAATGAACTTTTCCATGACATTCTAATTTATTGAGATGCACCTGTATATCGCAGAAAAACAAAATATCGCAATGAGTTTTTTCCAATATTGTGCAGCCCTATTATAAAGCACATATTCTATATCTCTAATCCTACCCAATATCTAAACTTAACTACTTTACTAACTATTAATAAGCAAATTTAGAGTTTATTGAGACAAAAGTCATAGTTAACGGATTATTAATAGCGAGAATTGGACATTAAAATAAAGTTTGACCAACTGTTTTATGAAAATAAGGCATTTAAGATTGTGTTCTGCTGCATGACATGCTTTAACCATGATTGTATTGAGAATATAACTTCCCATACTTTGTTTAAATGAGTCATATCATTACATCATTTTGAGATTTGTTGTGGTGTAGTGTAGTTGTTGAAGTTTAAGTTCATTAACTATCATTACCTTTGTCTCAACATGAAATCACGACTGATCTTGTTAACTTGTTTCTGATTTGGAGTTTATATCACAATTTTGAGAGAAATTCAGAATTTTGAGAGAGAAACTTAGAATTGCATGATATAGATTTGCAAGTCTGAGAAAAAAATATCAAAAAGTCACAATTGTCTTTATTTTTTTTATATTTATTTGGCGGAAACAAGAAAACAGAATTGCAAGATATAAACTCAGAATTTCCTTCTCACAATTTTTCTTTCTCATTTTTCTTTCTCGCAATTCTGAGTTTACATCTTACAATTCCGACTGTTTTAAATGAGTTTCCGTCTCACAATTCTGTTTTATTTTTCTGCCACAGAATAAAAAATGTAATTGCAACTTTAACATTTTCCTCAGAATTGCAAGTCCGCATCATGCAATTTTGGATTTAATATCTCACAATTCTGACTTTTTTCTCAAAATTGTGAGGAAAAAGTATGTATTGTGAGATATAAACTCACATTTGTGAGAAAAAAGTCAGAAGATAAAAAGTTGCAATTACTTTTTGACTTCATCTCATGGCAGAAACAAACTTCCATTGTTTAATGATTGATTATAATGTGCAGTTTATTTTAATGCACAGTGTATTTCTCAACATGATTGATTTCATTTCTCTTTATAGTGAATTACAGTATGTGTGTGTCTTGATGCTTTTGGCCACTTCCATAAATATCCTCCGTATCCTGCTGTGAAAGTGATATTAGCCTCTCAATGTGAGGCGATGTCAGGCGTGGAGTTTGTAGTGCTGTATGAAACACATGACGAGATTAAGGGCTTATGTGCGTTTGAAGCGGTCGGGGTCTGGGCCCGTTTGGGGGTGATGGGATTAGACGGCAAATACAACCCCCATTCTTAAACAAGAAACTAGACCCAATTATTGACCCGCTGTGAAATACATGCGATAATCTGATGTCTTTTGCATGCTTGATATCTAACACAGGAGTCACAGCTGCGCTCTGTAATTGTGTTGTTGAAGCAGCAATTATTTGGAGTTAGTCGTTGGAGATTTCTATGCAGTTTGTGATTATGATGAAGTCTTGTGATTATGATTTTTGTATGTTTGTGTTATACATCTGTGATAGTGTGAGTTTGTTGTAAATCCAAGAGGAGAATTGACAGGGGTTTTGATCAAAAATACTGTAATTTTGAAATATTACAATTTAAAATATAAAAATATTTTAAAATGTCATTTCTGTGATGCGCAGCTGAATTTTCAACATCTTTTCTCCAGTCTTCAGTGTCACATGATCCTTCAGAAATCATTCTAATATACTGATTTGCTGCTCAAGAAACATTTATTATTATTATCGATGTTGAAACAATTGTGCTGCTTCATATTTTTGTGGAAACTGTGATACATTTTATTTTTCAGTGTTCTTTGATTAATATAAAATTCTGAATAACAGCAATTATTTGAATTGGAAATCTTTTGTAACATTAAAAATGTCTTTACTGTCACTTTTGATCAATTTATTGCATCACTGCTGAATAACTACTAATCTCTTTCAAAAAAAAAAGAAAAAAGAAAAGCTACTGACCCCAAACTTTTGAACAGTAGTTCACTGTTAGACATTTCAAAGGGTTTTTACAGTAAGTATCTACAGTGGATGCGGACAGTAAAGTGATGCCCCGGTATATTTCTGACGTACAGATGCACTCCAAGCACTCGCGCTGTTTCTGACACGAAGTACAAACGGATTTTCCAATCATTAGAAGCGATGCAACATCCAGTAGTCAGTCCCAAGCTGCTGCGGCGTTGTAGACACGGTGTAGGGCAAATTGTGTCAATTCAAATGTAACAAATGAGGAAAATCAAACAACCTCAATAGAATGGCGCCAAAGAGGCCGTTACAGAAAATACAGTAGTATACAGCAATTTTTTAAAAAATACAGTAAGTCTCTGTATGTGGTGTCTGACTTCACAGAAAATTCCCATGATGCAAAGAGTATTACAGTTATTTACTTTAAAGGGAATTTGCAGTATTATACTGGGTGATATACAGTAAATAATTGTAAATAACGGTGTGTTTTCATCAGGATAAAAAAAAATTGTAAATAAATTATCAGGGTTTTTTGTCAATATTTTAGACAAATTTGCATGGTTTTTGTTTGTGCGTCTAGTGATCAATTCAGTAAATGTTCCATCATAGTTTATGCACATGTGATCTTACTGAATAAAACCATCTACCTCAGTGAAGTTTTTTTTTAAATTCACATTTCATCATTAGTATGTGATTTGCGTAAAATATTGTAGTTTTGACCTGGTAAAAGGTGCATCTTGTACACCTTAATTCTTCAAAGGTTCTGCCGTTGATGGCCCCATGAAGAACCTTTAATGGAATCTTTCCATTGCACAAAAGGTTCTTTATAGTGGAAAAGGGTTCTTTAGATTGTTGCAATTTTCTTCACATTTAGAAAAATGATTCACTGAGAACTGTTCACTGGGGAGCTAAATGGTTCTTTATAGTTATATTTATTTTTAAAAGTGTTGAATGCAATGTAAGTCGGTTTGGATAAAAGTGAAGTGTTGAATATATGAACTATTGAGATGTCAGAGTTTGATTGATCTCTCCAAACTCTAGTACACACTAAGCAACCATACTGAAAAAAGAAAATAACTGTTTTGTTGAACCGTGTGTGTGAGAAGTTGTGTGCTGAAGTCAGCCTATAGGTTGGTCATTATTTAAGCAGTGACCCTGGTATTTGCTTTATATTAGCATGTGATTACGAGCAGTATGAGGCAAGGACAGGGCTAATAATTGTGTTGAAGATCTGCTGTGTTCGCTGCTTTTGAATTATTCCTCACTGATGGGGTCATGCTTCATTATCATAACATGGACTACAACAAGGTTTTAAGGGCTCAGAGGGGAAGCCTCATGAAAATGAACCCCGTTTACAGTCAGGCACTGGTTTGGAGCATTTCAATAGCCACACCAGTAGTTCCTTTTGTTTGTGTGGTTTTTTTTATTATAAAGGTTAATGCTGTTATTCAGCAAGGATGCATTAAATTGCCCAAAAGTGGCAGCAAAAATATTTATAATGTTATAAAAGATTTCTATTTCAAATAAATGCTGTTCTTTTAAACTTTCTATTCATCAAATTTCAAACATCAAGTTTCGATTGCAAAAACTGTTTTCAACATTGATAATCGGAAATGTTTCCTAAGCAGCAAATCAGCATATTAGAATGATTTCTGAAGACTGGAGTAATGATGCTGAAAATTCAACTTTGCATCATAGGCATAAATTACATTTTATAATATATTCACATGAAAAACACATTTAAAATTGTAATAGTATTTCAGAATTGTATAGATTTTAGTGTTTTTGATCAAATAAATGCAGCCTTTGTGAGCAGAAAAAGGCTTCTTAACAGGAAATCTTTCAAACCCCAAATGCTGTATGAATAAAATAAAGAATAATATAATTATATTATATTATATTATATTATATATATTATATTATATTATATATATTATATTATATATAATTTTTTTTATTTTTTATTATTCTGCTCTTTTAAAATGTCAGGCCTGAATTGACTTGCCGTTTGGTTAATTTCTGCACTGCGCGCTTGGCTTGCTAAGGATTTATTACAGAGGCTGCAGATGGATAAATTCTCAGTTTGATGCTGCTAGTCAATAACCAAAACACTTTGTTAGCACCAAAGAGACCTTTAGTCCCAAACTGCAGCTTATCATTGATGTGCTGTGGATGCCGAGATACAGAAACTCATTTCCCTTGCAGAACAGAAGTGGCAGTTGACTAATTCAATCAATAAATGTGAGCAAAGGAATGGTATTTGTGACCCTGGAGCACAAAAGCAGTCTTAAGTCGCTGGGGTATATTTGTAGCAATAACCAGAAATACACTGTATGGGTCAACATTATAGATTTTTCATTTATGTCAAAAATCATTAGTATATTAAGTAAAGATCATATTCCATTAAAATATTTTGTAAATTTACTACTGTAAATATATAAAAACGTTGTTTTTGATTGGTAACATGCATTGCAAAGAACTTCATTTGGACAACTTTAAAGGCGATTTTCTCAATATTTAGATTTTTTTTGCACCCTCAGATTCCAGATTTTCATATAGTAGTACCAATAGTTGTGCCAAATATTGTCCGATCCTAACAACCCATACATCAATGGAAAGCTTTCAAATGATGTATAAATCTCAATTTCGAAAAATTGACACTTACGACTGGTTTTGTGGTCCAGGGTCACATTTGTCTTTCGTTTCGTGCAGTTTTAAAACTACATATATTTAAAACTGCACGAATGACTAGTCAACTAATCGCTCTTGTATATAAATCTACCATTGCATGTGTACGTGGACAGAATGCCTGCAAACTCTCGTTGTCTTCTAGATTCAAGGGCAAAGATGAGTTTGACCTGCAGCGGAGGATTTCTGTGACGACTTATCAACATCTTCAGCTATACAGTGGCAGTCAAGACCTTTTTTTAAGTGTGTGTGTGTGTCAAAGCAGATAATGTGCACCTGGGGCCTTGTCCAGCTTACCCTCTTCAATGCAAACCGCCTGGAGCAGATAACAGTTAGAAGGCATGTGGGTAAATGCCGGTGACAGATAGAAATGTTAGTGTGTGTGCTGTAAAAAATGGATGAAACTGGATGGAGAAACCTGAGGTGATTTTAGTGTTGCTGATGTCTGCATACTTTCTCATGAAACCCCCAACACACACCAATCCATCACCGTCAGGTATCCGCGACAAATCACGTGAGGGAAGCAAACGGCACTTAAGGGGCTCTCTTCATGACTTATATATGAGTTTGGGGGGGTTGAGGCTCATATTATCACCCTCAGTGCCGCTGTAACCTCTGCCTCAATATTGCACAGGTTTCATTTTGTTTTTATGGCTCTTTTCCAAAAACCTAGTACAGCATATTAAGGCCACATTTGCAAATAAATAGTTGTATTTCATTCAGTATCAAAAAACATTGCTGGTAATATACTATTTTGCCCAATATTTGCATGCACGTGTGTTCTTCATGTTCTTTATTATGCATTTTACATTGCACTGTTAAATATTTAGTAATTTTTTTTGTTGTAATTTTTAGTTGTTGTTTTTTTTTTTGCCTGTATAATTTTTATTATTTTTAATTTCAGTTTTAGTTATTTTAGTGCATCAAAAAATAGCTCAAATAAGTTTTCTGTATTTTATTTTATTTTCAGTTATTTTTATTTTATTGTATTTAAAGTAACAATTTGTTTTTTTACATTGTCCTTTTTATTTTTACTTTAGTTCACTATAATAACCCTGCAGTTTAGCAACATTTCAATGTCAAACTCTGTCAAAGTTAGATTTGGTAAATCTCAATGTGTTTTATTACTGTTATTAGTAGTAGCAGTAGTACTATTCTGATAAATGAATAAATGTAAATGTGGTATTTTACAGAAATGGTAAAAGTCACAAATATAAATGCATTCCTACATTTTCATTCATAAATGGTTTCCACATTCTAATGATTAAAGTTCTATCATTAAATATTTAGTTGTTATTCTTTCAACTATCACGTACGAATGTTATCTTCTTGAACTATATATAATACACACACACATGCATATTTATAAAATATAATATATAATAAATTATGCGTAAATTAAAAATAATAGTGAATACTTGCTAGTATGTTCATAGAGGGTAGGCTGACAGTATGCTGGGGAACAGAGCTATTGTGTTTCTCCTTGTAAAGGGATCAGAGAGGACCTCGTCCTCATCCTCAGGGGCTTTTTGGGTTGTTTTTTTATTATCTTTCCCGTATGCTGCTCATTTAGGATTAGATTTTGAGTCGGCCACACTAGTCTGTGTTTTCAATTAAATGCACAGGCGTTAATAACAGCTCAGAGGAGACATGAAAGCATGTGATAAAGCGGTCAATATAATAATCTTATTCTTTGTAATATGTGCTGATGTGAAGATCATGCGAAGTGGGAGTGTTTAATCATACCGGCGGTGGGTGTGTGAGAGCGTGTCTGGCTTTGTTCAGCTCCGCAGACAGACGTGAGCTAAATAAAGGTGCAGTTTCCAAGCAGACTGTAGATTCACACTTGCAGTTTTTGTAAATTAATCTTGCAGATGTGGATCATATGCTAAAATTATGACATTGTAAATGAAGACAAAGTAAGAGTTTGTTCCTGACTACTTCTTGATGACTTCTGTAGGCCAAAATATCAGACGTTGCACAGAATGTTCTGGCTGCTCTGTTCCATTGTGCAGATGCGATATGGACTATATTTATGATTATGTTTCTGTTTATTTTTTATCAGTTTTTGTTGTTGTTTTTCTTTTAATGTTTTTTTTAGCTTCATTTCAACTAATGAAAATGATGCCCCTTTTTCACAGAATGACACTTTTCCACAGCTATTAACATTGCAAATCTAGCAAAGTTTTTTTTATATTTTCCATTAAAAAAATTTTTTTTTAAAAAGTATTTTATAGCACTAAACTTTGTGTTTCATTACCTTGTCATTAGATTTCAGAAAACTGGTTAACTGCTGCTGATTGTAATCAATCTCTCAACATTTTTTTCCTCTTTTGGAAAGTCATAGAAATTCTATTGTAGATTTCTTTTGCTGTTGGAACAAATGGGAACACATTTGTTGTAGTTTCCATTCATCGCTGTAGAAGTTTACCCAACTATGACGAATGAAACACTAGTGAAGTATGAATGAGGACATGCAGTGGTTTTCAGGTTGCTTCACCTCCTCCTCTCGACCGGCTGCTATAGCCCTTCCTGAATCAGTCAACACTCAGTGTTTTCCTCATGAGGTGAACGAGTAAGCATTATATAAAATACTAAAGCTCCTCACACACACATTCACAAAGTAGATGAGCGAACAATAGCTTGATTTGGCATGTGTTTGTGTGATCAACATTAACATATGACAAGCTCTTTGTCAGAAAATTGGGGAAAAATTGTTATTACAAACTAAATTCTGCTTGCTGTTAGTGCAGGAAGACTTTGATGGAAGTGGAGTAGAATAATAAAATGCTCCAAAAGTGTAGAATATGATCTGTTTTACAGACACGCAGAACTTAATGACTTCTATTCACTGCACAAGTGTGGAAAATATGATGGCATGGCTCATTGTGTGGATGTAGGTCACAGGAAGCCGGTTCTTCTCCTGCTCCAAATACAGACTCGCAGCTCTGAATCAAAGACCACATGGTGCTCAGGCAGCAAGAAAAAAAAAACACTTAAACCGCTAAAACTTCAGGAGCTCGAAGGACTGCGTTGAGGGGAGCTGAGCACAGATACGCGTCCATTTGAAGTCAGATGAAAGGCAGCAAAGAATATTAATGCAGTCCTTTCTGACTCTAGGTTGCATGCAGTGAATTTAGGCTGATAGTAAGGAGTACTTTTTAACTAAAAAATTAGTTTGTGTGTTTGTATTGGATTGCCAATAGTTGTTCATTTTATGTCAATGCGTCAGCCACCTGTTCATTTCAGTTTTTCAGTTTTCAATATTTAATTTTCAAGTGAAACAGCAAGTTGTCAGGCGACATATCAAAGATTAATATTATTTTATTTCATTTTATTTATTTAGAATTGACAATTTTAGCCCCGATTTTCACTCGCCAACAAATAACAGAAATTGAAGGCAAATCGTTCATGCGAGTGACAAAAACGTAGTGTGAATTATCAATCTGATCTGAGATCATCGCTGACGCATCGCCGATGCCCGTGAAATATTTGGCCTGCTAAATATCTGGACCTGTCGGCGATTCACAATCCTGCTGTGTGAAATGAGTTCTGACTGAAAAATACATCGGTGATGACCTACAGCCAATGAGAGCGCAAGATACAGGGCAGCGGGAAGTTCAGGGAGGAGTTATAGACCACAATATCAGCAACTCTCTTTGCAGAATGCACAATCCTTGCTCCCCATTTCTTCCTCCGTAATCTTTCGCTGCAAATCAGCACACAGACCGTTTGTATCTTGAACTTCTTGCGGGCTGCCATTTTAATAACATTTCCAGCCAGATCAGGGTTCTCGCGCGTGATTTCTTGCATTATTTCTTTATCACTACAGTTGTGGATGTTTCTGGAAGCTCTTTTTAAACCAGGTGAAGGTTTCTCCTAAATTAAATTCTTCTCAGTCCAGACAGTCGCCATTTTTAAGACGATTATTGCATAGTGCCGAAGGCTTTTCCCTCTGCTCAGGTCAGAAATCACATCTCACCCATCACATCCACTCCAAAGCTGGACGACGCACATCCAGATCCAATTTAGATGGTGAAATGAAATTTTCCTGCATTCTGACAGTGGGGATATGGAATTTTTAGTATAACAGGAATTCCCTTGAGGGAGAATTTTTGGAATTTAAAAAAAAAATTCCATGATGATGATGATGATGGTGGATCAAAACATGAGCGGCGTCTCATTGTTATGCAGATGCGGTGATTGTTCACAGAAGCAGGTTTTTGCGCCGCAGACGCTAATATCCAATTCTAATTTATATTCTGACACTTTAGACAAATGCGGCCCGTTTTCTTTTTAATGGAAACGAATCACAGGATGTATGATTGTGTTTGATTGAATGAGACGGGAGAAGGGATGAATATAATGAGCTTTATTGTCTGGTTACTGGAGTATATTTTAGGACGCAGACGCTCTTATCACAGCCGTACACGGCAGCGTCTCTGAGCTGTCAGTCATATATCAGCATTGAGTTTATTATTGAATGTTAGGTTAACTAAAGCTCCTTCTCGTGGAGTTAATGGACCCCCAGCGCTTATTTAATGAGCGACTTCTCGAACGCACACTTGTGTTTAATGTCGCTCCAGCAGTCTTTAGCTAAAGCACCTGATGGTGTTACTCACAGACCTGCAGAGATGCTGATATTCAGTTTTTTAACTCATAATAGAGTATTTTAATAATACACACTGAACTCAATTCAGTGTGACCACATCTGATTGCGTTTTATAACGTTGACTCTTTGCATTGCTCCAAGAAAAAGGTCAGTAATTTTGTGTAGACGTTTCTGATTGTAAATGTCAAGCACTGTTTTGTCTGAAACACAAGTGCTAGTGAAGGCTGAGCCATGTGACCTTCAGTGTTTTTCGCTGTATAGAGCAGCCGCCAGCTGTGTTTGAAATATCAGTGTCACACTGCTTATACCAGCGCTGCACGATTTCATCAAAATAACATTTAAATCTGGATATGAAGCACTTATAAACCAACTTGAAGTTTTCCCTGAAAATAGAAGCTTGATGGTTGAACATTTGAAAAGGAATAATTTAAGACCACCAAAAATATTACTATTGTAATTTTACAATTGTACAGTAAAATATATTATTATATTTTTCTTTTCTTTATATTTTTCTACTTTTTTAAATTTTACTGGAAAATATTACAATAGTAGTTTCATTTTTTAGAATATTTTATTTGCTACTACTACTACTACTACTAATTAAAATATTATTGTTATATATATTATTACAATATTATATTTTTCTTAAATACTTGATTTTTTTATTTTACAGTAAAATATTGCAGTAGTAATATTTCATATTTTTACTACCAGTAAATAGAAGAATTATTATTGTTGTTGTTTTTGTTTTTATATTTTTGTAATTATTATAAAATTATTGTATTACAATATTTTATTTTTATATCTTAAATACTCAATATTTATTTTACAGTAAAATATTATAGTCATGTTTATAAAATAGTAGTGTCAATAATTTTTAGAAGTCATACTGCTATATATTCACCAAACCTGGAGCCCCCCCCCCCCTCCTTAAAAACCTTAACTCAATACTATGCATTACATACCTGGAAAAATAAATACCAGCATGCATAGTACTGTTTGAAACCTTCATCTCTGCATACTTTTTCACATAGTAGTTTTAAGAAAATCATAGGAGTAACGCTTTACTTAAAGTCTTTATGTAATGCATTGTAAAAGTAGTTTTAATGCATTAATTATGCCTAGTAATGCGCTTTATAGTGCATTGTACAGTCTCATGAATAATTGTAACCACAGTTAATACATTATAACACTTATCAATTCATTGTTAAACTACACATTTTAAATTTGGTTATAATTATTTAGAACAAGATATAATGTATAGCAGTGCACATTATGAATAATTATGATGCATTATACCCTTTAATAACCCTTTATAATGCATTAACACACAAAGGCTTTAAGTAAATTATTACCATAATAGGCAGTATAGAGCATACAGTGCAGTATGCTCTCATCTGAACATGACCATTATCTAGAGAAGACAATCATGTGCTGTCAGGACTCTCAGGAAACAGGATGAAACTCTAATCACAGTCTCTTTCCCAGCCCTTGTTATTGGTGTGGAGAGAGCGGTTATGTTTTCATTAGAGACGAAGAGCAGGACGAGACCTGTCAATCAACACAGGAGATGCGGCTTTTCAGAAGACCAATTACCAGAGGAAGAGTCTAAACTCAATTTTTGCATATACTGAAGAATACGTAAGGAGAAGTAGAGACTTGTTAGGTTTCTGTGTGGTTTCTAGGGTATTAAGGGTGGTTGCTAGGCACTGCTTTTGTAAATATCCCTCAGGTCCTTCCTTCAGTGTGCATCTTTTGGCTTTTGTTCACCTGCTTTTCATCCAGTAGGTGAAAACTGTAAATTTACAGAAATAACTGCACATACTCTGAAAAACAGTTCAGTGGCTTTGTAAATATCACAATAATAAATATCTGTATAATCTCTGAATGTCACTTTAGTGATCGTTTGTGTTGGACGTGCCAAAATAAATGCCTAAATATCCAGCAGTTGCTTTTGTCTAAAACAGCAAAATTAATAGTGAAAGTAAAATGCGAATGGCGCTTTTAAGCTGTTTAAAAGCGAAGGAAAGTGAGGAAAAGAGGGAAAACTTAAAAAAATGATCTGTGGGGTATTTTGAGCTGAAAATTCTGGGGACACCCAAGACCAATATTACATCTTGTAAAAAGGGGCATAATAGGTGCCCTTTAAATGATGAATGTTTTAACTCTAATATTTTGAGATATAAACTGTGCAAGATTATTTTATGCACCCAAATATAATGCTTCATGTTTGGGGTTTGTTTATGATCATTCGTACTAGTGATGCTTGTCATAGCAAGCACAACTCACTAATTCTCCAGGTCTCTTCTTTAGAAAGGAACATTACATTAAAGTACAGTTATTAATGTCCCTGCTGAATACTGAACTGATCTAATCAATCTGTTTTAAACATGCATTGTAATACGCTCAC
Organism: Acrossocheilus fasciatus; assembly: GCA_036784905.1. Taxonomy (NCBI): domain Eukaryota; kingdom Metazoa; phylum Chordata; class Actinopteri; order Cypriniformes; family Cyprinidae; genus Acrossocheilus; species Acrossocheilus fasciatus. Next base: position 41,848,316 of record CM071942.1, read on the forward strand.
AGCATTAGACATTTGTCTCTTGCAGACGTCTGGTGTGTGTGTGTGTGTATGTCTCTGTAGGGTACACACACACACACATTGTATTATTGTGTTGCTCGTAACAGCCGTTCTGCTCGTGGTTTCTCATCTCTGGGGGTTTGTTGATGGTAAAATGCTGATGTCTTTGTTTTCGTTTGTCCTGCGAGAGGCAGATTTGGTCACGTTACTTTGGTTACTGTACAGTAATTTAAGAAGGGAAATGCACTGTTATTTTACCAGAAGTATGGATACGCTCATACAAATAAAGGTTCTTTATAGGCCTCGATGGTTCCGTGAAGAACCTTTGAAGGGGTCATCAGATGCAGAATTCACTTTTACATGGTGTTTGAATATAAACGTGTGTTGGCAGTGTGTACACACAACCACCAATGATAAAAATCTGCCCATTTCTTTTTTTAAATCCCTCAAAATAATTACCCCTTTCTCAAATCAAGCCATTCACAGATTCTGGCCTGACGTATGTCACACAGACCCAGGCCCCTCCCATGATTGTTAATTGACACTGGTGTTTTAGCAAATACCCATCCTAAATTGGCTGTAAACAGTCCGCCATTGTTTCGACGCCAGAGCAGGTGTAGACAAGAATGTCTCTTAAGCGATTGAGGTGTTTTGTTGTTGGATGTAATAATGAACATAGCAGTCGTCATTTACTCCCGATATCTGAGTCGCTGAAGACGCAAGAGGATTACCTTTGTTTTTGATGCGTCTATGTTTTTGCGAATCATTCATGATCCAGAATCTTTGCAAATCGCCTTTCCTAATAATGTGCTAGTTAGCAAGTTCCACGGCTAAATGTGGCTAAAGTTAACAGTCCCACGGAAGAGAGGGGTGGGGTGAGCAGACCTCATTATCATTTAAAGAGACATGCACTGAAACGGCTTGCTGTGAACAGAGCTGTTTTTGACGAGGTAAAAGGGTGTTGTTTTACACAACCATTGAGAAATTTTAACCAAAGTATGGTATAGACTTTTCATGAAGACCCTAAATAATCATACCCAATCTAATGTCCCCTTTAACATCCGTAGAACCTTTTTATTGCAGGGCTAAGTGACAAATTATTTTGGCAACTTGAATTTAAAAAAGTCAGTTTATTATTTTTAAAATTTTATTCACGTTAACTTTTATTTTAATGAAAGTTTATTTTTCTGGTTTTACTTAACTATAATAACCCTAGTCACAGTCAGTCTCTGTTTCATTATGTGACATTGTGAATTTTTTCTCGTATTTTTGTTTTCTGGAGACAAAAATAGACTAGTATATACTTCTGATATTAGATGAATTTTCCACTTCAATGATGTGTAAAGATTGACAACAGATGTTTCTTTCATGGATTCTTTGTATCGCTTTGATTTACAGTTTTTAAGAAGTTACAAATTAGCAGGTGCACTTGCCATCCTCGTTTGTCTCTCTGTTCATCTCTGCCTTCCTGTTTTCACTCCGTTCCTTCAGCTTTCATGAGTGTGAGTGTGTGTGTGTGTGTGTGTGTGTGTGTGTCAGGATGTTTTTGTGCTGCTTTGAAAATGATTAGACATGTCATCTGTCTGTCTGTCTGTTTATCCGTCTCTCACTCTCACCCAAACTGAATATGTTTAAAAATCCCACTCCAGTTCTAGACGGTGTATCTAGTCGAGTGTTTCTGACATGTCACAGTTTGACTGTCACATCAAAACTGATGTCCTGACATATTCTGGACTTATTATTCGCTTCTCACTGCTGGAGTTTAACGGCACTGTAGAGTCACTTCTGAGATTTTTTGAGTGATAATTCACCTGAAAATGAAAATCCTGCCATTATTTACTCACCATTATCCATCATGTCTTTCCAACCCTTTATTTCAATACTTTTACAGTACTATTTAAGACTGTATATCTTTTGTAGAGTAGAGCCCTATAAGTTCCATTTTATTTTTTAACAACTTAATTATGATTTTATACAAATTTAATATCAAAAAATGGTATTAATAAAATAAATACACAAAACATGAACAATAAATCTTTTAATATGCAGTAAATTAAGAATAAAAAAATGTATTTTCTGGCAAACAAATTACTGCACAACACAGGTTTGCAGTTAAAATGCAAACATGGAGGAAAAATTGTCAATATTCCTTTATAAATTTATAATTACTATTATTATTATTACTACTACTTCTTTGAAAAGTACATTCCACTGTACAATAGTGTGTTTCTGTTACAATTTCTTCAAGTTAAACCAAACTTCTTTTTAATGAGTTGTATTGAAGTTTCTGTGCGTAAGTGATACAATGATAGATTTTCTCAAGTGAAATCATAGGGTAGTAGAATTTACATGCTGCAGTTTCGATACAATAAATGCAGACAGTGATGAGGACCTTCATTTACGTTTACATTAATGCATTTAGCAGATGTTTTTATCTGAAGTGACTTGCAATAGAGGAGCGTAAGCAATTTGTCACAGAATTGACTCTTCAAGCTCCAATGAGGATGCAAAAGCAACAGAAAAATATACAAATCGTGCTTCTGCCGTAGATTTAATTTGCTGTATTTGTTTAATGGATGAAATGACATTAAAATGAGTAAATGATGACAGAATTCAGGCAAACTATTCCTTTAACTCATTAAAAGTTTTAACAAACCAGTTTTACGGACTTAAAACATTTGTTCACTGCCTAATTTCGTAGTATTTATGTACTGTTCTCCAGTTCAAAATGTATTCCATGCATAAATTTAATGAACAGTGATGCTAATGTTCAAATTCATTGCATTTCTCCAGCTTTTTCCTTTCAAGGTCAGTTAGTCACCCACAATATGGCACAATTACGAGCTCAGATTTACTCTGGCAGACCTTTGTTAGATGGGCTTTTTTCTCTTTGCTGAGTTCGCTCTGATTAATTGACTTCCCGTTGAGTTCTTGGCTGAAACGGCCCAATTTGTTAAAGGCGAGTCTTTGTGCTGGTAACCCAGGGGCCGACGCACTTCATAAAAGAGCCCTGAAACATTTGCGTGTAGATGATTGTGTCATCTCTGGTCTGAGAACAGCTCCACCTGTGTCTCTCCTCGCATGCAGGGGTCGCCACCTGCGCTTCATTCGCTATATGTTTGTTAACGTTATTTCCCCGGAGTAACAAACTCGGTGGCCTTTAGCAGAAAGGGCTGATGGAACGCTGGCTTAAAAGCGGCATTGCCATGGAAACCGCCTCCAGACTCGTCGCCAGGTCAGCGTGTGTTTGAAAGCGGCACGCAGCCTTTAATTATCTCTGTTTGTATCTGCGTTGATTAGAGAGGAAGAGAGAGGGGCATGATGGGAACTCCAGCAGACAGTCTTTTCTCCGCCTGAATCTTCCCACACCTGCAGTGTGTTTGTCAATGCAGTAACAAATGCAGACAGCCAGCAGGCCTCAAGAGGAGTGATTAAAGAAATATTTCACCCAAAATATGTTTTTAAACAACAACTGTTTTATGTTTCAGAATCATTAGATTTAAAATAAGTAAAGTTGAAGTGATTATTTCTGAATAAAATTCTGAGAAAAACTTGCAATTGCGATTCATAAACTCACAGCTGCAAGTTACTAATTGCAAGATGCAAAGTCAGAATTGCAAGAAATGCACTTGCAATTTCAAACTTTTTTCATAATTGCATGCTACAGGCATGGCCAAAAATGTCAGCACCCTTCGTAAATGTGATTCTAAGAAGGACGGGAAAAAATAATTTGCATTGTTAATCCTTTTGATCTTTTATTTAAAAAAAAAACACAAAAATCTAACCTTTCATTGGATAATAGGAATTTAAAATGGGGGGGAAACATCATTATGAAATAAATGTTTTTCTCTAATACACATTGGCCACAATTAACGGCACCCTTTTATTCAATACTTTTTGAAACCTCCATTTGCCAGTTTAACAGCTCTAAATGTTCTCCTATAATGCCTGATGAGGTTAGAGACACCTGACGAGAGATCAGAGACCATTCCTTCATCCAGAATCACTCCAGACCCTTTAGATTCACAGCTCCATGTTGCTGCTTCTTCTCTTCAGTTCACTCATTTTCTACAGGGTTCAGGTCAGAGGACTGGAATGACCAGCAGAAGTTTGGTTTTGTGCTCAGTGACCCATTTTTGTGTTGTTTTTGAGGTTTGTGTTTGGATTATTGTACGGTTGGAAGATCCAAACATGGTCCATTATAAGATTTCTAACAGAGTCAGTCACTTATTGATTTTTTTATCTGTTGGTATTTGATAGAATCCATGATGCCATGCGTCTAAACAAGATGTCCAGGACCTCCAGCAGAAATATAGGCCCACAACATCAAAAATACAGCAGTATATTTCATTGTACACATGGGGTACTCTTTATCCCTGTGTTCACCAAACCCATCTTGAGTGTTTGCTGCTAAAAAGCTCATTTTTTAGTTTCATCTGAGCATAGAAGCCAGTCCCAGTTGAAGCTCCAGTCGTGTCTGATAACTGAATATGCTGGAGTTTGTTTTTGGATGAGCGAGGAGAATTTTTCTTGAAACCCTCCCAAACAACATGTGCTGATGTAGGGGCTGTTTGACTATTTTTTTTAAGGGTTTCTGACCCTGAGACTCAACTATTTTCCTCAATTCTCCAGCTGTGGTCCTTGGAGAGTCTTTAGCCGCTCAAACTCTCCTCTCACCGTGCATTAGGACGATATAGACACACGTCCTCTTCCAGGCAGTTTCATAACATTTTCTGTTGATTGGAAATTCTTAATTATTGCCCTGATGGTGGAAATGGGAATTTTACTCCAATAATTGTGTCCAACGTGTATTTGAGAAAAACATTTATTTCATAATGATATTTCCCCCCCATTTTAAATTCTTATTAACCAATGAAAGGTTAGATTTTTGTGAATTTTTTTTTTTTATAAAAGATCAAAAGGATTAACAAAGCAGATTAATTTTCACAGCCTTCTTTGATCATATTTACAAGGGTGCCAATATTTTTGGCCATGACTGTATATCTCACAATTGCAAGTTATTAATTGAGAGACGTAAACTTGGAGTTGAGGAAAAAGGACAAAATTGCAAGATTTCTTTCTTACTTTTTGCAAGAACTCGTAATTTCTTACTTTTTTCTCTGAATTGCGTGCTTAGTTCCTAATCAAATTAAGTTATTAATTTGCAAGATTCTCAGAATTCTGTTAAAAAAGTCAGAATTGTGAGATGTAAACATACAAACTCTGAATTAGTTTTTTTTCTTACAATTGCAATTGCGATTTATTAACTGAAAGGTGTAAACTCAGAATTCTTAGAAAAAAATCCTGACTTGCGAGACGTAAACTCACAATTTCTGACTTCTTTCCTTATAATTGCAAGTTATTAATTGCGAGATTCAATTATAATAAATCAATAATAATATAATAAAAATGATACAAAAAAATATTATCATGATCTGATATTAAAATTGTAATATAATGATATTAATTTCAACCATCCTATTTTAACTTAAACATTAAAGTTTTCATTCTTGATGGTTATTGAATGGTTGGAACATTACTTAATTTCTCACAGGGGATGTAAAGTAAATAATTTAATTCAAGAGAATAGAATCCAGCAGCATACGGTGCATGTCATAGTTAAATACTAGTTAAGACATTAACAAATTATTCTCATAATCACTCCAACAGGTCGTCAAGAGATATTTACTGGAAAACATTAATGAGAGCACAAACTCCTGTGTGTCAAGATTGCGTGTGTGTGTGTGTGTGTGTGTGTGTGTGTGAGATATGACATCTGTGTAAAATTAATGGCATGCAGCTAATGAGTGTTTTCCTTCTCATTTGTGTCTCGTATAACCTGAAAATCTGTCTAATGGAATGATGCACATTATAAATCATAAATCATTGTGTTTTACGAGAATTGAGCATTAAATTAGCATTAAATTTACATTAAGAACTTGTGCAGTGACTTTTTCCTTACATTCATTCTGATACTAAATATATGGTTATATTCAAAAATATTCTATTTTATTTTGCATAAAGAAAATAAAGCCTAACCATTATTTAATTTTTTTTTTTTTTGCATTTTACATTATTTTAGGACTATTTAAGTGCATTTGACTGATGCATAGACATTTTATTTATTCCTTTTTTTGTAACTCATTTCTCATTCTTTTTGAATGTGATTCTCATTAGATTAACAATATTGTAATACACTGTCTTAGAATGAGTTGTCATCAAAATAATGTCAAAATGCAGTTGGCTGATACACATTATAAATCATAAATCACATTCAGTCTGATATTATACGAAAATTAAGCCTCTTTTATAACCTTTAAAAGTTTTTGCATTTTTGGGACTATTAAACAAATTTCCCTAAAGCATAGATGTAGTATTTATTTATTTTATAGCTTGCATTTTATTATTGTTATTTTATTTATTTAGTTTTTGTAATTCTCATTCTTAATGTTACTCGCATTAGATTATCATTACTGTAATGCCGTATTTTAGAATGAATTGTCATGGAAATAATGTCAAAATGCAGAACTTTTCATTGTACTAAAATAAGCCTTATATTTGATTAATTTCAGACATTAATCTCAAAATGTAATTTCCTCAGTTTTTTTAGGTTTAGGATGAAATATCTAGTCATTTTGTTGGGAATTGACTCAGGGAATGCTTCCGGATGTGGACTTGCACGAGTGTTTTCTCTTCCTTCGAGCAGGAAGCCCATCTGTGCGCGGGGAACCCCTGTCGACTCCATTATGCTGCTAATGGAGGGTTGTGTTTTAATGGAGATGAGCTTTGCTCCAAGACCCTTCGCATCTGAGATGCAACTATTAATGGAGAGCGGGGCGACCCATCCATAATCAGAACAAAAGGATGGTCCTGCCGTCCGGCGCAGATGCCTCTGTAACGAGCAGGCATCAATCATATCCCAACAGCCCCGGCGGGACACAAGAGCGCTCGGATAAGAGTCACGCGTAAGTGTGCCGGCCAATCACAGCGGATTCAGACAGGATCGCTTTCACACATGATTGACAGCGCTCTTAAACATTACTTAAAGTGTATTTAAGATAATGACAAACCTGTATGACTGCAGAATGACTCATGAATATTATAATTCAGCAGTGGAGGTTTTAGAGGGTGTGGCTCTCATTGGGGTCTTGTATTGTTTCTAATTCATATATTGTTATTTTTTGGTGAAAAACAAAAGAAGAAATAGTTAGACTGTTTATTCAGCTCCTTTACATACAAAAAGAAACAAGATTTTCACTGATTTAACAATAATTCCTCTGTCCTTCACCTTTCATATGCCTTAAGATGAAATTCAGTGCACTTTATAGATACTTTTTTCATTGTTTTGTTTTTTTGCAGTAACAATACAATAACTACAGCCATATGCATTATAGTACAGTAGAAACTGAACCAATCTAGTGTAGTAAAGCAGGTCATTTTTTCAAAGCAATTAAAATGATGATCCCAAATGCTGGCCGCTGAACTACCTGCCCGTCTGGCATCTGGACGTCCTGGCAGCAGACGAGCCTCTTTAGACGCAGAGTCTCTCGCGTTTGGCAGGAGATTTGAGCAGGACCTGAGCTGTAGTCTGGTTTGGGTTCGGTCATTAGAGGAGAAAGAGAGAGCGGCAGATGCCGTTACTGACTTCTCTCTCAGATGGAGAACTGCATTGCAGTCTTATGCATGTTAATATGTATGAATTCACAGAACTGCGAGTGAACTGTTGCTAAATGGCTTGCGTAGGCCTGCATTATGGATGAAGATGGCATCTTTTCTCAGGTTGTTTATGGAGTCTGTCTCTTTGGCTCTAAATATGATCATGCATATTGACTCTAGAGTGATTGCATCCCAGTTGCACTCAGCAGACGTCTGGATTGGCATCTGTACAGTCAGAATCAGCAGTAGGATGAGCAGCTGGTTTGTATTTCATCTGATGCAATAGTAAAACCCAATCGACACCAGCAAAGGCAGGGTGTTGTGACTGAACTAAATCAGATTAACTGTGAAGCTGTGAGTATATTGTAAAGGCATCAACATAGAGTGAAGTTGATTGTAATTGGAGCACTGTAGATTTGATGCTTTGTGATATGCTTTTTGCTTTCAGTGATGATAAAATAAGACAAACTCCATGAACTCAGAAGTGGTTCTGCGTAGTGTGATTTTGTGTGCGTAATGTGTACATAATTGAAATTCAAAATGTTGTATTTATATTGTATTATTTAGCGTACTATTATTACAATTTATTATACTCTGCCGTTCAAAGGTTTGGGGTCGGTTTAATTTTTTCTTCTGCTCACAAAGGTTGCATTTATTTGATCAAGAATACAGTAAAAAATATAAAATATTATTAGAATTTAAAATAGCTGTTTTCTATGGGAATATATTGTAAAGTGTTATATATATCTGTGATGCGCAGCTGTATTTTCAGCATCATTTCTCCAGTCTTCAGTGTCACACGATCCTTCAGAAATCATTCTAATATACTGATTTGCTGCTCAGTTATTATCAGAGCTGAAAACAGTTGTGCTGCCCAATATTGTGGAAACTGTGATGTTTATTTATTTATTTTTATTTTTTTTATGAATAAAAAGTTCCAAAAGAACAGCATTTATTTGAGATAGAAATCTTTTGTGACATTAGAAATGTCTTTACTATCATTTCAGATCAAATGAATGTGTCCTTGCCGAATAAAAGGATTAATTTCTTTTACAGAATGCATTGCTAAAATCATGTATTCTGTTTACAGTCCTCTGTGTTTACATCTCCCTTTGAGGCTAAACATCTCTGTGTGGCCTTATATTCAGTGAAAACACCCTCCACCCTGAAATCACACCACTTCCAGCTGGCATGACATGAACAAAACACACGCTCTGCTGAAATCAAAGCTGTCACCCTTCAGATTCGCCAGCGGGCGGATAGTCAGTCCTACAAGATGAGAAATAAAGAGCAAACGAGGAAATAAAGCACACGCTGATGGAGCATTTCTGACGTTTCTCATAGTTTAATGCTGAGTTCTTGAATTATTTATTGTTTATTGGTGATTGTTAATCATATTTAGTGGGTTTTTCAGTGGAGAGACTAAAGCTGTTAATTAGAGAGATGATACAGTATACAGAATTACCACAATTAAAGTTTTGTCCATTTGGTTTAATACAAAAATAAAACTTTACTATCACTGTATGCAGGCCTGTATGACTTTGTTTTTCTGTGTTTTCTGCTCTTTGCATCACAGGAAGGATACTGTGTGCACATTTCTGACATTTTGGTCAAATTTATGATGATTTCTCATTAGTTCCTGAATTATTTATTGCACATTTGGTGTTTTTAAAATCATATTTGTTGGGTTTTTCAGTGGACAAGCTGAAACCATTAACTAAAGACCAGCATCGTGGCTGTCGTATGCTGATACCTAAAAACACCCCTTTAATAACTTAAACCACCGCCTTGAGTGGTTTATGATGAGTTAAGCTGGACGGATTGAGCGTGTGTCAGTCTGTCCTCCAGACGCTTTAGAGATCTTCATGTTAGCGCTCAAACTGATCTTCTCGTGTGTTTGCTCTCCTCAGAATGGCAGGGACTACGGGTTCCTGGTGCGGCAGAACTCGGAGCTGCTGCGGGGGCTGGAGGAGATGGAGAAATCATGCAACGCTCTCAGAGAGGAGAACAGGATACTGGTGAGGCTTCATCAGCTCATAGGAGTGTTCAGACGTCCAACCACCAAATTTATTTGCATTTGTTTGTTCAGTATATTCATTGAAAATGTAAAATTTTTATTGGAACATTTTTGCCATTTTTTATACACATAATGACACAAAGTGTTTACTTTTTAACTGAAACTTTTTTTATTTTACTTGAAACAAATGAAACATTTAAAATATCTAATTTCATTTTTAGTTTCATATAAGTATTACAATAACTAAAACTAATAAATAGACATTAATAATAATAAAAAAAACTATAGACATAAAAAATTTAAAATGACAAAAATAACCAAATTAATTAGTTTAAAATAAGTGAGAACAAAATATGAAAATGTAAAATAATTCAAAATAATAACGAAAGTTATAATAGTATATCAGTGATAAACTAACCTTATATGCCTTATAATTACAATTTTCCTTAACATTTTCTATTCTTAAACATTTTCTCTTTTACAAGCATTAATGTTCAAATCAATATTGCAAACAGAAAATATAAAAATTAATTATAATCTAAAATAATAGCTAAAACATAATAGCATATCAGTGATACTTAAATGGCACTTCCTTATGTTAATCATAATTTAGTTTTTAATAACATTTTCTGTTTGTGAATGTGCGGTTTTGCGATCATTTTTGCGCAAATTAATATTGCATGCGCTAGTATTTATTTATTTGGAAAATAGCATTGCAGCACTTAATATTCATCGTGTTTGGGTTTATTTTGTGGAAATGATTGGTTTATTCCTTATGTAGCACATTGAAATATTTCATCTTAAAAGACCAAGGAAAATTCTCTTTACATTTTTCATAATGATTCATATTTAATCACATTTTAGCTTGCTTGCGGTTCTCAAACTGTCCTGGTGTGACACGATTTGTTTTAAATATCCAATTTTTAAATACACACTCTGCATTATAAGGCCTGAATCTGTTGGTTATATTTCACCCCTTTGAACATATTTGATATTGCTTTCAGTCTCTCAGATTCTCTCTTTATTCTCTAATACTAATTCTTTAATGTGCATGTTTCGTCAGAGGAAGAGCAGTTCTCCAGAGACGGAGGAGAAAGTGAAGAGGTTGAGGAAGAAGAACACCGAACTTGCCGTCATCGCCAAACGTTTGGAGGAGAGAGCGCGGAAACTGCAGGAAGCCAATCTGAAAGTGGTGCGTGCACAATTATACAGCTTCATATGATTTAGTGTCTGGAGTTGATGCGCCACAGCATGAGTTTTAGCATTTTAAGTAAAACACTTCAGGCAAAACTGTTGTTTTTTTCATGCACAGGTACATTTTGTGGCTATTTTGTGTCTTTTTTTAGACTAGCGTAAAGAAAACATTCAGAATGTACATTTTAAGTGTTTATTTCATTACACTTTATGTATTTGCATCAGTTGATTTAAATTCCAAAACATATCAAACATATCTAAAGATTTTTTTTTCTCCATTTCAGCAACATTTAGACTAAACTTTACAGTTCTGTTCCAATCTATATTCTGAAGGGTTTTAGAGAGTTCATATGTCATTTCCACTGATTTATGTAATGTATTTCTTCCTAAAAACAAGGTAAAAATGTAGGCTTTTTGACCGTATTTTCTGATTGATGGAGTGATAAAAGGAGAAATGTAAAATCTTCCCTGTAAAAAACTGTCAACAAATTAAACATGAATTGTGAACCTGACTTTAATTACTGTTTAGATTTCTGTTCTGGACGTTTATGCAGATTAGTGCATATTTAATTCAATCATCATTTAATTTTTCATTTGCGTATTTCGACATAACGTTTCAGAAAACTTGTAATACCTAAATAACTAAATTGTAATAACTAAATTTTCTGTGATTAATCAACTTATTTTATTGTTATTTTTTTGCCTAAAATGCATTTCAGTCATCAGTGCAAAAGTACAGTTAATCTTTTAGGTTTTTCTTGTAAGTCTGAATATGAAGACATTACATTGATTTTATACTTTTAATGAGATAGACGATTGGTAAATGATTGCAAAATATGTTTTTGATGGAGCTATTCATTTATTTTATTACTGGATTTTTGAATTGGGTATTATCTGCCGTTTTTCCTTTTGGTGGATATTGAATCCTGTCATTTAGCGTCTTTTGAACTGAACGATACAATATAGAGCAGTTGACCTGACCAACCCGTCCAGTGTTTACTAATCAAACACACTCATGGCTCATTCAGTGCTCTCTTTTGTCTCAAATATAAAAAGCCAAACCACAGATTGAGCTTTTATTGACTTTTCTTGCTGTTGAATTTGTTCTGAATGACTGTGACTAGTTAAATACATTACAGATCTGTTCTTAAACGAGCTTCTGTTTTACAGTGACTTTGAGCTTTTGATGTAGAGAAACAATACTGGTTACATAAGACAAGACGAAACTACACACAATACTGCAGTAGAGGAGTGAATGAGAATGACGTGTGTGTGTGTGTGAGAGAGAGTTTGGTCAGCGACTCCTCGCCCGCCCTTCACCCCTCTGTGTGTCTGGTACGCTGTAACTCTAGTCCACCTGTATGGCCACCTGTCAGCTCCCAGGTGCTCATGGGTAATGACTGACGCTCACAGCTCAACACCTGTTACGTGCTTGTCTCAGTCCTGTCTCTCTCTCTCACACACCCTTTGTTCCTTGTTCAGCTGATTCTGTCTTTTAGTTTGTGTTGTTTTAAATAATTCAGATATTAATATACTTAGATACGTTTTACAGTGTTTCCAGAGAATTGTGTTAATTTTCCCCAAAAATTTTACACTGCAAGTCAACTTGACTTTATTATATTTTATATTTTATATTTATTATATTTATATTTTATTTGTTTTGTTATTTATTTTGCAGTTAAAATATATTATTATTATTATTATTATTATTATTATTATTATTATTATTATTATTATTTATTCATTAATTATTTTAGCTTTAGATATTGTGTCTGTTTGTATAATCTTTATTTTTTTTATGAAAAAGTTATAAAAATATAAAATAAAATAAAAAATGTGGAAACATTCACACCAAGAATTATAGCTACAGAAAAATATAACTATAACTAAAAGGACTACTAAAATGATAACTAAAATCATTTTTAACTAAAATGTTTTTTTTTTTATACCTGTTTTTCCAGTTGATTTTCCCCATTTTTACAATCAACACTATATTAAAGCTCTTTCGCTTTTTATTTTTTTATTTGCTTTTCTGTTTGAACCTTGTAGAAATCATAATCATAATAATAATAATTTTGACTTTAATAATTTTATCTGTCAGTGTATTCATTATTATTATTTGTTATTTATTTCAATAATATTATAATTATTAACTTTAAGATTTTAATAGCAACAAGAACAAAAACAATTATATATATGTATATATATGTATATATATATATAATGTATATATATGTATATATATAATGTATATATATGTATATATGTATATATGTATATATATAATGTGTATATATATATATATATGTATATGTATATATATATATGTATATATATATGTGTGTGTGTATATATATATATGTGTATATATATGTATATATGTGTGTGTATATATATATATATATATATATATATATGTATGTATATATATGTATGTATGTATGTATGTATGTATGTATGTATGTATGTGTGTGTGTATATATTTCTTTTTTTCTTTTTCTTATAACATAATGCAAAGGATAATAATATGATTTTAGCTTTAATAGTTTTAGCTGTCATTTTTTGTTTTTATACACTTTATATTAAAATAAAGAAAGTGTGGAAATGTCCTATTGATTTTAAAGTCCATCAACAAAAAATTATCAATACATAAAGACTATAACTATAGCAATAACTATATTTTCATCCACACAGAGGGATAATAAAATGTTGCTATTGTTGTAGTTGTGGTGGATTTCACTATTGTTGCAGAAGTACAGCGTTTATTAAAGCTTAGTTATGGTCCTTGGTGTGAAGGGCCCTTTAAATTATTCAATCAGTGATGACATCATTTGTGAACTGTGATTGGTCTTCATTCTTGCACTTATTGCAAACACTGACATCAGGCTTGTTTGAGATGAGCAAAATCTGCACAGAACCGATCACCGCGAGATGCATGCCGGTTAGAGGAGGTACGTCCGCCTTGCTCTGATGTCATGCTGACGTGTGACGGCGAGGCGGCTGTGTCGGATTGAGCAGTCACGCTGCTCTGTCATAGTGTTCCCATAGTGCGATCTCTGTGTGAGATATGTGATTGTCGTCATATTTTCTATAAAAATCTAAAATACATGTTTGAATTAAAATAAAAATGGATGATAAATACGCCTTTCGTATGGAATTAAATAGCAAGCACTGAGTGTCTTCTTCATCATATTTATATTCATATAAAAGCAACAGAACTGAAATTATATCATGTTTATCAGCAGCACAGCATATGAGTGAGAATAAGGCGATATCTGCCTTTGATCTCATGGGTATCTGTTCTTCTTCGAGAGGGCAGGACTGTCCGTCTTGACTGCGCTTATTTCACTCTCCCCTCACTGCAGCCGCCTCTCGCCTACATTTCAGGCGAGGTGCATCTCAAACAAGCCTATTTCCTTTTTGAAATGCAAATCCAAGAATAGCATGTGATTGGCTGGTTTATCTGAAGGCGTGTCCTCTGTGTCCTTTCTGATTGGTGGAATGCTTTGATTGACAGCTGGAGTAATTCATAACACTGATTGTAGTTGTTGTAGGTGATTTCTATATAAACTCCTGCTGTTTCCAGGTAAATACTCCGATGCCGGTGAAAGCGGGCGCTGTGGAGCAGTACAAGCGTGCGTTTGCCCGTCAGAGAGCCAGAGACCTGGCGCAGCACGCAGACACGCTGCTGTGTAAAGACAAACAGATCGCAGCGCTGCAGCAGGAGTGCAGACAGCTGGAGACACGGCTGGGACAGGGGAAGGTATCTCCCTCACTGAAACCATACGGCATCTTGCCGAGTCAAGCATCACTAGAACTGTTGCTTAAAGGATTACTGATTTGCATCAGAATCTCAATAGATCTGGGGCCGGTTGCATAAACTGCTTAGACTAGTCTTAAAAAGTCACTTACAAAAATGTAGATTGGCCCAATTTTAATCAGAAACGTGACACTGATTATCTCTTGGCCAGCTGATAGACACACAGTCATAGTATCTGTGTTTATGCAACTGGCCCCTGGTCTGTTGTTCCTATTTTTATTTTTATTTTTTTAATTCTAGTTCAGCATTTTAGTCTGCCATAGTTTTATTTTATTTTATTTTTCATTTTGGCATTTATTTTTATTTATTTATCTATTTATTTAATTTGATTTAGATCTCATATAGTTTTTTGTTTTTTTTAATCAAGAACTTAAATCATCTGACCAACTTGTTGATTGTAATAATTACTAAATTTATAACATGATTTCTGTGCAGTTGCTCATGTATTTCAGTTCTCAGTTCCCTCATGCACTTTCATTATTATGACTTCTGTTGCCACCTGCTGGGGATGTCATATACTGCACATAGGCAGCATTTACTGAACACACGCTTTAGTACAGGGACATACATTTGAAGTGTAAACCTGGCACAGGAATTCATTTGTCACACCGCAGGACTATTAACGTGAACTGCTCCTAAAGCTGTGAGTGTGTGAATGTCATTGCTGATTGCTGATTGATCACGTCTCTCTCTCTCTCAGGGTCCTGTGGGAGTCAGTGAGTTTGAGCGTCTCCTGAAGGAGTCTCAGAAGGAGGTGTTGCGTCTGCAGAGGCAGCTGTCTGTCACCTCCACCAGAGACCAAAGCAGCACCACGACAGAAAACCCTTCGGAGAGACAGGACCGAGACGGCAGGGTGAGAGCAAAAACATGCCCATGTTTCCCAACACGGAGCAAACACATTCACTCTCTGATGCAAAACAGGAATGCTTATATTATATAATATATTATTTTTTCCTTATTTAGCAAAAAAATATTAATCATTTAAATGGGCCAATGGCAGTGTTATTTTAGTATTATTGAGATGTTGGGGGTTTTTATTAATATTTTGGAGTAGTTTTTATTTGTGAATTTTGCATTTTTATTTGTATTTTATCTGAAGTTTTAGTAATTTTGTGTTTCTGAGATTGGCTATTTAGCCTATATTTTAGTTCTAGTTTTAGTTAGTTTAGTTCATCCAGTTAAACTACATGAAAATGACAAACAAAAACAAAAAAAAATATTTAAATAAAAAATTATAGCTATTTTTATTTATTTAAATATTTTCTCGTTTATAGTTTTTTTCTTTAGATTTTATTTCAATGTTTATTTTGTTTCAAGAAAAAAATCTTTTTATGGTTTTATGGTCAAATTTTAAATTTTCCTCTTCAGCCCTCAATGTACATATTATTCTTTTAAATTTGCAGTTCTCGGTTTGATTTTAAGGGAATTTTTGTTCAATTTTGTGTAGTTTATTTAAAAAAATGAGTTTAGTTTGTTGCGTTTTAGTCGAAATAGATATCATATTGTTTTCTTTTTTATTGAGTGCTAAAAATTTCTGACTATTTGTAAACATTTCAAAATATAAAATATTTTCTTTGTACTGTTGCTCATGTTTCAGCTCTGTTACCTCTTAATAATTTTTATTTTTTATTTTTCCCACAAAGGTTGTCAGCTTTATTTTATTTTATTTACATATTACATACTATTCTTTTAAACATGCAGTTCTTGGTTTAAATTTAACATTTTCATTGAATTTTCTACAGTAATTTGTCATTTTAGTGGTCGGTCACCTTGTGTAAAATCTGGGCCGTGATTCTTGTGAAGCAAAACCAGTTGAAACCCGCTGGCCTGCATCATACTGACCAGTGTGGCGTAATCCTCTCAATCCACTGGTGAACTGTTGTAATGCTGTTATTTCTCAGCCGTTTCTCTGTGCTCTGAAGTGTCATTGATATAAACGGATATCTAGAGGATTCTTCCTGAACCTCTGTGAAAGCGGCCGGTCAGGAGTCGGATTATATTGTGTGTGTGTGTAATGATTTGTCTGTTCCTGTGGGGTTTTTCAGGGCTTATTTTGTGTTTACACTCAAATGAATGTTGTTTCTGCTCTTATGTAATGGACTACACCATAATCTGTAATACTAGCTAATGAGCAACTCCATATACTGAAACCTCTGTGTGTGTGTGTGTGTGTGTGTGTGTGTGTGTGTGTGTGTGTGTGTGTGTGTGTGTGTGTGTGTGTGTGCGTGCGTTTTTGTGAAAAGTCAGGACATAGATTTGATAATGACAAAGGTATGACAGGTATTACAAGGTGAAGGTGACATCTCAGGACATTGACCCATGTCCCCACTTTTCAAAGCGCTTATAAATCACACAGAGTGAGGTTTTTTTGGGGGAAAGATGAAATGCACAGTCTCCTGTAAGGGGTAGGTTTAGGTGTAGGGTAGGTGTAGGGCAATAGCACATACAGTAAGTACAGTATAAAAACCATTACGCCTATGGGATGTCCCCACTTTTCACAAAAACGAACGTGTGTGTGTGTGTGTGTGTGTGTGTGTGTGTGTGTGTGTGTGAATGCTTTCCCATATACCAATTTAATACTCAACTCTTACTCAACCAGTGGTGTGAGTTTGGGCTGGGACTATCTGTTTATGACAGTCGGGGGTGGAGCAGGTGCAGTAGACATGTTTAATTAGCTAAATTTATGACTGCTTTTCCAGTTTAGTTTTTCCAGTGTTGCAAAAATGATCACCTTTAAACAAATAGTTCATCTAAAAACGGGTGAAAATGTGCTCACCTTCAGGCCATCCAAGATGTAGATGAGTTTGTTTCTTCATCAGATCTGTAGAAATGTAGCATCACATCAGTTACTCACCAATAGATCCTCTGCAGTGAATGGGTGCCGTCAGAATGAGAGTCCAAACAGCTGATAAAACAATAATCCACAAGTAATCCACACCACTCCAGTCCATCGGTTGACATCTTCAGAAGACAAAAGCAGCGTTTTTGAAAAAAAAAACCCCCATCATTATGACGTTTTCAAACCACTGCCTTAATCTAAAATATGAGTCCATAATCCATAATAATGCTTCCTGTAGTGAAAAAGGGATCTGGTCTGAATCAGGAGAGAAATCTGCACAGATCAAGCACCATTTACAAGCCAAAACAGTCCAGAACAGCTCGAAACAAATATGTAGCTGGATTTTGATGTGAGAGACAAGAGGACATGGACTTTTTCACTGGATTATGGACTCATCAAAATTATGGATTTTGGCCAGAAGCAATGGTTTAAAGTTAATAAGTCTTACTGATGGATTTGTTTCCTACATACATACTTGTGGGTTATTGTGAGGTTTTATCATCTGTTTGGATCATTCTGACGGCACCCATTCACTGCAGAGGATCCGTTGCTGAGCAAGTCATGTAATGCTACATTTCACCAAATCTGATTAAGAAACAAATGCATCTACATCTTGGATGACCTGAGGGTGAGTAAATCTTCAGCAAAGTTTCATTTTTGGGCGAACTATTCCTGTAAGTCTTAATCAGGTTGATTACATCAGTCTTTCTCATCAATATGTACATTGTGTTCACACTGTATGAATGCAAAAGGCTTCTACCCAAATGCTTGAGGTTAGTTAGTGAAATGGCCAAACTTTTGACTGCTAGTCTGTTGCGCTCACTTTACTGACTATTTGAAGTTTCAATCTCAGCTGTCCTCACCGTCTCTGTAAAGCCTGGATGAGAATGGCGGTACAGGGTAATCTGGT
Organism: Acrossocheilus fasciatus; assembly: GCA_036784905.1. Classification (NCBI taxonomy): domain Eukaryota; kingdom Metazoa; phylum Chordata; class Actinopteri; order Cypriniformes; family Cyprinidae; genus Acrossocheilus; species Acrossocheilus fasciatus. The sequence goes on from CM071942.1 coordinate 41,866,749, forward strand.
CATTTGCGACACACAGAAAGAAAGGGGCCATGTTGTGTGCGCTCTAATCCCTTTTGACAGCAGAATGGTACGGTCCCATAATCCTCTGGCTGTTGCCGTGGTAGCGTTGAGAGGGTTTTGGATGGTAGGTACGACTTCAGCCTAAAGCGAACCAAAGATTCCTGCAGCCGTCCCAAACGCGGACACTTTGCTTCTCATCGGCTCACAGGACAGGGGTAGGTCACTTTTACCTGTAGTGACGTGTTCATACTTTGAGCTGTTGCAGAGAAGAGAGCGTCCTGTAGCCGTAATAATTGCATGAATGCTGTAATGATGTAACATGCATGTGTTATATGAGATTTAAAAGTGTGAGTGTGTGTGTGCGCGTGCTGTCAGCGCAGGAGCGATTATAACACTCACCTGTCCTCATCAGCAGACAAGCTCTGGCGTCTGATTACGGCCCTTCCAGCTTCTCAGAACTCACTTGCACAGTTGTGTCTTCGCATGCATGAAGTATGTGCATTATTGTGCATGAAAGAATAGATACAGAAGAGGCACTTTTAGGCCTAGTTTGGATGATGCATTACAAAATTTGGTGTTTTACAACAATTCGGCTCAGCCAGATGTGACAGTTTGAATATGCAAACAGATTGCAGTAGCAAAATGCATGAAGACAGTCAATGTGCATGTGCTATAAAACCAAACCAGCGGCAGGCAGGCCAATCCATTAAGGTGCTTTTTAAAGAAGTGATCTAGTTACCCGTTTCAGTAGTCCACGGGGATTACAGCAATGTGCTTATAGCGAACGGAGGCCGGCGTATGGGGTCGAACAGCCTTAACACAAATAAAATAAGGTTTAAACTGAAGGTTCGGTTTCGGATCAGTTTATTTGACTTTGAGTTTTCAGTCTTAAAGGTGCAGCTGAATAGGATGGTGAGCATGTCTTAGCTTTAGCCGCCAGCAGGCCTGTGCATGAGGACTCTATAAATCAGTTTAATCCATAAAGTCTGTAATTTGAGGGTTAGTTTTGCATTTAATTTAGAATAAAGACAAATACTCTCATAACTGTTTGTCTGTGCAGATCTCTTATAATCAGAATGGGAGTTTTTGGCATGTTAGCTTTACTGCTAAAATGCTAGTGTTTTACTAAAAGTTGACAAACTTTTTTCAGATATGCACATTTAAACTTCTAGGACAATGGCAAATATTGAACATCTTTTTTGTCTAATAAAGCACTCACTAGACTGAGACCTCTCCACAATTTGACCGTCAGTGACTAGCAATAGCAATTAGCATGTTGTGGTCAATGATGACTAGGACATAAACAAGGTGCTAGTTTAAAATTTTGCATAATCACAAAACAGAATACTTCCATTCATAAGGTTATTCATATTAGTTGCTCTGTGTACATGCATCATCACTGTTGTCTTTGTTGTCTTTTCGGGATCATATGAACACAGACATGCACATAAACACAGACCTGTTCATAACTTCAATGCAATGTTCATGAGAATCGTTCATACATCAGCTATTTAAGGCAAGATGCTACAAGCAAATCATTGGTTATTTTTCATGCACTAGTCAAATGTAAAGCTATTTTGCTTCTGTAACATATCTTCTTTCAGACTAGTGAAAACAAAACTACACATTTAAGTGTTCATTTTATTACACTTTATCTTATTGCATCTGGAGATTTCAGTTCCTTTACATCTTTTTAAAGGCCAGGAGTTTTTCTCCACGTCAGCAGCACTCACACACACCAGCTTTATCCAACATCTATATATTAGTCATATATTGTCATATGTCATTCGCCTGAAACATTTTAAACATTAAATTTTAAAAAAACATGTTGAAAATGTATTAATTTCTGACTGTTGACAGTATTTCCTGATTTATGAAGTGATGATAAAATCCCCTATAGAAGCTTAGAAGCTTAATGGTTTTCATACAAAATGTACATTGATTAATCTTTGATTAGTGTATTTTAATGTATGATCTTTAATTAATGTATTTTGATTGAGAGAGTGTTCAGCCAAGAAGTGTTCAGTTTCTTTTTTAAGTTGAACATAAACAAAGATTTGGTAAACTATTACAAATAAAAAAAAAAAAAAATACAATGGAAGTCAATGGCGACCATCTGCTGTTTGGTTACAGACATTCTTCAAAATATCTTCTTCTGTTTTCAGCAGAATTTATCCAGGTTTGGAACAACTTGAGGATGAGCAAATGATGACAGAATTTAAATTTTTGGCTGAACTGTCCCTTAAAGATGTGCTTTTGAACCTCTACCCAGCATTTCCCAAATGTTAAATATTGCTGTTGCATGTGTCTGACAGTTTAATTAAAAGTGCACGCACAAATCTGTCATTATACGGGTGTTTCGGGGACGCTGGAGTGTGAGCCTGGTCAACTGGCTAGATGCCACTCCTGCGCTTTTACTTTAAACGGCAGATCATTTCATGCATTATAAAGTTCAGATGACAAAAACAAAAAGGGAGATGCTCAGTCAAGAGGTTCAACTCAAATCTTAAACTTTAGAAGAAAAGTGCAACACTCACTGTACAAACATAGACTTTGCTTTCTTTAATATCTTCATTCAACTAAATTGAGCTGAATAATGATACTGTTGTCTTTTTAGATCTCCTTTACAGCAGAAATCATATTTGAAGATCATAGTTAGTCAATTCATAGTTGAAGAACATTAATAATGTTGTTTTCTTGTTAATCACTGGGAAGCTGCTTTGAAACAATCTGTATTGTATAAAGCGCTATAGAAATAAATGTGACTTGACCATAAACATTTCAGCCAACTTCATGACCTTCATCAGACATCAACATGATTATTATTACAGAATATTATGTCTTCTGGCAGATTTGCTAAATTGTCAGCATTTGTGCAATTGTGAAACATTTGTTATTCTATTCACTACACAGAGTTAATGAGTTTTATGCATTGCAAATAAGAAATTCATGCTTATTCGATATTGTCTGTTCTTGACATTTAGAAAAGGAGTTGCTAATGAGATCTCTGCTGCACTGAACTAAATTTGCTGTTGAAATAATTTTCGTAAATTTCACAATTGATTACAAAGAAGTGGCAATCAACACATTGAATTAAACATCAAGCAGAAGGACTGAAATAGTATTTTCTCCTAAAACACATTTCAGTCATCTTTATTTACAGAAGACAGAATTAGTCGCTCTGCTTGGTTAATTCATCATGTGAACCATTTCGGTTATTCAGATTTCAGCCGAATAGTATGTGAGAAGCCTTGAATTTGAGGTGATGAGGGTTTTTATGCTGCTGATTGTGAGCGGTTTAGGCAGATTTATCATTTTGCATTGCTACGTAACCTTTTTTGCATGTTACTGTTGCTTAGATTTTGTATTACAGAGCAACAGCCACTTCTTCAGCTGCCTTGTTTCCAGAACTATTTTCCCATTCATTTTCCAGCCCATTTTCAGTCCGAGAAAATGCAAACATGATCCAGATGCTTAAAAAATTCAAGACGCAGGGCTATGCTTTATTATTCAATTTCTCTTTGGTGAGCATGAATGGGATTTTAACTTCCTGAAACCGACAGCAGTGCTGAATCATTATCTCACTCACTATCAGACTAAATATTGCTCTCATTATGGATGTCTCTTGGTAGAATATGACTTGTATAACCGCTGAAGTTTGGTCTGTGGGGCAGTAAGTGAGAGTGTGAGATGTTAATGAGTCTGAATGCTGACGAAGCTGACGGACGGCTCCTCGTCCGCTTGTGCTGCATTGGCTGTTTGATCCTGTTACCGGGTCGTGGCTTTGGCCGCAGTGGAATAGTTCCACTTAGAGCATAAGTAGGTATGGTCACTAAAATTAGCCGCTAAGGCCTTTGACCCTTAACCCGCTGAGTAAAGACGAGCTGTGACCAAATGTCAACTTCTCCCATGACTGGTGCTTTCAACTAAACTAGCTAAATGAACTTTATGAATGCAATGACAGTGAAGTGTGAATCTCTCGATAACTGGTAATTAATAACAAGAAGTCTACGTGTTTTTATTACGTTTTCTTTAAATATGCAGTTTTACTCAGAAATAGGTCATATTATGGAAGTTGAAAGATTGCATTTCACATTTGATGTTGACTTTTAAAGGGATAGTTCACCCAAAAATGAAAATGTGATGTTTCTCTGCTTACCTCCAGGGCATCCAAGATGTAGGTGACTTTGTTTCTTCAGTAGAACACAAACGAAGATTTTTAACTCAAACCGTTGCAGTCTGTCAGTCCTATAATGCAAGTCAATGGGCACACAATCTTTGAGAGTAAAAAAAAAATGCACAGACAAATCCAAATTAAACCCTCCGGCTCGTGACGATACATTGATGTCCTACATTGTACTATACATTGTAGTTTACGCAAGCGATCTGTCGCGCGTATACGTCACTCATTGTTTACACAGTGCACAGAGATTGTGGGTATGATGGGTATTTGATTATAATCAAAATGGTAATTACTTGCGCTTATCCTGATTGTTCAAACTGACTTAAACCTAAAATATTACGTTTGCTCGCCAGAGATTACGTAAACTACGCCAGAGCACATACAGACCTCACGCACCGGATGCCGTGCACGCGCTCAGGGCAGTTGGACATAGTGGTGTATTAGAGGTAAAAAATTATAAAAATACTGTTCAGTTTCTCGCACAAACCGATCGTTTCGTGTCTTAGGACATCAATGTATCGTCACGAGCCGGAGGGTTTAATTTGGATTTGTCTGTGCATGTTTTTTTTTACTCTCAAAGATTGTGTGCTCATTGACTTGCATTATAGGACTGACAGATTGTTACAGTTTGAATTTTCATTTGTGTTCTACTGAAGAAACAAAGTGACCTACATCTTGGATGCCCTGGGGGTAAGCAGAGAAACATCACATTTTCATTTTTGGGTGAACTATCCCTTTAAGACCATTAAGATTTTTTGCTTTGTAATTATTTTCATGAATAATTTGACAGCACATCCCTTAATTAGTAGTAATGTACTGTAATGTGAAAAAATATTTTTCTCACTATTGTGAAAAAAATGGTAAAAAAAAAAAAAACATTTTTACTTGAATTTAACTGAAATACTAGCAAATTTCAGAAATTACTGGTTAATTTCACACACAATAATAAAGAAATGGCAAGTAACAATGAATTAGACATGAAATTTTGAAGCTGAAAAACTGAAATAGTATTTTCTTGTAAAAATGTATGTTAATGATCTTTGTTTTATTTACAAAAATTATTTTTATAGTGTACAATTGTAAATATACATCATGGCAGTGTTTGTTTCATAGAGTTATTCTTTCCTGGTTTTTATACAAAAATGTCATTGAATCTGAGAAGATGGACAAAACTCTATTATGATAATTAGATATTTTTGATTTAAATAAATGTACTTAAATATTTTAATGCAAAATATGATTTTGTCTTTTTGAGTGAAATGTTTCTTTGAGTTTTACCCAGTAGCTTGTTGTCATTATGGCAAGGCAAGTTTATTTATATACCACATTTCATACACAGTGGTAATTCAAAGTGCTTTACATAAAAGGAAGTGAAATAGTCAATAAAAAAAAAATGTAGCACAGTGCTCATTCAACAAATGCACAGCTAAACAGATGAGTTTTGAGTCTGGATTTAAATGTGGCTAATGTTTTAGCACATCTGATCTCATTAGATCATTATCTGATTAGCATATACAGTATCATATGGTAAAGCATGCGTGACCCTCTGCTGCTGCATGTTTGGTTAAAGTTTCTAAGTGTTTTTTTTTTTTTTTCAGGTTGCGTTTGAAACCCCGCCCGCAGTAGTAGATGAGGCCCTTGTTAAAGGGGAGGAGACTCCTGCAAAGGGGGAGGAGCCAGGGACGCTAGTGAAGCCCGAACAGGGCACAGGCTCCACCCACCAGGAAGAGCAGACCACAGAAGAGCGTCTTCAGTTGCTGGTAAGAGTCACATAATCATATATGCATATACATATGTGTGTGTGTGTTTGTACATTCACACTGACATCAAATGCTCTTTTATATGCACATATTATGCACTCCAAGTAACAAACCACCCCAAAAAATTCCAAAATACCTGAATCCATGGGAGCCTGTGACAAATACAGGTGCATCTCAATAAATTAGAATGTCGTGGAAAAGTTCATTTATTTCAGTAATTCAACTCAAATTGTGAAACTCGTGTATTAAATAAATTCAATGCACACAGACGGAAGTAGTTTAAGTCTTTGGTTCTTTTAATTGTGATGATTTTGGCTCACATTTAACAAAAACCCACCAATTCACTCTCAACAAATTAGAATATGGTGACATGCCAATCAGCTAATCAACTCAAAACACCTGCAAAGGTTTCCTGAGCCTTCAAAATGGTCTCTCAGTTTGGTTCACTAGGCTACACAATCATGGGGAAGACTGCTGATCTGACAGTTGTCCAGAAGACAATCATTGACAGCCTTCACAAGGAGGGTAAGCCACAAACATTCATTGCCAAAGAAGCTGGCTGTTCACAGAGTGCTGTATCCAAGCATGTTCACAGAAAGTTGAGTGGAAGGAAAAAGTGTGGAAGAAAAAGATGCACAACCAACCGAGAGAACCGCAGCCTTGTGAGGATTGTCAAGCAAAATCTCAAGATTCAAGAATTTGGATGAACTTCACAAGGAATGGAACCACTCAAGAGCCACCACACACAGACGTGTCGAGGAATTTGGCTACTGTTGTCGTAATCCTCTTGTTAAGCCACTCCTGAATTACAGACAACGTCCACAGACCACAGACAGGCGTCTTACCTGTGCTAAGGAGAAGAAGAACTGGACTGTTGCCCAGTGGTCCAAAGTCCTCTTTTCAGATGAGAGCAAGTTTTGTATTTCATTTGGAAACCAAGGTCCTAGAGTCTGGAGGAAGGGTGGAGAAGCTCAAAGCCCAAGTTGCTTGAAGTCCAGTGTTAAGTTTCCACAGTCTGTGATGATTTGGGGTGCAATGTCATCTGCTGGTGTTGGTCCATTGTGTTTTTTGAAAACCAAAGTCACTGCACCCGTTTACCAAGAAATTTTGGAGCACTTCATGCTTCCTTCTGCTGATCAGCTTTTTAAAGATGCTGATTTCATTTCCCAGCAGGATTTGGCACCTGCCCACACTGCCAAAAGCACCAAAAGTTGGTTAAATGACCATGGTGTTGGTGTGCTTGACTGGCCAGCAAACTCACCAGACCTGAAGCCCAGAGAGAATCTATGTCAAGAGGAAAATGAGAAACAAGAGACCAAAAAATGCAGATGAGCTGAAGGCCACTGTCAAAGAAACCTGGGCTTCATACCACCTCAGCAGTGCCACAAACTGATCACCTCCATGCCACGCCGAACTGAGGCAGTAATTAAAGCAGAAGGAGCCTCTACCAAGTATTGAGTACATATACAGTAAATGAACATACTTTCCAGAAGGCCAACAGTTCACTAAAAATGTTTTATTTATTGGTCTTATGAAGTATTCTAATTTGTTGAGAGTGAATTGGTGGGTTTTTGTTAAATGTGAGCCAAAATCATCACAATTAAAAGAACCAAAGACTTAAACTACTTCAGTCTGTGTGCGTTGAATTTATTTAATACACGAGTTTCACAATTTGAGTTGAATTACTGAACTAAATGAACTTTTCCACGACATTCTAATTTATTGAGATGCACCTGTATATGAAAGAAATGGGTCTGGGACAAATAAATATGCACCGTCATGGAAAACCTGGAAATATCAGGAAAATTAAAAAGTCATGGGAGTCTTCAAAAATCCTTAAAAACTTATATGGATATAGAATTTTTCTAGTTTTGTTCAGCTGTGAAATATTCAGTTTTATATTTTAGAAATTGCACTTTTCTAATTATTTTTTTTTTTATTATTTTTTTTTTTCAAATTATTTGAAATAATAATTTGAATAATATTATTTATTATTATTATTATTATTATTTATTAAATTATTATATTTATTATTTATTACAAATTTATTTAATAAATTTGTTCATTATTGTTTATTTTCGGCTCTGTGACAAATTGCTTATGTTGGATAAAAGCGTTTGCTAAATAAATGAAATTAAATGCCAAAAAATAAATTCTCTGACACTGAGCCTATTAAACTAATTGATCATTTGATGATTAATAATAATTAATTAATGTACATAGTTATTAATTATATTAGCCAATTTAAATTTTTAAGACATTAAATTTTTTTTTAATTGTTTAAAATTGAAAATCCTTTAGTAGATATGGATTTTTTTTAGTGTTGTTCAGCTGTAAAATATTGAATGTATATTGTTCTTTTCTGAATTATTATTATTTTTTAAATAATAATTATTATTATAATTATTTTTTGCTTACTCAGTAATTATGAATGACTGCAAAAGTCATGAGGTTTTCTTTTCATTTGATGAAGATATCCATGTTTCTGAACATGTTCTTTGATGTTTCTGCAGGAAAGTGAGTTGGGCAAGAAGAGGAAAGAATGTGAAGTACTTGAGCATGAGGTGCGGAAGAGACAGAAACGATGTCTCGATTTGGTGAGTGTGTTTGCTTTATTTTAATGCTTACAGTTCATGTCACCTGTATGTCAGGCTGAAAAACACACTGTGTGTGTGTTCACAGGAGAACAAGCTAGTGGACGAGCGCAGCAGAAATGAGCACTTAGTGGAGGAGGCAGAACTCCTCAGGAGAAAGGCTCAGCTGCTCGACCAGGTGAAACGTTTACACTAAAAATAATTTAAAAATGAAAATTTGCTGAAAATGTGCTCATCCTCAGGCCATCCAAGATGTAGATGAGTTTGTTTATTCATCAGATTCATAGAAATGTGTCATTCCATCACTTGCTCACCAGTGGAACCTCTGCAGTGAATGGGTGCCGTCAGAATGAGAGTCCAAATAGCTGATAAAAACACTGGAGTGCTGTGGATTACTTGTGGATTTTTGTGATGTTTTCATCAGCTGTTTGGACTCTCATTCTGACGGCACCCATTCACTGCATTGATGAGCAAATGATGGTGTGTTTATGCTCCCTCTGTGTTTCTGTAGTCGCAGGCTGAAAATGAGGAGCTAAAGGAACAGCTCTGTGTTTTGAACGCTCAGCATAGTTCAGTTCTGGAGGAGAACCAGCGACTCCGTGCAAAGCTGGAGAACCTAGAGCAGGTCCTAAAGGTGATACACTCACATTCAGTCCATTTCTCAACATGTTCACATTGAGTTTGGTGTGTAAACGGTTTGTTTATTTGTGTTGTGTGTGTGTGTGTGTGTGTGTGTGTGTGTGTGTGTGTGTGTGTGTGTGTGTGTGTGTGTGTGTGTGTGTGTGTGTGTGTGTGTGTGTGTGTGTGTGCGATTGCAGCACATGCGAGAGGTCGCCGAGCGCAGGCAGCAGCTGGAATTGGAGCATGAGCAGGCACTGGCTATCCTCAAGTTCAAACAGGATGAAATCAAGCGACTCCAGCGGGTCAGTTTCACATTGTTATTATCACAGTAATTCTGCTTTTAATGGGAATTTATATAGTATCAAGTCTAATGTTTGTGCTTCGTATTCCTGAATGCAAACCCTGATGATCTGTTGTCATAGGTTGTAATCGAGGGTTATGTGATAAATCGCATTTCTGCATATTCATATATAATGTCAACATATCATGCCTGGTTGGACCAGAGTGTCAAAGTTTTGTATGAAAGTGTTCCATTGACATTATGCCACAAATGCTATTGATAATGCTGGTATTGAACCAATAATATTCCTTTAAAATGTTAGGAGAAAAGCAGATGTATGTGGTAGTTATTAGAGCCTGACCGATATGGGTTTTTTGGGGCCGATACCGATATTAGGGAGTAAAAAAGGCCAATATTCTTTGTGTATATTATAGTACAGTACCAGTCAAAAGTTTGGGTTTTTGGGCGGGTTTATTCAGGAAGCACAGCTTTTCCAAATGTAAACATCTAAAATGAATAAATAATAATAATGAATAATATATTTTTTTTTACAATTTCTGTAATCAAATGAACACGCAAAACATGAGGATTTGTTTTTAAATAGTATTTTTGCAGTTTAATATTCACAGACACTATAGGCCTATTGCGATTTGATTTAAGTGTACTGACCTGCTTTTTATTTATTGATCACAAATATGACAGATTCCATGAAATTCCACGTTATACAGTATCCGTTTTTATGACTGGATTCCGTGCATCTGTCTGCGTTTTCTGCATCGAGGAAATCATAGGGTCCTACTAATGTAGCAAACGAGTATGATAAGCTCATTGTGAGAGCAGAAGATGGGGACATTGTTTATTTACTTTATAGCATTGCGTCTCACCAACTAGGAGGCAACTTAGCGTTAAATCACCATTCAACAGACTCAAGCCACCACCGCACTGCCGTCTATTGGACTACAGAAAGATACTAACCTTTCAATCTGCAACATTACTGTCAAACTATGCTGTGTAAGCATGAGTGATATCACGAAGTGATAAGCATGAGTTCTAGGACAAGGCACGGCTGATATAAACACAAGCACTGACTGCCGCGATCAGCTCCTGTGGCGCACAGGAGCTGATCGCGGCAGTCAGTGCTTGTGTTTCTCATTTGTCACTATGGATAAAATATAATAGCAATTCTCATGTTCAGTGCTATAGAATCAATTCTTTTGGAATTTATTCTGTAGCGCTGAACATGAGAATTGCTATTATAAGAATAGATTCATGTAAATATTTATTTATTATATTTGTCAGCAATTTTATGATAGCATGCATGGGTTGCACAGCTGATCTCAGATAGACTGTTGTTCCATCAGATTTATCAGATTCATCATATACATATATATATATGAGTACACCCCTCACATTTTTGTAAATATTTTATATCTTTTCATGTGACAACATTGAAATAATGACACTTTGCTACAATGTAAAGTAGTGAGTGTACAGCTTGTATAACAGTGTAAATTTGCTGTCCCCTCAAAATAACTCAAAACACAGCCATTAATGTCTAAACCGCTGGCCACAAAAGTGAGTACACTCCTAAGTGGAAATGTCCAAATTGCACCCAAAGTGTCAATATTTTGTGTGGCCACCATTATTTTCCAGCACTGCCTTAACCCTCTTGGGCATGGAGTTCACCAGAGCTTGGCCAGTCCATCACCATTACCCTCAGCTTCTTTAGCAAGTGTTTGGGGTTGTTATCATGTTGGAATACTGCCCTGCGGCCCAGTCTCCAAAGGGAGGGGATCATGCTCTGCTTCAGTATGTCACAGTACATGTTGGTATTCATGGTTCCCTCAATGAACTGTAGCACCCCAGTGCCGGCAGCACTCATGCAACCCCAGACCATGACACTCCCACCACTATGCTTGACTGTAGGCAAGACACACTTGTCTTTGTTCTCCTCACCTGGTTGCCACCACACACACTTGACACCATCTGAACCAAATAAGTTTATCTTGGTCTCACCAGACCACAGGACATGGTTACAGTAATCCATGTCCTTAGGCTGCTTGTCTTCAGCAAACTGTTTGCAGGCTTTCTTGTGCATCATCTTTAAAAGAGGCTTCCTTCTGGGACGATTCTGAGACCAATTTGATGCAGTGTGCGGTGTATGGTCTGAGCACTGACAGGCCAACCCCTTCAACCTCTGCAGCAATGCTGGCAGCACTCATACGTCTATTTCCCAAACACAACCTCTGGATATGATGCTGAGCACATGCACTCAACTTCTTTGGTCGACCATGGCGAGGCCTGTTCTGAGTGGAACCTGTCCTGTTAAACCGCTGTATGGTCTTGGCCACCATGCTGCAGCTCAGTTTCAGGGTCTTGGCAATCTTCTTATAGCCTACGCCATCTTTATGTAGAGCAACAATTCTTTTTTTTTAGATCCTCAGAGAGTTCTTTGCCATGAGGTGCCATGTTGAACTTCCAGTGACCAGTATGAGAGAATGAGAGCGATTAACACCAAATTTAACACACCTGCTCCCCATTCACACCTGAGACCTTGTAACACTAACGAATCACATGACACCAAGGAGAGAAAATGGCTAAGTGGGCCCAATTTGGACATTTTCACTTAAATGATTTATTTATATTATTTCCAAGTTATTTTGAGGGGACAGCAAATTTACACTGTTATACAAGCTGTACACTCACTACTTTACATTGTAGCAAAGTGTCCTTTCCTCAGTGTTGTCACATGAAAAGATGTAATAAAATATTTACAAAAATGTGAGGGGTGTACTCACTTCTGTGAGATACCGTGTATATATACAGTCATGGCCAAAAATATTACATATTACTAATTAAATATTCACAAGTGTGAAGTGGCTTTAAGAAAAGAGCTAGAGCAGTGAAAATTCCCATTTCCACCATCAGGGCAATAATTAAGAAATTATTTGAATAATTAAGAATTTATAACATAAAATGTTAGGAAACTGCCTGGAAGAGGACGTGTGTCTATATATCGTCCTGATGCACGGTGAGAAGGAGAGTTTGAGAGGCTAAAGACTCTCCAAGGACCACAGCTGGAGAATTGCAGAAAATAGTTGAGTCTCGGGGTCAGAAACCCTTAAAAAAAAATGTCAAACAGCACCTATATCAGCACATGTTGTTTGGGAGGGTTTCAAGAAAAATTCTCCTCGCTCATCCAAAAACAAACTCCAGCATATTCAGTTATCAGACACGACTGGAGCTTCAAATGGGACTGGCTTCTATGGTCAGATGAAACTAAAAAATGAGCTTTTTAGCAGCAAACATTCAAGATGGGTTTGGTGAACACAGGGATAAAGAGTACCCCATGTGTGCAATGAAATATACTGCTGTATTTTTGATGTTGTGGGCCTATATTTCTGCTGGAGGTCCTGGACATCTTGTTTAGACGCATGGCATCATGGGTTCTATCGAATACCAACAGATAAAACATCAATAAGTGACTGACTCTGTTAGAAATCTTATAATGGACCATGTTTGGATCTTCCAACCGTACAATAATCCAAACACAAACCTCAAAAACAACACAAAAATGGGTCACTGAGCACAAAACCATTCCAGTCCTCTGACCTGAACCCTGTAGAACATGAGTGAACTGAAGAGAAGAAGCACCGACACGGAGCTGTGAATCTAAAGGGTCTGGAGTGATTCTGGATGAAGGAATGGTCTCTGATCTCTCGTCAGGTGTCTCTAACCTCATCAGACATTATAGGAGAACATTTAGAGCTGTTAAACTGGCAAATGGAGGTTTCAAAAAGTATTGAATATAAGGGTGCCGTTAATTGTGGTCAATGTGTATTAGAGAAAAACATTTATTTCATAATGATATTTCCCCCCATTTTAAATTCTTATTATCCAATGAAAGGTTAGATTTTTGCGAATTTAAATAAAAGATCAAAAGGATTTACAATGCAGATTAATTTTCACAGCCGCCTTTGATCATATTTACCAAGGGTGCCATGACTGTGCCAATTTTTGGCCATGACTGTGTGTGTGTGTGTGTGTGTATATATATATATATATATATATATATATATATATATATATATATATAATATGATTAATGAGACCATTATATGTGTGATTTTGTGTTAAAGAGTGTGCTCTGCTTCCACAGGCTCAGTTATTTGCTAAAAGAGAACATGAAGGTGTCGTGCAGATGCTGGAGGTGAGTTTTACATCTCATTGCTTTGCTTTTGTTTTTATCATGATAGTGTCTTGTTAAATTAACCCTTTAAATTGCATTAACTAAAGAGCTGTGATGAGTGGATTCTAGAAAAATGTCTGTTTATGATGCTTGGGGTTTTAATGACTGTGTATTTGTGTGTTGTTTAACTGAGTTGTGTCTTTCTCAGGATCTGGTGCAGCTCGTATTGCACAGAGAGCTGGTAGAGTACAGAGTGTGCACTTCCTGTTTGATGTGTTGCATTTCCTGTTTCTCTCTCTAAACTGCATCACTGATGATTGTATGTGCAACCTGCAGAGGGCTCTGTTTACCTACTAGTCCAATTTGTGTTTTTTAAAGTACTTTGAGTTGTTTTACATACAATATTGCCAAAACATCTATTTAAATTTTACTAAAATCAAATAATTGTAAAAAAATAAATAAATAAACAATATACAACAAATTAAAATGCAATAGAATTAAATATTACTTCAACAAGGAGTGAATGAGCATTATGATGTTCAAAGCAGTAGTTTGCTTTATTTTAGCCAAAGTAACTCGTATTGCATTTAACCTTTACACTGTATCATTATCAGTGGGAGTCAAACCCTTGATCTTGATGTTGCGAGCAGCTTCCTGATCGGTTTCTGAGTGTGTGCAGCCCAGATTTCTTGCTTGACTGTCCTTGCATTTAATTTAGAAAAATATAGTATGAAGCATTTCACTCTAGTACCTCAAAACTGAAAAACAACTTAATAATACTCTGTTTTTGTGCATTTTGAGTCTTTACGTGTTTGATGCATTCAACAGTGATGCGGTTCAACAGGTCCTGGACTCCAGCATTAATCATCTAATCTAATATCTGCTCTGACTGCTTTTGAAATGCATGATGTTTCCTCTCTCTCTTTCTGTCCTATACTTTGTGTTTTGTGGCCGCTAACCAGAATACACTGGACTGCATGCAGGTATCAGACCCGCTCAAAACACATGCATTTGGCCCAAAACCCCCTGTTTTGCTTTAGTTTCTAGAGCTTGTGTGGTTGTGCAAGCTGTTTTAGGTTTTCTCAACTAGACAAGGTTTTAGCACTCAAGTGCAACAGGAACAACAGAAACACTCCTAAAAGTGTAGTTTTATTAGTTGGTGCCGATCAGCTATTTGTGTTGCAATATACAAATTAATTTTGCAAACTATTTTCTATGTAATGTCTTAACGTTAAACGCGACACTTGAATGTGACACACATACTTTTGAGGTGAGAATTTTACAGGAAACTCTTTATTTTTAGAGTTTGAGCATTGACTAAACAAGTGACAGTCAGCCAGTTAGTGTGTGTGTGTGTGTGTGTGTGTGTGTGTGTGTGTGTGTGTGTGTGTGTGTGTGTGTGAGAGTGAGTGAGTGTGTGTTTTTGAGCCTTGTGCTCTGTGTGCCAGGAAACTGAACCACAGAGCCGGAAGTGAAACTAGCTCACCGTACTCTCACAAACACTTGAGTTTTTAATGCTTTTACTACATGTTTGTGTTTTACACTGAGCAAAATGGCTTTAACCCCTTTCCTTTGTCCTGTTTGCCTCCATTTTACTCACTGCTTTATTTATGAAGCTTTATTGTGTTGCAAAATGCTTTTTTATAAAGATTGTGCATATATCATGTGGTGATTATAGCAGACTGTGTGTTAATGTAGTTATCTAGAAAAGCTACACACCAGGTTTTTATGATTTTTATTTTTTTTTTTTTTTAGGTTTCAGTAACACAAATCTTAACATATTTAAGAACTAAAATAGCCTGTATACATAATTAGCACTTATAGTTTGTGATTTAAACAAACTCCAAACAATAAGGAATAAATGTCAGTGAGTAATTTTCTTTCAATGATATTATCCCTCAGACTTACAATTTTCACCTGTTGGTTAATAAATTATATACACACATACACACATGCATATATATACATGTATGAATATGTAGAAACGTATATGTATATGTCTTGCAAAATGCTTTTTTACAAAGACTGTGCATATTTCATATAATTAGAGCTGACATAATGTATTAATATCGTTGTCTACACACCAGGTTTTTGTGATTTTCCAGGTTGTAAGTTTCATTAACACAAATATTAACATATGTGAGAACCATTAAAATTAATGAAAATTATGCCAAATAGCCATATATTTTGAGGAGGGATGTGCGGTTACTGATCAGACTTAAGATTTTATTTATGTCGCCGCTGATAGCTTTGTTGTTATCAACTGTGCTCAAAGCGACCCGAGTTCGAATCCCGCCTCGAGGTCCTTTGCTGATCCCGCTCCCCTTTCTCCACTGTCCTCTCAAAATAAAATAAAAAAGGCACAAAAAAAATCAGTAAGATCTTAATTATACATTTGGGGGAAAAAAAGTTTCTTTGTTTATGAACCTTTATCGTCTTAGAATGATGCTTTCATAAAAAGCAACTTGCAAGACTGTGCATATTAATATTATATATGTTGTGTTAATATTGTTTTCTAGATAGAAAACCTACACACCACATTGCTTTGGCTGACTAATAGCATCTGCATTTCCTCATCAGACAAGCTGATATGTTTAACATATTAATGCCCTTCATTAATATTAAGTAAGATCTGCATATTAATGTCGACCCTGTGTGCAGGCAAAAGTTCGGGAGCTGGAGGAGAAATGCCGCAGTCAGAGCGAGCAGTTCGGGATGCTGTCACAGGAACTGGACAAATTCAGGGTTCAGGCCTCAAAGATCGACCTGTCGGGCCCCGGCCTGCTGTCCAGCACCAGCCTGACCCAGCTGACCAATGGGGTCGGCCTGTCCGGTGAGACCGGTATGCTAAAATACCGATCATTACACGACACACAACAGATGCTTTTGTGTTCTTTCAGATTGAAATAAGGGTTTTTGCATCAAATCAAAGTTTGCAGTCCTGTTGATTTATTTCACAGCTGATTGTTTGGTTCGAGGCTGTTTGTTGAAGAATCGTGGGCAGTCGTTGTTATTCTCTAGTATTGTCGCCGTTTTGTTTCTTTCAGCACATGAAACTGCTGTGCAAGTATTAATTCTTGAATAACTGAGTTCTTGTCTTGTTGATTCCTGTTACAAAAGCAGCGGTTTTCCTTTTAGCTCTGTGCCTAGAGATGAAATGCTGCAAAACCAGCTGCTGTTACACATCCTCAATCCACAGTTTTGTTGGTGTTTTGCAGAGTAGTTTGTTGTGATTGTTTACAGAGTTTGGTCTTGTGCATTGGTCCACTGATGTGTGATAAAACAGTAGCCTAAAGCCTAGTGAGCTCACTGTCTACACAGGCATCAGTCTCAGCATCCTAAATGAAATGCAGCCAGTTATGTGAATGATTTGAAACACTCAGCAGCACTTTTATATGTGAAGTGCACAGAGACTTCCTGTGGCAGTTTGATATTATTATCAGTAGTGCTGGGCAATGATTAATCGCGATTAATCGCATCCAAAATAAAAGCTTTTGTGTACATAATATATGTGTGTGAACTGTGTATATTTATTATGTGTGTGTATATATATATATATATATAACATATATAAACATATATGTCATGTTAAATATATTTGTGTATAATATAAATTATATGAATATAAATATATACATGTAAATATTTTCTAAATATACGGTACAGTATGTGTGTGTTTTTGTATATACATAATAAATATACACAGTACACACACATATATTATGTAAACAAAAACTTTTATTTTGGATGAGATTTAATCGCAAATAATCATTGCCCAGCACTAATTTATTAGTTTCTAGGTTAATAATGCTCATACCCATTACAGTAATAAAAATATACAGCAAAACAATTACTTTTTTTATATTTATTTATATTATATCCAGTACTCAGTATAGGATATAAGTTTGGGGTCAGTGTTATTCTTTTTTGTTTGTTTGTTTTGTTTTGTTTTTTGTTAAAGAAATACTTTTATTCAGCAAGGATGAATTAAATTAATCAAAAGTGACAGTAAAAACTTTTATAATGTTACAAAAGATTTCTGTTTCAAATAAATACTGTTCTTTTATACTTTCTATTCATCAAAGAGTACTGAAAAAATATGAAAAATGTATCAGTGTTTCCACGAAACACATTGATATCAACATTGATAATAATCAGAAATGTTTGTTGAGCAGCAAATCAGTATATTAGAATGATTTCTGAAGGATCATGTGACACTGAAGACTGGAGTAATGATGCTGAAAATTCAGCTGCGCATCACAGAAATAAATTACAGTTTACAATATATTACAATAGAAAACAGTTATTTTAATTGTAATATTTCACAATACTATAGCCTTTACTGTATTTTATATCAAATAAGCAGAAGAGAGTTCTTTTCAAAAACATTTAAAAATCTTACCGACCCCAAAATTTTCAACGGTTGTGTATCTATAATGATTATAGATTTCTCTTGATTTTTTTTCTGTGCATTCTGGGTTTCTGTGCATGCTATAGTGTGTTGCCATAAACAAGCTGTCTTTTAAGGTAGCAGTATTGTTGCTTTAGTGTCGGGTCACACCTATGATGTTTTATCATGTCTAGGTTGGCACCTCACTAGGTTTTGGAGCACAGTGTCTGAGATCCATAAGTGGATTGCATCTGCATTATCCCCTCTTTTTCCAGGCACAAATGCCTCATGGGAAGACATCGCGTTCTGGAGTTTGGAGGGTAATGAAGCCCTCTGTGACACCTCTGAGCCTGGTACTATTGAATTCAGTTTGGTTCTAGGCTGTGACGTCACATGTCCGCCTGCATGAATAACACATGGACTGTGACCGTGTGGTGAGCAATGGGCGGCAGTGGTCACATCCATGAAGATTTTAATATGTGCATTCCTGAGCTAGAGCTGGGCGATATGACAATATATAGCGTGAGAAACCAGTCGATCATAACGCCCACCCCTATCCTGAACTATAAAATACAGCGCTTTGTTATTTAGTTGATGTTCTATGTGTTGATGGTTGTACTGTTTGCAGATCTCACCTTGTTAACATAGGTTTGGTTTTGTTTTTGTCATATGAAAATGATTTGGTTTTTGCCATATGATCACTTATGCAGTTGGTAGCACATTGCATGTCTCTCAGCTTTGTGAGGATGTGATTGGCTGCTTTATTCTGATGGACCAATCAGAATTCATCATGGTGATCTGTGCTTAATGACAGCTGCTGCTTGACTATGTTCACAATGGTTTACTTGGTTTACATTACTTATTAATTTTGCAGTAATGCTTATTTATACATACACTACTGGCCAAAAGTTTGTAATAATTACATTTTTAAAAAAATGTTTTTGAAAGAAGTCTCTCTTTATTTATTTGATCAAAATACAGTAAAAACAGTGAAATATTATTACAATTTAAAATAATTATTTTCTATGTGAGTATATTGTAATTTATTCCTGTGATTGAATTATAAATAGCTGAATTATAAACATTATAAATGTCTCTAGATCACTTTAATGCATCCTTGCTGAATATGTAAAATAATTGTTGCCCATATTCATTATAAAATTCTGAAAAAAAAAAAAAAAGTTTCGCTGTTTCTACACAAATATTAAGCAGCAAAAACTGTTTTTTACATTGATTATAATAAGAACCATTAATAATAATAACTGAGCAGTAACTAATGGTTGCTAAAAATTCAATATTATTGAAATAATAAAAAAATACAATATTGCTTTTTTTCTGTATTTTTAATTTTTTAATTTTTAATTTTATTTTAAAACGTAATTATTCCAAATATATGGCTGGTAGTGTAAATACACAATGAACATTTTCATACGCATGAAATTCCTGAAGGATCTACTTAAAAAAAAAAAAAAAGTTAGCAGCATACAAAAGAGCAATTTATCATACAATGCAGTTCACTCAACTAATGAACTGAAGTAATATCAGCTGTCATTTGTGACATTTTGAGTCATTATTTAATCAGACTGCCAAAAGTGATGTTTTTGCATTAAATTGGATTAGAATGTAAAGTAACTGAATATTTCTAAGATGATAATTGCTAATTGCTTACTAAATTAAACAAAAGTAAGTACTCCATTCTGAACATAGTTCTGATCTTTAGGTCTGGACGCATTATTATGTTTAGCACACAAATAACAGCATGTTTAAATGTTAACATGCACTTTTTAGTTTCTGCTATGCATTTTTTTGTTTTTATTTGCTTTTTGTAATTAATTCTCTGCAATATAATGAATTCTGTTAAAGCTGCAGATGAAAATTCTCAATGAAAATGACATTTTATAGCAGGCAAACAATGCATGAATGTGAGCAGAGGGAGGAGATGAAGGTCAAAGAATGATTTCTACTGCTGTCGTATAGTGACGGGGGTCGTAACCTTATGCAAGCAGATGGTTTTCATTTAATCAGCCCTGATTCTAACCTGTAGATCACAAAGGTCGACTAGACACATGAACACATGCATGTAAACCGCAGCTCAAAGCATTATCCCACATCTGTGCACACACATGCATGTTTAGCTCACTGTCTCATTGAGGACATACTAGGGATGCTTCGATACGGAATTTTCCAGCCGATACGATAACCGATTATTCAGAATGATATCTGCCGATACCGATAGTTTAGTTTTCCTAAAGGAAAAAAATCTCTCTGAATTAATGCTGTAAAATATATAGAGAGCCTTCTCATTTGGTACATAATATTAGGGGTTAAAATTAACAACAAAACTCTATTATATTCAGTGCTATTTATTTTAATATGTAATAATTACGGTCAAATAAAAACTTTTGTATACAATGCACTTGCACATAAGGTAGTTTTGATAAAAACTTGTCTTTATGACAGATTTCCCTCTAGTGTTTTTATAGCTAACTAATAAACTGTGAACACTGGATAACTTTACTGAGGTAAATGCAACGTTAAGTGACATCGTTCACAAGCTGTTTTATTTGACGTCTTTCTTTCGGTTGAAACACTGATTGAGTGATTATGAGACATGATACATTTCGGTAAGTTGTACTTTATCTTTTAACACCTTCTGATGTTCATTCATGTATATTTCATGCTATAACTTGTATTAAAGTGTAAGAGACTCACGCTCTGCACTGCCTCTTGAACTAAAATGGTCATCTGATCATCTGTCACGCCTCATTTAAGAACGTTAAAACAACATCTATTGTTGAATTTTGTGATAACATGGACATTATTTGAGAGATGAGACTTTGATTGATAGTGCTGATAATTGCTTTTTATTAGCCGATATCGATTATTGGCCGATATATCGGTGCATCCTTAGGACATTTTACGATCAGCATTATTTTAAGTTGTATTTCTCTGCAATTGTTGCATGTTAGATGTGGCTGCAGTTTTGCGGACGGGCTCCACTCCACACGCAGCTGAACTGTCTCGCCCCGAACGCTCACCGACCGTCAAACACAGAGAGCTGCCTGCCATCAGCATGAAGTCCGGCTCCACGTCCAGCCCTACGCCACCCAGATCTGAGACCACTCACCTCTCACCCAAATCTGCTGGATCTCACCCAGCCAGCCCCCGAAAGGCCAGCCCTACACATGAGGTGAGAGGAGCTACCAGTGTTTACACAAAAAGAGTCAATATTTGGTCATTTAAACAAATGTTAAGTCAAATAAAATAAAATAAAAACTTATTTTATTTTAGTTTATTCTATTCTAAGATCAAGAACTAAAACTACTAAAACAAATTAAATCAAAAACTAAAAAGCCATAAAAAAAACCTAATAAACAGTTTAATGTAAAATGTAATCAAATATAAAAAATAAAAAAATGGGGGGGGGGGGGGGTTAAAAATGAATTCAAAAATATAACACCCCCCCCCCCCCCCCCCCCCCCAAAAAAAAACTGTTAACAGTAAATTTATACTATTGCAATAAAAGTCCATGTGTCTAGTGCAGGGGTCAGCAAACGTTTCGATTTTTTAAATTATTATTATTACGAAAAAATCACCAAAAGAAAAACTTAAATAAAAATGAGTAAAAACTAAATAGACATTAATAAAAAACTGTTACTAGTTCAAATCATTGATGTATAATATGAAATAAATAAATAGACATGATAAAAAAGACAAAAATATAAATTAATTAATAGACATATTTAAAGAAAATAAAAATGACAAAATGAGAACTCAAACTTCAAAATTAAAATATAATAAAAAATAAAAACATATATAATAATTACAATGATATTTTAAAAAACTGCTTATAAATACATGTGTCTAGTACAGGGGTCTGTACGCCTTTTTTGACATGAACTAGGACTTCAAAATGTCTTTATCAACTACAAAAAGAAGTTACAAATGTAGACACATGCAGAGCAGTTTGTTTTGCTGCACTATTTTTGTCGAATCATCTAGAATGCCGGTCATTTGTTGGTCCTGTCTGGGTTAGATTTCATGAATGAGTTTACCTTGAAGCGTTTGTTTGAGCTTTAGCTGTGAAGTTTAAAAACTGTTCCCGGGTCAGAGTGCAGGCGCTCTCGGCGCGTGTGCAGCTGTCTAAAGCTGATATTCAGTGAGATAATCCTGAGCAGTGCTGCTGGATTATGAAGGTTGTAGTAGTTGTAAGTGATTATCCATAAAAGGGTTTTACCCTTGAGCTATAAATACTGCCTGCATGCCTCCATTTACTTCTTACTCACAGCAGCACTATATTTAGATGATTTCAGCAGCTGACTCTGCAACTTTATTCAACCACAGACTTGTTATTATTATTGAAAAATGGACATTCTGCATGTGCTGCTTAATGTGAGATAAATTAGCACAATGCATGCATAGTTCTTATTGGTTTTTTTGTGATTTAGTCAAATGTCTTTGAGTTTTGCTCATGGTTTTTGAATATGAGGGCATCATGCAATCTGTCCATGCAGACGTCTTTGTAATTAGAATCATACCATAGTTTGATTGGAAATACAACAACAAAACATCTGGAAAGTGTTTCTGCTTTTCATTAAAAGTTTTTCAGCCCATTGATTTTACTATCCTAAGTGTTCAATATTCTGAGTGTGTGTTGACGTGTGTGTTTCAGGTGGACACTGCTAGTGAAGTTGAGGAGCTGGATATTGATGTTTCTCCGGCGCCATATTCGGTCAGTAAAGGAGCAGCGAAACTCCAGGTCTTCATCGCACGGTACAGGTAAACAGCATTTAACTTCATTTATTGATTTCTGCTTATGAGCTTACAACATGTGCTAAACTGCCATGATCATCAACGGTGTCATGGAGAAAATCAACCTGTGAATGTTTTACTTGAATGATACAGTTGTCTCTGCATATTAAACTGGGAAAGCATTTTAACATCGATCAAATAACACACTTTAAATGGAGGCTGGTTTTATTTTCTAAATGCAGTTACAATCCCTATGATGGTCCTAATGATAACCCAGAGGTCGAATTGCCCCTCACAGCAGGAGAGTACATTTACGTCTATGGAGACATGGATGATGATGGCTTTTATGAGGGTGAGTTTATTTATTACAATTTTTGAGATCAGTATATAGAAAAAATTAAATGTTCAAATTCCCAGAAAGATGCTGTACGCACAAAATAAAAACCGCAGAAGTTTATCAGAAATATTTATTTATTTTTAATTATCATAGTTAAAAACATTGAGCAGACATTTTAGCTTGTAGCTTTCTTTTGTAGTGCTCATTCAGTATGCGGACAGCATCTGCCTGAGATTTACATTTACATTTATGCATTTAGCAGACGCTTTTATCCAAAGCGACTTACATTGCATTCAAGTTACAGTTTTAACATTTTATCAGCTCTTGCTTTCCCTGGGAATCGAACCCATGATCTTGGCGTTGCTAGCGCCATGCTCTACTATTTGAGCTACAGGAAAGCTAAGATTTTGAAACATTTTTTTATTAATGTTTACAATTTTTACATTTTTTTAAGTAATTGATTTTTAATGAGTAATAAAGTGTTTTTAAAATAAAAGCTGAAAATATGTATTTATAATATTTTTACTAATGTTTTTTTTTTTTTTCAATAATTGATTTTTAATGAATAATAAAATTGTTTTTCATAAATGCTGAAAATAAGTATTTATAATACAATTTTTGATTCATGTTTTTACTTTTTCATCTTTAAATCATTGATTTTTGTAATGAATAATAAAATATATTCATTACAAATTTTATATTTATAATATATATTTTATTAACATTTTTAATTTTTTTAGTTTTTTTAATCATTGATTTATGTAATGAATAGAAAAAGTAAGAATGCCAAATGTTTATATATGTTTATAAAGATACATATATACAGTGCCGTGAAAAGGTTTTTGCCCCCTTCCTGTTTTTTTAATTTTTTGCACTTAAAAGATTCAGATCATCAAACAAATTTTAATGTTACACAAAGATAATGCAAGTAAATACAATATGCAGTTTTTAAATGATGACTTTATGTATTAAGGAAAAAAAAAGCTTTCCAAACCTTCCTGACCCTACGTGAAAAATTAATTGCCCCCTCCTGTTAAATCATGAAATAACTGTGATTAACCACATTATTTTAGAAAGCGGAGTTAAATTTCACTAGCCAAACCCAGGCCTGATTACTGCCTGTTGACCTGTTGAATCAAGAATTCACTTAAATAGAATCTGTCTGACAAAGTGAAGCATGCTTAAAGAGCAACAAATTATGCCACAACCTAAGGAAATTCAAGAATAGATGAGAAACAAAATCATTGACATGTATCAGTCTGGAAAGGATTATAAAGCCATTTCTAAGACTTTGGGACTCCTGTGAACCATGGACAAAGCCATTATCCACAAATGGAGAAAACTTGTAACAGTGGTGAACCTTCCCAGAAGTGGCCGGCCTACCAAAATTACTCCAAGAGCGCAACGACGACTCATCCAGGAGGTCATAAAAGAACCCAGAACAACATCTAAAGAACTGCAGGCCTCACTTGCCTCAATTAAGGTCAGTGTTAATGATTCAACAATAAGAAAGAGACCGGGCAAAAACAGCATCCATGGGAGAGTTCCAAGGCAAAAGCCATTGCTGACCAAAAAAATATCTTGATTATCCCCAAGAATTTGCGATTATGAGCGCGAATTGCGTAGCTTGGCGTAAAACCAACACAGCATTTCATAAAAAGAACATCATACCAACAGTCAAACATGGTGGTGGTAGTGTGATGATCTGGGGCTGCTTTGCAGCTTCAGGACCTGGATGACTTGCCGTAATTGTTGGAACCATGAATTCTGCACTCTATCAGAAAATCCTGAAGGAGAATGTCCGGCCATCAGTTTGTGAACTTAAGCTCAAGTGCACTTGGGTTATGCAGCAGAACAATGATCCCAAACACACCAGCAAGTTCACCTCTGAATGACTCAAGAAAAAACAAAATAAGGTTTTGGAGTGGCCAAGTCAAAGTCTGGACTTAAATCCAATTGAGATGCTGTGGCATGACCTTAAACAGTACATTCATGCTCGAAAACCCACCATTGTGGCTGAATTAAAACTTAATTCTGCAAAGAAGAGTGGGACAAAATTTCTCCACAGTGATGTGAAAGACTCATTACTAGTTATCGCAAACACTTGATTGCAGTTGTTGTTGCTGCAAAGGGTAATACAACCGGTTATTAGATTTAGGGGGCAATTACTTTTTCACATAGTGCCAGGCAGGTTTGGACAGCTTTTTTCCCTTAATAAATTAAATCATCCTTTAAAAAATGCATTTTGTATTTACTTGGGTTATCTTTATGTAATATTAAAATTTGTTTGATGATCTGAATCTGCAAAAAAATAAAAATACAGGAAGTGGGCAAAAACCTTTTCATGGCACTGTACATTTATATATGTATGTATGCGTGCGTGTGTGTGTGTGTGTGTGTGTGTGTGTGTGTGTGTACTTCTCATCACACTTTTGCCCAGAAAATGTAAAAATCTAATTCAATTCTCACTTCTGAACTTCTAAAAATCTAGTTTAAATTTCCTTCAACAACACTTCCTATATCTAACACTATTGTGTTACACCATCTTTCTGTCACCCTTTGTAGGCGAGCTGATGGACGGCAGAAGAGGCCTCGTTCCCTCCAACTTTGTGGAGCGTGTGTCGGACGATGACTTCATGAGCTCGCACCCTCACCAGGCTGGAGATATGTCCCACAATTCCTTCCAGGAGAGCAGCTTCCACAGCGGCAGTGAGCGGCTGCACCAACACCACTTACGCTTCGCCCACAGCGCCTCCGAGAGGACGGAGACCTCCACGACAGCCTCGGCTCCCGGTGACAATGCCAAAGCTAACCCCGCTAATCCTGCCCTGGCCGTCCCACTCACTAACGGCTTAGACTTGGATCTAGAGGAGGTTGGGGTGGACACTGTGCCTTACCCCCGCAAGCTAGCACTAATCAAGCAGTTAGCCAAGAGTGTCATCATTGGCTGGGAGTCTCCGCTGGTCCCGGCCGGCTGGAGTTCTGTGTTTAGCTATAACGTCTACGTGGACCACGAGTTGCGAATCAACGTGCCATTTGGTACCCAAACGAAGGCCGTTCTGGAGAGGCTGGATTTGGCGCAGAAGGCGTATCGGATTGCGGTGCAGTGCCTGACGGAGCGAGGCAACTCTGATCAGCTGCGTTGCAGTATCCTAGTCGGACGGGACGTGAGCGTGGCGCCGACACATCTGCGCGTTGAACGCATAACGGCTACCTCGGCCAGTCTAACCTGGCTGCCTAGCAACAGTAACTATGTGCACATTGTGTCTTTGAACGACGAGGAGTGTGAGCTGGTAAAGGCGGGATGCTATTCACTGTGCCTCAGCAACCTCACACCCAACATGCAATATAACGTTAAAGTGGAGGCCAGGCCGCACCGCACTGCCTGGGAGCTACCGCCGGAGTGCCGAGAACGCAAAACCGCAGTGACCTCTTTCACAACCTTGACTGCAGGTGAGATGCAAAGATTCACTGATGATGTTCACAACAAGACTAGGAACATGTATTAAGAGCAGTGTTGGGGGTAACGCATTATGTAATGAGATTACTTTAAGTAACTAATAAAGTAACACATTACTTTTTAATTTAGAAGGAAATGTCGGTTACTTTTTCGAATAAGTAAAGGCAGTAACCGTCTTGACTGACAGCTCTCATGTTGAGAGAAATCACGAGTAAGTGCACTGTGTGAACATGATGCTTACTGTAGTTCTTGACTAAATATGAACATGTTTACTCATCTCACCTGCACAAAACCAGATTCAGTATTCCTCAAAATTAATAAAAACAATACTACCATACTACCATATAGGGCTACATGATATATTGCATGCGATTGTCATGCACATCTCATCAGTAAAGCTGGTTCCGTGATTAGTTGTAAATCTCCATCATCTGCTTTCAGATGGAGCGGCATTTACTACACAGAGCCGTAGTTCACTGACAAGCTACGCAATGTCACGTTCATTATCACAGGCGATTCATCTGCGATTATGAGCGTGAATTGCGTAGCTTGTCAGTGAACTACGGCTCTGTGTAGTAAATGCCGCTCCATCTGAAAGCAGGTGATGGAGATTTACGACTAATCACGGAACCGGCTTTACTGATGAGATGCGCATGACAATCGCATGCAATATATCGTGCAGCCCCATACAACCATACTAAGCAAACTGACACATTTGTGTTTTATTTTTGTTATTGCTAAATAGCGTTGAAATTTCTTCTCCTGCGTCATATTCTTCATGCAATTTTTTTGAGCTGTGCCCTCTACTGTACAGAGGCATACTCTACTTCAGCCTGAGGCATATTCATTTCAATTTTGTTGTAAGAAGGGTTTACATTTGTAAAAGAAGAACTTCTTTGATTCATTACTTTTTTTAAAACTCAAAAGTAACGAAACGCATACTTAGTAACGTAATTAGTTACTTTTTTTAGGGAGTAACGCAATGTTGTAATGCATTACTTTTAAAGGTAGGGTAAGCGATTTCTGGTAGCCAATGTTGATATTTGACATCACCAAAACAAACACACCCCTAGCCCAAAAGGGTCTCGCCCCTAATTTGATAGCTCCGCCCCACACATACGTATGCAACCCAGGCAATGATTAGTTCTGAGAAACAAAGCAAAACCAATGTTACTCACCGATTGAGAAGAAACAAAGCAACCTTGACGTCCATTCTGTCATTCTGTCGTCGCTTGGCTAATGTCCGTCATGTGCACCGAGCGCTCTCTCCACCGCATCATGAGTAGACACGCCCCTTACTGCTGATTGACTACAAGTTTGTTTTGGTACTCGGCCTCCACTCGTTTTCTAAAGCGTTTTTTTTTTAAATACATACCCCCACCTTTAAAAGTAACTTTCCCCAACACTGAGTAAGAGTCCTTTTTGATCTAATGTTAACTTCAACATCCTTTGGTTTGACCTTTACCCTTGTCCTCCAGGTCCTCCTGATGCTCCTCTGGATGTGCAGTTGGAGCAGGGCCCATCTCCGGGAATAGCTCAGATCAGCTGGCTTCCCGTTACTATAGATGCCGCTGGGACGTCCAATGGTGTACGAGTCACTGGCTACACCATCTATGCTGACAAGAAGAAGGTGAACCAGAGAATTCTCCTGAAAATTCCACTTTATATTATAATTTCAACTAGAGCTGCACGATTAATCGAAATGAATCTGCAATCACGATTAGGCAAAAGCTGCGTTTTTTGTTTGTTGGTTTTTAATGTACAGCTTGTCAGTGGAGCAGGGTAATCAGTAGTAAATACTGCTCCATCCGAAGGCCAGAGGGTGCTTCTTGCACTGAAACTCCTAACATGCCCCCCAGAAGAAAGGTGAAGCACCTTGTTCCAGGAAATCCCTATAGCTGTAGCTGAATAAACTGAATTTTGAACTGCTTTCATTGATTCAACATGACACGACTACGATATGCGGTTCTTCTTATTATAATTTTAATTATAATAAATTATATTTACAATGCAATGCTAATCAACATAACCTTTAACACTGCATAGAATACTATTAAATAATAAGTTTGCATGCCTTATTCTGTGTAAGAAGCCATATCTCACAGAAGGATTTTATTTCAAACTCTCGACTGATGTTGTGAAGCGAGTTAGGAGTAAAAATGTTAATAAATGTGGTATTTTGTTGTACAAGAGGTTCATAAATGCTTCTCATGTCTGGAAAGATGTTTGACGTGTGTTGCAGCATTTATTACTGATCACAGAGCCGTACTTCACTGACAAGCTGCGCATAACAGCTTTCATAATCGCAAACAGATTTCATAATTGCACTAAACCAGACGATTTAATAGCAATTTCAACCCCAATTTCGATTATTCATGCAGCCCTAATTTCTACAATAAATGTGCATGTAAAACTCTCTCACCTCTGTCTGCAGGTATTAGAGGTGTCGTCACCCACAGCAGGCAGCGCTCTGATTGGTCCATCTCAGATTCAAACGTTACAGGCGGCCCGTGAGCTCACCGTGCGGACCATGTCAGCTTTTGGTGAGTCGGTGGACTCATTGCCGGTGAATGTGCCCGCCAAATTGCCTGCCATCATGTCTGGTGCCTCATTGCCTCAATGCCAGTCTGTGCCAGCCACCATCAGTGTCCTCACGGCCAGTGCCAACCCAGATCCTGCTGTCTGTGCCACATCTCTCTCTGCTGCCAAAACGCCCATTCTGCCACACGCTGCTACACTGGACGAACACACCACTGGTCCTGTTCGGGGAGTCTACATCAATACACCCAATGCAACCACTCGTGAGGCATCTCTCTCTCCTGCTTCCTATCTAGAAGCTTGGGCAAGCCCAACATCAGCTACACCCATGCTAGCACAGGAGGCACTGCCGCTATGTGCCTCACGTACTAACTCAATGGTGAGTTTAAACTAAAAATCTACTTGTCTACAGTTTTAGTCTCTACTGTATGTGCAAATAATAAGTAATTAGCATATATGCTTTAAGAGCCAAAAATGAAAATGTTGTCATCGTTTACCCACGTATTGTTCCAGTTTCTTTATTCTGTATAATGCAAAAGAAGATGTTTAATAGAATGTCCATGCTGCTCTTTTCCATATAATTAATATATAAATTAATGGGGATTTATGCTATCAAGATCCATAAGTGATGAAGTGTACCATAAAAGTATTATAACAGTTTTCTGTATAACTTGATCGCAAACAGTAGTGTTGCATAATGCACAGACAATTATTCACTGTGGCCCTCTGCTTGTAACCCTGGGGCATCTCTTTGTGCCATATTTAAAAATACTCAAAGACGAAAGAGATTTTATAACTGCAGTGGATGTTAAATTTTGATCTGTTCCTCACACAAAGTTATTGTATGTCTTCATAAAACATGTAATATAGCCTTCCCATTTCATGTTATTGTTTAGAAAATACCCAGGACTTTTCACTAAGATTGAGATCTTTCAGTTTTGGCCTAGGACCAGTAACCTTCTGTTATAACCTTAATTTTCTGCTTTACCCTATCCTCATTCCTAATATAGAATTGTTTTTTATTGAGTTGGCTGAGATATATTGTCGGTGTGTAGAGATCTGGGATGTATGGGTTCTGTTTAATATTGGAAATTGGTTTGGAATAAGTATTGTGATTGATCTGATTGAGTAGTAATTTTTGTAAGCTAATAAAGCATCTCCATCAACAGGTGAGTGTATCTTCGCCCATGATTACACCTGCACCTGTGGTCGTGCCTGTGCCTGTTGCTACACCAACATCCATGGCCGTACCTGCTCCCTTGACCACACCAGGACCCATGCCCACACCAGCGTCCATGACAGTGACAGGTCCTGTAGTTGTGTCGGCACCAATAACCATGCCTGTGCCCATGTCTGCACCCATACCTGCACCTGTACCTGCACCTATTGTTGTACCTGCATCAGTGCCAGCGCAGTCCAGTGTGGCTCCTGCTATGCAGAACCCAAGCAGAGAGACAGACAGCCCAGCAGGCCTGCGTCCTGTTGCCTCCCTCTCCGACTTCTTGGAGGACCCACGTGCCAAACTTCACACACCACCACCACCCAGTTCCACCTGCCCCAAAATCAATATCCCAGGAAAGGACCCTCTTGATATCCCAGATACGCACCCACTGAGGCCTCCCAATCCATCACCTTTTGAGTCAGAGCCCGAGGAGGACAGGGAAAACACCAGGCTCGTATCCATAGAGGAGTTCCTGCAGCCCGTACCTCAACCTCGAATAAAGGCCAGTTTCCAAACCAAATCTGGAGACCATGTGTGTCCCTGTGCAGTTGTCATCATTTTGGACTGCGCTTATTTTATTATCATTGCCCTCAGAGCTAATCTTCCTTCCTTTATATACTAATTTAATCCAGCAGAGAAACACCTTCATTATTTGAAACATTGTGTTGTCTTAGTGCAGGGGTGCCCTGTCCTGCTCCTGGAGGGTCACTGTTTTACAAAGTTTAGCTCCAACCTCAGTTAAATATACTTGAGCCAGCTAAGTCTAGGTGTTTGGAATTACTAGAAACTTCCAGACAGGTGTATTGGGGCAAGTTGCAACTTAATTCTTCAGGAGCAGGATTGGACACCCCTGTCCTGGTGTCTTGGAAAATTGTGTTGAAGTTGTTGTTTTTGTGGTACACTATCAGGTCTATGCTGGTGGTCTTATGGACCCTCCCCCAGACTACCACGGGGAGAGCAGTCGGTCTGATCTGTCTGATATACTGGAAGAAGAGGAAGAAGATCTGTACTCTGAGCCTATTAATGACTTCTCCAGAGGTTACAGTACAGCTCCTACGGGCAGGGTATGTACATGCACATGAATGTTGTAGTGTTCCTCAGTGAACCTTTGGACAAAAAGTTGAGTCCTATTGCAATGTGTCAAGACTTTTTGTTGGTATTGCACCAGGTAATCATGCTCACAGTGAAATGTCACATGTTCAATAGCCTGCTCAATATAATGATATATTAAACATCTAGCAGGTTCTAATTGGCTGTAATTGTCCTAACAGTTGGAAACTTGTTGGGACTCAGTGTTAGCCATACTTGTCATTTACATTCTTCTGTTCTTATATTTCCTCTGTTGCATTTAAATTTTCTTGTTTCTTTTCCTTGTTTTGTTCTATTTTCCACTTTTGACACCAATCAAACCTTTGCCTCCTCTGTATGTTCTCAATCTTTCACCTTGCTCGTTTCCTACTCTGGTAAATCCCAATGCTCCTCTAAAACAACCCTAGTCTGAAATGTGGGAACTTGACAGCGATGAAGAAATTTTGGAGAGGATTATAAAGCTCCCCCCTCAAGCCTACCACAACAAGCAGCTCTTTAGCATCCCAGAAGTCACGGAAGAAGAAGACAACAGCGAATCTGAACCCCACACTAGGCTTTCCCCAGGCCGGACTACTTCTGGCAAGGGCCGCCAGAGTGGACACGAGGGTCGTCGACATTCCCCTCACCATCACAATCATGGACATAAAATGGAATCTGATTCACCTGTAGTGAGGTACAAAGGGACTGTGCCAGTCAGGACTAGACCCAGAGTGCACTACGCTGACACGGTGGACACCATCAACTATCTGGATGAGGAGGAGGTGGAGTTGGACTCTGACAGTAGCCTGTACGCTGGGCCTAGTTCTGTAAGTGTGGCTGCACGTCGTACACCACACAAAGGCCATGGCGACCGACTCAGGAGAGAGGCCTTGCTCCGTAGCCAGATGACCTCTGGAACAGGGCAGGGACCGTATTTACTTAGCAAGACCATACACCGTGTGAAGTCACCCACTGGAACCTCAACAGAGATTGATGTAGAGTATGGAACCGATAACGATGAGGAGCCTCAGTTGTTTGATCCTGGAGAAGTGGTATTAGAACAAATGAGCTCAGAGTGGTGGGTGGAAGGCGGTAACAATGAGTACCACCACTTGCCCCCAACATGCAGACCCCAGCCAGAGCTGCCCCAAAGCAGCCGCTCATGGGTGGGTTGTCCTCTGTCCATCTGTCTTCTGTTGTACCACAGCCATCTATCCCTTGAGAAGATCTCTTTGAGAACCTGTCCATCCTTTTAGGAGATGGCTGAAACCTTTTGCGTCCTAAAAGCAAAAATAACCAAGTTTGCACTCAAATCAGTTGCTATACTTATCAGTTTACTATAGCTTAATTTGTCCGACTTGTTGTATCATAGTTGGAAGGTTTAGAACTGGGGGTCTCAACTTTGGCCCTCAATATCCACTTTCCTGCAGAGTTTAGCTCCAACACTGATCAAACTCACTTGCCCGTAATCCTGAAGACCTTTATTAGGTGGCTCAAGTGTATTTGATTAAGGTTGGAGCTGAAATCTACAGGAAAGAGGACCTCGAGGGCCAGAGTTGAGAACCCCTTGCTTAATCGGTATTGTTGGAGTTAACGATGACAATCTTAAGGAATTGAGCAATTCAGGTTCCAGTTCTACTTTAGCATTTTCATTTACAATCCTTTTGTAATAGACAATATTATGGCATTCCTGTATGTATATTTCATGTTAAGTTGTCCAGGAAGAATGCAAATGTTCCAAAACTGTTAATGGAACTGAAAGACAAAAACAAAACATCAGTTTTAAATAAGAAGTAGTTCTCTATTCCCAAATCTACATCGAGCTAACATTTAAAATGCATTCATTTACCACATACAGCGGTTATTGTGCCATATGGGATTCCACCAAGTGCACAATGACTCTCCAACACTAATTTTACTGTGGATGCAAAAGGTTTAAGCCTGTACATCTCGCTCCTTGTGTACCCTACACCCTTTCTCTTAGTCTCTAGTCAAGGCATCTTCATATTTGTAGTTGTGTAGCTGGCAGCACTGCTCTATGCATTTGTCCTGCGTCTTATTCTTCCCAGTGTTCAGTTAGAATATTGCTGTTCTAATATTGTGGCTGTGCATTATCGCTCAATAGGTTTTCTTGCTCTGGTGCACCTAACCCTTGACACAAATGGGATGCTTCTTGACCCACATATTGTCAAGGTTGTTCAGAGACTGCTTGAGCAGTTAAAGTAGAGACTGGACAACACCGAAGTGCTGTATGAAACTGTATGTTGTGCTTGCACAGGGATCTCCTCTTTGTTCCCATAATTCCACTGTTGCAGTGAAGAATAACCCCAAGTGCTGCTTCTGTTGATCTGGAATCAAATGTCGCTTGAGCAATGGCTTTTTTGACTTGTGTGTGTATTTCAGGGCTCCAGGCTAATTGCTAATTCAGTACAAAAGAGCTTGTACCAGTGATTTCAAATCTGTTTGCAATTAGCCTAAGATGCCAGAACTTTATATTGTGTTGATATGTGCCTTCTTCATATGCCCTAGGAAGGTGCACAAACACAGATATTAATGTTTGGCCAATGCAATTGCAGTCCATTGTACATAGTTAGAAGCTCTTGAATATAGTTGACAGTGTTTCAGGCATTTTGGTTAACAGGTAGCAAGCTAAGCAAAGTAAGCTGCAGACAGGAACATTGTGTACAGCAAATGTTCCAAATACTAGCTTGGCAATTCATTTAATATGGACTGTTCTGATTCTGTAATTTGTCAAAATTACAAAATGTTTTATTAGACCCCGTTTACACTGTCAGTTAAATGTGACCCAATTCCGATTTTTTTGCTCATATGTGACACAGTTTGGATCTGATCTATGACAGTGTAAACAGGAAAAAAACGCATGCATTCGGATATAGCGCGATAGGTTTCAGGCCTCATTCATATGTGGAAATAAATCGGATATACATCAGATATGTGCCAATGCGACTATCATGTAAACAGGCAGATCGGATTTTCTGAAGCATCACATTTTGTACATCATTAAAACTGTGACAATTTGGTACTTCTCTGTGTTTTAATGACGTTATATGGGACCCATGCTGGCAAAATGAGTGTAAATGCACACAGGCTATTTTGAGCTATTTCAGTATTCCTGCTAACATAATCTGTTCTGTCTTAAGTGAACACTTGGGGAACTGATGGGGAAAAACATCTGATGTGTAACTTTATATGATTCGTGCATTACAGTAGGCCGTCTGTCTCAATGTTATCTATCAATAGCCTAAAAGAAAAGAGGGAATCACTCATAGCACTTCATGTAACTGCTTTTGTAGTTTTAATAATCAATTTATTTGTAATGAACACACTGAAGTGATTTTTACATTTGATCATTTGTTTTTCATAGGCTATATGAATGCTTTTGTTTAGATGTAAAATTATAAAGGTAATGCATTATTTGTTTCTTTCTAAGCTATTTGTTCCTATACTGTTTTTTTTGTTGTTGTTTTGTTTTTTGCATCTGTTCTTATTTAAAATATTAATATAGTAGCCTAATTATTAATAAGAAAAGAACTGGAGGAAAACTTTAATCTTTCTCATAATCAACCTTGCTGACTCTATATTGACGTTAAATGGGTGTAGCAGTCATTTTTTGTCCGATTCCAAAAAATCATACATCATTTTGAAGGTCTTTTAATGGAGAATGTGAAAATAAAAATAACTCATTTTTCTAATTTGCTCGACTCATTTTGTCAGCACAGGTCACATTATTCTCGGGAGGAAGCACGTGTGGAGGCGCTAAATGACAACAATGCATGCGGGATGTTTCAGATAGTATGGCAAGTGTAAACGCATGAATCGGATATGGGTCACAATTGAAAGTACATGTAAACGGACAGCCAAAAAAATCGGATATAGGCAACAAATCGGAACTGAGCATCAAGACCTGCAGTGTAAACGAGGCCTTAGAAGCAAGTGGCTCCTAAGCGATTGTTCTAGTCTGGGGCCCCTAGTGTCCATTAGTGGTATTACATGCAGATTGTGTGACGTTGCATTTGTTCCACTCTGATGTTATTAACATGTTAGGTTATGGAACACTATTCACTATGAACTAGTTGCTTATTAGCCTGCATTTTACTCACATATTAGCTGTTTATTACTATTTATAAAGGACATATTAATGCCTTATTTTTTTGACAATATTCTAGATCCCTTAATCCTAAACTTAATTACTACAAACAAAATTAGAAGTTTATTGAGGGAAAACTCTTAGTTAATAGTGAATACGTGTTCACTAATCTGAAGTGTTACTGTGATGTTCATGGCTGTATCCCACGTGTCATTATCTAACTGTTTGTTACTCTCAAACCAGGAGGCAGGTGGAAGAGAAGCTTCGTTGGCAGATCCAGGTGCAATGTGGTGCGATGTCACTCCAAAATCGCCACGCTCTGAAATTAGACTACACAGAGGTGAGACTCTCTCACTTCCTTTTCTCTCTCTCTCAGCGTGAACTGTGTTCAGCTCTTATTTAGATCACATCCTTTTCTCTCTCTCATTTATCCATTTCAGAGTCCTGCCCACCCACCCAACTTTAAACTGCCCTTAACTGTTCTTCTCCAAACTTAGTTTCAACCAAACCAACACATGTATCTAGCCTAGTTTTCTGTCATGCTTAAATAAAACTAATTAGGGTTATTCTGCTTTTTTTAGGGTTAGTGATTTGATCAATTCTTTAATGCAATGCATTAAAGTTCGGCATGCAATATATTAGGAACTGGCTTGTTGAGGAGTGCTTTTACTTTTCTGAGTGATCAGACATATACTTTGTAGCCTAGTACCATTGCACTTTTACAATGAAAAAAAAATATTTAGTGTATTTTGAATGTTTTTTTTGTTTGTTAGTTTTTTTCTTTGAGGGCAAGGTGGTTTTCCCAAAGGTAGCCCCTTTTTCTTCATATTTGCCCTCAAATATGACCCACAGAGGTTGTGAAATGTCCTCTTTTCTTTGCTCTGCCCTTGATTGTTGCTACAGATGGTCTTGATCCTCACTAATGAGATGAGCACATCTCACTGCTGGAGCTTAACACAAACATGACAGACACCTATTAGCACCACTGATTGTACATCTCTGTTGTAGTCCTATACCCACCCTCTTCCAACCCATCTAGAAACAGGAAATTGATCCTGATGGCTTCAGAGTGCCGACCTTTGACCTGATGACCCTGGCAGATGCTTGAGTGTTGCTGTCAGACTGCAGTGTACAGAGCAGCAGTTTTATCTTGCATGCATGCCCAATAAATAGCACAGGAAAATTATGAGTGGTGTTTTGGGGCATTTGTTTGCTTTCCATTTATTTACACATGTAATGCAGTTGCACTGGCTTATTTAATAGACATTTTCATCCATTTATGACTTACAGTGATGCATTTTTATCAGATCATATAGTAATCGATTGTTCAGGGCAGTTGCTAAATTGTGAGACATGGTGCTAAATTTTTTTTTTAATTTTATGCAACACATTATGGGAAATATTAGCTTGACCAATCAACATTGAGAACCAGAACTGGGTTGGTTCATTGAATATAGTATGGATCTTTGTTTAGTGTTGTTTATATTATTTAGTTTTAATCTTCCATGACAACATTATTGAAAATCATTAAGTTTTTTCATTTTTTTTTGTCTGATTAGACATTTGTGTTTCTTTCTCTCTTCCTGTCGTTCTCGCTCTGTACAGATGACTCATGAGCGCACGTTTCTGTAGCGGCTCATGGCAGCTTAGGATCAGGAGGTTTTAGTATGATTACCTCACTTAAGGACACGCCTGGGCCGCACCATTATGGTTTTCAGGCGGGGGAGACCACAAGCATTATTTACTAACTGTAGTGTTTCACATGCATCATGGGAAGTCACATAAAATGTAACAAAATTTTCAGAATTCCAACTTCAGCTTGTCAAAATGTGATACAGGCATGACATGTCCAGATCATCCACATAAATACTGGAGGTGTTAGTCTCATGATATATCCTATGAAATTTGTGTTTGCTCTTTGGTGTTGCAGAGCCCAGAGCATCTGGAGAAAATGAGGTGAGAGTCTTTGTTGCCCTCTTCCCATATGATCCTGCAGTCATGTCACCCAATCCTGATGCTGCAGAAGAAGAGCTTCCCTTTAAAGAAGGCCAGATTATCAAGGTATGACTCAGCTGAATCTGAGGTTGTGATCTTCACACATTCATTTGTCTTTAATCCTATAAAGTGTGACATGTTAAATAGTAGTCAATAATAGACATGGAACAGTTTATATTAAGTTTGCATATGTGTTTTATGTTATGTTTAATGCATTCAGCTTTTATGGCTCATATAGTCTAATATAATAAGAACATGAAGGAAAAACAGCTCCGTTTTATTCAAAGGCAGATGCTGATATTTGTATGGCCAAAAAGTATGATATTCTGATGCAAGTATTGTAAATCAATGAGATCTTTATAACGGTATAGTAGATACTTACAAAAAATTATATAAATGTCAGTCATCACTGTATCTCCAATAATAAGTTTTAGTAAGATGAGATTTAAATGATCTAAACATATAATGCAGTGCAATACAATGATGATTAAGAGATGAAGAAATAAACATTCTTCAAAAGCCTGAGTGATCAGATTTGATGCATTTGAACATGAAAAAAAATGTTCAAATAAATCTAAGTTGCACTTGCAGCAGTCCAGTAGGTCTTCATCCTGAAACATTACTAACAATATAAAAGTTACACAGTTATGATTAATCAGTAAAAATTTCTGACACGTGAAGCACCAGCTGAAGGTGGACGGTTGTACCATTTAACAAAAAGGCCTTTTACTTGCAAAAATAGTCTAAACTATCAATCAGAAGACAGAAGGCATGGAGTAGATTGTGTGCAACAGGTTTTTCAACAAAGTTTTGATCATTTAAAGGTCTTAGAAATTTGATAAAGTGGGGAAAACTGTCAGTTCTCACCCACATTAGCCTTCAAAATGTTCATCTCCAGTGCATCCTGCAAAACATTATTGCTCTCATTATAATTAGCAAATAATACCAAAAGAAATATCACTTTGCTGTTCATAATGATTTCAGAACTTAATGAAGTTCCTGTAGAAAGTTGATGGCAGTGTTTCTTCTCTGCAGGTTTATGGGGACAAAGATGCAGATGGTTTCTACCGGGGCGAGGTGGGTGGCCGTCGTGGCTATGTGCCGTGTAATATGGTCTCAGAGATCCAGGTTGATGATGAGGAGACCAGAGACCAGCTCTTGATGCAGGGCTTCCTCTCCACAGAGGCGTCAATGGAAAAGATAGGTGCGTTTATCAGCGCATGCGTCAGACTCGCACATCTGCACCTCACTGTCAGTTTTCACACCAACATATATCATGTTTCACCAAAATATTTGTGTGTGCAATGTCCTTTCAGTTCATATTTGATTCCCGAGCATATGTTAGCATTAAACTCTATTGAGATCAGCTGTAATCATTAAAAAGCATGAGCATAATGTCACTGCTTGGCTTCACATCAGGATCCTAAAGTGCTGTCTAGATAGACAATTGACTAGGTTTTGGAGCAGAGCTGTAGTCTGACTGACATTTATTTAAGGTCATATTTTGAGCATGTTTCTAAAATAAAAATAAATCTCTTAACTCCCTGTAATCGTTCAAAGAAAAAGCCACAAAAATCCAGCCGCAGCTGACAATTTAGCATAGCTGGAATCACGCTTGTAGACACGAGCTTTAAAATAGGCTTCAAGCTAACAACTTTGAGGAACTTGGGTTTCCCTTGAATTCGAGTTCTTGAAGTGATAGCGGTGGTGGTGATATGTGGAGCTTTTTTTGTAATCCATTGAGATGCATGCAGTAGTCTTTCTCTCATTTAAGGTAAAACCATTGCTTTTTGAGATTTTGGTTCAATAACATGACTCCAATCAGACATGTGGAAAGAAAATATCCTAAATACACATTTACGTGTTTTTTACACTTTATCTATTTAGGTATGTAATTTTCAGTTACAATGCATATCTTTATAGGCTGTATTTTGTTTCTCCACTTCAGTAGCACATATATACACCAAACTTTACAGTTTTATTCTTATCTATCGAAGTTATTTACAGGGGATTTGTTTATTTATTATTCACCTGATTTATATAACATAACATTTTATTTTATTTTATTTTCTTGCTTTTGACAGTATTTTTTTATTTATGGAGTGATAAAAAGAGATAACAAAAATCTCCTCTGTAAAAATCTTAAAAATGTCAACAAAATGAAGCAAGAATTTTGAATTCAGATTTCTGCTCTGGAAATGTATACACATTTCTGCATAATTAATTAGATAATGTGCAATTTGCACATTTAAACATAACCTTTCAAAAAACTTGTAACACAAAACAATTGTCTTAATGTACTGTGATTAATTAACTTTGGAAGTTTAGTGATATTTATTAGTTAAACATTTTTACACTATTCACCGGAAGTGTCTTGCCTGAAGTGTTGCATGTGAAGAAATGAGTGACACAAAATAAGATAAAAAAGCATAAGCCTGATTAAGTTTTATTTTACCTGAAAAATGTATATCACATAACCAAGCTAATACTAATCACTTTTCATTATTAGACATTTTTTACATGTGAGAATAGCATATTTCTGCAAAGTCAGTACACCTTAATTCCGCACTGCATTTCGTGAATCTGTTCTTGATTTAATCTGGTTTATGTGGAAACCTGTTTCTGCCACAGAATTTAAAAAAAAAAAAAATTAAAAAGGAAATTGCAACGCTTCTCTTAACTGTTAATATCTCACAATTCACAATTATATCTCACAATTATATCACACAAATTTATAATTCACAATTCTGACTTTTTATCTCCAAAATCGGATGTTTTCTAGCAAATTGCTAATTTATATCTTGCAGTTCTGCTTATATCTCTCAATTTTTCTCTCAATTTCTGTTTCTATCTCAAAATTCTGACTTTTTTCTTGCTGTTGTGAGTTTTTCACAATTCTGAGTTTAGATCTCACAATTTTGACCCTCAAATTTCTGAGATTTCTCACAAATTGCAAATTTATATCATAACTCTGTTTATATCTCACAATTTTTTTTATCAGTTTTATCTAAAAATTCTGACATTTTTCATGCAAATTGCGAAATTCTGTTTATATCTCAAAATTCTAACTTTCTTGCAATTGAACATTTATATCTCAATTCTGTTTATATCTCGCAATTCTGTGATCTCAAAATTCTGACATTTTTCTCGCAAATTATGAATTTATATCTCGCAATTTTGTTTACAGTGGTGGCCAAAATTGTTAGAACACTTGACATATTTAAGAGGTTTCAGTTGTTTTTGTTGAATTGACCGTTGCAATACCTATAAAACGAACTATTGCTGGAACTACCTGCGACAGAAAGAATCTGCTGGAACATTGAAAATGATGGACTGGCCCCTCAAAGTACAGACCTCAACACCATCGAGCAAATTTGGGGCGAGTTGG
Source organism: Acrossocheilus fasciatus (assembly GCA_036784905.1). Taxonomy (NCBI): domain Eukaryota; kingdom Metazoa; phylum Chordata; class Actinopteri; order Cypriniformes; family Cyprinidae; genus Acrossocheilus; species Acrossocheilus fasciatus. The sequence continues at coordinate 41,907,634 of CM071942.1, forward strand.
AAAATAAACTGGACAGATCTATTGTACATTCAAAGGAAAGCCTTTGGCTTGAGTTGCGGAAGGCAAGTTCTCAGGAAATACATTGACACTATTCCAGAGAGATGTGCTGCTGTAATTGCTGCAAAGATGGACATACCAAATATTAAAGATAAAAGTGGATAAAAACAGTACGACTCACTTCATCTGATATTTGTTGTGCTCAGAGCAACCATCTGCATGTTTCATGAACATTATGAAATGAAATCATGTTTTGGAGGCCAAAAAGGGTCAATATTTTCAGATCTGGGAGGTGATTTTGGCCACCACTGTATGTCTGACATATATCACTGTTTATAAGTTGTTTTTTTCATTATTATCTCAAAATTCCTTGCTATTGGAAGTTTGTATCTCACAATTCTGAGTTTATATCTCACAATTTAGAATTTTTATCTCAAAATTCTGAGATTTTTCTCGCAAATTGCAAATTTATCTCATGATTCTGTTTATATTTCACAATTTTTCTCTCAAAATTCTGACTTTTTTCTTGCTATTGCGAGTTTATATCTCAAGAGTCTGCTTTTTTTCTCTCAGGATAAGAGAAAAGTCTAAAATTGTGAAATCAAAATTACTTGATTTTATTTAACCCGTGGCAGAAACAAGCTTTTCATTGGTTTATGCTCAACAGTCTGCAGTTTAATTTCAGATCAAAAAGCTTTGCTGTTTTTACAAAAGTGCCAAAGTGCTGTTGTTGTAATGTGTGTTTTTGTGGTCACTGTAAGCAGTTCAAAGAGCGACAGTGGACCTTGTTTCCCAGAATGCTTTGCTGCAGTGATGGTTCAGCTCTTTCTTTCTCACTGTGGTGCCTCATTGCTGATGCTAATGCTTATTCTTATTCTTGTTTTCAGCTTGATCCTTGTTTTGTGAGGTTTTGCTTTTCTTTTGGCTTCTCATTCATTCTTGTCTGCTACTTGTCTTTTTTTTTCCCCCTCGTATCCTGTTTAAATTTCATAAAGACGCCCGCTTACATGCACAGCTTCCACGCCGTCCCGCTGCACCGCCGAAACCTAGACGCTCCAAGAAAGGTGTGTGTCAGCGCTCGCTGTCTCCTCCTGCTCTCCGAGATTTCACCTGCGTTTGGTTTGCTGAATTCACTCCCATCTGCTTTCTGCTTCTGCATCAGGAATTCTGACCAAAGGGGGACACGAGCATTAGATGTTCTTAGTCTCGTTGGTTTAGTTTTGAACCACAGTCAGCATGAAATCAAAATTAACCTTTTAATTTTTTACCAAAAAAATCTTCCTGGTCTTTATTGTGCATGATTCAGTGCATGCTATTGTAATGAAAATGATGCATAAAAACATAACATCTCTTCTGCTGATCAAGGAAAGGCTGTTTGGATGAAGAAAAACGGTATTAATTACACAAATGACCACTAAAAGCAGAACACTTTGGAAAAAATTTAAATGCTTCATGTTAAATCAAGCTTCATGTTTACAGATCACGGCTGCATTTTCCAAAAGCAACATAAGCTTAGGTAGATTGTAGAAACCACTGGCTTACGATGCTTTTGGGAAATGCAACCGAAGTCAGTCACACTTAGTCTCTGGTGAACATGTATGTTAATTGCATTACATTGTAAATGCATTAACTCTAACTGCTGTTTTTCTTTTTCTTTTTTAGACGAAAAGAACCTGTTAAAAATAAAACAAATGATAATAGTGCATTAACTCTAACTGCTGTTTTTCTTTTTCTTTTTTAGACGAAAAGAACCTGTTAAAAATAAAACAAATGATAATAGTAATAGAATGTATAGTATTAATTTACATTATGCCACAAGTGCTGTTTTTCTTTTTTGAATAAAAAATTAAATGATGATATAGTATTAATAATTAAAAATAATTACAGTCATGGCCAAAAATATCGGCACCCTTGGTAAATATGATCAAAGAAGGCTGTGAAAATTAATCTGCATTGTAAATCCTTTTGATTTTTTATTTAAATAATTCACAAAAATGTAACCTTTCATTGGATAATAAGAATTTAAAAAGGGGGGAAATGTCATTATGAAATAAATGTTTTTCTCTAATACACGTTGGCCACAATTAACAGCACCCTTTTATTCCTCCATTTGCCAGTTTAACAGCTCTAAATGTTCTCCTATAATGCCTGATGAGGTTAGAGACACCTGACGAGAGATCAGAGACCATTCCTTCATCCAGAATCACTCCAGACCCTTTAGATTCACAGCTCCATGTTGGTGCTTCTTCTCTTCAGTTCACTCATTTTCTACAGGGTTCAGGTCAGAGGACTGGAATGGCCAGCAGAAGCTTGGTTTTGTGCTCAGTGACCCATTTTTGTGTTGTTTTTGAGGTTTGTGTTTGGATTATTGTACGGTTGGAAGATCCAAACAAGGCCCATTATAAGATTTCTAACAGAGTCAGTCACTTTTTGATTTTTTATCTGTTGGTATTTGATAGAATCGATGATGCCATGTGTCTCAACAAGATGTCCAGGACCTCCAGCAGAAATATAGGCCCACAACATCAAAAATACAGCAGTATATTTCATTGTACACATGGGGTACTCTTTATCCCTGTGTTCACCGAACCCATCTTGAGTGTTTGCTGCTAAAAAGCTCATTTTTTTAGTTTCATCTGAGCATAGAAGCCAGTGTCATTTGAAGCTCCAGTCGTGTCTGATAACTGAATATGCTGGAGTTTGTTTTTGGATGAGCGAGGAGAATTTTTCTTGAAACCCTCCCAAACAACATGTGCTGATGTAGGTGCTGTTTGACAATTTTTTTAAAAAGATTTTCTGACCCCGAGACTCAACTATTTTCTGCAATTCTCCAGCTGTGGTCCTCGGAGAGTCTTTAGCCGCTCAAACTCTCCTTCTCACCGTGCATTAGGACAATATAGACACACGTCCTCTTCCAGGCAGTTTCATAACATTTTATGTTGGTTGGAAATTCTTAATTATTGTCCTGATGGTGGAAATGGGAATTTTCACTGCTCTAGCTCTTTTCTTAAAGCCACTTCACTAATTTGTGAAGCTCAATTATCTTTTGCTACACATCAGAATATTCTTTGGTTTTTCTCATTGTGATGGATGATTAAGGGAATTTGGGCTTTGTTTTCCCTCCTATTTATATTTTGGTGAAACAGGAAGCCATGGCTGGATAATTTCATGTTCATAATCACCCTGGAGTGCTCAAAATTGTGAATATGAATGGGAATATACTTCAGAGATATTTTACTCATAAGAATTTCTAGGGGTGCCAATAATTGTGTCCAACGTGTATTTGAGAAAAACATTTATTTCATAATGATATTTCCCCCCATTTTAAATTCTTATTAACCAATGAAAGGTTAGATTTTTGTGAATTTTTTAAAATAAGAGATCAAAAGGATTAACAATGCAGATTAATTTTCACAGCCTTCTTTGATCATATTTACCAAGGGTGCCGATATTTTTGTGGTAATTGACATTGCACAATTTTTTTTTTTTGTAGATAAATAAGATGAAAAATACTAAATAAATAAATAACAACAATATAAGTGGTAATTTGTAATTGACTTTCACATGATGTTTTTCAAACCATAATAATATATTAAAATAATTATATATAATATGTAAAAAAAAAAAAATCTAAATAAATAATATATTAAAATAATAATATAAGTGGTAAGTGGTAAGTGGTAATTGTCTATTTCACAAATGCTATTATTTCGAAATAAATGAATAATAATGATGTATTAAAATAATAATCATAATTTTATATATAATATGATTGATGATGGTGATTGACTTTATGCCACAAATGCTGTTTTTCTTTTTAGAAAAAATAAGCTGAAAAATTTAATAATATATAAATAAATAATGATATATAAACATATTTTGTATTAAGTGACAGTGTCACAAATGCTGTATATATTGAACCTGGAATGTATATATTTATATTGAACCTGGAATGATTTCTCTATGATATCAGTTTTTTCTAATGTTTGGGCTCACAACCCCCTTTGGTCAACTCACCACCTCTCTCTGAAGCTGACTGAAGTGTGTGTGCTTGTGTGTGTTTGTGTGTGACTCATAACCGCTTTACTCATATCCTCAAAGCGCTGTGGCTCATTTTGTTTGGTTTTGTTTAGTTTGATTTGTCTTTTTCCCCATGAGCCCGAGTGTCAATCAAGGTCACGCAGCCAATCAGATTGTGTCTAACTCTCCCCGCCCACTTCTGTCCTTTTCCAGTGGAGTCGGCTGCGGTGTGGGACAACACGTCCGCTATGGACACCTCCAGTCAAGGTTTGAGCTCCTCCTGTCCCGTCCTGCGTTTCTCTCTCATGTTTCCAGCCGCATGTGACTGACAGTTTAACTGCATGCTGATGTACTGATGCAGCGCTGCATGCAGTTACCATGGAGATCTGCATCCACATGCCCACATCTCTGAACTAACCACTAATGATCTTTCAGTCTCTCAATGGACAGCTGTGCTCATGTCTTCTGTGATTTGCTTCACTTTGCATGTGATTTCGGTCATGTACTTTCAGTGTTTCTCTTGAAGAGTGTCATTAAGTGCCTTTTTCTTCTGTTCAGTCTGTTTATCATGCAGTAGGTTTACCAGAAGTTTTTTTTTTTTTTTTACCAGAACACAAATGGAGAATGAGTTGTACATAATTTACATGCATTCTTGATAGAGATAGACTGAGCCCGATAGATTGAGTTTCATTCTCTTACACTACTGCTGCTACTGCACACACGTCAACCATTTATTTAACTGTTTAATTAACTTCCTCAGCTAAATTATTTTCAAATTATTCCTCTGCCATGACGCTTGTGGACCTGAAACTGCTAAACTGTTATGAATTGTGGTCAAACATTATACAATAATGCATAAATCAAGCTTACATAGCTTGAAGTTTAGTGTTCATAAACGTTTATAAAGTAGACTTTTGTTTAAGAATTAAGGCATTTTTTGCAGATTGTTTTTTTTTTCTAACCATATAATTTCACAGCAAACACAATCAATTAATTGAAATACTCGAGTTCATAAAATCTGCAAATATTAACATTGTTGTAAATATTACATAAAATGCTAGAACACATCTGAAGTAGTTGTCGGTTCACTGTGTTAGATCAAGCTGTTTTTACTGTCAGCCATCACAGTAGATTTAGATATAATTGTCATTTCATGTTTTTAAGTCGTTGAGAGCATTTCCTTCATATTCAAGCTCTGTAATGTCTGCAGAGACACCAAACCATCACCTGATAAACCCATAATAGAGACTTCACAAATATATCAAATAAATATGTATTTTCTTGCACTTTCTGTGTCGTTTTCACCCTGAGCACTGCATCTTTAAAGACGTTCGTTAACAGGCTGTGTTTGACTTGCAGACCTCAGTCGCTCCGCCGGCCCGATGGGAAGCTCCAGACCTCGCAGGATGGTGGCCATCTTTGACTACGACCCCAGAGAGAGCTCTCCTAATGCAGACATAGAGGTGACATTATTACTATGACAAAAAAGCTCCTTATGCTAGTAAACGGTCTAAAGCATGAGTTTAATGTGCTGTGTGTCCAGGCTGAACTGACCTTCAGCGCGGGCGACATCATCTATGTGTTCGGTGACATGGACGATGACGGCTTCTACTATGTGAGTTTCTGTCATGTCTGTCTGTTAGTATATTCATAATAAATACACTGTAAAAAATGAAAAGTTGACTTAACTTAGAATTTCAAGGCAACTTGCTGCACAGCTTTTTTGAGTTTACTCGACTTTGGACCAAGTTGTTCACTCAACCCAAGACACTGAGTAAAGTCACATGTCTCTTTTTTGTTCACAGTTTTGTTAGTTAAAATGACTTGTAATGCTTTTCCAATGTGTCTCAAATTATCAAATATTTTACTTGTTTACAAATGACAAACATTAATGGATAAGTTTGTCTAATAAGTAGACAATATTGTCTTTGTCCAGAAAACGGATAAAATTGGTTGAACCTACTCTAGGCCTCAAAACTAGACACTAACCTGAAGAACAGTGGCAATCAACAAATGTTAAAAAAAATTAGCCCTTTACATCACAGTACACCAAATAACTAGCAATAATGATAAAACGACAACAAAAAAGTTGAAATGAAATCAGCTTACAGCAAAACTATAACGGTAACTGCATAATTTATTCAAGCTGCAGTGCATGCTGGAAGCTCACAAAGCCTTAACATTTCAACAATATGAAATTCTTTGTTCAGACAACTGTGTTTGACTAGTTGGGACAACATCTGGGGTAATTTTGTTGGTCTGACAAGGGTTTTTTCAAGAAAATAGCATTTTTTAGTATATGAGACTCAAAAGGTTTTGTAAAACGTGCAGTTGCACATGCAGTGTAGGAGTTTTGTGCAATGACACATTTGTGACCGTGCTGCCATTCAAGTTATTTCTGAGGTGAATAATACAAGTTGTGAAGTAATTGCTTAATAATAATTGTATTTCGGTGCTGCAGAGATCTGAGCTGATCTGTCAGAGCCAGTGTTGGGGGTAACGCATTACAAGCAATGCAAATAATGTAATCAGATTACGAATGTGACCCTGGAGCACAAAAACAGTCATAAGTAGCACAGGTATATTTGTAGCAATAGCAAACAATGCATTGTATGGGACAAAATTATCCATTTTTCTTTTATGCCAAAAATCGTTAGGATATTAAGTAAAGATCATGTTCCATTTGATTAGTAATATGCATGGCTAGAGACTTCATTTGGACTTCATATTTTCTCAATATTTTTATATTTTTTGCAGCCTCAGATTCCAGATTTTCAAATAGTTGTATCTCGCCCAAATATTGTTATTGATCCTAACAAACCATACATCAATGGAAAGCTTATTTATTCAGCTTTCAGATGTATAAATCTCAATTTTAAAAAAAAACTGACCCTTGTGACTGGTTTTGTGGTCCAGGGTCACATTTTCAGAAGTAACTCAAAAGTAACACATTACTTTTAAATGTACAATGAATATCTACCTTTTCAAGTTACTTTTTCCCCATTTATTGACTGAGAAATTGGGAGTGAGGAGCAGGAGCAGTCCCTTCAGCCTGAGGCTTAATCATTTCACTTTTGGTGTAAAAGGGCCTTTACAGTTGCCAAAAATATTGGCAAACTTTTTTTTGTTATTAAAAAAAAAAGCCCAGCCTAGGTGACAAAAAGTAGCACGAAAGTAACATGCATTACTTTCCATTAAAAAATAAAAATGCAATAACGTAATATTGTAATGCATTACATTTAAAAGTAACTTTAGTTACTATTACCCAAGTATTATTATTACTATTTAAGTTTCATTTAATATTTTAGTTGCATCTTAGGTTGTAAGTGTTTCATCTAATATTTACATTTTATTTTATTTCAGCTTCATTTCAATTAACAATTCAATTAGATAATAACTAAATAATTATTGTATTTTATTCAGCTATTATGTGCATTGTTGAAAGTTCCCTCTCAGCACTAGTTTACTATAAAACTATAAACGTTTTTTCTTTATTCGTCTCCTTCATTATTCCTTTAATTTGACAAGATACCCCCACGTGTCTGCGTCCTTTTTATAGTGATGTCAATGGCTGCTCTGTGCTCAAAATTTAAAGTGATAGTTCAGCTAAAAATTAAAAATGTATTACTAACCTATTCAAATCAAATTTTTCATAACATTTTTCTTGTTTGCTTATGAAAAAGACTGAAGAAAGACTAGTTTTAAAGCCATTGTTATTTAAGATTAAGATTGTTATCTAAGCTGTTGTTATTAAATGCAGGGCAAATGCACATATGTAGATCTGGGGAATGAAAATCTATCCCAGAACCGCTCAGTTTTTGTATCTCTGTATTTCCAAAACCGTGTACGGCTATGAACACTGAATGACTGAGCAAAGCAGCAGTGCATGATGGGTCTGTGTGGTTTTCAGGGGGATCTCAATGGACACAAAGGCCTCGTGCCGTCCAACTTCCTGCAAGCTTTTCCAGAGACAGAAGAAGATGCGGCGCGGACGGAGCACACGGTGACGGAGAGCCGCAGGGATTCACAGGTACGTGTGTGTGTGTGTGTGTGTTTATTGCATGCATTAATGTTGATCATTGCATGTATTTTTCATTCTGTTCTGTCCATCACTGATTAACAGCATTAGTTTCTCCAGCTGTCTTTTGTTCTGCATGTCGTCTTATGTGTGTTTGTTTTTATTTCTGCATGGTTTTCAGAAGCACAGGAGAGGTGTTCACTTTAAACAGTGACCGTAAGTGTTTCATAGATCTGACCCGACCTGCAGCAAACCCTCTCTAGCGTCTCTAGATATAATTACACTGAGTCTGAAGATGAATTTTAGAATCAATGCACGTGCTTTACAGGGTTAGTGTACCCAAAAAATTGCTTCTTCATTTACTCGCCTTCCTTTTTTCAAAATGTGTATGACTGATTTTCTCCTGAGGTTTTAGTGTTCAGTTTAAGTAAAGCTCAGAATAACAAAGAAAAACTCTAAAGAAGTACTTTTAGAGATTCAATCATTTTGAATCCAGAATGTCTGCATTGAGAAAACCCTGCAAATTAGTCCAAAATCTCTAATCTTCACATAATAATTCTACATTTAAAGTGTTTTTTTGTTTGTTTGTTTGTTTTTTGTCAGGGTTAGGAACCAGTGTTATTTTTGTATTATTTATATACTATTATAGTTTTTATTAATATTTTGAATTACCTTTTTATTTTCATATTTTCAGGTTTCATTTTAATTTCTAGTTTTAGTTCTAAAAATTTTACATGCTTTTGTCATTTTTATTATTATTATTATTATTATTATTATTATTATTATTTACTGTTTTTTGTTTTATTATTATTTTTAGGTTTCATTTATTAGTTGTAGCTTTTGTTTTAGTGCTTTAACAGGATTTTTATTTTTATGTGAACTATCCCTTTAAACTCATGGTGAGAGCCATGCCTTATAAATGTTTGTAATGTAAGCTGAACCATTTAAGATCATAAAGTCAGATGTTCAGACTTGTAACTGCTACTGTTTTTTTCTCCTGCTACTTTGGATTCCCACAATACCATTTCATACATACAGTATTTCATATATACAGTATTAAATCTCCTTCATCTTACATAATTTTAGTCTTTTTATTTTATTTATTTATTTTTTAAACTCTTATGTAATTGAAAGTTAACTCTCTGTTAGCTCTCTTAAGGACTGGAATTTGTTAAATAAGAATTTTTAGAATTAGAATTTTAGAATTTTTATCATGTGTACATTTAAACAGCTTGTGTTCTTTTAATCATTATTTTATTTTATTTTATTTTATTTTATTTTATTTTATTTTATTTTATTTTATTTTATTTTATTTTATTTTATTTTATTTTATTTTATTTTATTTTATTTTATTTTATTTTATTTTATTTTATTTTATTTTATAAAAAATTACTGACATGGCATTAAAATCTCAACTACCTGCCTACCTTCATCTTTCCTCTGTTTTTCTCCCAGGTGAGCCAGACAGAATCGTCTGAGCATCTTGATCCCATGAGCTCCTCTCAGCTCGACCCAAATCCGCCGGCTCGGCCAGAACCGAACCCTGAGCCGGACTCAGATCAGAAACTGACCCTGAGCTCGTCTCCACCCGCGACCCCTCCGTTTCCCGAAGCCTCCCTGCCCGAGAAGAAGAAGAAAGGTTTCTTCTCCAAGGGCAGGAAGCTCTTCAGAAAGCTGGGCTCCAGCAAGAAGGAATAGCTGTGAGCCTGAAGATCTGCAGATTGCACTTTTTCTCGTGTGTCGTGTCAGTTCGAGTGTGTGTCCGTCCGATAGGAGAATCTTTCTCATTCTCTGATTTTTGCCATAATGATGCAGATTTACCAGCGCTTTCGTCTGTCGGACTGTTTCTTCTTTTCAAAAAAGCAAATAATCGCAATACTTGTGCAAATAGGGAAATGGGTTTGAACCCATTAAAGCTGTGACTAGAGCTCATGCCTGTTGAAAAGCTATAAAAATACTCATTTGAAGAGTAAAAAGATAGCAAAATATATTAAACGCTTAACTTCAGTATAACAGCATCTAGACATGAATAACCATCTGCTAGTGTTCACAAACATAATCCACTGAAAGGCAGAGCACTCTTAGAGGAGATGTGTTGACAGGATATTTGTTCCAGGAATTCTGGAAAATAAAGCGAAGGAGTGTGACGAAATAATATTTTGTCACTATAAAAATATTTTGCACTACAAGTAGGGTCCAAGACTGCAGAACTGTGTCTCTTCGCCTGTTTTATGTTGCTGGTGTTATCCAGTTAAAGCTATAACAATACAAACCGGTTAGTTAAACCAGTACAGACTGAGCTGAACTCATCGTTGCATATTAATTCATTCGTTTTTACTGGAGAAAATCTGAATGATCACCGACTGGCCGAAAGCTTTTTATATCTATATCACAATATTTTCTGCACTTTCAGATTATTTCATTAGTACCGTTGTTGTATTCTACTGAAAACAGTGTTTTATTATATTCTACACACTACTGTGTGGAAGCCCATTTGTACCACTCGATTTAAAAAAAAAAAAAAAGGTAATTGTGACTTTTTTTTCTCACAAATGTGAGTTTACATCTCACAGTTCTGACTCTTTTTCCTCAGAATTGCAAGATATAAACTTATAACTTATACATAATATGTGAATTAGAATTCGTGAGAAATAAAGTCAGAATTGTGACGTAAACTCTCAAATTTAACTTTTTTTTCCTCGCAATTCTGAATTTTCCTTGATCTCGCAATTCTGACTTTTTTCTCCCAATTCTGACTTCTTTTCTCAGAAGTTTAAGATATAAACTTGCAGTTGTGAGTTATAAAGTCCAGTTCTGAGGGGAAAAAATACTTTTTATTTCTGATTTTATTTACGAAACTCACAGTTATGACTTTACATCACACAATTCTGACTGTATTTGTCTGAATTGTGAGATATAAAGTCTGAATTACAAATTTATATCATGCAATTCTGAGAAAAAAGTCCCAATTATTTCTTTTTTTATTCAGTTGCGGAAACGGACTTCCATACCTCTGTGCTCATTCTTATGCGCTTTTTTCCCCAATTGAACATTATGCTTGCATTTGCTCAAAAAAACCCTACAACAATACATATTTATTATCGTTTTCAACTTTATGATTTATGTTGTTTGCATGCTAAAACAGCATATTGAACCGGAAAATGTTGATCGTTCTCTGTAAATGTAATATTGTGCATCTGATGATGCACTGAAGCTTTTATCGTTCGTAATGAACTTTGTATTTAGTTCTGCTTCGCCTTTTCTCAAACTCATCGACATGGAACTCACTCTACAATAGCGACATTAATAATTCACGAAACAGAAACATTGGCTTCTTTCTGCATGAGCTCTGTCTTAACTCTTCTTGCTTAGTTCCTAATTTCTTTTCCTCCGTTTTAGGAGCGTCATAATACAGACACAGCATGTGAGCGTAACACCACACACCCTTCAACTTTACATTGCTGTATAATGTGTTTGTTTTTCTAGCGTCATCCGCTGGTTCTTGTGGTCTTACAGGGCTAACGTGAAATCATTTCTCAGGTCGAACCGCTCATCAGTTTCGCGTCTTAAGTCAGCTCTTGCTCTTCTCAGGCGAGACTGTCCAAACCACACAATCTTGCCAAACCTTGATGTGCTCGGCACATCACCACAGCGACCAATCACAGAACGCCAGGCATTTGCAGGGGCGGAGCTAGAGCCCAAATGTCCTCACAGACAGGAAGTAGGTGAAAGTTTCCACCGTTTCTCGAACTGGCAGAACAGAATATACAAAGAAAGTTGTGCTTTAGCATTTTTGTAGATTGCGTGTGTCATCAAACAAGCATCCTTGATCATTTCATGGGTAGTGATGCACTGTACAGCCCCTTAATATCAACTAGTCAGGTGATTTTCCCCTCGCTGCACTATATAATCCAGACGCATGCTGTGATTCCTGCCACGGTGAAGCTGAGGAACGCACAGGCCGCAGATCTTACCATCGTAACCGTCGCTACTGCAAGTAGGCGTATCCTAGGCCATAATAAAAACTAGCCTTATAAGACCTCGTTTAGTCTTAACTTCAAGTTTACTACAGCTGTGTTTGTAATGACTGCATGCATGATGGGTTTCCATCTATACTCGGCCTTATTTATTCTATTTATGTGTCGTAGTAGTTGCACGTAGCTTTGTTTGGCCGTATGCGAAGGAGGCGGCGTTGAGCTCGGTGTATTTTTGTGATTTGAGGTATGATATTTTCATACAGCCAGAACGAGACTCTATTCTTGTGTCTGTCCTGAAGGATGTTTTTTTGTACATTTTTGTAATGCATTTTTTGGAAACTCACCTGTAAATACGGCTTCTTTTGGTAAAGTATTTTTTGGGTTTCTTTTGTGCATGCCGAAACCATGTTTTTGGATAGTCACACAGGCTTCTTGCTTTGTGGGGAAAGTTGTAGTGATTTACTTGAAGTGAATGACAAGACTTGTTGCAATATGGACTTTTTACAGAAATAAAGTATATTTTCACATAAAATGAGTTTCTGTTGTGATGGAGTATCATTCAGATTCTAGCATATTATTATATATTTTAGTATATTATTATAGATATTATAGGTATGTTATAGATATTATAGATATAGTTTTTTTCTATTTAAAAAAAAAAAATATATATATATATATATATATATATATATATATATATATATATATATATATATATATATATATATATATATATATATATATATATATATATATTCTTTTTTTATTTCAGTTAAAATGTTTTGGAAAGTTTTTGTAATTTTTAGGAGTTTTGGGGGATTTTTATGCATGTCCGTATGGTTTTTAGTATTATTTATTTTTTTAGCTGTTGTTTTAGTTATTTTAATACATCAAGTTAAACTAAATGAAAATTAGAAATATTTTTGGAAAAAAAAAAATTAATAAACAAGGAATTAAAATGTTTGTTTAAAACATGAAATAATTTATTTTCAGCTAACGTTTGTTTTGTTTCAAGTAACAAAAATGCTTTTTTAGATTTAATAAATAAAATAAAAGTGCTTATTTTATTTCAGTTAACATTTATTTTATTTCGGGTAACAAAAAATGTTTTTTTAATTTTAGTTTCACTTTTCATTATCAATAATGACCCTGACTCAAAGACAAATGTGTTTTATTGTTTCTGTTTTATTGAAGTTTACATGCATCATACAAGACATTTTCAATGATTTTACAGCAACAGCAATCAGAGAAACCTGGCTTTAGTTTCTTCAAGCATGCCACCGTCTCACGTGGATGTGCATTGACACCATGAGACGTGCACGGCTTTACGAAACCAAGCCAGTTCCTCTTTTTTCTCTTTCCTGTCGTTCTGTGTCAAGCGGCGTGAAGTTTCCCAGCAGCCAACAGTACACTCATCCATAAAGTAGGAAACACTACACTGTGGCGAGGGGTTTAGTAGTGCTTTCTACTTTATGGATGACTGCACTGTACATCCCAATGTCCAGGTGTCCACGGCTCATCTGGAGAAACGCTGAAGATCTCAAACTCCTCCTTCACATAAACACACACACACACATTTCCACTTCTGCACAGCTCATGAACCGCACCCAAATTCTATACAGACTTGAAACTCTTAATGTTTGAGGAAACTGAGTTTGACTGACTGAACATACGACATGCAAAAAAGAAATGTTTTGCAATTAATAATTCATTGAACTAAATTATTAGGTGCATAATGTATGACAAATATACTGCAACATGCATTTTGTTGAAATATGTTAAACTTTATACAGCAATTTTTGAAAATAAGTTGATTAAAGTACAAATTTTCTTAAAGAATAATGCGTCATTCGCAAATGCTAGTGGTGGCGACACAAACATCTTCCTCACATCAGACGGCAGCCATTTTGATCAACATGAGTAAGCTTTTTCTTTTAAAAGAAGATGAGCGTTTTATTACAGATATTTATTTTAAAGATATTTAATAGATTTTTTTTTTTTTTGGATTTTGCTGTTGTTTGGTGTGGGGAAAAAAGAAATTACAATAATAGAAAAAGATTGCAAATTTTAGCACTTTTAGAATTTTTCTTGAACAGGAACTGGTGCATATACATTATTTTTAAAAACTGTTCTTCAAATTGTGGGTTAATAAATAATACTAAAATACAATTGACAATTTATTGCATTCCAGAAACTGATCAAATATGTTTTGAATTTTTAAATTTTATACATGCGTCAGTGGAGAGTCTGACATGATCATTTGCTCAAAAACGTTACAGTGAAAAACTTGAAAATATTTATGCAGAACATTAATACATAAAATCATACATCATTAAGTGCACTGATGACGAAACAAGAAAAAGTCAAAATGTACAAAATAAATAGCTTCCTGTTTCCTGCGCATCCCAGTATAACCAATAACCATACGTTACCCATCGGAACTTTTTATGGCCCTATTACATCCATACCTCTGTAGATCAAGCCCAGTAGTGCCATATTTGCCTCTTTCTTCTTCTCCAGTGGTCTTAGCAGAGTTCTTCAGGCGTCTTCCTCTCCAGCCCAAGTAGAAATGGGCCTAAAACAGGAGAAGTGCTCGTATTTAACCCTGCTGCCAACCACGTGGTGCTCAACCACACAGGAAGAGGCATAACAGTCATTGCCTCATGCCTCTCTTTCATTCGCTGCTCTTTTTGACCCCCGACTCATTTAAGCGCATGCTAATGTCCGCATATACAGTATTCACATTTTCGCATTTCCTGTGTTATTTCATTAGTACCGTGTTTTGAATTTAGCGTTTATTTTACAGGTGCCGTTTCAGTTGAGACAGGCACCTCGATAAATAGATATTAAAAGCTCACATAAATGGATAGTTCATCCAAAAAAATGATCATTTACTCACACTGAAGTTGTTCCAAACCTGTAGTTTCTGTGGATCATAAAAAGATATTTTGAAGAATGTTGGTAACTAAAATGTTGGTGGTCCCTAGTGGGGAAAAAAATACAATGGAAGTCAATTGGTACTGTCAACTTTAAACGTTTGCTTTACCAGCATTCTTCAAAATATCCTATTTTATGTTCAGCAGAAGAAAGAAACTTATACAGGTTTGGAGCAACTTGAGTAAATGACAAAAGTTTCATTTTTGGGTGAACTATCCCTTTAAGAGTCTCAATTCTGGTTAATGCAAGTTGAATAAATAGTGGGAACAGTAAAAAGCATGGTTTTATCCAAAGAAATGAGGAAAACAACAAATTATACATCTTAAAATACAAGTGATTCATCCTAAAATACAAGTGATTCATCTTAAAATACAAGTGATTCATCCTAAAATACAAATGATACATCTTAAAATACAAGTGATTCATCCTAAAATACAAGTGATTCATCTTAAAATACAAGTGATTCATCCTAAAATACAAATGATACATCTTAAAATACAAGTGATTCATCCTAAAATACAAGTGATTCATCTTAAAATACAAGTGATTCATCCTAAAATACAAGTGATTCATTTTAAAATACAAGTGATTCATCCTAAAATACAAATGATACATCTTAAAATACAAGTGATTCATCCTAAAATACAAGTGATTCATCTTAAAATACAAGTGATTCATCCTAAAATGCAAGTGATTCATCTTAAAATACAAGTGATTCATCCTAAAATACAAATGATACATCTTAAAATACAAGTGATTCATCCTAAAATACAAGTGATTCATCCTAAAATACAAGCGATGCATCTTAAAATACAAGAGATTCATAATAAAATACAATAGATTCATCATAAAATACAAGAGATCCATCTTAAAATACAAGAGATTCATCATAAAATACAAGCGATGCGTTTTAAAATACAAGCGATGCGTTTTAAAATACAAGCGATGCGTTTTAAAATACAAGCGATGCGTTTTAAAATACAAGCGATGCGTTTTAAAATACAAGCGATGCGTTTTAAAATACAAGCGATTCTTTTTAAAATACAAGCAATTCATCTTAAAATACAAGCAATTCATCGTAAAATACAAGCGATGCATTTTAAAATACAAGTTATTCATGTTTAAATACAAATGAGTCATCTCTAAATACAAATGATTAATTTTGAATAAAAATGATTCATCTTTAAATACAAGTGATTCATCTTAAAGTACAAGTGATTCATCTTTAAATAGAAGTGATTTAACTTAAAATACAAGTGATTCATTATAAAATACAAGTGATTCATCTCAAATACAAGTGATTCATCTCAAATACAAATGATTCATCTCAAATACAAATGATTCATCTTAACATACAAATGATTCATCTTAAAATACAAGCGATGCATTTTAAAATACAAGTTATTCATGTTTAAATACAAATGAGTCATTTCTAAATACAAATGATTCATTTTGAATAAAAATGATTCATCTTCAAATTGAAGCGATTTACCTTAAAATACAAATGATTTATCTTATAATACAAGCAATTCATCATAAAATACAAGTGATTGATCTCAAATACAAGTGATTCATCTCAAATACAAATGATTCATCTTAACATACAAACGATTCATCTTAAAATACAAGTGATTCATCTTATACAAATGATTCATTTTAAAATACAAGTGATTCATCTTAAGGATGTAACCAAATATTTAAAATTGGGGCACCAAAAGTTCATGGAAAATAGTTGAAATGTACATTGAAATGAACAGAAATATGCTAGATGACTATTTCCCGGTCAGCGTTCAGCCTTATCATGCTTTCTGTTCTCCTGAGCTCTTTTGGTTTGTTCTCCCATTGCTTAACAGTTGCAACACAAGGGGAAACGCCAAAGCGTGTCTCTTCAATCCCCATCAGAGGGAAGTGAATTATCAGCTGGTGCAAGATTATGTGTGAGGAAAGTGTGCGGGAGAAACGATGCCAGGATCGCATTCAAAGCAGATTCCAGATCAGGACGCTCAGTTTATTAGTGGAACAGCTGGGTTACTAGTTCTGGAAGTGTGCTAAAATGAAGTAAAGTTGACTAAAAGAGGAGAAAGGCAGATCTGATGTGATCAGGCACAGGAAGGAGCCGTAAAGCGACTCAAGCGTGTTATTTCCTGTGTGCAACACCTGCAAAGAATTGTGCATGCATGCCTGGGTCTGATGAGCAGTTGCATGTAGTCGCCTATTTACTTTACAAAGCATTTAATAACAAGCACGATGCTGTCGTATGTATTTTGATGATTGCATGCGTGCAAACGAGACTTACAGCTGTGGTTGAAGAGGAGTCGATTAATGAGAATATACTGAGAGATGAATGATGTCTGAATGTGATTTTTAACCCAGATCATTGGAACATTGTGGTTTTGAGAAGGTCTGCTCTGTCGCTTTAGCGGTTATTGACATGCACATGATGCTGCAGGTTTAAATCAGCATAAACCACATCGGTCTTCTCTTTCTCCTTTGTATCTGAACAAGGGCATCAAATATAGCTCGGGTCTGAAGGCCTGAGCATTTATTTTCATACAGGGAACACCGGCCAGGTTTCAATTCCCCAGATCACATTATCAGACCAGCCTTTCAAAGTCTGTTTGCAACCATGACAACCTGACACAGCAAGAGCCGAGCTGGGGATTTTTTTCAAAGTGTGTGTGTGTGTGTGTGTGTGTGTTTGAGGTCAGAGCCGCATGGTTTTTCAACAATTATAAAAAGCAGAGTGGAAAAAGGTGTGGTGAGAGAGATGTGATCTGAAGTTGACTCTCGTCTCGTTTGGTTTCACTATGACACATTTACCCGCCAGTTTCAATGCCTTTGTCTTTTAAAAGAGGAAAAAGCATTGAGAATGTGATGCTTAAAAAAATACATATTTAATATTCAGTATATATTAACACTGTTTTAAGAGTAGATATTTGGGTGTATATTAAATATATTTAAATATTAAGATATTTTTATGTTAAAGGGTAAATATTAAAAATATTATTTTGAAACCTCTGAAATGTACAAAACAATGCTGTTCATAGGCCTACGTGTGTTTAATTATGTTTAGATTTAAGTTTCTTTTTTTCTGAATATTCAAGACATTTTTAGTAATTTTGTTGTTGTTTTATGTCTGTATAGTTTTATGAATTATTTTTAATAAAATATGTATTTTATTTTATTTCGTTTATTTTAGCTGAGATATAAAGTAAAATATTTATTTCAGTTTATATCAAGTCATTTGTAATACATTATTTTAATTCATATACATATAAGTTATTTTATTAGGTTTTATTTATTAGTTTTAGCTAAAATAGATTAAATAAAATATTTGTATATTTCATTTCAGTTTAATAATGTTTATTTTATTTAAAAAGTTTTTTTTTTTATGGTTTTAGTTTTAGGTAGCTTTAATAACCCTGTAGCAAATATCACTAGTTAAGACTTTGAAAATGGAAGTTTACCTGTTAAATAGAGTTTTACTAACCAGAAAATGGCTAATGAGAAACACAAAAAGGGCTGTATGCAATTTAAAATCGGTCACGATTTAATCTAGCACCTTCATATTTAGACACCACAGCATGCAGGTCAGTAAGACAATCATGATCCTAAACAGATTGATGAAAGATGCTCTGAGAAGCAGCTGTTTTGTCTTTTAGCTGAGAAAGAGGAAAACACAAGTCAACCGAGTGCGAGGAGAGAGAGAGCTTCTCTGCTGCCACTTTCTCATGGGCCGCTGAAGTCTAATTGTGGCACAGACGGTGGCTTCTGTGCTCTTTTACTCTTCCTTGAACGAGTTCATATAGAAGCAGAATACCACCTTTAACAATTAAAAATAGCTCAAACTTGATTCTGTTTTTAGGTGTTTCAGTGTCAATATAAAATGAAATCCCTATTTTTAGTGCATTAGTGCCAATTATTAAGAAGAATAAATGTTTCTCTCCACTTGTAAAACAGTTTTGATTAGTGGTAATTATTCACTGTTTTATGTCAACTTTAAACAGTACTTTAATGCCAGTTAACTATTCGTGATCCGTTTAATTCCAGATGGATAAAATAATATTTTTTTCTTGCTGAACATCCATTTTCCCTCTAAAATACATCCCATTAAGGGAGTAAAATGATTTGCATGTTGATTTTAATGCATACAGCTGCCTATTTAGATGCATTCCTTTAAGTTACACTTTCTTCTATATATAAACAAATCAAGTATTGTAAAGCACAAACACACTTGGGTTTGAAATGTTAAATCTATAGATTTATTGTGGTTATGTTGATAGATAACGTGATTCTCACACCTGTGGTTGCTCATGTAACAGGTTAACGTATAGATCAGTCTGAACAGGAAGTGACCTGTGCTGGAAGCTGATTGGCTGGCGGCGAGGCTGTTCTGTCCAGACTGATAGACGTTATCTGGTTTGGCACCAGCTTCCCCTCCCTTGCTCTCCTCCCGTGTGTCTTTGTTCCCTTCATTCGCCTTAACTGTCCTCAAGAAGACCGACCGCTGACCAGTGTTTTGCAAACCGATGGCGTCACCGTTTGTTACTTCCTCTGGTTTTAAAATATGACGCTGAGCCACTGTGTGCGTGAGAGAGAGAGAGAGAGAGAGAGAGAACGTCTATTAACGACTTCAAATGTTCATTAGTGGCGTTTACTAAAGCAAAGATCAGTCAAGTTGTTATAAATGCATGACACCCTTTTTCTGTTTCACAGCAGCTTTACAGAAAATGTACAGACAAATATCAACATATCTAACAATTATTCAAATGAATAGCCTGAATATTACAAAATCATTCAATAATGCAAAATAATTTGCAAGTCTTGTTTTTTTTAGCCTGAATATTAAAAATAAATCAATAAATGAATCATTTAATATTACAAAATAATTTGCAAGTTTTTTTTAAGCCAGAATATTACAAAATCATTTAATATTACAAAATAATTTGCAAGTTTTTTTTTAGACAGAATATTACAAAACCATTTAATATTACAAAATAATTTGTAGGTGTCTTGATTTTTTTTTAGCCAGAATATTACAAAACCATTTAATGTTACAAAATAATTTGTAATATTAAATAAAGTGTCTTTTTTTTAGCCTGAATATTACAAAATAATTTACAAGTGTCTTGCAAGTGAGCTGTTACTTTGCTAAGAGATCAGATGCACTATTTCCACCTGCTGGAACACAAAACAAGTAAGATGCACATTAAACATCACTTTTTTTTTTTTTAATGCAAAAACCGCTCAAACAACCCACACTGAGGGATGAGTTTTGTTCACTCACATTCATTAAATCATTCATCTGCACTCACTAATGTGCACGTCTCCAAATATGGCCATAGAAGGAACTGGCCAATAGCAGCCGCTCTGGCAGACGTGTCATGATGAGGTCACACACGACAGCCGTCATTCTGACTTTGAACTGAAGACTGTGTGACTGAAACACAGAGATCCTGCTGTTGACCAACTGTATGTGTGTGTGTTTCCTCTCACCGGAGGATATGATGTAGCATAATATGATTAATAATGTGGTCTGATTGGCTTGATAAGTCATTTTATCTGTTGATGGATTAAAGATTCTGTTCATTACAAAACACATTCCTTGACAAGCAATCACTGCACTAAAAAAAACTTTGAAGTATAACAAAGATTATTATAAAAACATTTTGAATTCCACATTATATTCAATGTTACTTTCCATTTCTATATATATATATATATATATATATATATATATATAATTTATTTATTTTTTCTCAATGAAAATGATTCCACTATATTTTTGTTTGATAATGTTTTTTATTTCATGCTTTTTAGGGGATTTGATGATGCCAAATTGTATTTGAGATAGTTATGATCCATTTATCAGAGGTGTAAAACCCTACTTGAGTAAAAGTACAGATACCTTACAGTGAAAATTACTCATTAAGAGTACTTAAGTATTTTACTTATACTATATATATAGGCTCAAAGATACACTCGTCAAAGAGACATACCAGTCAAAAACTGTAACGTTGTGGAGAAGCTGGAGAAAACAGGCAGAGGCAAGGGTCTATGAGCAGGTATTTCATGGAAAAACTGGAACAAAACAAAAACCAAAGGGAACAAAGAACAGAATGACGGGCAAACAGACAACCATTACATTCAACAACTCACAAGAACTAAAGAAACACTAGGGCTATATATATATATAGATAGGAGGATAACGAGCTGAACAAGATTTGATTCAAACTGGAGACAGAAAGTGACATAAAGTTCCAAGACAAGGCACAGAGAACATGTAACACAAACAAGAAAGAGCTGATTTGTGAGGAGAACAATCACATTTATTTTCTAAAACTTTATTTTCCAAAATAAAACTGAACACCTCAAAATTCCAATAAATAAATAAATAAAATTTCATTTAAAAAAGTTTAAATATTCAACACGTTGAATATTTGCGATAAAACCCCCTGATGTGTGGGGGGAACCCCGAGGACACCACACACTGTAGCAGCAAAACAGCTAGATATTTTATCCTCGTGTTTGTGGTCTCTCATATTTTGAAGATCTTATGAGATTTTAAAAATCTTTTAGTTTGTACACAGCATAAAGTAGCCTTGTTGACAAGTTTGGGTGAGTAAGGGCAAAACGCACTAGATGTAGTACTTTTAGTGCTCTGTATTGGTGATATCACATCTTTTGTAGCAGAAATAAACTGCTGCAGAAAAGCTTTTTACCATGTAAAATGTAATGTGTAACTCAAATGTAGTGAGTAAAGAGTACAGATACTCGTTGAAAAATGTAGTGAAGTAGAGAGTAAAAGTTGCTAATATAATCAGTACAACTACAAAGTATCCCAAAAGATACTCAAGTACAGTAATTAGTTACATTTACTCCAATACTTTACACCTCCTCACTTCTTAAGCATCAACCTGAAAATGAAATTTCCAAATTAAACTGTCATACGTCTTAAATACTTTGGGGCACAGACTTAAAGAATTATTTGATCCAAAAATAAACATTCTGTTACTCACCCTCATTTCAGTCCAAACCTGTAAGACCTTCGTTCATCCTCGGAACACAAATTAAGATATTTCTGATGAAATTTGAGAGCTCTCTGACCTTCTATAGAAAGCAATGCAACTGAAGGGTTCCCAGGTCCAGAAACACAGTAAGGACATCGATAAAATATTCCATCAGTGGTTCAACCGTAATTTTACGAAGCTACAAGAATACTTTTTGTGCGCAAAGAAAACAAAAATAATGGATGTCACATAGGGCTGGGCGATATGGCCAAAAAAAATGATCACAATATGATTTTTCATATCAGTCAATATCGATAATTATCACGATAAATTTCAAATCTTTATTTCTTCCAAGTTTAAAGGCAGATTTTTGCTCCTAAGTTAAAAGTTGTAGAACCCAGACCGTTAATTATGGTTTTAAACTACTTTTTATTGTCAGAACATGACAAACTTCTTTACACTTTTCCCGTCACTTTTCCTTAACAAAATAAATATCTTAATAAAATACTCATGAAACAGGTTTGTGTTGCCTGACTTTGATGATGTGAATCTTCAATGAGTCTCTTAGAAATGCACATTTGACAGTAGCTCGAGGTGACAGTAGTAGCTTGCGTTAGGAAGCAGATATAAATGTATGTTCATTATCAAAAACAGTACCATCTGTAAAAATTGTAATAGCCTCATTTTTATGTGGTTGAACTGAATTATTCTGGCTGTTTGAGTTTTATTAAAATAGTTACACAGTTAAAGCCTTACAACTGTTGTAAAAATGTATCTGTATGGTTTCTAGGAATTTGTTTTAAAAACAGTAGTGTAAATGCATTTAGTATTAATGCATAAACACTATAGCTTAATCAAAAAATACTGTATATTCCATTACTAATGTATGCTTACATTAATAATATAATAAAATTCTCTATGAATATCCCACATTTCTGCCTCAAAACCATGGTGCAGTTGCTACTACTGTAAATCAGTTTACAGTAAATCCATGGTAAATGATGGCGATTTGTAGATTGAAAAGTTATCGTTTGTCAGCGCTGTTTCGTCTAGCTTTAAACTAGTCATTACTAATCACTGAGACATTTGTGTTCTTCACTGAATTCGAGCGCTTCACACTGGATCTCACAGCGGACTTTCAAAAACGTTTAACGTGAAAAATGCTTAACATGGCTTAATGTATTAAAACAGTGTTTTTAAAAGACCAAACTCAGTTAACGTGTTTAAAAACACTTGCATTAAGCCACGTTAAGTGTTTTCCTTATAATGGTTTTCTATGAGAGGAAAATGCTTAATACATAATTAAATGCATTGTGTTCTTATTCTGGACTCATCTGCTTGTCTGTACATAGTATACTTTATTATTAATTAGTGCTGTCAATCAATTTAAAAAATAACTAATTAATTGCACATTTTTTTCTGAAATGAATCGCGATTAATCCCACTTAACATTAAAATTTTTAAAATATACTTTTATATTGCAATAATTTCACATACTGTGTTTGTACATTAATTTGAAGATTGAATATTTTAATATTTGTTTAATGGCATTTTTTTATGTCTGAAGGCCAGTATTACTGATACCAACACTACTGATGTCTCTATAAAATTTAAGTGAACTTTAAACAATATTCAACCCATTATAATGTCATATTTCATGCTACCTGCCCTTCAGCAAGTAGTAAATATGCAGAAATTTAATAAAGTTATCAAACACTAAATTCTAAATTAAATATACAGTAGATGAATCCTTAAAGCTACACTGAGAAAAATTATTTTGTGTTGAAGTAAATACTACATAAAAACAAATGTAATTTCTACATTAATTTAGTTCTTAAAATTCTTAAAAGTAAATTCTATATTATTACTCAATTTAAGCTTGCAGAAATTAACGTTTGAACTTATAAGTATATTTTACTTAGAATTGTTTGTTTACAAGGATTCTTTAAGTTATGATCCTGTTTTTCCCATCATGCACTGGGGCATGAATAATTAAAAAGGTAACATTTTTCCACTGTTTTTGAGTTGTATTTACACTATTTTATGGTTGCTTTTGTTGTTAGGTTTTGTGACATCTGGAGTTCATTTTCTACTCAAAAATGACCCATTCATACTCATACACTATTCACTAATTGTTACTGTCTTTGTGTATGGTGTACCAAGTATTGAGGTCTCTGTTACTTTCGGTAATAATTGTTTTGGACAGACATATTAGTTTAAAAGGATAACAAGCTGTCTACTTGTTTA
Source organism: Acrossocheilus fasciatus (assembly GCA_036784905.1). Taxonomy (NCBI): domain Eukaryota; kingdom Metazoa; phylum Chordata; class Actinopteri; order Cypriniformes; family Cyprinidae; genus Acrossocheilus; species Acrossocheilus fasciatus. Next base: position 41,931,840 of record CM071942.1, read on the forward strand.
CTTACATGTTTGTAAGTGAACCACATGATGTCATAGCATGTCCCCCCCCCCCCCCCCCCCCAGTGCTACATTAAGTAAATTTTATAAACTGTGACTGAGTGAAATGTAGCACTGCAGTAAGCAGACCAATAGTTGAAGATCTAAAATAAGTTAAAATGTTATTTCGATTCAACTCAATTAATTACATTTTTTATATAAATGAGTTTAAATGTTAAGTTAACACAACTTGAAATTACTTAGTAGATTATATCATGTTGCATGTTTTAAGTAAAGAATGTTGAGTGAACTCAAATATTTAAGTTCATATAACAAAGATTATCTTGTTTATTTTAAGTAAAATTGTTCCAAGTTGGGTTTACTTAAAAAGTGTGATGCAAAAATGGTGCATATATATTTGAAGTAAATCTAACACATCAGTTTTACCAGCGTACAAAAGTTATTGATTTCCTCTTTTTTCTGAGAGGATAAATGGTGTGTTTGGCGCTTCAAACGAGCAGCACTGATTCATTCCACTTTTGGCGCATTATCATTATATCAAACTCGCAGGAAAATTATATCAGGATAATTATCTGGGAACATTTAAGTCACATTGATCTCTATTGAGGTTCAGAAAGCTCTCAGATTTCATCAAAAATATATTGTGTTCTGAAGATGAACGAACATTTTACAGATTTGGAACGGCATGAGGGTGAGTACTTAATGACAGAATTTTCATTTTTGGGGGAACATACCCTTTAAGTTTGGTCCCTTTTTTCATAGAAGACATTTGGCAGGTTATTGCTGATGTGAGAAAAGTTTTTTAACTTTACAGAAGTTTTAAGTTTATTATTATGAAAAAAAATGCATAAAAATACTATTTTTAAATTTGATATGAAAAATGTATTTTGAATGTCAGACAACACACAAAACTACCAATTTTTGCTATAAGTTTGATCGCAACATATAATCATTGCTGTTAATAGTGTTCACCGTCTGTTTTGATTACATGACATTAACTAACTGCCATGTGGACATCATGAGATAGTCACCACTGATAAGCTACTACTAAATATAATGTAGAAACTTTAATTTTCTGTAAAGCTGCTTTGCAGCGATTTGCGTCATGAAAAGCGCTATACAAATAAACTTGAATTGAATTGAATGTATTTTCCAAAACATTTTACTGCATGAAAATCAAAAACATAAAGTGCTCCAAATTTGAAGTTGATATCACAAAAAAAGTCTGATTTTGTTTGGGCGCAGTACCAAAAGGAGTACAAGAAGTGTGACTTTTTTTTTTTTTTTATAAAGTTAGTGACATTTTTTTTAATATGTCCATTATTTTTGTGTTCATATAGCAAGTGCTAAAACCTTTACCAGGTTTCCTAACATTCCGATGAAGTTAAAAAACAGATCAAAAATGACTGAACAGCACTGAGGGGTGTTTTTTTAACAGTAGAAAGTGAGTTGTGCTTTTAATCAGGTCAATCTGAGTTTGACGAGACTCATGAGACTCAACGGTTGATCTTGAAACAGGAAGCTGATGTGGATCTGAGCTTCAAATCTCTTTCATTTGATTATCAATCAAGCTTACAAACTCAGCTTTGTTTTTTAAACTCATTTCAGTGTATCATGAGAATTTTCATGCTTGAGCTAGTTTCAGTTAGTTTTAAATGATAAAAACAAGTTCTAGTAGCTCGTAACTAGATTTTATGTGCACACAAATTAAACATAAGAAATAAAGAGCATGCGACCATGAAGACAAGTGCATTATATAATTATATTTAAGCCAGAATTCAGTCTGCATAATTAGGATTTTGTAACATAAGTGAGCTGTATGTAAATGGTTTTCGGTCGTGTGCTGACTTGCTGGTTTTGAACTGGATCTGTTACTGAGTGGGTGTGTTTTTGCACCATGTTTTAGGGTGTAAACTCGGGTGCAAACCTGAAACACTTTGAAGTGCACAAATACAGCCTACATAGTGAGCCGCTGTTATGTATCTGTGGTTAAACCCAACAGAACTCAAAACTGAGGAGGGGAGACCAGATCACCTGCTTTCGCGCCTAAATCTAAACGAGATCTTAAAATCCAAAAGTGTTTCTAATATAAGAACCTTCATAAATTCTATAAATAATTTTGAGATAGTTCTTTTGTAAAGCATTTGCTTTAGTGTTTTAAAGAATCCAAAACATTGATTTGAAGTATCTGTAATGATTTTTGTTTTTAATTAATTCATTTATTTATTTATTTTTGCATTATTTCAGTCTGTCATTTCTCTTCAGAGCACTGAAGTTATTTCTGTCTGTGTTCTAATGAGAAGTTGTACTTTCACTCTTAAGTTTCATTTACTACATTTTAAGTAACTTTCTCTTCTTCATTTGTATAGGTGATGAACCTCATCATAACTCACTGACATGAGATCAGCTTGTTTGCTATATTGTTTATATGGGTGAATGAATATATTTTAACTTGATATTATTATTTATTATTATATTATAATATTAAATTATTTTGCAGTATTTAGGCTAAAAACAAGACATTTGCTAATTATTTTGTAATATTGAATTATTTTGTAATATTCAGGCTAAAAAAAAAATATTATTTTGTTATATATATATTTGATCCTGGACCACAAAACCAGGGTAAGCAAGGGTATATTTGTAGCAATGGCCAAAAATGCATTGCATGGGCCAAAATTATAGATTTTTCTTTTATGCCCAAAATCATTAGGATATTAAGTAAAGATCATGTTCCATGCAGATATTTTGTAAATTTCTTACCGTAAATATATCAAAACTTAATTTTTGATTAGTAATATGCATTGCTAAAGACTTTATTTGGACAGTTTTAAAGGAGATTTTCTCAATATTTAGATTTTTTTGCACTCTCAGATTCCAGATTTTCAAATAGTTGTATCTCAGCCAAATATTGTCCGATCCTAACAAAAAATATTGTCCTTTTTCAATTTTGAAAAATTGACCCTTATGACTGGTTTTGTGCTCCAAGGTCACACACACACACGTGTATATATATATATATATATATATATATATATATATATATATATACTATGTAAATAAAATTGGATGTGTATATATAATATCTTGTATATAATTTAGAATTGAATTTAAGTTCTACATATTAAAATGTATTTATCATATACGTAAAAATGTTGACTTTCACACAGATTTTTTGCACTTGAACCTACATCTATGTAAATGAGCTCTGTAATAATAAGGAACATTAGTAAGATCACTCTCAAAACGAACGCAATTTCTGATTCAGCTTTGCATGTCAGTTCATAATGACCTTGATCATACACCATGATAAGCGCAGTGACGTACGGATCCCGATCACTTATAGAATTACTATGACTCATTCAGGCCCAGCTACAGTCACTCGACGAGGTTCATGCCTCATGTGTAGCAGGTGACATTCAAAATGACATTTACTCCTTTTTCAAACTGCTGTCTGTCTCAAATATGTAACATTTGAAGCTCCAATTAGAATTTTTATTCAGTTTAAACATACCACTTCCTGTCTGCTGATAGTGTCACATGTACAGTGATGTTTGTTTACTACAATCACACTAGATTAGATATCAAATATATCACTCAAACGCTAAAATTATGTTTTCACCTCTCTTGTTAATGGTTTGTTTGAACCGTGTGCTTGTGATGTATTGGTTTGATATTTTGTGATCTAATGCAGTAACATTCAGACATTTTGAAGTGACTTAAGTGTGTGTGTGTGTGTGTGTGTGTGTGTGTGTGTGTGTGTGTGTGTGTATTTAACATCATGTAACATCAAGAAATGTACCGTGAAAAATACTTCTGGTAAGAAGTTTGTGAGAGCAGCATTTCTCAGACAGCGTGCAGTGAAACGACTGAAATGACTCTGAGGTCTGGTTTGTGAGTCAGTCAGTAACTGTTGTTTGCTCGTGTGAAGGAGGTGATGTTTCCCTCTGAAACGTGACAGAGGTGGAGATCTGAAGTGTGTTTCTCAAACATGGAAAAATCAGGCCCACCCGGCACGCTTCCCACATCGACATTAAAAAAGAAACTTTCAAAAAGCTCATATTCATCAAAGGTTAGATGCAGTGTTTATGGTGCAAATGATAAACAGTGTGACACTTTGTTGCATTACATGACTATTTCCTGCAGACACAACAATACATTTACATCGTAATAAACATGCACTCGTGTCCCATCTGCTTGCACTAAAAAAAAATATATATATTCAGTGGCTTTGTAAATATCATAGTAATAAATAACTATACTACCTTAAACTATACTACCGTTCATTCTGTTTAAAATGAGATATATATAATTATATATTTCATATATACACATAATATTTTTTGTTAAATTTCAATCTAAACATTTGAAAATGAAGAAATTATACTTCCATGTCAATATTCTTAATTTTGAAAATCTGAACTTCCCAGCATGCTTTGTACAATGAGAGTAAATGTTTAGTTATTCAGATCTACTTAATCTTGTTCACTTACATTTACTCATGAGGAGTATTTCAGTCATTATCAGCTTTAACCCTTGATGTGCTGGGCTCAGATTCCTTTACCTAATTTGATGTTCTGTGCCACGTCAAGTCTCATAATGCTCTACTATCATCAAATCTTGAATTCAATCTTTTGTCAACCAGTGATGCCTGAAAGAAAACAAGTTGATAAAACCATTGAATCCAATATTTGGTATAACAGAGCATTGTTTTGTTTTTTTGCAGGCTGGACATTTTTGACCAGGAATACAAGTGTAAGAATAAAATACCAAAAAAGTACAAACATTATCTAGTGTTTGGGGGAAAGTTTTACTATATGTCAGTAGTATAATATTTCAGTCAAATGTATCATATTTAAATGTATAATAGGTATTGTATCATCCTCCAAGTTCAGAAAATGTTTCCTAATAAACAGTGCATCATGTCTGTTGAATAAACAGCTTGGATGAGTTACAGGTATTAGTTTAGAGTCCTAGTAAACACCATTAATGAGTCTGAGCTCTGAGCTCCACGTCTGATGATGACACTCGTCTGTGTTATTTCTGTCAGCAGGACTCTGAGGAGCGACAGTTCCCTCTCGTGGTGCCGTCTCACAATTACACAGGGTTTCTGCTGGTTTTAGAAGGATACATTTAAGACTTTTTAAGACCAAGTAATAAATTGAAGGGAACAAAATATATCAATATGTTCTCTAAATATAAATGTCTTAGAAACACAATGAGTTGTATTAGCAAAACTGAAATACAATCTCCAATACTTTTTAAAATATTTTACAATAACATCAGCTTAAGGTTTGAATAATTCTGCTTCCAAACACTAGAATATGAAAATAACGTTTACTGTAACTTCTGATCACACTACAAAAAAAAGTGATGTTCTTCATCAGTTTTTGTCTTATTTTCCAGTGAAAACGTCTAAAGATTCAGAAATCAAGATACATTTACCTGAAAAGCAAATTGACAAGTCGTTTACTGAGAAACTGATCAAAATGAAGTGTTTGATTACAGTAACAATCTTAGTTCAACTTACAGATATTTGTTTTTATTTTAGGCATAAACTCACTTTTGTTCAGTTTCTCATAAAACAAGAATTCATATCTTTGTATGTATGCATGTATCCTTGTAATATCTCTGATTTAATATATTTTGAAAAGCACTTCATTTGTGGAAGGGTGAAATAAGACTTTGTAAGACCCTTTTAACTGTAGAAATTCTACTGAACATATATACTGTATATATATATATATATAAAAACAGGCTGAGCAGAAAACAAAATGCTGTTTATAAAACTTTTATTCATGTTTAAATCATTTACACGGAATAATAAAAATCAATCCTTTATCCATAAACCATTATCAATCCAAATACCCCAAAAAAAGGAAACTCATAAGACATTACATGAAATAACAGAACAGCAGTCACTAAACAGCTGGTTATGTGTGTAGCTTTACAAGCATGTGATCCATAAACTGATGTTTTCATGTTTTAACAGCCGTGTCTCTGGATCTGTAGATGACACCTCTGCTCTTCAGCTCTCGCACCACACCTGAGACACAGAACACAAAATCAACCTCCGAAAATACACAACGTCCTTCACTTACAGTCGTGAGAGAGCCATTCAAAATCTGCCACTGACCTGGAGGTAACCGACCCGTTACCGTTACTGCATAGACGCCTGGCTTGAAGTTACCTGAGAAAGACATCCACGCTGTTACTGAGCTGAATAATGACACTATCGCCTTCTGGAAATCTGCTTTATATGTAACAACTGATGAAACATATTTTCCAGATTATTAACGTGAAGTGGCTATCTGTATTGTGTAAAGGTGTTATATAAATAAATGTAAAGAGAGAAATGCGTGAGGTAGGCAAAGTAACTCCACCTGAACACCTCACAGGTAAAGTGCACTCAAATACTCACCGATTCTTTGCCATTTTGCCACCCAGCTGTCCTCTGGGCTCATCATAGCAATAACTCTATAAAGAAACACATCACACATTAGAGCTCAAATGAAATCCACAAGTGTGTTTTTTAAAGGAATAGTTGCCTCGAAATGGATATTCAACGAGTTTTGACACACATAACTTTGTGGACCAGTGTAATTCTCTTTCCTACGCCGTGTGGATTACTGTAATGGTGCTTTTTAAGTGTGAAGAAGTATCTCTGTTTTTGGTCTTTGGAAGAAAGCAAGCAAGCCACACATGTTTAATTATGACCTGGTTTACTCTGGAGTGAATTCTCTCTTTAACTGTAAGAAATATCATTACGTACCCATCAAAAGAAGAGCTTGTGCATTCATAAACCATCTCTCGATTGCCCTTCATCTGCAGGTATGATTCACAGTTGTCACATCCGTCGTACTCAAACTGATCAATGGTCTGAAACCAGAGAAGATATCAGTCAAACAGATTTCCAAGGATATTCCCTGACAAATATTTACCACAGTAAACAAACTATGGTTGTTATTGTAATGCCTGCATCTAATAATATGATGTACATTGTATAACTGTAAGAAGTAGAATGATGTTTTCACATGAATGTGTGTAAACACACACACGTATTGGTATTAAATCATTGTTATATTCATAACATGGTAGGCTATTTCGACAGAGAAAGCCTGTCTATAGAGTTGTATGCCAACGTAATATTGTGCTATATTCATCTGCTCTGAGTAAGTTATCTAAATATGTAAATATATCAATGATGAAAGCATCTGTTTTGATTAGTGTCTCGTTTACCTTGACAAGAGAGCACAGCAGACACGCCCTCAAATGACGCAGGTCTTTCGGGACAGTCTCCAGAGACATTCCTGTTGCTTTGATAAAATATGCTTGAAATTAAACACCAAAAAACCTTTATAGATGTCTCAAAACAACCACTGTTTCAACGAGCTGTTGGCGTTCGCTGCCCAGAACCGCACATTCGGCGCCGTTTAATGACGTCACTGACACGCGCCGCTCGACCGTGATATGAATATTTATTTTTGATCGTTTAATTGAGTGGAATACTAGTGTCATTCATATTCTGTCGTTACGTTGCATTTGGATAGTTAATCTGTAGTTATGTTTGTGACCAGTGAGCTGCATTATCGACTGCATTCCAATAAGAACGCAAAATAAGAGTTTCATAAAGGAATGGAAATTATCGAATTAATAGAAACACAAAGCCTATTCATTCCACAATGTTTTTTCCCTAAATGTTCCATGACGGTTCAAAACATATTTTTCAAACAAAATTTATTCTAAAACAATTTTAGAGGGTAAATGTAAACGAACTGTGCAAAAAAAAAAAAAAAAAAAGAGTTTCACAATGGAATGGAAATCATGAATAAAACCCAAAACTCTTTTTAATATACTATGACGTTTTAAAATATTTTCTAATCAGAATTTGTTCTGAAACAATTTTAGAAAGCGACTGTAAACAAACTGTACTGATCACAACAGCCACCAGAGGTCGCTGTTAACTCACGTGAGCTTAGAGGTCACGTGAGCCTCGTTCTGATGCGGTTTAAATGCGTTCTATATGTGAACGCGCATAACGGTTCCAGTAACGGCTGTTCTGTGAAAGACACGTAAAGACAATAATTAATCGATTTTCATTAACAAAGATTCGTAGATTTTGACGATATACAGGTATTGCGCTCTATTATGATCACAAATGTTATATTTATTGAATATTTCTAATGATCTGTTCAATCTAAGGTGTATCAATTATCAAAAAAAAAAAAAGTAGCCTAATAATGTGTTGAAGTTGACTTTTAGTGATGTTATTTCCATCATCTGCAGGTCATTAAATGCTTGATTATTTGATCTGACCATGATGGATATGGAGAATGATAAGTCTCTTCTCAGAGTCCACATAAACTACAACAACTTCCCGGCTAAGTTGTGGCGTTTGATAAACAATCCCCAAAACGACTCGGTCTTCTGGAGCCCAAATGGAGAGAGTGTGATTGTCGACCAGCAGCGGTTTGAGGACGAACTGCTGTCACCGGTCAAACAAGACGCTAAACTGTTCAAGACCACCAACTTCACCAGCTTCATCCGCCAGCTCAACCTCTACGGCTTCCGGAAGGTCTATGACAGGTCCTTCAAGGACAGACGCCGCAACCTGCACCACTTCCACAATCCCTTCTTCAAACAGAGTCGACCGGAGCTTCTGGTCCACATGAAGAGGCTCACAATCAGTAACAAGGCCAAGATGCAGGCCGGAGAGGAGGTGACCTGTCGCCCCCCGCGCCGAACCCATCAGCAGTCTCAACACAACACTACAGAGGAGAAGAGAGGCCAGTTTAACTTTCATATGCTAGATCGAACGTAGCACATACAACAGCTGTCATCAAAAAGACATGTGATTTGAGGAATCGTGCATGTCTGGATGAGTTACTCTAAAGCCTGACATATGAATAATAGTCAGAAAACCTTCTTTAGACAAAAGTTTTATGTCGAGTATCATATTTGACCAGTGTTGGGAAGCAACAGAATTACGTCATTTAATTACAAAATAAATGGGTTACACTTTATGTGAAGGTGTCCTTGTTACAGTGTAATTATACGTTTATGTACTGAGTAATATTAATAAACTACATGTACTTACTATATGGTTAGGATTAGGATTAGGGCATAATTTATTGTTATTATAATAGTACGTACATGTAATGTGTAACAAAGACACCTTAAAATAAAGTGTTACCATGATTACAAAGGGGAGATACACACACACACACACACACACACACACACACACACACACACACACACACACACACACACACACACACACACACACACACACACACACATACACACACACACACACACACACACACACACACACACACACACACACACACACACACACACACACAGATTTAATCGATTTCTTTCTTTATTTGATCTCAAAAAGAGCATCATAGCTATTAAACAGTTTCTTGTTATGATTTTAAATCTGTATTTAACCTCCGAACGAGCTCAAAGTAAAACGAGGTGCTGAAGGCTGATTTTTTTGGTGGCTTTCAATTCAGTTATTATAATCTCAATTTAAGTGATGAAGGATTTTGAAAGTCTGACAGCTACTGTAAGGTTAACCCTGCCTGCTTAAATAATTCCAAATGATTAAATTGAAAACATGAGAAATTTAGAAAAGTAATAAAAAGTAATCAGTTACATTGCTTTAATAAAGTAATTGAAATAGTTACACTACTTATTACATTTTAAATAGGGTAACATGTAACCTGTAACCTATTACATTTCCAAAATAACCTTTCCTGCACTGTATTTGACACATCAGGCATTTATGGCTAATCTATTATTCAGAGACCCAAACTGAGCAGTTTTGCTTGGTTCATTATAAAAATGTATTTTACAGCAGGATTTGACTCTGGGCCTCATGCACACTCCTCTAGACTGTCTTAGGAAGAAGTGCCAGAACCGTCACCTCAAAAAACGGCTTTTTTTGTAGCTTTTTAAATCTTTCAATGATCTATAAACTTCTCAAAATCTCCTTTATACTTGCTTCTCAGGTTTTGCAGACCCAAATCAGCACTTTGGTTCTGTATCCCATCAGCAGATGGGGTCTGACCGAAGCCTGATCCCTCCGCGCTCCTGGATCTTTCCTTACAGTGATGTGCCTCCCTTCTACTCTAACAAAGGCATCCCGGTGTCTGTCATCCGCCTCAATCCGTACAACACTCCTCACAGGATCCAGTCCGGTCCTGGTGCTCTGTTTCCACAGGAGCCTAAATATATACCTCATCAGCTGTCCTATCCTCCTGGATTTTACTCGCCAGGTACTGACTTACTTTAAAAAAGAGCAATATGCAATATTATGGGAATATGTCGCAAATAGTCTTTTCAGTGTATTCCACAGGAAAAGGACTCACTCTATTGTTTGAGAAGAGATCTCCACAGTGTCTCAAACTGTGCTCAGATTTGCAGAGATACCAACGTCCTCCTTTTATCAGGAGAATCTTCTGACAAAAACCTGTTACTGTTGCGTTTCTATTTGCTTATGAATGTTTTGTTCAGCATTTGTTTCTTTGTCTTGCTCTCAGTAGTTTGTCAGTGTTGCACTGCTGGTTTTATTGAAGCAGATCGAGCAGGTGCAGATCAAACAGCTCTGCCATATTCACATTATGCTTATTACCCGGTGAGAAATATTACAGAGTTCATATGTTGCATATATTTCTGATGCTTCCTAATCATAAATAAACAATTTGTCAAAGAGCTTATACTGTATATATATATTCAAAAGCAAAAACAAATTGATTTTTATTCTGTTTTGCAATACTAATAATATATCAACACTTCTCCTTACTCTAGCAGAGCTATTCACTGAGCCACCATCACAACAGCATCCAAACCGCAAACTGGCCCGCACACGTTACGCCTGAGTCTCAGCGGGGCGACGTGAACCTCGACAGGGTGTTCCAGATGGTGGATGAGTTCCAGGGTTTGCCCAACGTCCACGTCGTGCGAGTGGGCACCCCTGTGAGCGGCCAGCACACCTCCAGCCCATCTCTCTGCACTCTACCTGCTGCCTCTAAATCTGACCCCGACAGTCCTCGGAGCTCCAGGGCAGACACTGTGGCATCCAGTCCTGTGACAGCAGCCTGCAGTGCGGGAGCTCAGTACATCAAACTGGAGTCTGAGGGACATGATGTTGAGAAGCAAGGAGCCAGCCAACTCAGAGAAGATGATTCAGCATCCCTGGAGGCCTCAGAAAAGGTCAAAAGACACTGGTATCGTCTTAGTTGGTCTTTAAGTGTGTGTTGTTTTACAGTACCTAAAAATACAGTATGTATCACAAACTATAAAGACGACTTAAATTAAAACTGAGCCTTCATGGACTGATGCCATAACTCAATACTCTGTAATCAGGCTGCTGCAGATCAGAAAGTGACTCAGGAAAGCATCAGAAACTGACCGCAGAGCAAGACTCACTACAGCTATTCTTGGTAGGACAGTTTCAGATTATATCACACGCTTGAATTATGTTTTTGCATGGTCATTTTAAATTGAATTTTTTTATGACATTATGGTTGTTATGATCCACAGATGACAGGCAGGATTCATCAGCCTATGCAAATGATAAGCATCACAAAGCTATTAATTATTTAATTATTAACTTAAGTATTATTATCAGTTATGTAAGTTATTTACAGTATTTTAAAAATTGTATGAACTATTTAAGAAAGTTTTGAAGAAGTGTTAAGTTAATATTGCTTGCTGTTTTGTTTTTAATTTTAATAGTATTTATGCTAAATACACACACTTTAAATATCTACAGTGAATGGGATATTATTTATCTTGTATGTATTCTTATATTATTTACCTTATATCCTATATATTTCAGTATATATATAATTTTTTTTAAAATGTAGCACAAGAGTGAAAGTCTCTTTAGCATTGACTGAACTGATTTGTTTTCAGCTTTTCTGAATTTGAATAAATGCAAAGCAAGTGAAATCCCTGATAAAGACTGAACATGCTGTTTGTTTTATGTTGTTTTCACTGCTCAGATAATTATATTTGTTATATTATTATATGATGAACCAGCTCAAGTCATGAGAAAATGTCCAGTATTAATCCTCATTTTGGACTTTATTTTAAAATGACCTATTTATAATTTGATTAAAAGCTAATTACACCATTAAATTAGGAGGCAATATAACTGGGTAGTTGACGTATCAATGTGTCCTCTGGTGTGACGGAAAAAAGTCAAACAAACAAACAAACAAAAATCTAACTTTGAAGATAAACCTCTCTCATGCTATTTGTAACTCTAAGAATGAAGATATATTTTTCTACATTTTTTTTCTACGTTTGCTATGTCACACCATAGGACACAGTCCAAATTTTATTTGTCAACTACCCAATCATATTTTGCAGTTGAAGTATGTTACTGTGATATTTAGTTGAATTAACTTTTTTGTCCAACAAATGGTAGTCACTCAATTTGACTACAAATGTCTTCCGTTTAATTCTTTCTGTTTGCCTTAAATCAACATCCCTAAAAACACAAATCCAAAATACAGTTTTTCAACATTTAATTTTGATTTTAAAGGAGTAGTTCGTTCAAAAAATCTAAATTTGCATTAACGTTATTCACCTCCACTGGATGAAGCTTTATTATTATGGATTATGGACTCGATTTTATTTAAAAATTTAGTTAAAAATGTCTTAATGATGGATTTGATTTTTAAAAACATGCAGCTTTTGGTTTCTCAAGGTGTTTATTGATGGACTGGAGTGGTGTGGAATATTGTGATGTTTTTATCATCTGTTTGGCTCTCATTCTGACGGCACCCATTCACTGCAGAGCATCCATTGCTGAGACACTGATGGAGTGCTACACTTCAGTTATTATGAAGATATACTGATGATTATATTCACGTTTAGAAAATCAGTTTTGGCATCCAGCATCGTTCTGTAATTCTGTAATTTTTCTCCAGTGATGTCAGCTAGAGGGCGCAGTGTGAGTGTCTGAGTGTGAGTGTGAGTGTGTGTGTGTGTGTGTGTGTGTGTGTGAGTGTGGGAGTGTGTGTGTGCACGCGTTTAATGGGTCGGATCAGTTCTGCTCCACCCTCGCTGACAGTCAGCAGGTACACACACACACACGCTCGCGCTCGCGTTCACTCTCAACTTTAAACTTTTCCAGCGTTCCTGCTGTTCGGATCAACAACACTGAGGCTTCGGGACAGCGCGTGCGGATTCTACACTTGAAGTGTCTGGATTTCTCGACATGGATCTGTGGAAATTTAATCTGAGTCGAACAGGTTTGTGAAGTTTTAATTCATTTAGGAACATGGAAACGAGTGTTCAGAAACGGCTCTCTCCTGACAGTGTTTTCGATCGCTCCCGCAAAGCTCTTGTTTTATCTGGATAATTATTTTTATTTTTATTTTTTTCCCGTCGCAATTTTTATGTCGGACCTCATGGGAAACGTTTCCAGGCGTTCACAGTGGGATTGTGATGCGTGTTTGATCAGAGTGGAATAACTGAGGGACATTGTTGCATTGATGGATACGGTGATTCTGCTACAACCTGTTACATTCTGGAATGTTTGGAATCCTTTGAAGTGGACGCGGCGCACCGCACAATAATGGAGTCATTATGACGTCACGTTATCAATCACGACGCGCGAGAATCCACGGGGGAATCTGTAATATTATCGATCCGACCTTTAGGAGATCATATGAAACTCTTTTTGTCGTCTAAATCAATGCTCGCTCCAGGAGTCTGTCCGCTGTCAATCACCCTGTCCCTCTGTCAATCACGTTCTGTCAGTGATACGGGCCAGTCCCCAACTGAAGTTCCATTGAAGTGCTTGTAATATTCTTTTGTTTCAAATCTCAACCCTGCAGAGCTTATAAAACTATCCACTCTAAAAGCCACTGGGTTTTTGGACAGTTTCATTGACCTCTAAGGATTTTCCAGTCTATTATCTGAGCTCTGATTGGACGGATAGCGCATAATGTATGGCCGGGGCCCGCCGCTGCAGCCAGGACAATGAGGGTTCCTGTGCAGCATTTGGCCGGGCTCTGGCCGTGGCTGCTCATGGCTGCCTCACAAGTGGCGTTGGGCCACACGGGCCTGGAACTAGCCGCTGCAGTGGAGTCCGAACGCTCCGCACCCAGAGCCACGATCAAGGTGTCGCTGCTGAAGCAGGAGCCCACCAGCAAGCCCATCACCCTAGAAGGGGTGTTCGCCGGGGGCAGCGCAGGCTATGCTGAAGGGAAACTTATGCAGGTAAGAGCTGGAAGGTGTTTTCAGGTTTCTTTCAGTCATGCATTGGATTGATGGTCTTTGTTGAATTTTCCATTCCACAAAAGGTTCTCTAGATTATTAAAATATTCTTTATGCTGGGGAAAAAATGGTTCAGGAAACTGTTCACTGAAAGATTCTTGAAATGGAGGTTGTATTGCATTGCTGCGAAAACCCCTTTTTAGAGTCTAGGTAACGACATGGGATCTGTAAGAGAATACAGCTGTGTATCTCATGCATCTTCGCTCTTGGAGGCTTTAATTGGCAGACGTTGGCATCAAAACGTGTTTGGACTCTTAAGCAACACTTAAAACTGTCTGAATGTCAGTGCATTGGATATTAGGTCAAAGCAAGTGTCATTTATTGTAAAGAAACAGCACAAGTGCAATCACGTTCAGTTTATTTTGGGCTATTATTTTGAATTTTGGTGCCACTGTAGATGTTTTGCCATGTAATATCAGAAAACAATTCTTTGCGTGGTCATCTTTGTTTGGACAGTTAAGCAACTTAAAACTGTCTGAATGTCCATGCATTCACAATGTCAAAGCAAGTGTCAATTATCTTACAGAAACTGCGTATGCCTGCTCTTCTAACAAAACATTCAGCAAATTAAAAATGCATTAATGTTCTGTTTATTTTGGAATATTATTTTAAATATTTGGGCCGCGATACATATCGTATAGTCCCAGAAGCACCAAGAAGTCTTCGGTCGTGGAAGCTTTTACTGGCAGACAGTCACTTAAAACTGTCTGAATGTCTTGCGTTAGATGTTAGATCAAAGCAAGTGGTATTTATTGTCACTCTTCTTACAAAACATTTTGCAGAATAAATGTAATCCCATTCTGTTTATTTCAGGCTATTATTCTTAATAACTTTGTGGTAACTATAGATGTTTTGTCACATAGTACCAGAAACAGCAGCAGCTCTTTGCATGATCAATAGCACACCAGTCTTTGCTGATGGCGTAGAAGTCTGTTGTCATCTCACATGCAGAATCGCTCACCTGGGAAGCCATCAAATGCATCTGTGTGAGAGCCAAGAGCTGCCCGGGTCTTATTGGAGCTGATAGATTTGTGGTGTTGTAAAGCGTTAGGTCTGTTCTCTGAGGCCATACTGCCAGATGTTCGGGCTTTGAAGGCTGCGAGTTCTACGATTCTCTGCGAGAGCCGTCCCGATCAAGCCAGAGGGGATGCACTCACTCTAAATGGATCTTGAAAGCCTTTATAGTTATTGCATCATAAAAATAAACTTAAACTGATTTCTTGTTAGTGCGACGTGTGTTTGTGATCAGCTCGATGAGGTTGCATTTGAATTTGACAGCAGATCACATTACAAGGTGACTGCTTCATTAGACACGGACGGAGAAAGGTGTTTCTGGAGTTGTATTTTATTGGCAAAACACATTTTGCTTCCCTGTTCTGTTGCAAGTTGCAACTAGATTTTTGCTTTATCTGAAGAAAGTGTGCCTGCCTGTGCAAAACGTGCTGTGTTGTGGGTGGTTGCTAGGTGGTTTCTTACCATTTCAAGCGTCCACCCTCAAGTCTCAAGTGATTATTCTGGTCTCTCTTCAGAGTTTATCTAGGCTGTTTTATCAAAATCACTAACGTTTTGAGGTGTTATCCATGCTGCCGGTAACTAGTATCTACATGCAGAATGTAAATTGTAATTGCAAGCCCATGCAAAAGAACATTGTGGGTTTGTAACTCAAAGGTTGAAGGTTCAAGCCCCGTGTTTGCTTGTTTTGTGAACTTCAACTGCCACCTTCAGCGACTCTATTCTTGAGCGAGTGCTTTGCATTGGTTAAGAAACATCCGCTTCTATGAGTGTAGCTAATTATCAGAAAGGTAATGCATGCACGTGTGTCTGATTTACAGAAGGGCATCAGTCTCTTGCTTACAGAGAGCATGTCGCACAGACAGATGCGTTTAGTTGCAGCGCCAACCTGTTGCAACAGGCCTGGCTTGCTTTGGCGCATTGTCCTCCTGCATAATGTTCCCTTCCTCTAGGGGACAAAGTGATAGAAGCAGGTGGGGGTAGGGGGAAGTTTCTATCTTTTCTTCCCTCACTTTTTCCTTTGGCCAGACCACATGAATTCAACATTACGGCTTTTATCTGCTGCTGGGAAGAATGATATCGAGTGATCTGCTGTATAGCGTGTTTGTATGCTGTGCATCAAATTATGGAGTGCACTAGCGTCGGGTGAAAAAGCTTCAATTATGTCTCTATATTTGGCCTTTTGACAATATTTGATATATATATATTTGCTTTTTTGGTCCATGGTTGCCATTTAAATCCAAAATGTTTAATATGAGAAGTAAAATCTAGTAAAAAAGTCTAGTTGAAATAATCAAGACATGTTTTCCGTTGTGTTTTGCACCAAATGAACACACAAACACTTTTTTTCTCTCTAGGTTTTTCTAGAAAGTCTAAATGTTTTTTTGTGTTTTTTTCTATGTTTTGCTTATAACTTTTTAAAAATTCTGTCCATTGTTGCTTTTTAAGTTCAAAACGTTTAATATGACAAGTACAATACATCAAAAAACTAAAACGATACATTTTCTTTTAATAAATATCTTTCAGATCTGGATTTTTTAGTTTTTCAATGCTTCTATTTAAACTCAAAATGTTTAAAATAACAAGTAAAAGACAATAAAATCTGGTTTTATTATTTTGTAAAAGACAAAAAAATCAAGACACGTTTTCAACGACATTTTGTACACATGGAAGAATATTTACGATATTGTATCTAGATATGTTTTTCCTAAAATTATATTTTTTTCTATTTATCTTTCATCAAATAACTGGAAATTTATATGTATTTGCTTTTAATTTTTTTTTAAACTAAATAAAATTTTTTGATATTAAGTAAAATACAGAAAAAAAAAATATTTAAAAAAAATCAAAGCATGTTTTGTCAAAGTGATTTTCAAAGTTTCACCAGGTTCTGAATTCATTTGAGTTTGAACTGATTCACGGAAGTGAATCAAACTTCACAGTTCACAGGTATATTTCTAGTCAAATGCATGGTGAACGTTGAATATATGTATCGCCCTGGCCTACCGTCCACGGTTCATTTGCCTCTGTATTAGACTCCAAAGTAAGCGAGGTGAAGCAACAGCCTTCCTCTCTAGTTAAGTGTGCTGGATTAGTGCTTTTCCAGGCGTGTCTGCCTCGGCTGTCCTCGGGCGGCTCTGAATTCGCCGCGTTGAGGATGACAGCCAGTTTTCATAACCACCAGTAATTACACATCTCCCATCCCATTTGATCTTCCTAAGCATGTTGTTTCTCCAGGCCACAGGTTGGCGAGCGGCGCTACCCAAATTTGACTGGCTTTTCTGGGCCGGTCGGCGGATCACAGGCAGAGCAAAACAAGATCAGACATGATGATGGTGGAAATGTTTTATTTAAGGAGAAAAGGCCTCTCGGCGCAGCCACTGGTCTTTAATGGAGGCCGATCGTACGTGCTCTGTTTATTTTGCATTACAAATGTGCAGTTTGATTTGACACAAGTGGTACCTTTTGCCGTTTAAACCAAAAATATATTATATTTTATATATATATATCATTCTAATATTACAGTACACACAGTTACTATTTGTATGTCAGTAAGACGCATGTCATGAAGTGCTTCTACCAAACTGATTTTCTTTCATAACTATCCAGATGCATAGTGTAAAGCATAAAAACTTTTCAAAAAACCACCAAAGTGCTGTTTATGCCAATAAACAATGCAGAGACCCCAAAACGTATTTATTTCACAAATCAAACTTTTTTTTTCCCAACACTGTTTATATTTCACAATTATGACTTTTTTGAAAAAAGTTGTAATCACCTTTTTCTATTTTATTTTATTGAGGAAACGACAATTGTGAGGGAAAAAAGTCATAATTGTAAGATAAAAAGTCACAATTTTAAAAAGTCGTTGCGGAAACAACCGTATTGCAAAGAAGAAAGTCAAAACTGTGAGATTAAAAGGTCACATACCTTTATTTTATTTATTTTTTAATTGTGTGGTGCAAACAAGGTTTCATATTTAAATGTCAGAATGTCATTGCGTCAAATTAAAAACCTCAAACCATTTGTTTTAAAGAAGATGCACAAGCACACTTTACAAGTGAAACAAACTAATACAAAGTGACCAAATATGTTTTGGACTGCCATTGCTGAGGGGTGAAGTTATTTCCAAATGTTTGACTCTTGCAGTGGCTATGAGGGTCCAATTTGATCCTCTGGTGGGTCAATTTAACCATGCTAACCTGGTTTAAAGAGCGCACTTTCCTTCCAAGTCTATTAGATTAGTTTCTTCCTTCTTCCCTCCCGGTTTGTTTGGTGCTTTGTGGCGGAGAGGTCAGCTTAACCTTTGTAAATGCTCACAAAGAGCCGTATCAGGTTATACTGAGCCCCTGACTGAAGCGACTGATCTAAGATCAGATCCTCTTACCTGCAGTATAGTGCTGGGTGGCATGATGGGTGAAATGAGCTCGCCACAGATTTTACTCTTCTGCTTATATTGCAAAGAGGAAGAAATTAATGTTTTTTTTTCTTGATCAAGTTGATCAAAAGGGACAGTAAAGACATTTCTAATGTTACAAGAGATTTCTATTTCAAATGCTGTTCTTTTGAATTTTCTATTCATCAAAGTATCTGGAAAAATAAAATGCATCAGTTTTCACACAAATATGAAGCAGCACAACTGTTTTCAACATTGATAATGATCAGAAATGTTTCTCGAGCAGCAAATCAGCATATTAGAATGATTTCTGAAGGATCATGTGACACAATTAATGACACATTAATTACAAAGAAATGGCAAGTAACACATTGAATTAAATGTCAAATTTTGAAGTAGAAAAACTGAAATCGTATTTTCTTTTAAAACAGACCTCCGTGACCTTTTGTTTTAACTTACAGTAAAAGCAAAAAAAAATCAAATAAATGATTAAAAAATACATAATGGGTAGTGATGTCATTGCTAACTAAAACT
The DNA here is from genome assembly GCA_036784905.1 of Acrossocheilus fasciatus. NCBI lineage: Eukaryota > Metazoa > Chordata > Actinopteri > Cypriniformes > Cyprinidae > Acrossocheilus > Acrossocheilus fasciatus. The sequence goes on from CM071942.1 coordinate 41,951,086, forward strand.
ACTAAAAATAATTACTTTAACTGAAATAAAACTAAAATTAAATAAACTTTAAAAAAAACTTAAAAAAAATTAGATATGTTGAAAAATGTTTAGAAATGCTGCCTTGTCAACAAAGAATTATAAATAATAATAAAAAAATTAAAAAGTAAATAAATGATGACAAAATGACAAACTTAAACAAAAATTAAAATGCAACTTTGCATAACAGAAATAAATGACATTTTACAATTCACATAGAAAACAGATATTTTTAAATTTTTAAACACAATTTCATGCTATTACGGTTTTCTCTGTATTTTCAAATAAATGCAGCCTTGCTGAGCAGAAGAGACTTGTTCCAAAAACAAAAGTCTTACAGACCCCAAACGTTTGAACGATAATGTTTTGTACAGTATATGCATACGTTTTCATTCCATCTTCAGCAAAAATAACTACTCATGATGTATGGTCTGATGGAGAGAGCAGCCTGACCTTTACTGTCATCAGCCGATCTGCAAACTGACCTCATTTTTCTGGTGTGACCTCCACAGAAATGCCTTATTGGATTACGACGAGCGTGACAGCAGATGTTGGAATTAGCCGAGCAAACGCCCATCGACGTCTTGGCAGCCTCGTATCTATCGTGTAACTCTCCACTTTTCTTCTAAATAATCTCCTGTCCTGTCTGATCTCTCAGGAGGACGGATGATAGGGAGGCCGGGATGGATGCGTTAATGGAGTGCGAGATCAAAGCGCTAGGTTGAAAACGCGAGTCTAGATGATTAAAAAGCAGCTTGTTTACTCTGCGCTTCCGATAGGCCTCCCCTCCCCTCATTCAGACGGGTTTCCTGTCTATATTTCCCTCTTGGAAACTGATAACAGGCCGTCCGTCCCGACCTGTTGATGTTTGTCTTCCAGCCTGCAAATTGAAAGCTTTTGCTTTAGTCTATAGTTTCTTTTATATAAAAAGACCTCAGGAATCTCTCATGTGTCTCCTCTTGAGTTTCAGAAGAGATATCGGCATGAGCGCGAACATTTCTTGTCAGGTTCTCCCAAGATCAAAAGATCTGTGCAGAAAAAAAAAAAATGCTGAAGAAACAATTTTGACCCAGAAATTACAAAGATATGTCAAGTAACACATTGAATGTAAAATGTAGAAAAACTGAAATTAGTATTTTTTTTTTTGTAAAACATAATTAATTAAAAGTTTTATTAAATGTTTTATTTACCAATTTATTATTATTATTTTTTTTAAATGTGGGTAGTGATGTTTTTCTTAACTAAAACTATTTAAATCATTTTCTTTAATTGAAATAAAATGGAAATAACGGATATGTAAACAGTAGAAATACTGCCTTGGCAACTAACTGAAATACATGTGCTGAAGTACTAACATTACTAACACTAAAACTGAAATAAAAATCAATTAAAAGTGTATAGAATATATATATTTTTTAAATTTAATAAAAAAAATCACATCAAAATTATTAAAATTAAAATGAAAACTGAAAATATAAAAATATTTAAAAATGTTTTTAATATTAATGAATTCTATAATAGTATTTAAATAATGTAAGCTATTTTAAAATATTCATAAATTCTATAATGTTGAATAAATAATAACTAAAATGACACAAGATCTGAGTTTCTGTTGACATTAATTTGGTGTAGAAACAATTTTCACTCAGAAATAGCTACATTTCAAAATTAAATAAAATCGAAAAAAAAAAAATATTAGATAAACTTAAAAAAAAAAAAAAAAATTGAAGAAATGTTGACAGTGAATTTTAGACATGCTGCCTTGCCAACTGACAAGTTAGACAAGTTTAAGTAAACAAATTACTAAAAATAAAATAAAAATAAAATATTAAAAATGAAAAATTACAACAAAATTAAAAAAATAAATAAAATGAAAATATAAAAAAAATTAATCAATTCTAGAATAGTATCAAAATAAAGAAATCTGTAATATTTCTAAACTCTATAATAGTATATAAATAATACTAAAATAACACTGAATCTGGGTTGCTGTGTTTAATATGAGCTCTGTATACTTACTGTATATCAACTATTGACTCATTTTTTCTCTTTTTTCTTCTCAGGAATTGTTGGAGAAGTATATGAGTAAATGTCTTGAGCTTTTAAAGAGCAACATCTGAGCAATTACATTTGCTCTACATAATCTGAAAGTGATCATTAGTTTGTTTCTGGTCCTGATTTGCATTCTGAACACAGAAGCACAATACGAGTTACTACCACACGTCTGGACTTTATAACAATTACATCAGTGATGCGAGTGAATGCAAACCACATTCCCTGTGCTTTCTGCAACATCATTCGCCCTAAAATTAGCCCCTGCGTGTGCCAGCGCATTTGCGAACGGTGTTAGCGATTTGTAGGATGTTGTATTGAAGGCTAGCGGACGTTACAGGCTGCTGCGGGACATGATTGGGGTCACGGTACCGTCGCCGCTGCTCCAATCAAACAGGGCCAATCAGATTACACACTTTTATGGCCCACTAATAGCTTGTTGTTTCCTTCGTGTCATTGTGGAATTCTCGATGATTTGAATGAAGACGAAAGCAACAGGAAGCTTTTTCTGCAGCAACAGAAGGGACTCTGGATCTGTCATTATGAAGCTGATTAAAGTGTGTGTCGTAGCATGTCCCGAGTGGAGATTTCACAAAAGATTGGCCTGTGGTGGCTTTGAACTCTTAACTACCTGTAAAAGCCTGATTAATCCTCTGTTGACTCTTGCGTAAATCCATATTAAAACTCTATGAACATGATAATCCCTCATTTAACACTCTAATGGGCTTTGCACTAGTGATATATGCACTTAACCGTGGGTTTATGTTTGTTTACCTCCAGGTTATAGAGATAGTCCTCATGTCTTTCAAAACTGAGGAACACAAAAGAAGATATTTTGAAGAAGAATGCGGGTTGCCAAATGTTTTTAGGTTCCATTGACTTTCATAGTATGTCCAAAAAAAAAAAAAAAGGGAACTGAAACGGTTTGTATACCAGCATCCTTCAAAATATCATCTTTTGTGTTCCATAGAAGAAAGAAACTCGTATAGCTCGTATAGAGATGTATAAGCGATGACAGCATTTTCATTTTTTTTTGGGTGGACTGTCCCTTTAAGGCCACTTTTAACTCTTTAAGTATTTCACACATTTTGGTTTGCTTTTATCTATTGGTTTTTAATCTTAACATGCCAGTTTCAATAGTGGTCTGATGTATTGTCAAGGCTGATATATCGGCTGATATTTGCCATTTTTTTTTAATTATCAGCATTGAACAGTTTTTCTGTTTGGCTGATATGCATGGAGTGGGACTTTTATTTTGACAGCACTGAGAATAGCTAAGTGATCGTCTTAGGGATTTATGAAGTTGAAATTTTTTAATTTCTAATTTAGTTAATATTATGTAAAATGTAGATTTAATTTCAGCAATTGTGTGTTTTTATTATTTTTAAAATAAATGTTTAATATAATTTATATAGGCTTATATATCAGCCACCTTGCTCTTTAAGATATCAGCATTCCAAAAATCAGTAGCTAGTTTTAATCTGTTTAACCACTGACCAATCACAGATAATTTTCTATTTATTTGCAGTCTAGAAGTGCGTTCATTTGAAATAGATGACACACGTATGGTTCTGTACATATGTCATAATATATGAATAAATATGGTTCTCTTGTGGCATGTTAACTAGTTTTAAAGCAAGATATCATCAAAGCCGATATTTTGCATTTTTAACGCCATCGGCTTTTAAGTTTTTCTTTTAAGTTTTTAAGTCTCTAAGATATCAAAAAAATCAGGTTAATGACCCCAGGTTAACTGTTTCAACTGAAAGCCCATAATTAAGCATAAGATTAATCAGAATCTTTAGCATCTCTTATATTTGTTTAAATTTATTAACCAGATTCTACTGTGAAATGTTTTTTTTTTTTTTTTTTTTTTTTTTGCTGCAGTTAAACGAGCAATTAATGCCTGAAAAGGTTTTGTTGTTGTTGCTGTAGACAGGAGCAGTGAGCTCAGTGTTTCCATCAGCAGGTGTGTCTGTCTGTTCCTTTACATATTTATCAGCGAGTCTTTGAATCGTTTATAGGGGGAATTTCCAATCACTAACCCTTGACTGTGATCTTTGTGAAGATTTATCCTCATGCTTTTATAGTTTCCATGCATAGGCCTTGTTTATGTAGTCTTCATGCAGCAGCTCCATAGTAATGCAGCTTCTGTTTGAGGTTGTAATACGGCAGCTTTTTTTAATTGGTGGTACTTTTGCAGAGGATGAATGCATGGAAAGGATGCATCTTCTCTGAGAGGGTTTTATCGTGTTGACGTCCTGCTTTAGCTCGCTGTCTCACAGTAACTGTCAGCGCTCTGAATGCTCTCGGAGAAGATACGTGTGGAAGTTCACGTCATTCAAAGCGCCGCCGTCATCAAAGCAGCGCTTCTGTAACACATTCACCAGCTTCAACAGTAAATTTCTCTCAATTACCGTCAGTCGTTTTGCTCTGAGCACTGTTGCGATTGTTGGTGAGAACTCTGAAATAAAAGGTTATTGTTGTTCAGCCTATTTATTTCTTGGAAATATTGAAGGACTGCACTCAGCAACCGTTTATTTAGTGCTAATAAACGCGTCTGATCGTGTCTGGTGGACAAGGAGATGCTAAGCCAACCTAATTACACAGGACTTCCTTAAGACAGATTAGTCAACTAGTGATGAGAGATTTTGAAATGTATTTGTGTATAATAGTTAATAACGTTTAAAGCTGCAGTCTGTAAGTTTTGCCTCTTTGTCGCCATCTCTGTTTGAAAACCTGGAATTGCAGGTTTATTTCTATTGCGTGGGCTGTGCTCCAGTGCGGATGAATCTAATGTTTTGAGGTGAATGTGTGGCTGTCAGTCACCGCGCCGGTGTGAATACTGTACTTAGGACTCACAGATTCTACGTCTTGGAATATGTGACCCAAATAAGAATTTTCACCAAATATTGTCATCTGAACAAGTAACAAGTCTGCCATGTTTGTTCTGACCAACTGAGGAAAAAAGCATTACAATAAATCTCGCTACCAATGGTGATTAAATCTAAAGATCGGTTAGCTCATATCACATCAAACCATGCAAATTATTATTATTGTTATACTTATATATTCTCAAACTATTAATGTTAACAACATCAGCATTGCATGACTATGAGTATAGTGTGTATTAGTGTGTAGATTTCAATTTCTGTACAGTCTAATCTCTAATTGTCACACCATTCGATTTTCATATTAAGAAATTCTTCCAACCCAAAAAGCAAACCATGCTCCCTTTGAACTGGTTTTCTTTAAAATACAAATCTTGTGTAATCCCGGGCTATCTGTAATCAGAAGCCCATTTAAAACTGGAATATAATTTAATGTTATTCACATGTGTTTCACATAATACTTTCTGGATTACAATCCGCCATCAAAATGATTTTTTTGACATTTAATTATTCTAGCTGCTGTGAGAAAAGGCTAAACGATCCGCCACCTGCAGGATCCTCACATGTGATAGGAAACAACTTCTCTATGTTTACAGACATGACGTAATGATGCAGTGCCATGCCTCGAATTTCCCGTGAAAACCTCAAATCAGAAAACATTATTATAAGCTAGCCGTTGTGAATCGGGCTAAAGTAAGGCGAAAGTTTTGAACACTGGCTGGTTATGTACTTGCTCAAATATTGATTTTGGATATTTTTTTAACCAAAAAAAGTTATGGACTGCAGCTTTAATGATAATAATAATAATAATAATAATAATAATAATAATAATAATAATAATTATATATTTGTACATATATTTTACATATATGTACAAATTTCTGTATTTTTGACTTAATTTTGAACAGTGTATCTCTAGTAAATGGGAAAGATGCAGGAGTTGAGAATTTAGCCATCTAGTTCTGCATATGTTTTGTGTGTATCCACAATATTAGGATGCATGCATAAGATACATTGCATGTGGATATATTTCAACAGTGTTGGAATACCGTTTATGGTTGCTAGGGTGTTGCTAAGGTGTTCTCAGTAGATTTTAGTGCAACACTATGCAGTTGCAGAGTATATAGGGTGGCCTTTTACTGATGTGCCTCCTAAAGTATCTGTTTTTTTTGTTTTTTGTTTTCTGGTCTGTAGATGTGACTCTGGGTTTTCCTTCAGAGTGCATCTGAGGGATTTTTTTCACCTGTATTTTTATTTATTTTTTGGTCCCTTTGAAGAGCATCTGATGACTTAGTGGCACAGTAAAGTAACAGCACACCTCTAGTCGACAAGAAGTTAAGAAGTACTTATTGTTTGTGCAAATCATATCCCTACATCAGAGCAAGAGAAAGAAATATTGACTTGCACCACCAAGACACTAATGTCTTTTTAATATTATTTATTTATTTATTTTTTTTATACCAGAGGGGCAGGGGCCCAAACTTTTGAATAATTAAACTTAAAAATTAAACTTATTTTAAAATTTATTTAAATTATAAAATGTTTAAATACTTAAAAGTTTAAATATGTTTTTAATCAAACTCAATTATATTGTTTTGTACATTTCAATGCAAAGATAAATAAAAAAAATGAATGAATAATTGCCTTTACTAACAGAACCAATACAAGTCTAAAGTTCACACTACCATTCAAAGGTTTTATTAATGGTTTTGAACAAGTTTTTGAATAGTCTTCAGTGTCATATAATCTTTCACAAATCATTCTAATATGCTGATTTGCTGCTCAAGAAACATTTCTGATTATTATCAGTGTTGTGCTGCCCAATATTTTTGTGGAAGCTATTTTTCTTGTCTTTTCAGGGTGAATAGAACATTTGAAATATAAAACTTTTGTAACATTGTAAATGTCATTAATGTACCTTTTGATCAATTTAATGCTGAATAAAAGTATTTAAAATCTTACCGACCCCCAAATTTTCAAACAGTTGTGTGTGTGTGTGTGTGTGTCCTGGTTTAGGTAGCTAGGTAAGTGTGTGTGTGTGTGTAATGGAGGGGATGCATGGCAAAGCTCTTAAAGTCACTGGGCCGCGGTCTCTTGTTTTAGTCATTAGAAGAGAAAGGAATGCTGGGATGTATTTGTGTCTGTCAGTGGCATGTTATACAACACATTCCTCTGGAGTTTTCAGGCAAACAGTCTCTTAGAGAGACTCCATCAACTCTGCGTCGCATTACACACACCGTGCACACAGCAAACATCAGTTTGGATTATCAGTTTATGCTAATGGGCTTTTGTTTATCCCAGGTCATTTTTAACTGTGAGTTCATGTAATCCCAGATGATTTTTTGTGTTTCACACTCTTTATATGTTAGCTATTCATGCTGTACACCTTGTGGCACCGCAATTTCAGGTTAGACGTGTGTAATTTTGAGTTAATTGGGAGTTAAATGAATCATTCAGTCATTATTTATTGCTCCAAAAATGTATGTTTTTTTTTTTTTTTCATGCATCTTTTGTTTTCATAAAGCGAATTCATAGTGATCGTGTCTGTCAGGCTAATAACTGACTAATGGAGAAGCGATTAGTCGGCAGAAAAGGCTTAATACCTCATTTCTGTTTCTATCGTTTAGAGTTTTATTTTCTGTTAGGAAGTATTGTTTTGTTTAATATCTGTTTGTTTTCTACTTTCATTATTGTTTGTATTTTCATTGCAGGTAGTTGTACTAGTTCTAGTTACTAGAACACTAGGTTTCTTTTTTCTATATTCTATCTACTCGTTTTCTTATAAAAAGTGTTTTTTTTGTGTGTGTGTGTTCTGCGTTAGGCTAACCAAGACTTGTAATAGCACTTGCATGTTGTTGCTCTTTTGTTGGTTTTGATTGCTTCTAATGTCCTCATTTGTAAGTCGCTTTGGATAAAAGCGTCTGCTAAATGACTAAATGTAGAATATTAGCCATCGGCTAAGAAGAAGATTATGTAATATAACCATAAAGTAAGGCAGTAACTTTGGTTGTTAGGGATTTCCTGATTACAACAACCACAGGATCACTGCAACAAATGTAAACACCGGATATGTTATTTCATATGTTTGATTGTGATGTTTTTCTCACCAAGGTCAAATTTGAGCAAAAATACAGCAAAAACAGTAAAATTGTCAAATATTTTAAGTAACAGGTTTTTTTATGTGAATATATAGCCAAATGTAATTGATTGCTGTGATAAAAGCTGAATTTTCAGCATCATTTCTCCAGTCTTCAGTGTCACATGATCCTTCAGAAATCAGTCTAATATGCTGATTTGCTGCTCAAGAAACATTTATGATTATCAATGTTGAAAACGGTTAATAATAATACACTGTTTGCAGGATTCTGTGATGAAAAGAGCAGCATTTATTTGAGATTAGATATGTTTTGTAGCATTATAAATGCATTTACTGTCACTTGCATCCTTACTGAATAAAAATGTAAATTTGTTTGCAAAAGAAAAAAAAAAATCTTGAATGGTGGTGTGCATAAGCAATATTTTGCAGCAGAGCCCAGTATTAAAAGCATCTGCATGTAATATTTCACTCCCAGTTTTCCACACTCAGGCTTTGCTGGAGTTCATCGTCGTGTGTCCAGCAGTGTTTCAGGATCTCCGACTGTAATGAATGATAATTGTCAGTCTTCAGCTCAGCTGATGAGATTCAGATGTGGGCCGTTGGGTTTTTTATTGGTTCGGTCTGTGGGTGGAGATCAGGATCTGCGCTCGGAGATAAAAACATCAAAATGAACATCATCTGAATGTCAAAGGGGATTTGATTTCTGACACACAGCGTCTGCTCTCCCTCCGCTTGAGGTTTTGTGTGAGTTTCTGCTGGGAAAAATCATATTCTCAGAGCTTGCGTCATATGATAGTGTGCGTTCCTTTTGTATATGTCACGAGGTCAGGGCGTTTGTGTATTCTGTGCTTTGATCATGAGCCGCTATATGCGATTAATGCTTTTATTAATAACTTGCATCGTTGGCTTCCTCTAATGGACGTGTTTTTCTGTGTGCAATCTGAGTTCTTTGTAAACAATAATATGTGACTTTTTCCATTTAGAATACATCAAACGTAGAGGAACGACACAGGAAGACCGTGATTAGTGAAGGAAATGCAGGCAAGCAGTGCTACTGCCCTCATTTTATACACATTAAAGACATTTATGATGTTACAAAAGATTTCTAATCAATGCCGTTCTTTTGAATTTTCTGTTCAGCTGTGAATCCTGAAAACTAAAATGCATCACGGTTTCCACAAAAATATTCATCAGCACAATCAGAAATGTTTCTCGAGCAGCAAAACTGTATATTAGAGTGATTTGTGAAGGATCATGTGACACTGGAGTAATGATGCTGAAAATTCAGCTTTGCATCACAGGAATAAATGACATTTTACAATATAATCACATGGAAAGCAGTTACTTTAAATTGTAAATATATTTCCTAATTTTTCTGTTTTTGTATGTTTAATCAAATAAATGCATCCTTGGTGAGCAGAAGAGGCTCCTTTCAAAAACATTTAAAAAACTTACCACCGCCGAACTTTTCAACACTAATAGAGGGATATTTTTGGGACTGGACCCCTTAGATGATCATTCCATGTGCGTATGGGATACAGGATTGGTTCATAAATTGGGACAACATAACGATGACTATATTTGGTGTCTTGCAGCTGTAAACCTGTTTGGATATAAGCAGTTTTTGACAAAAACGAGCTGTATTCTAGTTCCTGAGATGTTAGTAAACCTCTGTTGTCAGTGGCGCCGTGGTGTTTACGCTCTTCAAGCTGTTGTTTCAGACGGCGCTCTCTCTCTGGATGGAATTGCATGGCTTTAGCGGAGAGCGTGAGGTCAAGGTTTGGCTGGTTAGTTAGTTAGCTGGTAGGGCTACATTGCACCACTATGCTGCCAAAAAGCACATTTCTCCATTGATGTCCTGAAGAAGTTCAGTTTTTTTGTGAGCAGCATATAAATCTGTTTTTTGTGGAGGCTCTTAAAAATGAATGGCCTTATATTTGCTCTGTTTGTGGTCTTTGACATCATGACTCCGTAGTGAAGGCTTCCACTGGTTTACAAACTAACAATCGATATATTATATTTCTTTGTCATTTACATTTGATCTTAATTTGTTATATTTACTGTTTTTATCATACGGAGCAGTGCTTGCGATTTACTTTGGTAGTGCAAATGTCAAACTATTTGACATGACAACTACTTCCAAAGCATTTATTAATCTTACTTAATGTTAATTTTTACATTTACTGATACATTATTAAAATCAAAAGTTGTATCTGTTATATTGTAATATTTACTGTAATAATATCTGTCATATTTAATGGCTAACATTAACACTGTAAAAAATGTGTTTGTAAGCTAATGTTAATGTATTAGCAAATATTAAATATTAGCTTTTTTTTTTTAACTAACATTAACAAATAGTTAAAGCCCATTAGTGAGTTAACTATCATTGTTAATAAGGTAATGCATTAACCATTGTTAATTAAGAGGACCTTATAGTAAAGTGTTACCAAGTCCATAAACATTTAAGCATGCAGATACGTGCATAATTTCAGTGCATGCATCGCTTTTTTGTTATTATAGAGGTTCTGGAGAAAACGGAGGTCAGAAGGTCACTGCTGTGTGTTTGAGTCACGCTGTGTGTGAGAAAAGTCCCTTCATAACTTAATTGAAGTTCTAATGCAGTTTTAGCTGTGTCACAGACATTTATGTGAAATTGAGTGATATGTGTGTGATCATTTCCTAACCTCCATTACTCCACATCAAAGCGGCTCAGATCTCAAACAAAAGCCATATTGTACACGCAGATCCCGACAGCGAACGCTTCAAGCATCTCAGAATCACATGCTCAGCGTACAGACGGCCAAGAGCGGCGCGGTGTCCCGCAGCTGACCTCTCGCCAGACGAGACCTCAGAGCCGACTGTCCAACGCTTTGTGCCAACCCTGCTTTCCCAAACTCTCCCACTGAGTCCAGCAGCCGTCCGTCAAGAGATCTGTGACCTCTGTGCTGTTTCAGATGACATCAGTTTGATGCAGGTCGACCGTCACAGCCTGTGTGCAGCATGTTGCTTCAGTATTACTCCAGTAATGATTAGTATTTTGATAGAATTGTTTGGTATTTATTTTTCATTTTCTTTATTTCTTTATTTTTTAATTTCTTCAATTTTCTCTTTTGTTTTAGCAATTTTGGGGGGTGTTTTTTTTTTCAGTTTTATTTTAGTACATGGTAAACTAAATGAAACTAAGCAATGTTTAATTGGCAATTAGCAGAAATAAAATAAGTTAAAATAGAAAATGTTTATTTTTTTTGTTAATGATTAAAATGCTGATGTGCACTTTTATTTATGCTGTAGACAGACGTTTCACTTTAAAGTCAGGCCAGAAAAGCAGTTTATTCTGGCCAAGAACTGCCCACTTCAACAGGCGGTGATGGTTTGATCGATTTATAAACCGGTTAATCACTGTTAAATTCAATTTTGCATGCTAATTAAGGGCTGGTTTATCTGAAATTCTTCAAATTATAGCAGAACTGTTTTTGTGGATTCTTGTGCTGAAAAGTTCATCTTGTCATCAGTTGTTTGTTTGTTTGTTTGTTTCTAAGCACCTAAAACACCTGATCTAGTAGATAAAAAGAAAAGTCGTAAAAAATAACAACCTAGAACAAGTGAACACTTCATGCTTTTTTTTACTAAATGAACTCAGAAGGAACATTTTGGTGTTTTAGCTAACACGTAGGCACCGCCATACCTATATGAAATTATGAATATGCTAAATATACAAAAAGTGCAGTCTGCCATACATACACAATACACAATCATCAGCAGAATTATCTACAGTATACTTTTTGATGTTATCATGCATATTAGCAATTAAACTATAATGAACTATATTACTCGCTGTACAAATTATTAATGGTGCCATGTCAACCAACCCTGTTTTTTTATTTTTTATTTTAAAACAAAACTCTTTTAATTTGGTAATTGTATAATGTTTTGATGCAGTGAACATCCTTTTGATCCAAATCGTCCTCTGAAGCTCTAGGTATCTTTTTTTTCCCGGTGGACTGATAGAAACCTGTGCATTTTATATCTGCATGAATGCAGTCAATCAGGTGAGACGTGCTGAATTTAAGACGGCTCTTGTCGTGTGTGTGCGAGAGACTGGAGGTCTGGAGGTGTTTCTGCGTGGCGTTGGCTGTTTTCACACTCATTCAGACGGCTCAGGGAAAGTATGTGTGGATTCTGGTTTTTCCCTTCGTTATTGACTTTGAGCTGCTTCTATCATGAGCAAGACTCCTCGGAGAGCGACGTGTGGTTTCACTCATATGCTTGAGAGGAGCAGACGAGCTATCTAAAGCACTGCTTTAAGCCTGTTGTTAGCAGATTTTTGTCAGCGGACCCTTTCCACGATGGTGCATCATTGTGATTCATCATCTCCAAAGAATTTAGTGCATCAGTTCCTGAAAATTTAGTTGAAGTTCTTGTGAAGTCATTTAATGTTATTTTGGTTTCTTAAGATGCGAGTGAACCGAATGGGTCTTGAGACGTGTTCTTCAGTGGTGTGGATTTTTGACATGCCGTCTTTAGGAATAAATAGCTCACCCAAAATCTAAATGTTTACTAACTCACTCATCTTGAAGTCATTCCAGACCCGTAAGGTCTTGGTTTTGTTTTTCTGTTTAGCACATCAGGAGAGTTTTTGAAGAATCTTCATGCAGTTTTTCCATACCATGATACATCTAATGGTTTTGGAATGAAAATGATGGGTGAACTACTCCTTAAGATGGCATGTCAAAAATCCACACCACTGAAAACAGCTGAATTATCATGATGATAGTGCTACTGTTCGAGTGACCGTACGGTGCAGGTGGAACAGCCTCTCCTCTCTCCTGTCGATCTGACTGAGAGGAACAGGACAGAAAATCTCCCTCCCAGATGCCGCTGTGCTGCATGAGCCACATGACACAGGCCTCTCTCTGTCGCTCTCTCTCTGTCGCTCTCTCTCTCTCTCTCTCTGTCTCTCTCTCTCTCTCTCTCTCTCTCTCTCTGTCTCTGTCTCTCTCTCTCTCTCTCTCTGTCTCTCTCTCTCTGTCTCTCTCTCTCTCTCTCTCTCTCTGTCTCTGTCTCTCTCTCTGTCTCTGTCTCTCTCTCTCTCTCTCTCTGTCTCTCTCTCTCTCTCTCTCTCTCTCTCTCTCTCTCTCTCTCTCTCTCTCTCTCTCTCTCTCTCTCTCTCTCTCTCTCTCTCTCTCTCTCTCTCTCTCTCTCTCTCTCTCTCTCTCTCTCTCTCTCTCTCTCTCTCTCTCTCTCTCTCTCTCTCTCTCTCTCTCTCTCTCTCTCTCTCTCTCTGGTTGGATGTGAAGGCTTTGGCTCGCTGCTGCAGGAATGTTTAAGGACTGTTACTCTGTTGGCCGCTGCTGCTCAGATGAGTGGAAGTTCAGAAGCCAGAGCTGCCCACATCATTAACCCTCTCCTCTCCACTGATGTTATGTTTTTAAAAGCTCAGATTTTGTTGCATTAAAAAAATAAATAAATGTTTTTATCAAACCGTGTTAATCAAAGTTTCTTACACCAAACACAATTGTTTCACTTCATTTTACAAACTCGTAACCATACAGATACATCTAAAACTCATCAAGTTTATTTGAGAAGTTTTAGAAGCAGTGTAAGTCCGATTTTCATTACTTGCTACTGAGTCTGAGATGGATGAGGGAAATGAAGGAGTTGTTATTGTGCTGTTACTGTAGATGACTTCATGGATTATAATGTGAGCAGTTAGGGTTGATTCAAAGCATGCAGTCTAGCCAGTATAATGTTCATGACAGTTTAATATGACTTGATGTCTTACAATGCCATGCATATGTTTTTGAGTTCAACCCATTTGTTGCAGTTTTGACACCGCACGTCTGTCACTTGGTGCTGTTTCCATGCATCGTATTCTAAAGCAGTACTGCATCACCTCAGTGGTGACTGTCTGATGTTTTCGCATGCTTTCATATTGCCAGGTTTTGCAGCACTGTCATGTTTCGTTTAGTTAGCTGTGGTGTGGGTCTTTAAGTCCAGTGCGCCGGGCCTGACGGGCCGCAGTGACTGACTGCACAAAGAGCACTTCACAGAGCCTGTGAAACATGCAGCTGCTTTCACGTAGTTTTTTTATCCGTGACTGTAACTGGCTTTCTTTCAGTCTCTTCCACATCAAGGCCTCGCTTGCATCAGCCTGAGTGAGCTTCAGAGTCACACTGCACTTTGAAACCGCACACACGCACACTCAGAATGAGTGGGAACAGCTCTGGCTTTAATAAAAGCAGATATTTAAAGCAACGGAGGATGAGAATGCAAAGAGGTTCGCTCGAAGTGAGCGCCTCTCTGGATGAAAGTCATGAACACCGGTCGTATTACACCTAAATATTACTTGCAACCATATCATATCATTAGAACATACCCATAACCCTACACGTGAAATGATGAAAATAATTTTATTTTATTTTTATTTTCTGAATGCATATAATCGATGGTAATGTAAACAATTCATACGTGCATGTTTCTTTACATGTTTTACTTTTAATCAAAATGTCATTGTTTTATTATTTTTATTTGAACAAACGTATAATCCTAAGACTGAAGCTTTTATTTAATCTTTATTTTTTAATTTTTTTTTATCATCAAACCCATAACCCAACCTTTGAACCTTAATCCAGTTAATTTAAAAGATTTAATTAAACTTTTTTGTTGTTGTTGCTGTTGTTGAACAAACCCATAACCCTACGCTTGTAACAATGCACAAAATCTTAACCAAAAAATAAAAATACAACTTTGTTTTTCTTCAAGCAAAAATAATAATAGTAAATAAATAAATAGGCCGAAATATCAGGAAAACAACAGTTCTGGGTCATATTACACCTCACAATCAAAAGGAAAAAAATGCTAATAAATTTTATATTGCATTAAAAGAAATTAGAGGGTAAATCTTTCATCAACGTGTTAATGCAAAAAATCTCAAACATGAGATTAGCTAAAGAAATTAGCTTGGTTTTATTACTATAATCAGAAATGCTGTTTTATTTTGATCTGGAGTTTGATTGGCGCATGTTGTGGAGTGGTTTGGTGAGATTCTCTCTCCCTCCATTGATATTTCTCTCTCTGGTGTGTTAATGGAGTCTGTTTGTGTGCCACAGTCTTTCCTGTTAGCGTTTGTTGGGCCGGTTTCCCTTCAGATAATGACATATCTCCCAGAAGGCCTTGGACTGTCTGGAACGCCGTGCAGCGCATATGGCCTCAACGGGACGGTGCTGCATTCCTTACACACGTGCACACCAACACCAGGTCACAGCCGCTCGCTCACGCATGCCACTGACGTCCTGTGCACTGTATTCATGAATTAACGGCCTACAGTTAATGAACTTTCTTTCTTACTGGAAGAAATATTAATGGTGCTTGCTCAGGGTCTCTGAATTAGTGATTTTAAATAAATCCATAACCCTACGAATCTCATCGTGTATGTGTTTTAATTTTGTTTTTGTTAATAATGTTTGAACCTCATCTAGTTTATTTTTATTTCATTTTAATTATTTATTATTTTATGATCTAATGATTTATTTATTTTAATTTCATGGTTCTATGCAAACAAAACCATAAGCCTATGTCAGAAATGACATTAAATTGCATTTACTTTACATTACATTGTTGCATTGCGCTGCACTGCATTGCATTGCATTTTATTGCATTGCTTTGCATTGCAACAAACCCATAACCCAACACTGAAACTTATCCAGTACTGTATGTGCTACAGACATGCAAGATTCCTCAAATGATTCTACTAAAGACACCCTAGCAACCACTTGCACAGTCTTTTTATTGTTTCTACCATTTTCTTGAAGCAATAAGCCAATAGGGGCCATGCGTAACTGATTTTTACCAAAGTTTAAAGACTTTTAGACACTCCGTATCACTTTTATATCGACATGAAATGAAAATAAACCCTATGCATTTTATAAATGCATATTATAGATCTAATTATGAAGTCTTCATATGTGCATGCATGTGATTTTATTCTTACGAACTGTTTGACATTGGCATGTTTAATCAAAATGAAACAAGCAGACTTCTCTCAGGTGATGTACACAGGATCTCTTGCATTTGTAAAATCACTGTAACAGCTTCTTGTGGCTTTATTGCTTTTTGAAACTCTTGTTGTGAGCGAAGCGTTGAAGTTTTACTGTGATGCTGAGGCTCTTGTGAGGCCTGTGCAGGTGTGAGAAACCCCTCAGCTTTGCTTTTGGCTTTTATGTTATGTCTTTTTTTTATTTTTTATTGGAATCTTCTTATTGCCCGTCTCGATCCTCTGTGGTGTCAGAGGCGGGAGTGGCTTGGCGGAGCACACTAATGATGAAAAACTCATCTTTTGATGTCAACATTCCACGCTTTTATTATATTAATGCAGGGGCTCAATTAGTGTTGAGTAGCGCTGGATTTCGCATTCCTTCCATTCGACGTACGTTCGCAGACCGACGTGTGTTCGGACATGTTCGGAATGCTGCTTCAAAGAGCTCGGCAATGTTTGGCCACATCCGTGTGTGTGTGTGTGTTCAACGGTGGCGAAACGGTTCGTAACACTGTGGGTTATTGTCTTTATGCCCGCTATCTATCCAGCAGCCATCCATCTTTCTTTTCTCTAGTGATGGTGAATGGATCTTAGAAAAGCCTTACTGAGCAGATTTACTGAACAGGTTGTTTTCATATTTGTAGTCATTTAGCAGATACCTATATCCAGCTTATAACAACTTACCTACCTCAAAATCAATTTTTTTAGATTTATTTAGTGTTATTTTATATTTTTTGTGTTTTGTTTTATTTTGTCTTAGTTTTCTTGTTCTTATTTCATTCTGTTTTATTATTATTTTTCATTATTTTTTATTTAATTTTATATTATTTTTCATATTTTTATACAATTTTATTTAAATTATTTTTATTTAATTTTATCATTTTGTATTTTTTATTATTTTATTTTATATTTTCATTGTTTTATTGTATTTTTGTTTTCATATTTTTTATTTTCATATTTAATGTTTTACTTTTTTATATTAAGTCAATAATAATTATTTCATATTGTTATTTTCATATTTAATTTTATTTGTATTTATTTGTCACTTTTGAGTAACTTTTGTAAAAAAATAAAATAAATAAATAAATAAATAAAAAAATCCCACATAGAAATGGGTTTATAATCCAGGTTTTTAAATTTAATTTAATTTAATTTAATTTAATTTAATTTAATTTAATTTAATTTAATTTAATTTAATTTAATTTAATTTAATTTAATTTAATTTAATTTAATTTAATTTAATTTAATTTAATTTAAAAAATGTTAGGGGCTGCTGTTCTTTATGCCCTCATGTCCCACCCTGACTTTGACCCCACATCTGGGATGACACATCTGTTTTTTTTCAGTGGCTGAATCCATACTGTGTATAAAATAGTTGTTGTTTCACACAATATATACTCAGAATTCACCAAAAATGTGACTTTATTCTCCATTTGGCAAGACTGTCTGTGCATTTTTGGCATTGACACAAAGGACGAACACTCTTGTTAATTGATAGAGCAGGCACAGTTACGCGAATCAAATGAATATTTTTATATCAGTCCATCATAAACTGGTGCAGACAAATCATAAAACTAGGTTGCCGTTGCTGTGCAGATTTTTTTTTTTTTTTTTTTTTTTTTTTTTTGCAGAAGCGAATGAATGGCAGATTGTGTATGATATGAGGTTTTCTTTCTCTGTGTTTGCTGACTGTTAACTATTACCAAGCCATGTGTGTTTTGGCTGAATCCCAAACTGTTACACACACACGAGCGAATATCAAAAGACTTGCATTACGACCTGGAGGAGCTCCAAAAACTGCTGCTATTGTGCTGCGCCTCCATCTTCCTCATTTACCCACTTTCATATCGACGCTTATTTACATCTAATATATAATAAGTTCATAAATGCATTCAGATATTGCTGCTGGTGTGTGACCTGTAACCCGCCTGCGCTCTCTGGTTATTAATGGATAGCTGATCAAAGACTCAGATGCCGCCAGCACAACTTTACTCTGTTTACTTGCCCTAATATCTCTTACATTTACTTCAGCCAAACAGTTATTCATTAATTTCTCCTTTCCCTCCTTTTCTTGACGTTCCCTGAGCACTGAGCTCACAGTACACTTGCTTAGAGTAACATGCTCAAATGCACAATGGTGTTTTTTTTTTCTTTCTTTTAGTTTTTAATATAATTTTTTTACTTGTACATTTTAATATAATTTTTTATATGTAATTTTAGTCACTTCTTTTAAAATTTGTATATTTTAAATATTTTGTAAATATTTGTATTTATTTATTTTTCTATTCTTTAGATTTAAAAAAATAAAATTAAATAGTATAAAATTAAATATTAATATATAAACTGAAAATAAAAAATATTATAAATATAAATATAAACTTAAATTATAAATATAAAGCATTATATCTTAAGTATAAAACAATAAATAACTATAAAATAATTTTTTTTTATTTTTATTGTTTTAAATTATTATTTTAGTGTTGATATTTTTTGTGTCCTTCTGGTTACAAGGCCTGAGCTTACAGTGTGATTATTTTTTTTATTGTGCTGCATTGTGTTTATGCGTCCGTTCACTTTCACCATCATTTCTGGTCAACAAATCAGGGTTTTTCAATGGCTGAACAGTTTAATTTTATTTTTTAAAGGGGTCAAAATTCACTTTACAAGTCGTTTGAATATAAATGTGTGTTGGAAGTGTGTGTACACATCCATCCTATAATGATAAAAATCCACCCAGTGTTGTTTTTTTTTTTTTTTTTTTTTTTTTTAAATCCCTATTTTAATTTTTATCCCTATTTTCTCAAATCAGGCTGTTCTGAGAGTCCTGTCAGAATGACGTAGTTCTGCACAGGCCGCTCCCATATTAGTTGATTAACAAGGTCATCTTAACTTAGATCTGCCCTGAGTGAGCTGTCATCCGTCCGCCATTGTGTCGACTCTGGTGGAGGGGAAGACAAGAATGTCTCTGATTAAGCGATTGAGGCGTTTTGTTTTTGGATGTAATAATGAACATAGCAGTCATCATTTACTCCCGACATCTGAGCCGCTGAAGACCCAGAGGATTAATGTTACTTTTGTTTTGAAGGGAATGCGCCGATCCCCTATCTAACCTCTAGCGAACCTTTCGTGATCCAGCTTCATCTACAGAAGAAGTGAGTATAAGGGTTTTTTATGAATCTTTGCAAATTGCCTTTTTAGCCAGTTTCGTGGCTGAAGTTTACAGTCTGCTCGTCACCACACGGAAGAGAGGGGTGGGGTCAGCAGAGCTCATTAACATTTAAAGCAACATGGACTAAAAAACAGCGTGCTGAAAGCAGAGCTGATTTTGACAGGGTAAAAAGGGTGTTTTTTTTACACTACCAGTTGAGAAATGTTAACCAAAGTATGTTATAGACTTTTCGTTGAGACCCTAAAGAATCATATCAGCTTGTGGAAGTGTGTGCATGTACAGTATCGCTCATTTTGCTTCATAAAGGGCCGTTCGCTCAGAACGCGCTTCGTAATCTGCAGAAGTTTCCCAAACGCTGGTTTCTTTTGCTCTGTTTTTGTTATCATGCGTTTGTGTTGTTAGTCAGAGATTAGTCACCAAGGCGTACTGGAGTTTGATTCATGAACAATAGACACATTTGGCTGTAGTGTGGGTGAGCATGTAGTTGTGTCTTTGAACACTGATTTAACACATCAATCAGTCAGTCAGTCATAAAGAACCTCCGGGGAAAACCCTTCCTGGAATGGAGCTCTATCTGCTCTCCGCTGCGTTCTGCCTCCTCATTGGCCGCCTTCCAACCATCCAGTCACCTTCGGAGCTTCTTATTGGCCAACGCCATGGCTTTATCTCTTTGATCGGTCTCAATTTCCTGCCACTATTGCAGAGCCTGTTTTCATGCAAACGGGGGAAAGAGACGGCGCTTTGGAAAATGTAGCAGTGCCTATCGCTTTAATCTGTGACCTGGAGAAATAATTCGCTCTGAATGCGAAATGAGCTCAAACAGACGCATGTGTCGCCGCAGGCTAGAGGAACCGTTTTACAGCCCAACCCGGAGAGTCGCCGGGGAAGTTGGAGGTTTGCATTTTAGTGAGGCAGTTCTGCTCAACGTGACGCTACGAATGCAGTTCGAACCTCAGGGAAAACACAAACTGATCAAATGAATGTACTTAAAGCTGCTTTGTGAATGTGTATATTTAAATATAAGTAAAAATAAATATTCATAGTAGTTTTTTATTTATTTGTTTTGTTCAGTTAAATATTAATTTATTTAAATATTAATATAAAAATATTTGAATAATTTTATTTAAATATATATTTAATTTTATTCATTTTTATTCATTTATTTAAATATAAATTATTTATTTACATTTATGTAAATAAATAAAAATTGTATTTAAATATAAGCATAATATAAATATATATTTGTTTTGTTTATTTAAATTATTCATTTATTTAAATTGAAGTACATACATATATTTGTTTTGTTAAATATAAACAAATATGTAAATGTATGTATTTAAACAAATATAAGAAAAATATAGAAATAAATATTGATATTTATTTAAATAAATTTTATTTATATAGATATAAGGAAATATACATTTTGATATTTATTTTTAGTCTTTTAAATGTTATTTTTATATAAATAATATATATATATATATATATATATATATATATATATATATATATATATATATATATATATATATATAATTTTTATTTTATTTTTTTGTTCCTCTGCCCTGCTGAAAAGAGTTGCTGGTCAACAGCAGTTTTCTTAACTAGTTTAACCAGCAATGGAAAACTGGACACCCAGCAGGAAGAGGGTTTTTGCGCTCGTATCACTGTACCGTCTCGTTGACCTTGGCATTCACTGGTTTGTTTTTCCTGGTCAGCGTGAATGTGAATCTGCTCTATAATGCGTCTGAAGTGGCAGCTGTGACGCGCCTTTGTTACATGCTGGTAAACGGATACCGTGTCGCTCAACGCTTTGAGGAGACATTGTTTAACCATCTGCCTTTTGTCCTGCACAGAGCTGCTGCTTTCATATGGGACTGATTGCGGTACAAGCAAACATGCCATTTTTAATCAATATCTTCAAAATAATGTAAATCAAGTTAAATAACTTCTTCTTTTTCAGGGTTTCACATTGACTTTTATTATGCTACGTCCGAACTGATTGCTCTAATGTATAATCATTTTCTATTCTTAAATTATTTTAAATTCTTTTTAAATAATTTTTTATGTAATTTTTATTGTGATTTATTTTTTTTATTGTTGTGATTCTTATTATTTTTGACTATTTCATGTCCTTTTATGTAAAGCACTTTGAATTACCAGTGTTTATGAAATGTGCTATATAAATAAACGTGCCTTGCCTTACTTCACTGTTCTGTTTAGTTTTAAGGATGTTTAAAAATTTTTATAATTAACAAGACAAAATTATTTTATTTTAATATAACACATTAGAACTTTTTAGGGCTGCACAATAGAAAAATAAAAAATAAAAAATTACAATACAAGAAATTCCAGATGACTTGAAAAAATTTATGCCGAAAGGATTAATAATAAAGCTGAAAAATAACTTTTACTTTTTTTTTTTTTTTTTTTTTTTTGCTCGTGTGCAACCCATGTTTTTAGGACTAAACTATTTGGGAAAAAAATAACTAAAGGTGTAAAATTAAACCATAAAGTAAACATTTTTCCCCCAGCTTGTCATAGGCCACATTTTCATTGTTTTTTGAAAATGAGTATAATTTTTTTTTTATTATTGTGATTATTATTAATTCTGTATTGTGATTAATGTATATTAAACAATATAAAAAGTACATTGAAATGATACAGTTATACTGTATAATAACAAATTGAGTATTTAATAAAAAATGAATTTAATTCTGCAAACTGAAAAGTTAAATTACTAATATTAATTATATATATATTTTTATTTTTTAAAACTTTGAGCTTTTATTTTGCTGGTTTGCATGCAGGCAGGCAAATTAAATTATCATCATGATTAAGTATTCTAAATGTAGACCAAGTATAGCCATACCACGATAATGATTCATTTCTATTTATTTTGTGCATCACTAATGTTTATAATTCATTATTATAATGCTCTCAATATTGTTGCTCCTTTTCAACATTATTTTCCTAGTTTTTCCCGATATTTTGCAGTGCCACGTGCTACAGCACCTTCTGAATGCTTTCATAAAGTAGCTGACGTGCAGTTTAGTTTGGCATGCGTTGTCATGTGCTTTCAGGGCACGTCGAGTCTCTTTAAGAGCAGTGAAAGTGGATCCAGCCGGTGGATCTGTTACACCGTCCGTCTCACACAAAGACAGAGATTTCCATCCGTGCAAGACAAAAGAAGCCTCATGTATGAAGTGAGACAGACGGTCCGTCCCTGACACCGGAGGAATTTCCAGAAAGACAAACGAGCCTGTGTGTGTCTGAGCTCAGATACTGTGTGTTAGGAAGAGGTGTTACAGTAGTGGAAAGGGTTAAATGTTAACACTTTGACCTCTTCAACCTCCCTTTAGGAAGAAATCATAAACTAGTGCATCTAACCGACCAGTGAGCGATCGCTGACCAGGTCCGGCTTCAGAGCTCACTCTCACAACCCAACAATCATTGACGTGCCCGAGAGTTTGCAAAGCGCGAAAATCAAAGGCGGTTGTAATATAGGCCTCTTTGGGAGAAAATTATGGGCTGGAAAAATAAATAGACGGCGAGCGAGGCTGGCACGCCCTTCGGCGGGGGTTGAGTTTCAGTAGCTGCCTTTGAAAGACGGCACAGGTAACTAGAAACGCACGGAAAGTTTTCTGGATGCACTGGATGCGGTTTAGATCTGCTTGGCGGTTAACGCCTCGCTATTGTGTTTGTGTGCGTGCATGTGCGTTTGTATGCCACATGCATTGAGTGTTTGGCTTGTTTCTCCGGCCAGAGTTGCATTAATATCAGTATGACTATCACAGAGGCTTTGTGTACAAATGCATTACATGGTTTTCCGTGTCACACGGGCTCCTTTTTCCACGCTGCCATGCCAACTATTTACACCAGTGATTCTCAGCTGGTGCGTCGCGATCCGAAGGTGGGCTCCAGGTCTTTTTGGGTTAATAAAAACTTGATGCAAATAATAAAATGCATTGCATTCCAGTCTTCAGTGTCACATGATCCTTCAGAAATCATTCTAATATGCTGATTTGCCGCCGTTTCAGAAGAAACATTTCTGATTATTATCAATGTTGTGCTGCTGAGTTTTTTTTTTTTTGTTTTTTTTTACCAGGATTTGTTTTGAAGAAATTAATACTTTTATTCAGCAAGGATGTATTAAATTGATCAAAAGTGACAGTAAAGACATTTATAATGTTACAAAAGATTTCTATTTAAAAAAATAAATAAATAAATAAATGCTGCTTTTGGACTGTGTATTCATCAAAAAATCCTGGACAATAAAATGTAACACGATTCCACAAAAAATGTTTATCATAATAAAAAAAGCTATTACTAATAATTGAGAGCTAATAATGATTAGATGATGATGATGATAATAGTTCTTCTTCTTCTTCTGAAGGATCATGTGATACTGGAGTAATGATGTTAAATTCAGCTTTGCATCACAGGAATAAATTACATTTTAAAATATATTCATAGTAGGGCTGCACGATAAATTGCATGCAATTGTCATGCGCATCTCGTCAGTAAAGCCGGTTCTGTGATTAGTAGTCAATCTCCATCACGTGCTTTCAGAAAGAGCGGCATAATACACAGAGCCATAGATCACTGACAAGCTACGCAATATCTCGTTCATAATTGCATGCGATTTATGGTGCAGCCCTAATTCATAGGGAAAACCGTTTTAAAATTGTAATAATTTTTCCCAGTATTATTATTTTTACTGTATTTTTGATCAAATGAATGCAGCCTTGAGAACTTCTTTCAATCATGCATAGTAAAATAAATAGCAATCATGTTCACTTTAATGTCAGATGCATAAAACTAATTAAAGAGACCAAAATTGACCATATTTCAGGCTGATGTTAATCATTTTGCATGTTGCTGTTTGTTCAATCTTTTTGCTTTTGTGCAATAAACATTTTTGAAGGCACATTGACAATGACGTCCAGTGCAAATTCTGGGTCGAGAACCACTGATTTACTCGTTCTTCAGTTTTCAAACAACGCTGAAGTTTTATGTGCTTATCACGCTGCTTTCTGGTCTTTATGGCTGTTATTGCTCCACAGCAGCTGGAGAGCGTGGGGTTTGATGTGCTGCCAGCGTGTTTATCATGTACGTCGTCCTTTGAGCGTTTGACCTGTATAACGTTCCGCTCTGGCCTTATTTTCATAACCTTCCCCCACACGCTTTTATCTGCGATGTGGCCGCGCACCGGTATCATATAGGAAAACTTTGAACTGTATTGTTCATTGTTGAATTGGGATCTGAAATGCGAATCTAATGTAAATAGAAATGGAGCAAGCCCTTCATTTACAGTGGCTATTTTAAGCCTGCGCTCCCTCCTCCACCGATGGAAACGTATGAACTTTGAACAAGATATTCAACCATAGCAAGGCTTACCTGTTTACAAATGCTCTTTTCCACATAGATTCTTGTTTGAAATTCATGCATCGCAAGAAATGACATACAATTTTTTTTTGAGGAAAAAAATGCTTAATTTCAAGTTGCAGCTTGAATGAATCTTTGGTAACAATTTAGAATAGGGAACACTTATTCACTATTAACTACGACTTTTCACTCAATAAATTACTAATTTGCTGCTTATTAATAGTTAGTACTGTAGTTGTTAAATTTAGGTATTGGGGAGGATTAGGGATGTAGAATAATATGTGCTTAATTACTACTAATAAATGGCAAATAGTCTAGTAATATGCATGCTAATAAGCAACTAGTTAAGAGACCCAGAAATAAAGTGTTACCAAATCTTTTTATTTGTTTTTGTCAATTTTGAGATTTTTGTCTATTTTGCTTCCATAACATGTCTAGTAGAAAGAAAACATCCTAAATACACATTTAAGTGTTTATTTTAATACACCTAAATAATCTATTTGCGTCTGTAGATTTCAATTGCAATTCATATTTTTAAAGTCTGTTTCCTCAAAATGAGTTTGTTTTTTCACTTCAGCAGCACTTGCATACACCAAAACTTACAGATTTATTCCTATCTATATTCATAGTTTTTATAGAACGATTTGTTGAAATGTCGTTCTCTTGATAAATATTTAACATTTTTTCCTAAAGCATGGTGAAAAGTACAGTATGTTTTTCTAACAGTTGACAGTGTTTTCTGATTTATGGAGTGATGCAAAAATATATCCAAAATCCCCTCAGTGAAAACCTTGAACTCTAATATGTCAACAACACAAAACAAGAATTCTGAACCTGGCTTTATACAATGTTCTAGAACATTTACGCAAACTTGTGCATGTTTAGTTGCACAATGCAGCATTTGCGTATTTAAACATTTCAGAAAACTTTAATACAAAGTTGTCCTAATATACTTGAGAAAGTATGGTGATATCTATTAGATATGTTTTAGTTATAATATTAGGGCGTCGACATCTGAAAAATGTCAATTTGTCAGATTGAATGCAAAATGAATGCAAATAGAAATCAAAAAGGAATGTCGTCCATTTTGCATCAGTTGAAATATCCAAATAGCTATGTCATATTTGAGTTTCCTCTTGTTGCCTTTGTTCCATGCAGCGCAGACACGCGTGACGGAGGAGTAATGTGCATGGAAGATCAAGATGAGAAGATCAAAGGCTGGTATCAGAATAAACACACGAGCGTGTCCCAGTGCAGCTACATTATAAGCAGACAATGCGTGTCACGCTGGAGCTGTTATTTGATATGTATGCGTATAGCGGGCAGGAATGCAGACAGGTCTTTCCCGTAGCCGTCATTCAAACATCAAAGCTCCCGTAACACTTCGGGGCCGTTCTTTACAGAGTACGATTATTTTTAGAGCTGCTATCTGAAATCGGCATGACAGGACAGCGTAAACAAACAAGTATGTCTGAACCTGTGTGAGGCTGAGCATCGCAGCGTAAACAAACATGCTGCCTTAACCTGTCTGTCTGTCTGACTGACTGAAGCGTGCTTGGCACTTTCTCTCAGTCTCTGTTACACTATAGCAGTCTTCTGTAAAGAGATTTGGATGGATGTTAATAAAGGCCTTGCAGATGCAGAAAGGATTCGCCACTTATACAAAACATGAAATGCATGCTATTATGTTAAATAAACTACTGCTCAATGGTTTGGGGTAAGATTTTGTAATGTTTTTGAAAGAAGTCTCTTATGCTCATCAAGGCATTTATTTGTGACCCTGGAGCACAAAAGCAGTCATAAGTAGCACAGCTGTAGCAATAGCCAACAATACATTGTATGGGTCAGAATTATCCATTTTTCTTTTATGCCAAAAATCATTAGGATATTAAGTAAAGATCATGTTCCATGAAGATATTTTGTACATTTCTTACCGTAAATATATCAAAACTTCATTTTTGATTCGTAGTATGCATTGCTAAGGACTTCAAAGGAGACTTTCTCAATATTTTTTTTTTTTTTTTTTTTTGCACCCTCAGATTCCAGATTAGTTGTATCTCGGCCAAATATTGTCCGATCCTAACAAACCATACATCAATGGAAAGCTTGTTTATTTAGCTTTCAGATGATGCATAAATCTCAATTTTAAAAAAATGACCCTTATGACTGGTTTTGTGGTTCTGGGTCACATTTGATAAAAAATACAGTAAAAACAAGAAACCTTATGAAATATTTTTTGCAATTTAAAAGAACTGTTTTCTATGTGAATGTTAAAATGTAACTTATTTCTGTGATGCGCAGCTGTATTTTCAGCATCATTACTGCAGTCTTCAGCGTCACATGATCTTCAGAAATCATTCTAATATACTGATTTGCTGCTCAAGAAACATTTCTGATTATTATCAATGTTGAAAACAGTTGTGCTGCACAATATTTTTGTGGAAACTGTGATGCATTTTGTTTTTCAGGATTCACAGATGAATAGAAAGTTCAAAAGAACAGCATTTATTAGAAATAGAAAAGTTTTGTAAGATGATAAATGAGTTTACTGTCACTTTTAATCAATTTAATGCTTTTTTTTAAATATGCACCATTTGTTGTTATTCTATAGCCACCTGAACCTAACAATAGAAACCTAGAAGTGTGTTGTGTGGATCTGAGAGATCTGGATCACAACACACATGGTGTGTGTTATTTGAGTGGGTGAATAGGGGAAATTTCTGCAAAGGAGTGTGGGAAACACTGGACACCGTTTGCATGTAATTGAGGGGAGTGTCTTTGACCCTCTCTCTCTCTCTCTCTGTGTGTGTGTGTGTGTGTGTGGTTTGCTTCACAATCAGCATTCTTAAGTCTTTGCTAAGTGGCCTAGTTCTGGCCTAGTTGGACACAAACTCTGTTACAAAACCCTAGATGGCTCCCTTGCTGTCTACATAGGCAGCAACTGAAACAAGCCTCATAAGTGACTGAGCTGAAGCATCTCTCATCTCTGTTTGTCATGTTCTCCCTCTCCTCTCAGAGTTTCTCAAGGGTTGCCAAGTAAGACCAGTGACTTTATTTACGAGCAGATGTGATCGGGGACTGTGGAGGGTCATTTATTTACCCTAGTGAGCGTGCACAACAGGATGGCAGCCACAGCAGGCATCTCATGTGCTCAGTGTTTATAATTGTTTGTCGAGGATCATATGTTTGATATCTTTGGTGTTGTTCCATTGGTGGGTTTTTGCAGTCATATGTGACTTTAATGCATCATATGCATGTTATTTACACGAGATGCTTGCAGGTAATAGTTCCTTCCATGCTTGCCATAATTGCAATATTTCAGTGGTTTATTCGTTTTTCATACCACAGCAGAAACAAATATGCATTTCAAAGCCCTCCTTTATTTACAAAGCTATTTTAAAATATTAATATTTATAAATATTAACAAGTTAGAAATACTTAAATGAGATGAAAACACTGCCATGTTGCATTCATGTACATGCTGTGTAAAATCATTATTTCTTTTTTCATAACTTTTTTTTTTTTGTCAGCCGAACACATACATCCTAAAATATTTACTTGAAGCCCTCCTGAGATTAAGTGAATATTTCTTTATTGAATTAATATTTAATTGAATGGCACATTTGCATGTTCATGGTTCTCTGATGTTCTCTGAAAAAAAAAAGTGAAATATGTATATACAGTATATGGTTATTTTAATCGTATTTTTTTGCCTTTACTTTTATTTATTTATATTTACTTGGTCATATCCTACACACATTGTGTGATGCAGTCATTCAGGGGTTTGTCAGCTTAATAATTATTAGCTTTTCATTGGGAAAGCCCAATAAATAAAGAGCAGTGCAGTGTTGTTTTAGTATTATTTATATACCATTATAGCGCACTTTAATATTTTGAATGAGCTCTTATTTTCTGATTATCAGTTATAATTTTAGTTTATGTTTCAGTAATTTTATGTGCTTTTGTCATTTTCATGATTTTTTAAAAATATTTTATGTAATTTTTACTTTTAGGTACTGGAGTGATTTTGATTATTTCAACATAATAGAGAGCATCATTTTACTTTATTTAACCTTCCACTTTCTCACTGTTGTCACTTTTTTTAGTTTTGGATGAATTTCTCCTAACACACATTAAGTATGCAGCGCGTCACGTTTGCAATGTGTTGGTCATGTATTCGTGTCTGTGTTTGCATTCTTGTGTAAAGTGTGTTTCTGGACGCTCACAAGAGGAGATGGCAGAGGAATTTGGGAAGCTGGAATGGACTGCGTGTGTGTGTGTGTGTGTGTGTGTGTGTGTGTGTGTGTTGGGGGTTGGGAACAGCTGGTCTTCCATTGACGAGTTTTGAATGCTGGCAGTTAATATTTCACTCTAGAAATGTGTGTGTGTGTGTGTGTGTGTGTGTGTGTGTGTGTGTGTGTATGTATGCAATGTATGTACACACACACATACATACACATTCTGCTTCTTGACAACAGAGACCAACTGCGTTAAAGCAAAACAGAGGCCATATGGAGCTCAGAAATCACACGGTAAACAGCCACAATCACTGACATTTACAGAAGGCTCATCTCGTGTGAACAGGAGGTCAGAATGAAACGTACAGAAATATAGACACCTGTCTGGAGCTTTGATCGCTCCGCCATGTGGCCTTTTCTGTCCTATGAATAAACGCCAGCAGAACAGATCCCCGTTCACTGCTGTGAGTTTAAGTCTGTTGTTTAAATGTGAAGTTGATTTCTGCTGATCTACTGTAGGCTTGTGAGGATATCATTTTCATATGATTATAATTGCTAAAGCTTTTATCGGGATATTGAATCAAGTTAAAGAAATGCATGTGTTGTCCTCAGGTTTAATATCTTTTTTTCATATAGGAAAAAGAACTTGCATTTTAAATGTTCAAAGTAAACAAATGTTTCAAAGAACAATAATACAGAATCAGTGTTTTCAGATCTCTTATCTAAATAAGTCTTAAGTATTTGGTGTTGTTTGATAAGCATCATAGCAAATACAAAAATCTGAATGGCAGTTTAAAACATGTAAATACTTCTTGACTTCCTTTCTTCTCCATGAAAAGTTGGTTAAACTTGATTTAAATTGAATGCCCAATTATTTTATTTTAAACAATCAAAAAAACTAAATTCATATTAAAAATAATCATTTAAAAAAACACATTTTAAAAATCTAAACAATTCATGGTCAATTCATATTATTATTATTATTATTATTATTATTATTATTATTATTATTATTATTAATAATAATAATAATTATTAGCGTATCACACATTTAATATATTTTTTATTGTATTTCATTTATTTATATATATATATATATAAATCTACTCTTTTTTTTTTTTTTAAACACTCTAAATATCCAAACATTTCCAGAATTATTCAAAGTTAATGATTAATATTAAAATGAATAATAATTATTAACATATCTCATTTGATGCAGTTCTGTTTGATATTTTTTATTGTATTTTACATTTATTCATTTTTTGTTTTATTGAAAAGCAATACACATAAAACACATTCTAAACCTCTAAATAATTCGTAATATGGTGTCTACAATGATTCACAGTATTTTAAAGCACCCATGATAACAATTTCATGCATGTTCATTACTATATTACTGAATAGCATCATATATCTGCTCTAGTGTCAGCAAATGAACCGTGATGTGCTCGTGTTTGTTCCTTTAGTTTAGTAGGACGTGGATAGCGCCTGTTCCTCGTCCTGTTAAAGCACGTCTCGGACTCTTTCTATATCCGTCGTTTTCTTTCTGTCTGTCTTTCTGAATTATAGTTTGTGTAGGCCGTCTATACCGTATGTTTAAGTCCAAACGCAGCAGTATAGACGGAGGTTTCTGAAGACTCGACTTTAACTATAGATGCCTATTTTCTCTTTTCCACAAGTCACTGAGGATTTATTGATCTCTTCATGGAAACACAGTTATTTGTAGAGGCCAAAAACAGTCTGACATGGGAACGGACAAGCTTGCGGAGGTTGTATTTGTTGATTTAATGTCTTTCTTTTTTTTTTTTTTTTGATTTGATTTTTTTACTTCATTTAAATTTTTTTTAACATATCCTACACATTTAAAGCAGTTTTATTTCTTTATTTTTTTAACATCCTACATTTGACACCGATTTATTTTTTTTAAACTTGTATATATTAATTTTATTTTTTTTATATATAAAAAAAAAAAAAAATATATATATACATACATACATACATACATACATACATACATACATACATACATACATACAAATACATATACATACATACAAATACATATACATACATACAAATACATATACATACATACATGCATACATGCATACACACACACACACACACACACACACACACACACACACACACACACACACACACACACACACACATGTGTGTGTATATATATATATATAATTTTTTTTTTTTGTTATGCATCCACTTCTGTTAATCAGACCATGAGGTCAGGTCAAGAGTAGGTGATATGTAAATATGGGTGGTCGTATGTTAATGAGGTCGTGACATCCTAATCATGATTTTTCTAATGAGTTGTTTTACAGGTTCTGATTTTACTCTTGATAAAGTCATCGATGAAGGAAAGCGGTTTAAGAGGAGGAGAAAGTTTTGAACTTGTGGTTTTGTTGTTGTGTTTTAGCCTGTTTTCCGTCTCTGACAGCCGGCTCGGTGTCACTAACATCCATTGTGGCTGAATCCGGCCGTCTATTCGCAGCTGTCCAGAGAA